>OY019133.1:27303352-28503352 GCA_955652365.1 Eristalinus aeneus | reverse complement strand
AGATGAAAGATGTTGACTGTTGTGTGATTTGAGATTTTTTCTCTGCCCAGAGTATGGAACACCACAAATCAAATTAGTGTCATTCAAACATTGCATATGCATATAAAAAAAAGACCCAATGCACATTTTTGCGTTAAACCTACGCTTCTGACGTTTATCTCGTTTCACTTTCTTTCAACAATAGCCGTTTATCTTTGTCGGACTTTCCTAAATTAATAGAAATTCTGGCATAACTTCCTTTAAATAATGTGTAAATAAGATAGAGGATTACGGCCCGAAAAAAATAAAAGTTAAATTTTACTTAAAGAATATATGGATTAAACGCACATTTGCGCGCATTAGGGATAGTTCAGAAAAGTGTTGGTCAGCTCATCTACTTTCCATTGTAGTTCCATTTTCATTAGACAGAGAAATGAAACTATTGACATCTGTCAAATGCCGAACACATGGATCTTCGCTGACAAACAGAATCAACATTAATCAGTACAGTTCAATCTTTTTAATATTTTCTTACATTAAATAAAAGCCAAAATGTATCTTATGTACACATTGAACGAGAAAGGTGAACGTGTATACACTTTGAAAGTAAGTTTGCATATGTTAAATATATCACAGAGAAATAACCACTGGGTTTATCTTACAGAAACGCACTGAAACAGGACTTCCGACGATTTCAGCGCATCCTGCCAGATTCTCACCCGAAGATAAATATTCTCGGCAGCGTCTTACAATCAAGAAACGATTTGGTCTTCTCCTTACTCAGCGTCCGGAGCCGGTCTATTAAACTGTAACTTTAAGATAAAAATGTACAAACATATTGAAATAAAAAATCAGTTTTAAGATTTATAATCAATGTGAAATTTACTTAAGATCTCTAGAATTTTCTCTTAAGCCCGGCGGTGTAGTCAAATAATTTTGGGTTTTTGAATTCACCACGCATGTCTAGAACATAGTACAATGTTTTGTTCTTAACTTTCAGTGGCAGTTGTACCCTTGCTGTTTGCCTCGACTCCTCGGCAGAAACACACTTCAGAGGAACAGTGATAATGCGATTTCGGTCAAACGGACCATACGTGACAAAACTCAGATCCTGCCCACCTTTCCGCAAGACCAGGAAGCGTACAGATCGGAGAGTAAACATCCATGAAACTGTTAAAACTCCATATCCTAGAAAAGGTTGATTTGTGTATTTGGATTAAGTCTTTTTTAACGGGTGAAGAGAAAACTTTTACCTATCAAGAAACAAAATATTGTTATTGAGTTTCTGTACTTGTTGTCACCCAAGTTGATCCTCTTGAACCATGGAGCATTTTCGTCCTCTTCTGCTGGCGCATCTCTCAATGTGGTGAACGCTGTGTATGAGAGGTAATTCCAAAATAGGAACTGTGCTAGCGCAAAGAAATTTAACACTTTAAAGAACTTCGGATTTTCATATTTGAAAAGTATCACGTCCTTAGCGACATTCGTGCTAACATCGTAAGCTTTACTGCAGAAGTTTGTTTGTGGTGAAAATCGTGCGGCTAGTTGTGTCTTTAGAATTGAACTATTTTTACTGAGTGATGTGCCGAAAATGCGAAAAGAATTACTCTTTATGTTACAAATTGACCGGCGAATCACTGTGCTAAGGAGAAGAGACATTTTCTCCGAGAAATGCTAGAAGAATTGTTTTTAAAGGTTATCGAAGCTGACGAGCAAACAGCTGATGAGGGTTATGTCATAACAACAAGTGCACTCTATGCAAATCCAAAGGGGAAATATGAAAGAAATTAAATTTTAAAAATTCTTGATTATTTTTATAGAGCAAGGAGATGAAACGATGAATGTGTAAAGATCTTATATTTTTTTTTATTACGAAAATAACTCAGAATGCCATGACGATGCATTCGGTTGTCATGGGCGTAGATAAATGGGAGAAAGAGTACCATGGTACTCCTTAAAGTTGATATCTTCTTTAAATGGCCTTGATATACAATTTTGGTAGGGAGATTGGATTAAGTGAATTTCACGGACAGGTATTTCCATTGTTGTCCTAAAACGTGTATATTTAGTTTGGATGGGAACAACTTTTAAATTCTTTGACTTGTCGCATGACGTCAACATCGTATTTGTCACTCTTTTAGAAAACCGGCCCATTTGACACGTAACTGCCCCCATCTGTGTTCTGCGCCACTGGATTTACATAAAAACTATCTGCAGATATTCAGCTTCAACTTCAGGAATATTCTTTAAAATGCAATGAACAATTGTACAATTGCAGAGACTATCTCTGACTATGCTTGCCTTACTGGATATTGGCATTATTACTTATATATATGTTTAACTCATTTTTATAAGACCTGTTTTCATTTTAAAAAGGCGCCTAATTACAAATGTCAACATCTCATGTGTCAAATATTTTTTTCACTGAGTAAAAAAAATCTGTACGCGTTTGCTGCCTTCTGAAGCCTCTTTAGTCTTTTTACGTGAAGTTTTAGTTAAACAAAAAGTTTATAAGTTTGTTTAATTAGAGGAGCAAGAAAACCGTATATAGTTAAAAATATAGTGCTTTAGAAAGAATTGTAATATGAATATTTTGCAAATAGAACTTTAAAAATAACATCGGAAAATTTTTTTTATTATTGATTTTAGTGAACGTATTGTTTACATTTGCATTTTTTGAAATAGTGAATAGTGATTAAGTATTTTTAATTTAGTTTTGAACACAGTAAATCTATAGTTCGGTGAGTGTGGCGAATATTTGCAACCGGTAAGTTGCCTTGATTGTCAAATAGAATCAGTTTGTTAAACGCAAATGAGAGAGGTCATGAACCTCAACGGAGGATTAAATTTTTTTGAATATACTTCATTGGATTATTCCCTTAGAAGCATGGCCGTGAGTTATTTAATAACTTCAAGAATGACGTTTAATTGATGCATGCAGGTAATAAACAATTGGGGCAGAGGGAAAGGGCCGTATGCACACAAGATACGTAGTCATATCTGACTTTCTGACTTAAATCAATTAGTACTGGTATCGCACAAACTTGCCTTGCATTGCATTTCAACAAACAACTTCACCCAAGTTAGGTTTTGACAAAACTGAAAAAGTAAGACTCCTATTTTCTCTCAAAAAAGGTAAATTGGTACCATGGCTTTGTAATTACTTTATCTGCCTTCTCTCAAACCTAAGGCTCTTCAATTGATCCACAATTTGATAAAGTTTAAATTAAGACAATACGTCAAGTGTATTTTATCACTAATACGCGTGAGACTGAAGATAACCCACAGCTACAGTAGGTTTAGATATAGCATCCACAGCTTAATACACAAGTTTCTGTGAAAGGTTAAGTGAAAAGCATGGCATGTGTATGCAAGAGTCAGCCATTTTATTGTATATTCAGAAAATCGATTGTTCAATTTTTTAAAGATTCCGTTGAGGAGAAATGCTTTGTCGAGGATTCAAAGTAAATGTAAAGCTGTGTGTATTAGATCGGCAGGCACTTCATATGTTTTAAATAAGCTGCTGTCGGTTGTTTAACTAAAAAGACAAACAAACCTTGTCGCCGTTGATGTCGTCAGATTGCAACAACAACTACTGATACATGCTTTGAAGCAATCCTAATGTTGTCAAAGGACGACTAATCTTAAGGTTAAGGTACACCTCCAGATTGATCTACTCGTTTAACTTCACGAAATCCGGTTTGAATAAAATTAATGTTTCAACTCCTAAATATAGGCCAAGTATAAATTTATTTATAGTATGAAGCTTTTTGTTGCCTCGGCAGCTCTAGAGAGAGATTTAAAAATATATGTCTTGTTTTTTTTTTATTTTTTGAAACATTTTGTGAGCATTTTCCACAAAATTAAAATTGCAAAAAAGAATTAAGTCCCCTTGTTTAACTCCCCAAGTCGGTGTGTACACAGCAATACATACATAGTACGATGCATAAGTGATTGGTCACACCGTGGCAAGTGCGTGTGTGTGTTTGCGCGTGTCTATGTATGAGGACATTCCGGTTAGGTGCGACGTGGATTTTGTAAAAACATGGCGGTTTCTAAATTCACCTGATTTTCTTAAATTTTGGTCACTGTCAAGATTTTGGAGTGTCACAAAATATAAGTAAGCATATGGGAGGGGAAGGGGGATTGGGCACTCGCACGCATTACTTGTATGAGATCATCATCAAACGTGTAAGTGTTGTGCCATCAATAGGCCCGTATGCCTCTTAGACATTGTTATAAGATTTTTCAGTTCAAGCCCTTGCAAAATTTTGGAGCACCTACCCTGCATCCCGCAGACAGCCCCCTATCCACATAAGTACAAAGTACACACCCCTTCTCTTTTCCTGTTCGCCCTGTTAAGTGGTACATGAAGATGAAAAATTTAATTTACTAATTATTTGAAATTTTTATTAATTTTAATTAAATCCCGGGGATAAGTCCCACCCACACACACGCAGTTACACACCCACACACATCCTCACTCACTCACACATCCAACAACTCAGATTTGTGTTCGAATTGAGGCGACGCTTTCTATCTTCACCAACTATACATCAGTCCTTCTCGTCACGTATACCAAGTTAGACGTGTTTGTGACTGTGAATTGTTATATAATAAATTAAGTAAATATTAAAATCGCAGAAATTTATTGTAAAAATAATTATCGGTAAGTAAATTATATCAAAAAAACTGTCCCCCCTCTCTTTGTACCTTACTTTTAGTTCGAAATTTGTTTTCTCTCAGCTGCCTTTTGTCTCAATTGACAGCGTTTCAATTTGCTGTCTCGCTCTCTTTCGACTTCTTGATATCGAGCGTTTTTGTAGTTGCCTCAAGGTTTTGTCTAAAAGGTTGACTTGGAAGTTTGTACACCTTAGTTTTGAAAGGTGACTCACAGCCAAAAAGATTAAGGGTCTAAGAAAATAATCAAAAACATATTTGATTCCCCCACATTTATGCCAAATGAAGTCGGCAAAAGTTCGTCAATCCACCGAGGCGATCCCCCTTAAATTAATTAAGCAATTGAACTGCTTCCGAATTAGTTGCGAATAGGAAGAAATTATAAAATATTAATTTATAACAAGTTCATCGACAAATTCCGTTCGATCGCGTTGAAAATTTAGGAATTCACAGCTCTGCATGCTCTCTCAAGAGTCGATTTCCCTTGTGAGCAGTAGAAGAGAGGTAGCGCTAAAACCACTGGCCAGCGAATGAATGGGGGAACAAAATTGGGTAGCGTTTATTTATGTCTGATTCTACGTGTGTGTGACTGGTATCAATGGTGTCTAGGGTTGCCAACTAAACATTTTATAAATTATTTCTTTTTATTTCAAGAGCCAAGAAATATTTCATAGTATTCAAAATCACAATTGCTGATATTTTCATTTACAATACAAATAAACTTTGGAATGTAGGGTTTTGGTTAAAAATTCTTCAATTTCAGTATGTTACTCAAATTTTCGAAAATGTCGCTGTAACTAGCAGTAACACTTCCCAAGCAGTCTTTAAATTCTACAACGATTTAAGGAATGCGCCTATGCATCAGTCTTTAAAAAAGTGTTCTTCAGAACGTATTTTTTAACTTAAGAAGGTAAAGACTAATTTCTTTTCAAATAAGATTTATTTTCAACAAAGATTAATTTCTTTTCAAATATCAAAAATTCATTAGAAAAATGAATGGGACAGACTGAATAACTGTTTTGGTTCGGGATAGATAACTATAATTAAAAAGCTTCAAAGCATTAAATACTTTGTTAAAAACATAAAAAATATAACTTTCTGCCAGTGTTACAATTTTAAATTAGGTAAAAATTTTTAATTAAATTTATTTGTTGACAACCGAATTTTTGCACTTATTTCATTACTTTATTTTATCGCCTGCGAGGCCATGTGTTTATGCTTTTCCGGACATATATTTAACGTTGCATGAAATGTAACTTGCAGATTAAAATAATAATAATAAAAAAAAAGTAAATAAATAATCGAAACTGTACAGGTTTATCTCTAAATTTATAAGTACCACAGCATTACATGTTAAAATGAGGTTTACCACACTAAATTATTATTAATTTGAACTTACGTTTATGTTCAAATCAACATACAGTGGTTTACAAGTCAAACCAGACACAAAAAAAGAACGGTGCTTAAAATAAATATCTTGAGAACAATATGTCTAATTTTTGAAAGAAAACCATTTTTTATTATTTTTGTTCATGTTAAATAAAAAACAATTATATCTAACAACGCATAATTTATAAATTTGTTTTGTTGTTATCAATATATTCAATTTCTTTTGTATGTCCGATTTGGCTTGAGAGCCACTGTATGGCATTACAAAACACAAATTGTACCAATTTTTTTTGCAAATTACAACATATTAGCAGACTAAAGATGTGAATTGATAAATTGATGAATTGTTTGACAGCAAATATTGCATGCAATTTTTTTAATAACACCACACAAGACTTTATAAGCAACCTGGAAGTTGGTAACCCTACTACACCAAACATCTGCTGCTCTTAGCTACTTGTTCTTCAAAAAGAAGAAAAAAATTCTTTATATAGTTATAATGAAAAATTTTATCAATTTAACTGGAAATGCACATGTTTAAACATTCCTTAATTCAACGATAAGCTTTTGGTCTATCTTCCAGAAAAAAATCCTACTTAAACGCAACAAACCAGATATCTCTTCAATAGGTTAACAACCTTTTCCAACCTTGATGATGAAAAGCACAAAAAATGTATTGGTTGAAAGAGAACAGAAGTATCTTTTGTACACAAAAATGCAATCTACTGAGCATACGTTCATATTGTGTGGCACAGGTCTTTGTTGCCCAAGGTGTCTATTTTAAGTACGAAGAAATAACAAAACACTGTTCCGTGATTGGGATTTGAAATGTTTGTCAAATTGAATTATGTTTTGGACAAGTCTGCGACGACCCACTTTCTTTTGCAAATGTTTGCTTTGATAAAAAATTTTACATAATTTTTTTTGCATTTTGACAAGTGTCAAATGTGAAAAAATTTTAATTTCTACAAAACTAGGTTAGAAACAATTTAGGGTCTACAGAGTGTAGCGTGCAACCAATACTCCTACACGAGATAACAGCAAATGTGTGCACAATCTCGGTGTGACATGTGCACATATACATCAGAAATTGGGGTTGTGGTGCAAGTGTGTGTTCAATATATATACGTCATATCAAGAATCTTCCATTTTTTTCTTTATTTATAAAATCAATATTTTATAAATTCACCTTCTAAGCTATTAAATTCGTTCATTTAATGACCCAACGGGCTTGTTTTTATTTTATTTTCAAGACTGCATAAGAGAGATTTTATTTTCAAGACTGCATAAAACTGTTTTTGTTTTTAATGCATAACTTCGAGAGCTGTAAAATAGTCACTGATATCGCATGGCCTATTAGTGCGTTTTAATCTGCGCTTAAATCAACGTCTACAATTAAAATATTGAAACGCCCATTAATTCGTACATATTTAACGTATATCAATATATTAATTGTTGCGAAAGGAAAGATACTTTGCACCTAAATGTAGGCTACATCACGTTTCAAAAGCTTTGTGGGTGAATCAAAGTTGGTCGGAAAGCTTTTACAAAATGGAATTTTATGGAGTCGGGTTTATAAACTGTTTTATTGCTGTTCTTTGAAAAATAAGATTTTGTTCTGACGGGACCTTCTGTTGTGTTTTATTTATTTTATTATTTTTCCGACGTTTATAATCTTGTTTTTCCTTCATACTTGAATATGTACAATTTTCTGTGCGAGAACAAAGCAAAAAACAAAATTTAACATGCTTTCAAAAAAATTTAGTTGTAAGCGTTTTAAATCAAATAAATAATCTGAACGGGGAAAGAGCACCAGGGGAACAGGGTTGCCGTATAAATATTTTTGGAAATGACAAGTTGTATGGTGGAGATTTACTAACGGTGGAGCGAGCGAAACCACAGAGAAATTTGAATTCATTTTGATAGAGACTCAGCCGAGGGCAAGTTTTGTTAAGTACATGCGATGCGAGGTATTCAGCAGTCGAGCAACCTTAAAAGTCATGAATGTTTATTGTAACACCAATGTGTATTCCATTGGAATTCATTAAGATTTTGGATTTATTGACAATTTTTAATTATCATTTTTTAAAATCAAATGGAAAGCTATTATAACACAATCATTACAGATTTAAGATAGTGTTGGGCTTCTCTTAAATTGGCAAGCTTAAATAGCTTTCATATCAAAGTATAGTGAATTAATTTTTGCTAAATGAACTACTGCCAACGTCGAGTCAGGCTGTGTGAACTTTTAAGGAACTAAACATTTTTGGCATTTTTATTGAGTGGAAAATGTAAGAAAATTGAAGTGCCTTAACTTCATCAAACATAACTGAGTGTTGATTCATTGCAAAAAATATAACAAAGCTAAGCCTGCTCGAAGAACTAATGTCAAACTCAACTCAAAATAATAAACTTAAATTATTCAAGACTAGCTTGGTTTATAAGCGATCCGAACAAGATTGTATGTGATGTAATAAACATTGTATATAATAGGAAATTGAATGAATATGAATACTTTACTAATGCATAGCTTGCACAATTGTAAGAATTCACTTTACTAATAGATAGCATGCGCATAGGAAAGTTGCTGAAGGACAATTTTCACAGACTTGACAACGTGATTCCGTCAAACTTGTGGATGGCAACCCTGTCCTTCATTAAACCTATGCTACTTACCAGACGTGTGCAAATGCACATTTTTTTTTTCGATATACACACTGTTCTTATTCCAACAATGAATTCATAAAATGAGCAAAACCTTTAAAAAAGTAAACCGAAAAGTTATTTAATTTATAAATCAATCTTGGCTACCTTGGCCTACATGGACAAAGCTACAAAGTAAGTGGTTGAGATAATTGGCGTCAAGGGATTGATTTTTGTGTCTTATTAAATATGCTTTCTTTGAATTTGCTTATGATCACATTCGCATAGGTACACTCCTCCGCATTCAGTTATAAGTAAGGCCCATTGATTTCACCTCCTCAAGTGACAGGCGGTGGCTTAAAATACACTCTGGTCATCGGCTTCTGGAGAAAGGTGCCTAATTAAGAGAAAACGTATTTCAAGGCGAGTCTTTAAAAAATAATTTTTGTAAAAAATTCCAACGCGCTTCAAGTGAATACCACGAAAACGACTTTTTGCCGTGTGAATGCGAGTTATGCCGTGCATTTATACGTATTTGGCAGCCATGTTGTTTCTGATTTCTTTATTTGTCTCGTTCCTGAAAATCAATAACTAGGCGCCCACACAGCACGTACATATGATTGAAAATTTACTTAAAATAATTTCTGATGAGGACTGAGCAGATTTATATATTTAATCGAAATTGATTTTAGTTGCTTGTTTCTCTGGGCAGATGGAAGCATTGGAAGATGCAGGCATTGTGTGGGAATGAGTGCGAGAGAGAACGGAGGTGTCGGCGGGTGTGATGATCTATTTGTTGGGAACGGAACAGAGGAGGAAGAAAAATAATACAATACATATGCTTCCATTTTATTATCTTTTACTAAAAATTATAAATATGCTTGGACAGGAGAACCCCCGCTCGACGTTAGATAAGATATATGTACATAGTTTGTTTCTGTCAAATAAAGTCTTCTGATTTATATGCATTTAATCCAGTCGGTATGAGCACTTTGAGCGTATGTTCCGCTGTCCAACTAACAGTGGAGAACCGCCTTCCGAACTCTTGATTGATGTGGCTAACCGAACAAAGCAGGGAATGACGGTACTTTGCAGATAAGCGGTCTGTTATTGACAGAGTAGTTGGTGTGTAAAAGTGTAGCGCACTGAAGTTCTGTCTGAAGTGGTCAGTCAGAAGGGCGTGGCGACAGTTGGCACCTTCAATATCAAAACAGAGAAACATATTGCCCACAAAACGTTCCCAAGAAGGCAAAAAATGTTTTTTTTTTTATAATTTTTAATGCCGAATGTCAACGTGGTAGAGCTTTCGTAAGCTTTCACTTTCATATTTATTGCGTATTAGTGATGCAACTATTTTTGTTAAGCAAAATTGCAATAAATGTCGAACGCCGTCTATAAGATTAGGTGTGCATATTTTGATGAATTAGCAAGCGTTATCCATGGCATATTCTGGGAGTCGGGATATGTTTTTGCAAAAGTCTATAGTATTTTGTGGGGAGGGGGTATTCGTGGTTGAGAGGGAAGGGGATTCTATGGATAGTCTTCCAGGTGTCATCGGTTTAAATTTTGTGAGACAAGGTTGTCTGGAAGATTCTTTTTGTGTAAAAGTTCGACTTATGGTAACAACTGCACTAGAAAAGGTATGTGGGCTAGCCACAAGGCAAAAGACTGGTCCAAGATTTTTTTTTTCTCAAACCTACTTAGTCTCACATACCCACCCAAAAACACACACACAAAGTCAAGCCCACACACATTAACATACCTGTACAGCATCATTTGTATCCATACACACACCCTCTTTGTGGTGTTCATAAAATTTGCCGTTGCGCTCCCTACCGGCTGTACGAGATATTGCTGCCAGTTCTCTCTGTCACGTGTTGTTAACAGGGCGTGTTTGTGAGTGTGTGCTAAATTTACTTTGAAAACAAGCAATTCCCAGCAAATCATTATTCATTACTGAATTTAGAATATTAAGGTAAATTCTTTAAATGATATTTCGTCAAATTGCAAATTTCCCCCCCTTCCAACAGCCATCCCAAATGACATCTGCAGTCTGAGAACTTCTTGCCACTCGCTAAGTTGTAGTTTGTTGTCTCTTTCACACTTACACGAGTTCAGCCTGTTTTTCTGTATGGCTGGTATGTTGTGTAAGCGATTCTTTTTCGTTTTCCACTCATGTCTGTGACTTGACTTGAGGTTGAAGACCGCAAGGCTTGCAAAGCTGAATGCTTGATTTGCATGCAGGTCCAGTGTTTTACAAAATTTTTACTTAAGGCTTTTCGGAGGCTTTTTTAGGTTTTCCGAAAGAGATGATCACGAAAGGTTTTAAGGAATTAATTTTGAATAAAAGTTTGGTAAACAAGTTGTTGCTAAGTGCAATTTTGTCCCGGATTCGGGCACACGGCACCCGGATGGGAGCAGCGTTGCAGCGACGGTGTAGAAGAAAAAACGTCTTGTTTCTGTTTTTCCCTCTTCTCTTGCGTTGATTTATTTTGTTTCATGATAGGGTTGCCACGTGTTCGTATGTGCGGAACAAGAATATGCGTTGGAATTTTAATTTTTTTAATAAGAATAAACATTTTTTTATTGTTTTCGTTAGGTTTGTATTGTTAAGAATAACCGAGTCATTTATGGAAAAGTTTTACATAAACCATCGCTTTAATTAAAATTCATTAGAATCGCAAATATGTGCAAAGTAACTATACTCACGAAGAAAAAATATACAACGCGTCCGCTTTGAAATAACCGGTCTCGATAAAAAAATTCCCAACCTTCAAATCGGTAAAAAGTGCAAAGTGTGAACAATTTATCAAACTTTAATTAAAAAGAGAATAGATACGGGGGAAAATTTAATCAACGGTTATGGCAATAAACTGCTTATGTGTCTTCATGTTAAAATACGAATATTGACAAAAACGATTAAAATTGAGTTTGTTTACTCGTTTTAAGAGTTCATAAAAATTGCACTCGTCCTCAATGAGTGTTGTTATTATCTTATGAGTAATGTAAGTCCAGAGTCGGAGTGATTATATGACATTTTTGTTGAATTTTGGAAATTTTTATTTTATTTGTTTCCTTCATTTGTAACTTAAGTTTGTCAGTTTGATTTGATCAGTTGTGAATAAACAATTTTCATTTCATCAGTGAATAATTTGACGACAGTGTGAAAAAGAACATACGATCATGAGAACATAATAGTAGTAACTTTGGTTTAATCCGGGTCAAGATCGAGAGTATGCTGTTCTTTATTGTTAATTTATTAATGCACAGTATTAATATCGATTAATACAAACGTCATCATAGTGATCATTATAAAACTTCTTTTCGTTTCAAAATGAACATTTCTCGTACATAGCAAAGAACGAAGAACAATAATTAATCTAATGGTGCCATATCTGATACAAGTGACAGGTGGCCATTTTAATTCGGTTTTATCCGGTTCGACAACGTTAAGTGTTTCAACTTCAGATAAAGGACGGTGGGCTCATGGCTTCCTTGGCTTTTGATTGCTGTAATAAATTCATTATTTATTAATCTGTTATGAAAAAATAAGAGTCTCTTTTGCTGTTAAACTAAAAACAATGCTGAATATACATTGACTTCAAATTATAACAAATATCTTACGCCATCGTTCGAACGCCTGCAATTGAAAGATATTCCAATTTAAAAGAATTTGGCCTACCATTACGTTAAGAGGAGTCATAAGCATCAGAACCAACATCTGAATGGATGGAATTAAAAACTGCATCTTATTCTACTTACAGCAGCTTCTTTATAAACTTTTTGGAACTCTTCATGGAGATTATCTATTTTTTCGTCGAATGGAGCATGAAAATCAAAACGTCTCTTCTGTGAAGAAACAACATTAAATAATTTCAAACAAAATTTATTGTGTAACATGAAAACCAGATTAAATCGTGTTTTTACCAAGCTATGGCATTTTCATAGGACCAGATTAAATGTAAGCTTTATTTCTTACCTAGAACCATAATACACAAAAAAGTAATTCACAATGGATGTTTTCAAAAAGAAAATGTATACAAAAAAAGAAAATATGTTTTTGAAAGACATATTGATCAACAAAATGAAATCAAAAAAAATTACTTCTAATTACGTCGTGTTTATCATCAAGAACTCGAGGATCACAAGAAGCTATGAGGAGCACAAGAATTTTCGGTATGATCTTGGGCTTTAAGCTAAAGTTTACGGTTAAAGAACAAAATCACTGTAAATAAAATATTATAAAGATATTTTAGCAAAGACATTTGCTGAAGGTATGGATGTAACAAACTACACAAACTAAAGAGCTTAGTCCAGTGCTATAATCACGGATGAAGACTATTGTAGGACGATATCCTTGAAACGAGAGAGCAAAAAAAAAAAACGACACCGACAAAACGATATCATTTTGATTGCTTCATGTACTCTCAAAACTGCCAATTGGTTTTTGACGATAGCTATTTCACTATTGTTTTCCATTGGGCTGGAATGCAAGTGGTGAAAATTTGAAGAAAAAGTATTAAAACAAAAATGTAATCAGTAATTAAAAAGTGTTTTGGATATAATCTTCAGCTTAGGAAAGTGTGATTGTACATCCAAAATTATTTAAAAAAAAATATGCACTGAAATCAAACTTCATACATTTTATGAGCAACTCTCGCGCATTCCTGCGTTCATTTGTAATGTGTAAGCACACAACAAAACAATGAAAATTGTGTGTGTACAAGAGATACGTTGCGTCCAGTACAAACTGTGTATAAAATAGACCGTAGACGAGATGATAGTGGCTGGGTTATATGATGCAAATTATCGACGATATCGTTTTGGTTGATCGTCAAGGCGATAGTCGCTCGAAATGTTGCGTGATTACAGCCCAGGATTGAATGCCCCAAAGTATGATTTCAAGCCACTGATGAGAAGAGAAAATTAAGAAAATATGAATATATGGTCACATGGCCGCCGTGGCGTGGAGGGTAGAGCGCGACACTCAAACGCAGAAGGAAGGTCCAGGTTCTATTCCCGGCTGAACACCTCGGCACTACCTATTTCGAGCTGCTAATAACACTCAAAGAGTAATAGCTGTCTAAGAAAAACCTTCTCAAATTTCGCCGTTCGGAGACGGCAAAAAACTGTCGGTCCCTTATACTCGCGAAGGAACAACAGCGCCAATAACATGAGTAGTTTATAAGCAATCTAGGTCCTGGTCCCTCTGTCGACTGTAACGCCATCCAATAACAATAATAATGGTAAGCATGCATCCTATCGCATTCCCGGTTAAACGATGTCATGGAGCTATTGAGATTGATTATTACGAAAAGTCTCATTGTAAATGAACGCATTTAAACTAAATTATTGATTTCTAATTACGGAAGCTGCAATTATTGTTCAGTGCTATAACGTGACGAGACAAATTTCTTATTGACATATTTCATAAATTTTAAAATAACATTTTACACCTTTTGGAATGCATACAATTTTTTATTGCAAATTATTGCAATTAGAGTGGAATTCCATATTAAAATTAAAAATAACAACTGCGTCTAAAAAATAATCAAATAGTACCAAATATGTTTCTCAATCTACTGAATGATGGAGTTTTGTTGCCATATCTCTTATGTGAGCATAGCAATCTCGATCTTATGAAGGCCTAAAATGGGATCAAATTCGGTCGGTACAATAACCACGTCAAACTTCATTTCTCACAAACTGAACTCACATACAATGCGAAATTAGCACTTTAATTAAATATAACTCAAACCAACAAAAAATTGCGGCGTGTGCTCTTTGTTTTGTTATCAACAGAAAGTCGTTTTTAAGTACTTCAAATGAAAAACACTTACTCGCACACGCTGACAAAATTCTAAGGTCATTCAAAGTGGAAAAGGTTACATTAACGCGTACGTATATGAATCGCGTGCAATTTAATAAGCTTCCATTGAAGTCATCGATTTTCCCCTTAGACTTTGCTAACTTGACACCGACGCCTCAACAAGACATTTCTTATCAGAAAATTTTGAAATGCAAAGCTCTACAAGGCTTGATTTAGCTTCTTCAACAACAATTCGTGACACTGCATATGATTGTCCATTTGAATTGCGCGGAAAGTGTCGTTTAATGTTGACATCGAATAGTAAAGAGCTTTTTTGTTTTTGTGAGCCTCAAAAGCTTCGCAATTCAAATATGAGTTGTATAAGGAAACAGCTCTGGGGGACGTTTATCAGTTATTTTTTTTTTAATAGACTTGCGTCTTGCATATTACAAAATTTGCATGAGGAAACGATTTTTTCCTTATAATTTACCATTAGTTTTATTCAACAGCCATTGTGATTAAACATTCACTTCGAGTCTGTTAGCTGCTGTTCTTATGTGCTTCTCTGTGGAGTATTTAAACTGAGTCGCGAGATGGGAGCAAAACATCGTGCTGGGAATGTTAATAAAACATGCCTTAAAATAGCTTCTTTTATGAAAATATGAACAGTATGTTAAATAGGGAATTTTACGAATAAATAACGAGGAAATGAAAACGAATGTAACAATCTTTAATAACAAATGGGAATAGGATGACTTGGTGATTGGAGAACTACGCATGAGCAGTTGCCTCCACTTTACACTTGGATAGATTTCAACACAATTTTAAAATAACCTATGTTACGACAAATATAAAAAAAATTAATAATGAACTGTAAAAGTAATCTATGCGTTTCGAGCTGTTTCCTTTTTAAATCCAAAATGGATTCAGTTTTAAAATTAAGTTCTGCAGTCATTGTTTTTTAATCGAAATGACCAACCAGACTCGGTTCTATTTAAAAAAGTGCACTTACGTATTTAACGACTAGCCAAAGGAAGCATTCATATATACGAGTATATATATTGGATGGAGCGGCAGTGCATAGGAGGATCAGTGCCCAGCTTTCTCATCAAATACTCGTATTGTGTGCTCTGCTGTTCTCTCACGAGAAGAGCGATCTACAGTTTTTTACCGACTCCGAACGCCGAAGTTTGAGAAGCTTTTTGTTAGACACCTATAACCACCTCGAAAGAGGTGGTGCTGTTCCTTGAAAAATGCGTTGTATTCATAGGGATATCAAATTTGTTTACTCCATTTTTTTGTTTCGCTGCATTGTCTTATGCGCCAGCCTTAAACAGGAATTCTGATATGTACGGCACATTGAGTATAGAAAAGAAGAGAGAGAATGTGATTAAAGACGATTTCAATATTTCCATCATTGAAGCTCCTAGCAATAATTCACTCAAAATTAATTGCAATCAGGTACACAATATCTATTTTAATGTATCGCCAATGGTGACAGAAGGCTCTAGCCTGTTGAACAGTCGGGTCGTAAAAAACTGCCCAAGCGCAACAGAAGATTATACAGAACGATTTGTGTATATTCTGATTACAGATCCAAATTACTATCTTACTATAAAATTTAGCTCTGCATTTCCTCATTGCTGAAAGATAACACCGCATTTGTTCACATATCATGTCATTCACACTAAGCTTTAGGCATTGTTTACATATACAACGCATAGACAATTTTTCTAATGTAATTCGGGATGTCGACTTTTAAAGAGCTTTAACCATCACTCCACAAATATTGAACATCGAAAGACATCTTCTCCATTCATTTTCGTGGACAGTTGCACAATGCTTCTTCGTTTCTTGAATACGTGCCTTTCTTATATTGTATTTTTTCTAATCATCTGGTTTGTAATTATAATATTTTATAATTTAATTTTAATAATATAATATTTGCAATTCACGCTTATTTTTGGAAGGAGGGAGTAAAACTTGTTTTTTAAATTTAGCTATAAAGTGATTTATTTATAAAAACGTGATGGTTTTATTAAAATTGCAAATAGCAAATCACAGTAAGTGGTTTTTTGTTTTTGGTAAAATTTTTTTGAGCTAAGATCGCGAAACGAAGAACGTGCTCAAACGAATGTTGACTGAACGTTTGAAAGACTTATTCAAATACACGTTTAAATGGTATTCATGTTCAAATTAATTTTGTTTGGCTTTTAACGTTTTTACACATTTATTTAATGCGACATTAATGTTTTACAAAATTGAAATAGTTCTCATGTCATTACTTGGGACTAGAATATATGTACGCCAGATGGCGTTTTAAGCATACATTTATTGATGAAAGTATTCAGTTCAAAATTAATTGGTAAAGTATGTATTCAAATTCGGTAAAAAATAAAAATGAAAAGGAATACCTGTGTCATAAGGCTTAAACGTCTTTTTCTCATGAAACATTCTACTTTGTGTGACTGATGTACAGTGACCAAAGAAATTTTTCAGAAAAGAAAATATTCCTAAAAATCATAAAAAAAAGAAGTCTTAGTTCTTGTTGCTCTTCCTTTTCGCCTTATGATTTCTTTAAAGCGGTTTGGCATAGATTTTACTAATGACTTTGTATACTCTGGATCTATTTTCAAACATTCCTCCTTTGAAGCTGGTTTTAGTTGATTCTTGTTACTTAAAGAAAGTTTTCGTATATTCTTAATTCTTTCTTATATTTTGATACTTTTCGGTAAATTTTGCTTTAGTAAATCAGTGTAAGTAATGCGGTTCATTATTCCAGCAATAAAGGAAGATTACCAACAATATAGGCCGCCATACCATTAAACCACCGCCACCATGTTTGACTGTAGGTACCACATTTTTTTCAGGGATCTCTATATTTGGTTGCCTATACACAACTTTGCCGTCACAACCAAAAATATTATATGAAAATATTAAAAATACTGTAACCAAAAATAATATGTGTTACTCCAATCTGAATATAATGTATAGAACCAAAACTCCAGGAACCTTTTGACATAATTTCTTGCAATTTCCGAACTTCTTGTTTGTTTGTCGTCGATATCCGAGGTCTGTTCAAAAAATAAGGTGGACATTTTATGGGCTACGTGTATTCGATTGTCGATTTTTAACATTCGTCTCGAACATATGTTTACAGTTTCATTTATATATCACATTTATTTTGATTGTGAGAGGCATAAAAATTAGTTAAAAGTTTGCATTACGACAATGCACCTGTTCAGTCGACCCATTTTAATATAACACATTTGTACTCGATCAAGAACTGAACTGATTTAAACAACTTTTCATATTTCTGCACAACAACAAAACAAATTATGTTTTTTCATAGAACTTTAATACTAAAGCTACCTACAATTCTTGTATGGTATACCTATCCCTATCGCGCGACGTCAAATTGGCCGGTTATTAAAAGAATTATCGATTCCATTATTCAATGCAGATCATTGTTGATTTGTTGGTTGGTCCAAATTTATTTTTATATAATTTCTAAAATTCTTTATAAAAAAAAACAAATAAAACTAATTTTTTTTACAGAATGCTCTGCATTCATAATATACTTTATTTGGTTTCCTCACATTGTTTACAAATTATTTTAGTCTGAAATGTGCATTTGCTGCGAACATATTTTTTCGCAATTCGAACAGATTTTTGTTGCTTTTACGGATAAACAAGAACTTGGGGACAGTGTTGGTAAAAGCTTTTTTCTTCAGATTTTTTATTTGCATCGCCGAGTTTTGAAGCTAACTGGAACAAAAATTTCTGCCTCGAAATGTTGTCACCCGTTGTGGTAACCTGCAAGGGGTGAGACTTCCGTTTAATTCTTCCCAGACTGTTTCATCAGTAGCTGTTTCGATGCGCTGATCCTCTCAATCTGTCTCATTTGCGGATGTCAATAAAAAAAATGACAAAAAAAAAAAAAAGAAAGAAAAAATTGCACAAGAAGCTCTTTAAAAGTGCACTACTTGAGACTGTAATCAATACTATTCTTGTGTACTCTTTTCAATTGAAAACTACGCTTGGATAACAATAAAACATTTTACTCTGAGATAACTGGGATTTTCCCACCGATCATACCTACAGACAGCGGTAGGTAAAGGCACATTACAAATATTTCTTATAAAATAGAAAAAAAATATCAAGAACTAAAGAATGTAGAAAATATTATATGCATATTCTCAGATCTGTCATGCAGTTTGTTATCGGTATTATAACGTTTAAAAATGATTGAGTTTTACCAAAATTTGAAAACGTTCAATTTGGCCGGTCCTGTTAGATTTAGTGTTAAAAACGAGAAACCACAAATTTTTATGTCGCATACTATTTTTGGCCGTCGTGACGTTATTTCTTTTCATTTTTATTACATTTTCAATTCATGACAAATTTACGTACTAGACAAAAAAATGCTTAAAACTAATTGGACGTACTTTCTTTTTTTTTCCTACAATCTAACTTACTGGCCCTCGACGGGCATTCTAAGCTAAACTTATCCTTAATCTATTGTCTTTCGACATAAACTTACATTTCATATATTTATGGAGTTCATTATCATTATGTTGAACTCCGCCGCCGTGGCGTAGTAGGTAGAGTACGACGCTCACGCGCCGAAGGTCTAGGCTCTATTCCCGGCTGAGAACCTAAAATTTTTTACGGCACCACTTCTTTCGAGCTGCGAAACGAGTAACGAGTAATAACTGTCTAAGAAAAAGCTTCTCAAACTTTGCCGTTCAATATCGGCCATTAACTGTAGGCCCCTTCTACTCGTGAGGGAACAGTAGCGCGCACAACACGAGTAGTTGATGAGCAAGTTAGGCCCTGGTCCCTCTGTGGACGGTCGCGCCAACAATTATTATTATTATTATACTATTTTTGGCAAATTAATTCTCTTTCCTAATTTGGTTTTGTATTTCTTTTTTTAAAATGTATTTTGTTTCAATAAAATTAATAGAATCAAAGTAGAACCAAATGGTTTTAATTATTGCTTTGAAACCTTATTTTGTAATAGAATACTTCTTATGGTCACTGTATGATAATTTTAGGTTTCTTAATATTTCCTGTTATTGCCGACATATTTTAATTGCGGTTTAAATTATAATGCTTCGTTGGTAATGAAAAATAAAAACCACGCATTTGAAAATGTGATGGTTAAAATAACGGCTTTTTTAAATTTCGCTTCGAGAGTTTTATTCTCAAAAAGTTTTCACCTGGAAAACAGGAAGCGTTGTTTACTACAAAATTTAAGCGGCAGCGAAGAAGGAGAACACAACAACATCGGAATGCCAGATTCCACATAAAGAATAGCAAAATGTTGTCCACTGTTCCACGTTAAAGAAATCAATCAGAGCAACCATCCAGTGTTTACAAACTGATGCGAAAGCAGCGAAATTTTATATACAACCTAAGCTCTAGGCGGTCACAGTAGTCAGCCTTCAGCAAGTGACACAGTCTAAATAGCAAACCTCTTGAGTTCAAATTGAATCAATATCCCAGCCCACATAAAGAGCAAAACATAACCAGTCGTTTCTTTTTTTTCACAATCATGCGCACTGCAGTGGGCATAAATTGTTGCGATGATTTTGTTTTTATGAACAGAAGTAGTTCATCGTATTTGGTTCAACATCAGGTTTATACGACCCGTATCCATGACCTGTGTGTATTTATGGCAATCATTTCTATATTTAGATGAAGAAACAAGTTCTGGTTTAGCCAGCCAAGTTAACGATGCAACGCTAAGAGAATTGAAGTCTTGGGTTTTGATTGTAACGGAATTAAGCGACGCTGACGAACATGCCGGAATGGTGTTGTCGATATTCATTTACACTCGGATATGAAAACATATATCTGTGCGGGGGAGTGCTTGTAAATTGGAAAGGAGTACAATAAACAAAACTGGGCTCTTATTTCTAGGTTATGTCACATCAGTTATGATGGATGTTAACATAAGCGGTACGCACAGATAACAGGCCGTCAATTAAGGATTGTCAATTAATACCATGCGTTTAGACCAAGTTTCATGTCGGTACGTAAACACTTTCAATAAGAGAAATCGATATAAATTAAAAAAACAAAAGATTATAAAACAGCAAAAAGAGATTCGTCAGTTCGATATTTTTTTATCTAATCTCAATGAGATACTCCTATTTACGGCACACTCTTCTGTATTGCTATCCTCTTGAAAGTATTTGCTTTTTTCCAATTGTGGACTTCTTTCGTGTCAATTGATGAGTTTCTATCTGATAAACGGCAAAAAACGGCTGCAATGTACATTACAGAGCAAGAGACTTCAAAGTTGTTCGTTGAATTGAACTTTTCATCTCTGGTTTATTACTATGGGGCGAGTTTGTTTCGTAGATTGAACTTTGCTCTCCTCACATTTTTGGATAAACAGAAGCGAGCGCCGAAGCAGTTGTGAAATTCAAACACTTCGTCTTATGGACTCATATAATCGCTGGAGATAAGCGGGACAATTCGGTTGTACTCGTAGTTCATGAACGGCACATCAAATAAACGTGCCGGCTATCGGGAACTGAATCACTTAATGGAGGTTTTCTGCGGCTATTCGATTGCTTGATTATGCTAACCATAGAGACCACGCCGAATTATGATGATTAATTGGTATATTCTTGACTCAATGTTTAATTACGTAGTATATTTTGAAGATTGAATTCACGTGTTTGTGATAAACAACGGTCTATTGGGGCACTTAAATGCTTTTTTAGGGTCTTCTTTGGAAGCACATGCTATTGTTGAATGGAATTTAATTGTTTCATGTCAAATTTGGGAATTTCGTAGTTGAATATGGACGTATTGAAAACAGTTTACAAGAGTTAAAAAAGGAGACATAGATTATGCATAAATATTGACAAACTCACAAAATAAAGTTGCGTCAACAATGGAAACCTGAAGTAAAATTTGCTGCTGAATGTATAGAAGTCCTATGAAGGCTGAATAATGCAATTCCTCAAAAGATGAAAAAAATATTATTCAGCGAAATTAAAAGCCCAAAACCGAAGAATACAAAATTGGATTAAATTCCAAAGGAATAAACGAATAAATGAACAAGTTTAATCAAGGTGTCAGTTCGAAATTTGGAAGTGACGTGAATGCATTGGTTCCTATTTAATGTGAAAAAGCAAATCTTGCTGGATCTTTTAGAAGGAAAACTTCTGTGTTATGCAGGGGAAACTTTTTTCCTTCGTCGGTTTTTTTGGTCACTGTAGATTTTCAATGAAACTAGGTTATTTCGTTGTTATTATCCCAACGTTTCGGCAGAGATTGCTGGCTTCATCAGGGGATATTTTTTTATTGAAACAATAAAACAAAACATTTTACATGCATAATAATAATAATTATAATAATAATTGTTGGCGCTTCAGTCTAAAGGGGGACTAGGGCCTAGCTTGGCAATCAACTACTCCTGCTGTGCGCGCTACTGTTCTCTCACGAGTAGAAGGGACCTACAGTTTTTTGCCGACTCCGAACGGAAAAATTTGAGAAGCTTTTTTAGACAGGTATTACTCTTTGAGTGTTGTCAGCAGTTCGAAAGAGGTGCTGCGGTGAAAACTCGAGGTGTTCAGCCGGGAATCGAACCTAGACCCTTCGGCGCGTGAGCGTCGCACTCTACCCAGAACGCCACGGCGGCCACATTTAACATGCATACATAGTAAAAATGCAGTTAAACAAATGAAGAACATTTTGATAATTTGCATAAGAAATTTTCCCTGCATAATCATAATTGATATCCTCATTTTCAAAAAACAACTTTAATGAAAACTTCTGTGTACAATATTCGGTTTGGTAATCGCTTAAACTCTCTCTAAAAACGATGAATTGTATGAGGTGACAAAATAGACACTTTCCATCTTCGGTATGTGCATCAACTCAACATTAAGTTCATCACATATTCGAAATCGCCAAAAATGCAGGTAAATATCTAGGTTTCTTAAAGCGATGCAAAATATATTTCACCTCTTTTGACCTGGCTACAATATGTAAGGCGTACATGTGCCTAAAGCTTGATTATACCGCTTTTATCTGGTCTGGTGCTCCTAAGACCTTTCTGTGCCTACTAGATAAAATCCAACAGCGAGCGATAAAACTAATTGCTAATAATAATTCTGCGAAGTCAATCGACTCGCTAGAACATCGACGTAATGTCGCGTCTTTATCACTCTTTTATTGCTATTTTAACAAAAAATGCTCTAATGAGTTAGTGAGCTGCATTTGTCCTCTTCAAGAATTCACCCACAATATCCGCCTCGATAGGAATGATCATCCGTTCACTCTTAAGCCCACGTTCGGATGTACCGTTTAGGTTAGATACTCGTTTTTTAGCTGCACCACATGAATATAGAATGCTCTTTCCAACCCAACTTTTCAACCTCATTACAATCCACAGGCATTTAAAACCAATGTGCATCCGTACCTCCTTTTCCTCTCTTTCGGCCCGTGCAGTGACTTAATTCCGGTCACATGAGGGTATAAACAATCCCTTTAGCGCGCGTTTATTACAAAAAAAGAATTTACATCTCTGCTCTAAATAGCCTTCAAATTTCAAATTCTTGACAAAGCACGATAGGATGTTCTCGTTTTAAATATTGCGCACACAAGTGGATATGGATCTAAATTTATGTCAGAATTTTGACTTTAGACTTTAATTCGTAGGAAAAAATCTAAACTAGACTCACACTTGGATGGCGGTAATGTCTGCCTTGTAGAAATCAAGGGCCTCGGCAAGTTGTTCGGCTGCTCGTGGTCTGTGAAGGGACCTCACTTTCCACGTGCAAAACCAAAAATCGTTGTCCTTACAACGTTTGCTGGGGTCGTCAACAGTTGGCCCTACATTATCCGAGGCATTTCGGCGTTTCAGAACTAAAGGCTTTTTACGTGGTGAGGAAGTTAACCTCATGCACAACCCACAGACTGGTAGGTCAGGTCCATTATTTAAACCCTCGGGCAGAGGGGCTTGCTGCATACATTAGTTCACCATACAACGGGTGTGGTGATGGCTATCCAAGGGGTGCCGCGTGGAGGCTGTATGTCAACTTGACCTGTGCGCTAACGAGGATAGCCTTGCAACCTCGCCATATTGAGCGCAATCAACGACGTTACCTTGCGTGCACAGGCCCATGCCCCCTTACGTTAGCAAAGGGGGATGAGGAAGCCCTTAGTCTTTTCGAGAGAAATGTTTTGCGTGCGATTATTGTTCTGTTTTGCTTTGAAGGTATCTGGAGGAGAAGATTTAATGACGAACTCTATGGGCTGTACAGCGACATGCGCCTGGTCAAGCGTCTACGGTTACAACGCTTAAGATGGCTAGGTCATGTAGAGCGTATGGACACCTCTGTTCCGGCCCGAAAAGTCTTTGAATCCATGCCATTGGGACAACTCAACACAGGACGCGCATATGCTCTACATGTCCTAGCCACGTTCACCTGATCATACAACGACTGATCAGGTGCGTGCCGCCGTAGCCACCTTAAGTGTTTTATCTGAAGGCGTTTGAACCAGTTCGTACTGCCGAACAGCCTATAAAGTCCGTCGTTGAATATTTTTGAAATTTCATCAACGCAAGGAACTTTCTAGAGGACTTTCTCATCTGCTTTTAGTTATGTCCAGATTTCCCCGCTATAAAGCAAAAGGTCTTTCTTATAAACAACAATGTATGTCCATTTACACTTGGAAAAATCAAATGTCATTAGAAACTGTCCAGCCTTCCTTATGTCAGAACTGGACATTGGTAACAGAGAACCTTTGGTACTTGTTATTGGATGTGAAAGTCCGTTTGAACGTAGTTCTTAAAGAAATATGAGGTGACAACTCCCCGGGCGGGCAGCCTCTGGGTGCTTGAAAGATCCTTCATTTCATGTGTCGTTCTCTTTTGGTATTCAACATGAAATGATGAACATAATTATTTGATACAAAATTGTGTCAGTTTCCAATTGCTTAAGATTCCATTCAGAATACATTTGTCGTTGTCTTTGTCCGTGTGTCTGGGTTGAGTAGTGTTAAAGTGCTGAAAAAATACACGTAGCAGTCTGTCGAAACAAAGAGCCCTCCTCAGCCGCGGATGATCCTGCGGATTCCCAAGAACGGCCGCTGTGTTTTCATCTGATGACGGTAGATCGAATCAGTGAATTCGAATTTAAGTACCACACAGTGAAGAGTCCTTTCGTTGGGAAACCTTTGGCGACCGTGAAGTGGTAGGATGTCAAATAAAGGATTATCATTCAAACACGGACTTAATTATGTATATTTGTTAGGAAGTTGACCAAGTTGAAATACTTTGTGGTTGAAGAATTTAATTCCTCGTCGGCTGTTTTGGTCATTAAGGAGCAAATGAAACTCCAGTCGAAACGTCGCGAGAACACGAATGACAAAAACTTGTTTCAGCCGATGAGGAATTAGATTCTTCGACCAAAAAGAAATTAATATGGGTAGCATAAGCAATACATGAATAACAGCCTATTTGACCAGTTTCATTAACTGTCAGAGATCGGAAGGATGCGTTGTAAAGTTTGTATGGTCCTTAGTTCACACAAATGCACTACATGATAATAATAATAATTGTTGGCGACAGTCCACAGGGGGACCAAGGCCTAGCTTGCTCATCAACTACTCGTGTTGTGCGCGCTACTGTTCTCTCACGAGTAGAAGGGACGTACAGGTTTTTGCCGACTCCGAACGGCGAAGTTTGAGAAGCTTTCTTAGACAAGTATCACTCTTTGAGTGTTGTGAGCAGTTCGATAGATATGGTGCCGTGAAAAATTCGAGGTGTTCAGCCGGGAATCGAACCTAGACCCTTCGGCGTGTAAGTGTCGCACTCTACGCACTACGCCACGGCGGCACTACATGATGCTGGACAATAAAATGTAGAAATCAAGTTGAGCGCTTGTGTAAGATTAAACTGCGAGTCAAAACCCTCCTACGCAAAGAAATGAAATGACGGAATGAAAAAAAATCAAAGACGATTTACGAGACCGACCATCACACGATAGAAGTCAAATGATCAGAATCAAAAGCTATAGCTCCTGATGCCATAAAAAGGCAAATCGCTGAGTAAATAGAGAAGTGAAGCGAATGCGACGATATGTCTGTCATTCGTGCGTTTAGATGCGGCGATAAGATAAGATGAAGCGCTATTTTTGGCTCATTGTTAGCTTGATTTATCAAAGATCAAATCAGCGATGGATTGTTTGGTTTGCTTGATCGCGAGCCAATCGAGTAAGTGGCTTAAATGTGCTAATATCAGTGAAATCCTTCAAAACGTTACTGAGATCTGAGTGATGGCGATATGGAGAAAGTGATATGAGTCGATGAAGGGACGTGGGACAGTGGATTAAAGTTCAATGAAGGAGTTTACTTTTTTAAGTTTTGCCGGAAACTTTCACTTGATGTCAGATGTAAACCCAAATTACCATGAGGCACTTAGTAAATTGTTTACATCCTTCATTCTGAAGGCAGCTTTACAGCTTAGAGTTCCATTTCTCTCTCTTTGATTTATTTTTAAATGCCATCCCATCATTTCAAATCAATGTAAGCTTGCCAGAGACACGGAAGTCTTGCCCTAGTCAGTTATTCTGTGTTTCAACTCGACTCACCACTGTATGAGATACTGATTTGAGGCCAGCACACTCCACATCACTCAATTTCCTTTGAATTGTTTAAGTCAAGTTAGATGAGTTTTTTTTTAATTTTATAATTCACTCCAATCACCCATTTGTCTACGACTCACTGCACACTGTTAAAAAGCTAAACTCAACTAGCGCTGTTTCGATCTGTCCTGATAATATTTCAAAACGCTAAGTTTTCCCATTCTCAAGAAAAAACAAAAACTGAAAATAACTATTCAATTGTGCACCCTCGTGGAGATAATACTCCCGTCCGCCTGTGTGTACTCGGAGTGAGTGTCATTTTGATGGGCAACCAGATAGCAGGCGGCACGCTTAGCGCCCGGCTGTGGTTGTCGTACACACATATGCACATATGTACGTGAAATGTGATTGCGTCGCGACGTCCCGTTCCCGCGAAAGCTCTGCTCTTCCCCTTCACAAAAAAGCTCATCGTCACTTCTTACAGTTTTTATGTTATTCACGAATCATATGTACAGTAGTCGAAAAGAATCTTAACCTAGGCGACTTATTCTATGGGGTTCTACTTCAGTTTTCCCCTTGAGATTGAGGCAAGGGCGCGCTTAGCAGCCAGGGTTTGCAGTGTCCGCAGGAACATCAGCTGGTCCATGTTCACCTCGCACTCGGCCCACTGAATGACGGTGTCGATTGCGTTGAAGGCCTCCTCGTCCGTCGGCTTGGTGGGAGGGTCCTCTTCGACCAACTTTCGATTGTCTCTGACATCGTCTTCGTCGTCGTCTATCACTTCGGCGGGATCCTCCAGCTTAATGCAAACCGTCGGTGCTCCAGATGGAATTTCAGCAACCACTTGACACACACTCTGCCTCTTTTCATGCATCGGCTGATCGGGTGCATCGTTCACATCACTGTGGGCACTGGGGGGTGTTTGCGAACTTAGATTGAAGCTGTCGTCAGTGTCGGCTGTCGACTGGACATCATCACTGTTCCTCAGCTTGCCGGCGACGTTTTGACTCGATATATCATGACGCGCCTTGAAACGCCGCAGCCACCCTCGTGTTGCTTTGAATTCTAATTCGCCGTTGAATTGCTTATTCAGTCGCAAAGCTTCGTCGCAGATCATTTGGTTTGATAGTGCGACTCCGCTCCGTGTCTGCTGCTGAAACCACCTGTAGACGGCCGCGTCCAGGTTATAGTCTTCGGACTTCTTCATCGTCTTTCGGGAATGAATCGCGGCGCCGATCTGCGACGAAAACTTCAAGATCTTGGACTCGCTTTGCTTAATGCCCCATATAGTCGACCGGCAGACGTTGTACTCGTTCGATATGCTGATGATTGACTTGCCCTCCTTGATTTTTTGAATGATGTCGCACTTGTCTTTTATGTTCAGAACGTTGCGCTTCCTCTTCTTAGGCGGCAAGTTGCCCTTCTCCTTGTTCCAGTTGCTGCTGGTCATGCTGGTTGTAAGCGGCGGCGGCGACGCTGACATTTCGCGAGTTAAATTGTACCGACTGCCGAATCGTAGCACAGTTAGACGTACACTGACGGAAAAACATGCTCCATGCCATTTGCTGTATATGTGTTCGACTGTCGTACGTTCTTTGAATTGAACCGTCGCTATGTGTACACAAAAAGCGCTTGACTGAGCGGGCACTGGTGCTCACTGCTGTGTCGCCTGCTCTCCGGTGTATATGAGCGATTCATGTGTACGCTCCGGCGTGTTGGTCGGTTTGATGGTTGCTTTCAGTGTTTGCCAGATTAACTGTGTGTCGGACCACTCGCACGGGAAGTGGACTGATTGAGGCTGAACTGATAGAAGTTGTCTGTTGAACGGGCAGCTGTTGCAGACCAGTGCGCCATGGTGAGTTTTTATGGCCATGGCTTTCGTATACAAACACGGTTCAGGTAAGCGAAATTTCCGGTTTTGACGTGCATTTCTGGCTCGAACACATAAGCAATTTTGACGGCGCGGCGACGAGAGCGCGATAAGCGTGGTGTTCCACACGAATGTGAACGCGCGCATAAACTTATCGCATTTGCATGTTCTACTCGTTGGCGGAATTATTTGTATCCACTGCTTGTAGATAAAAATTTGTTTTTTGAATTATGAATGTTCAACGGCGTCGGCAGTGGGGTTCGTTTTGATGGCGAATTGGTGAAAAGTACGGCCATGACTCAGGTTGAGTGGATTGCGATTACTAGTTCTGCTTGGGTGAATTGTTTGTTTTAATTATGTGTTTGCATGCGAGCTCAATACATTTGCACATCAATGGGGTGGTAAATGGATGGGGGATCTAAGATGGAGAAATGTTTTGATTGAATTTGGACTTGGTAGGGGTTATTAGTACGCGGTAGCTCACCACTTGTTGATTGATTTGTTTTTGTGTACTTTTCCGTGGCGATTATGTTAATGTTTGCTTTGTGGGTGCGTAGAATGGGAAAGAAAAATGTCTAGAATGTGGTCGGCATTTGTGTAAGATTCTATAGACATTTGTTGGGTCAGCTTTGGATAACATAAATTCTTTTCTGGATGTTAATCACTTTTCTTGCTACCCTCGCAAACACCACTGTATTCCGATTCATTTTACGAGCAAATCTATTAAAGCTTCACATTCTTGATTCATATCTGTATCAGAAACATTTCGGAATTTTATTTGATTTGACGCCGTAAATTCCTTTCCGAACGTGAATAGCATATTTTAGGAAAGCGGCCGAGTTTTATTCCAACATCTTTGGTGGAAAACATTTGCCGATTCGTTTTGAATTTTAATCTGATTTTAATGCAAAACTAATTCAAAACCAAAAAAATAGTAATTCCAGTCTTAAGGAATAATCTTACGCCTCTGTATTTTTTTTCCAATGTCTCTTGGTCTGGAATAAATTGTTCTTTCTGAGTGATGATTGCGAATCGAAGAAAGTAAACTGAGCAGAAATTCACAAGAGTATGAATTTATAATTATGTGGCCGCCGTGGCGTAGTGGGTAGAGTGCAACGCTCATACGCCGAAGGGTCTAGGTTTGATTCCCGGCTGAACACCTCGAATTTTTCACGGCACCACATCTTTCGAGCTGCTGACAATACTCAAAGAGTTATAACTGTCTAAGAAAGCTTCTCAAACTCCGCCGTTCGGAGTCGGCAAAAAACTGTAGGTCCCTTCTACTCGTGAGAGAACAATAGCGCGCACAACACGAGTAGTTGATGAGCAAGCTAGGCCCTGGTCCCCCTGTGGACTGTCGCGCCAACAATTATTATTATTATAAATTTACTTAATTATTTTCAGCTTGAATTGTGTATAAAATTCAAATGCGATTACTTATATTCAGAATTTAAAAATTATTAACTGTGGATTTTATTTTTTTTTTAAGAGCCGACAAAAATATTAAATTTTATAAAAAAGAGAAAATTTTTTTTTGACCGGTACAGTAGTTACACAGAGTATTAATCATTTCAAAAACGTATATAAAAAAAAAACAAATATTTACAACAAAATAAACAATCGTATTGTTCGTCTTATGTTAAGAAAGAGAGGTTTGTATGACGTTTTGTAATCTGAATTCCTGTCCCCATTGTGAATGAATTCATATGAAGTCTACACCGCTGATGCAGAAATAATATCTTTTTGCTTGCCACACGCAAAATTATTACGTACAGTAAATGTAATGAAATAACTCCTTATTTTCCGTGAGGTAATTTATTCTGAATTGCTGCACTTAAGTCAAAGGTGATTACCTTGATTAAATTAAAATTGCAATGAGTAAGACAACCGGAGGGGAACATAACCCTTGAAGTTAATAAGTATGTTTCTGTTATTATACAAGGGACATTTAAATTTTCTCATATAAATTTGGGCGAATTAAGTTGGGATTCTATTACAAATTCTGAGTATTCAAACGTCGTTAAATAGGAACGCTCCCACTGTCTTTCGATAGGTAAACGACTTTATAAATGTTTAGTTTTTTTTTCGCTTCCGTACTCATATTTATTTGGCAAATCACACTTCAATAACTGTCTACTTTACGACAACTTGTTTCTGAATAGGACGGTGATCGTTTCAGGTGGTCGCCTATGCCTTTTGGGAGCTCCTGTTTCGTTAGTTGCGGTGCGCCAACACGTAGATGGAAATATCACGGAAATATCAAATGTCAATATAAAGACAATTAAGAGAAGGAAACAAACTCAAAAACATTACACTTTTTTGGTGATTTGGTCAATGGATTGAACCACGTAATAACACCTTACATTATGTACTCTCTTCCTACTTTCTTCCTTTCTTTTTTTCCAATAGCACTGTTTGAGACTAAGCTTAACTATGTGACTACCAATCTCTCCTATGGCTTACTTTAAGAAGCGCCCCCTGTCTGATCATTGACAAGACTCACTGCCCCGTTGACCTAATTGAGAAACAGTTTTGGTTTTCTCGTCAAGGAACTATCGAACCAGACTCTCAGCTGGAACAAAAAATTATCAATTCTCCTTTGACTTACTCAAATTCCCGACAGGGGGTTGAACACGAGGAGATCGCCATCCATTCATGCCGCTCCTTTAATATAAAAATTCCTTGCTTCAAGGGTGCACTTTATATGGCTGCGACATATGCCTAATTAATAATAATAATAATAATTGTTGGTGCGACAGTCCACAGAGGGACCAGGGCCTAGCTTGCTCATCAACTACTCGTGTTGTGCGCGCTACTATTCTCTCACGAGTAGAAGGGACCTACAGTTTTTTTGCAGACTCCGAACGGCGAAGTTTGAGAAGCATTCTTAGACGGTTATTATTCTTTGAGTGTTGTCAACAGCTCGAAAGAGGTGGTGCCGTGAAAAATTCCAGGTGTTCAGCCGGGAATCGAACTTGGCCCATTTTGCGTGTGAGCTTTGCACTCTACCCACTATGCCATGGCGGCCAAATATGCCTAATTGTTAGAGTCAAAAGCTTAAATCAAACCCTTAGGGTCTGAAGATGCTTGCACTCAGCAACCATTCAAAATACATGCGCCATTATTGTTTAGTACTGTCAGCCATTTTGTGTTGTTTATTTGAATTGAGTTGTTTTCAGAGACTAATCAGTAGATACCATAGTCGACTTCCTCGTCTCTTGAATTGATTTGGCAGCGTTTTTATAACATTTTTTCCTTGAACTGGGATTTTTTTGCGCTTAAATGAGAATACATGTGAACTGCTTATACGGTGGATCTCCTCAGTGCTCAAATTGTTAGAAAGAGAAAGCATAAAAATCATGCAGAGAAGAAAGGTTTTTTTTTTCACCACAAAGTAATGGCTGAGGATAGCCACGTTCAGAAAATTGTATAGCAGTTGAAAAGAAATCCTTCCCGAATATACGACTTTCAAGCATGCATTACTCGTGTGTTTTTATACATATTTAATAAGTCATCATCATCAGGTATACCTGTATGAAGTAAGAGTCGTGATACAAATGTCTCGATAGGGAACATTTGTTGTGAACGAGCCCTTATTATTTTTTAGTTTGTTTGCTATGACATCTGTGAAAAATATTGAGTGTACATCAAGTGATTGAACAGACAACATCATATTTTTTCATCGTGTTAAAAATGTCGAATCTTGTACCAGAAAGTGATGATTTGCGGAAAGCATTAATTTTTTGTTTTCATTTGAAGAAAAGTGCTGCAGAGTCGCATCGAATGCTTGTCGAGGCATAAGGTGATCATGCTCTATCAGAAGCAACATGCAAAAGATGGTTTCAACGGTTCAGAAATAATGATTTTGATGTGAGAAATAAAGAACGTGGAAGATCACAAATTGCCAGAAAGGTAGTCAAAATGTGTAGAAAACAATGGACAATACTTTGAATAAAATGTTTTTACTTTCCCATTAATAATTAGTGTTTTATTTTCAAAAAAACGTTTCATTTCATACCTGTATAGCTGTACATATATAAAAGTTATCAAAACATCCGTTTTTTAGGATTAAATTTCATATAAAGATTCGACTACACTTATTTTAGCAAACAATTATCAGTAGGTTTTACGAACGCATTGTGTTGAATATATACAACATTGCTGACTAATACAAGAACTGTGGGCATCTTACGAATTTTTGACACTATTGACGGCAAAATGTGAAGAATTAGCCGCCATATTGCCTATTTTTGAGGGGAGACGTAAAGACGTGTGAGTAAAATGAGACATTGTTCGATGTCAAGTAAATAAAATTGGGTTCTATCCACCAGATAGTAAACACGTAAACAATAGTCAAACTTTCGATGGACGAAGGGAAAATCAGCTCATCGATCAGCTGTGAAGCTGTGCATCTTGCTGACCATCCTTCCTCATTCATCCCTGGTTACTATGTTCTTGATGTCATTAATGTTAATAAAATGAATCGTAGCGCACGTGTTGCGAAATAAAATAAATTAAATTGCGAAATTGAGAAATTAATAAACAGTTAGTGAACAACTTTAAGTAGAAAAGAAAGATTAAGGCAAAAATCATCTTAAATTATAACATTTCTGGCAGAATTTGTCATTAATGTCAACAAATGGAGTTGCTCAGGGTGACCTCATTTATGTGATCTAACGCCTTAGAATATGTGTGTTCCTGTACTCAAACAAGCAACACAAAACAGTACGAAACAACATAAACTAACACAAAGTCCGTTCCCATATACCAAAAAAAATGGGTTTTACGTCAAATGAGCGAGTAAAATATTTCCCCACCATGCCTATTCTAACACAAGAAATTTTTGTGTTTAGGTTGTTGGTTTTCTGTCAAATTAAATGGTGTGCGTATAGAGATAAGTGAGCAAAAACCCATTTTCTCTGTGTATGTTACTCAAATTTTGTTGTCGTTTTTGTTTTCTGCAGTGAAAAAGTGAATTTGACACTTCCTAATGACATACTTTACACATTTGGCTTAGATTCGTTTCCGTACTTTGCCAGATTTACTCCCACTCCTTAACAAATGACAGACTTCAAAATTTGGTACAGAAAGAACCGGAACACACCTAATACTTCTATTTTGATTTACGTGAGTTGTTTAGTATGACAGATGAGCTCAGAGTCAATTTTGAACGTGTCATAAGTAAAATTTATGCAAAAAAAGTGGAAATGATATCGATGACTGGGTTCAGTGACTGGACTTTTGTATATGTACGCGTGATAGTCGGGCGAAGGAAATTTGATTTCATTCATAATTGTCACTTAATTTTCTTAAAACATTTTTTTTTTTGATATTCAAACCAGTTCTTGTGTCATTTTTAAATAGTTACAGCGCCTTACTGAGAAATGTGGTTTAAGGAACATGGTAACTAACAATAACTTGAGGAACATAGAGGAACTTGTAAGACGATTACATGTAACTGTATGGAATTCTGAAAATCAATTCCCACTTTATTTTAATTAAAGACTCCGCAAGCAGAATTTCGAAACGATAACGCGGTCATAACATTTGAACACAAATCTCATCGATTTTAGATTTGAAAAGAGACCAAAACATTTGTAAAATAAACTTTCCACTTTCGAATATTAGGAAATACATTGTCCACAAAATGTCCAGATCCATTTGTCTAAGTCATGCTTTATTATAAAATAAACGCGAGGGGTTCACTCGTGTTAATATGAAATCCTTTCATTTTCTTACTTTTTAATTCATTTGTCTAAAGCTTGCATTAATAAAAACAAAACGTGAAGGGTTTACTTGTATTAATAAGAAATCCTTTCATTTTCTTACTTTTTAATTGGTAAATAATCAAAATACTTCAAGGCTACCAGCACATAATAACCTCCTGTCAAACCTCTCTCGTGGCATATTTTATCCACCAACAATTCGTGTTTTATCTTGTCTATGAACCTATACGCTTATCTGGACGCAGCACACAAGCAACAATGTTGTTCTCAGTTTTTTTTCCACAGCAAAAAGCTTAGCGGAGCTTTCGTTTCTTCATGAGCTCGATAAAATCTCTTGGACACCGCAATCGTTTCTAGCTAGCAATTCATTTTAACTTCAATTAATTTCGAAGCGTTCACATGTGTAAGTACATCTGTTCAAATGAGAGCTAACTTAACATGCTCGTTAACAAGAGAGATAATTGATTGAATTGTGATTGAACCAAAGCGTTCGAAAGGGTTGGCCCTTTCTGTTCACAAATGCACTCCGCTAAGGAATAAACAATTTATTTAAGGTCATAAATCGATGAAATGACAGGTGAAGGTAGAAGAACCTTGTGACATGTGGCAGTTCGTTCTGGAAAAAAAAAACAAATAAATCAAGTAGACCCAAAAAATTGATTTGCTGCTACCGACAGGGACGTTTTAAAGTCAATTCAATAAAACCTAAAATCGATATGTCAGTTAAGTGGAATTTATCTTGACGCATTCGCATGGCTATCAGTTTGGCAGTTACGTGCGAGTGCTGTTAAATGAAACTTAATCCGTGTGAAGTTGAGTTCATATTAAAAATAAAAGTGTGTAATTATTCTGCTACTCGAGCGTGCACCAAGTCCGGTCAAAGGGGGCAAAGTCTGTCATATATGTGTGTGTATGGAGTGCAACATGAGTTCATATTTGTCAGCGAACGGCTGGCTTGCCGGTTTCATTTAAGTGCATTTCTTGTCATTCATTCCGAATGATGCTAATCAATCTACTCTCCTGAAGTGGCACGGCAGACTGTATCTGAGTCACTTGATGAACGCTGCCTATTGGTTGACAATTAAAGACGATTTTAATTGAAGGCATTTATCTAAATTTAGCAAGTGCTAAACCCAGTTGCCAAGCAGACATGGAAAGCCACTCTATGCAGTCCAGGGCCATGTTGTGAATGTATAAAAAAGAAAAGCTTAACGGAGTGCTTGCAATATGTGATAATTTATGCGACTTGAATGGAGCACAATATACAATAAAATTCAAATCAATACGAATTGAATGCTTAAGCCGAACAGTGACAGGCAGAGTTGGAGGGAATATTTGGCAACTAGCGTCTCATTCAGGGTTGTTACTTAGCATCTGGTCAAGTTATGAATGTTGCGCTCCTCAAATAAATCAGGGTTTGCCACAAATTATCTCTGACCGAAAAAGAAAAGACGGGTGGGTTGAATAGAGGAGGGACAGCCCTGAAAATGTGTCCCTTTTTTCAATGGGTTACAGTGGAGATTGAAAAGTTTGAATCACTTGATGTTTGATGTCATGGTCTTGCAGTGAAGGAGTCGTTCTGTGAACAGAATGTCTCAGAGAAATCATGAAGGGTTTGGTTTCTTCATCATTGGAAAAAAATAATTCTTTATCAAAAACGAAAAAAAAACATACTCTTCATAATGTCTGTCGGTGCTTCAAACAGTGATTGTAGGTTTTGGTCTCGAATTCTCCTTCTACCCACTGAATTGCTCGACGACCCGATAGGACTGATGACAGCAACGTCAGCGACGAAGAAATGCGGAGGGCATTTGGCAAAATTTGACTGTTTTTGAAGAAAAACAAATTTGAATGGAAACCATAACCTAAAAATTAAAGCTTTTAAAATATAGGCAGATTAACTGGAAAGTGGCGGAAAACTTTTCGACACGTCTGTCATATAATGTAATAATAATAATTATAATAATTGTTACCGCGACAGTTCACAGTGGGACCAGGGCCTAGCTTGCTCATCAACTACTCGTGTTGTGTGTGCTACTGTTCTCTCACGAGTAGAAGGGACCTACAGTTTTTTGCTCCGAACGGCGAAGTTTGAGAAGCTTTCTTAGACAGTTATTACTCTTTAAGTGTTGTCAGCAACCCGAAAGAGGTGGGGCCGTGAAAAATTCGGGGTATTCAGCTGGGAATCGAACCTACACCCTTCGGTGTGTGAGCGTCGCACTCTACCCACTACGCCACGGCGGCCACGTCATATAATGTACTTTGAGTAAATGTTCTGAATGTCGATGTGTCGTCATCCGATCGTATGATCTATCCGAAATGTCTCCACTTTATGACAACAACAAAACAAAAACAACTTACTTCTATCTCTGTTTCTCTTCTCATTACAAACATAAGTAAAATTGCTTTCACAGGGCGGTTCATGTTAAGCAGAATAATCTAGTAGTTGATTTTTTAAAAGGATGAGTTACCTATTTGTAGCTGTGAGCATCAAGAGTGAGTAAACAAATATCTGATTACTGTATAAAGATGAAAATTGGGTCAAACCTAAAATTAGCTCAAACCCAATTTTCATCTTTATACAGTAATCAGATATTTGTTTACTCACTTTTGACGCTTACAGTATATTATTTCCGTTTTTGAGCAATCATACTTGTGAAAAAGTCTTCTCACAATTCAAATAGCATTGCCTTTCAACTATGGCTACTAAACTAATATGGTCTCTTCACATTTGGCAGTTTTCTTAGTTTGTCGCAAGGAAAGTTTTAAATTCAGTTTGACAACTTTCTGGGCCATATATTCGTAATTGAGAGATGCCTGGGTTGCCGAAATTGTGATAACTTTGTTTTGAAAAGTTAGGTAAAATTCATAACCGGTTATTCATGCTGCATTTACTCGTACAGTACGGTAATGTGAGACATGTTTGCTTGAAATTTCATAACAAGCCATCACCGTGAATTAACTAGATTCGGAAGGACATGGACGAAGCCAAGTTAGAGTGACAACTACAACCACTCTTATGTTCCAAGCCCAGCAGAGTTCTGCTCGAAGTCGGTGAAGTTGGGGCTTAATTGGAACGATGGTAGAGTCGCTTACTTTTGTTAATTGATCTACATTTACAAGATACGTACGAACGTAACATCTTAAATAATATTTAGCAAAATTTGAGGCTATTTGGGAAAAGTGAAAGGAAATTTTACATTTTCTAAATAAACTAAAACTCTTTTTACGGTTGACATTGCTGATGAAAGGTTATTTCCTAATGGATCGCCCATCATATCCGGCCACATGCAACACACGGCGTATTGTTTGTGGATTGGATTGTCCGTTTCTTCAGCAATCTCTGATTGTAGTTTTGGGACACTTTTCTTTGGATCCTTCTTTACTTTTCGGGTAATAATACGTTTATCAGCCTCAGTAAAGATACTGGGACGTCCAGACCTAGGTCTATTTTCTGTTGTACCGTATTTTTTATATTTTTTTAAAATTTTTTGAACTGTTGCAGAGTTTTTGTTAACCAATTTTCCCACTTCTCTAATTGATTTCCCTTCTTCCGAAAATTTGATCACCAAATTTTTAAGGTCAATCGACAGTTCCTTACCACTCGATGCCATATCTAGCAGATGCATAGGAATTCATTCAATAAAATCCTTCAAAATCATTTTTTACTCACCTTATAGATTTCTTGAATAATTTAATTAAAAATGAACAAGGTTATAATTATACGTGTTAACTGATCGACGTTTTGTATCGAAATACTGCCACTGTATACTTACTTTTGTAACGCTGTTTAACATTTGTTCATGAGAAAATTATTCTCCTCTCGATAAAAAACGAAACAAATGCCGTTATTTTTGCTTTAGAGCAGCTGTACAAATGTCAAGCAACATATATGACGTATTGTGAGCAATATTTCATTTGAAATAAACTGTTTTCTTCATAAGTTTGTGTGACACGCGTAGGTGTATACTTACACCTGTCTTTGGCTGAATGTAATCTCGTGTTTTATAACCTTTCTTCGGAAAACTGTGGTTCCCTCTTATTGAATTGGAAAAACTCTTAAATAAAAAATATACTGAAGCACACCTAATGTTTCAAGGCATAAGCTCAAACAAAATTAAAAATTGCGTGTATACAGTACTTCACAAAAGTCTAGGTACAGCGCATATGATTTATAAAATTAGACTGCCGTTTAATAGTTATTGCAAAAAATTTTACCTTTTATATATTTTTCAATTAGTTGATGTTTCTAGATTTATAGCAAGAAAAAAAAATCTCGAAATTTGTCCATTTTCAACTCTGTAGAAGCTGGAAGCACCTAAAATTGTTTCCATAAAAGTCTTGGTACAGTTATAGAAAAGAAGATATTTCCTAAAAGGGGAATACCCAAATTAATAACTTTATTTTGGTTTGCTATGTACTTGGTGTCGTGTGTCATTCGCAGCAGATCCTTGTTATACTAGTGTATTTTTGTTCCTGTTTTCATTGAAATATGAACCGAAAAAAGCTGACGATCAAACAACGGCAGCTAATCGGTGATTTACATAAGAAACAAAAAAGAAAAATCCTACTCTGAAATAGCTGTGATAGTATCTCGTTCTCGTTCTACTATCCAGAAAGTGATACAGCGCTATAAGAATGAGAATTGAGTGGAGAAAGCTGCTAGATCAGGACGTCACCCGAAGCTAACCGACAAAGATAAGAGACGAATTGTCCGCATGGTAAAGAAAAATCCCTTGGAAAGTGCTGGAAAAATTGCGGATGAGTTGAACAATCTCAATACAATACAAGTTCACTTCGAAACTGTACGTCGCGCCATCGTAGAAACCGGACCATCCTCACGCATACCAAGGAAGAAACCATGCATATCTGCAACAAACAAGAAAAAAACGAATTGCGTTTGCAAAAGAGTATATTCATTAGTCTACGAAGTCTTGGAGTAAGGTCATTTTTTCCGATGAGTCAAAGTTTTGTATATTTGGATCAAACGGCCGCCTAAGGGTGTGGAAAAAAACCGGGAGATGCCTTCAATCCGAAACACACGATTAAGACTGTGAAATATGATGGTGGAGGGCTCATGGTTTGGGGGTGTATGTCAGCTGCTGGAGTGGGAAATTTAGTATTCATTGAAAATACAATGGATCAACATGTGTACTTGGATATTCTAAAGAATAATCTCAACGAAAGTGCCACTAAACTAGGAATGCCTGCCGATTTCCTGATTCAGCAAGACAACGACCCGAAGCATACCGTTTATAGGGTTCGAATGAGGTTGCTTTATAACACTAAAACACTGCAGACACCGCCTCAGAGCCCTGATTTGAACCCCATAGAGCACCTCTGGGATAAACTTCAACAATTAAGAACGCACCAGATTTCTAATAAACCCCAACTAAAAGAAAGTGGTCGCCGTGGCGTAGTGGGTAGAGTGCGACGCTCACACGCCGAAGGGTCTAGGTTCGACTCCCAGTTCAACACCAATTTTTCTAATATTTCACGGCACCACCTCTTTCGAGCTGCTGACAACACTCAAAGAGTAATAACTGTCTAAGAAAGCTTCTCAAATTTCGCCGTTCGGAGTCGGCAAAAAACTGTAGGTCCCTTCTACTCGTGAGAGAACAGTAGCGCGCACAACACGAGTAGTTGATGAGCAAGCTAGGCCCTGGTCCCCCTTTGGACTGTAGCGCCAACAATTATTATTATTATTATTAAAAGAAATCTTACAGAAGGAGTGGCACAATATTAGCAACGAGTATACTAAAAGATTAGTCGATTCAATGACAAAGAGTCTGTACTCGAAATGAAGGGGTTTCCAACAAAATATTGAGAAGTATAAGTTTCTTAGGTAATTTTTTATTCCTTATATTTTTTTAAATTCTACGCAGGTGTAACAAGACTTTTGTGGAAGCAGATTTTGCAGTTTCGAGGTTATAATGTATTATTTTTTTTATAAAAAGGACAAATTTTGAGAATTTTTTTTGTTGTAAATCTAGAAATATATACTAATTGAAAAAATATAAAAAGGTTAAGGTGTCTTTTTTTATAAATCATATGCGCTGTACCTCGATTTTTGTGGAGCACTGTATATGTCACATCGGTAATCACAAATGAACCCCGTTGTTGTTTGTGTGTTTTAACGGCACTAAACTGCTCACAAATGTAGGCAACACTGAAGTGTCTTTTCCTCGAGCTGTGAGCTTTCAAGGGCTTTTTTTCGCTGCGTAAAGCTTACGTTCATTTGATGAGAGCTGTGTTAATTATGTGTATATTTTATTAACAGATATGTGCAATGACCGTTAGGGGTTCATTAATGAAGGAAAACAAGGCGAACCTTAGAGACCTTAAGAAGTTGGCTGTCTCCTGCATAAAGTATATTTGGCTGAAAAAAAGTTTCTTTCGACTTTTTATGAATTTGCACAAAAATTAAATTATCTGTATGTTTATAAAATGTGTGCACGGTAGATCGGTTTATTTGCCCAATTGTTCCATTCTCAACTATTCCCTAAATACGGATTAATTTTACAAATTTACCCACACTCGAAAAACTTCGAATACACACACGGAGCAGCATGTACACATTCAGCAACGTGCCTCTCACCGCTCGGTGCGTCTCTCTCTCACCCAACGGAATTTGTCCGTAGCAAGCGTCACTATCGAGCCGAAACAAAAATGTCTACACCATCAGTCCATCTCTCCACGTGTTTTCAGTTGGGCGTGCTTGTGACTAAAATCTATAGTTAACCGCAAACTTCTGTAATAAATCTGGGTAAGCCTTAAAAATTTACAAAAAATAATTCTTTTAAAAGAAATTTACAAAAATAAGATAAAAAAACACAAACGCAGCACAAAAAACAAGAACGGGCACACCTACTTGGCAACAGTAGGTAGCTGTATCTGTACATCTAGAGCGTTGGTTGGCGACGGTACGTTTTAGGTCTTGTTGTTCGCTTGCTGTTTGACTCTTCCTCACCCTTGCCTGTCTCTTTCGTTCTCTGTTCGCATATTTCCAAATGCCACCGTCGATAGTATTGTTTCGTAAATGTTTTGACGAACTGTTTGAAGCAAAAGAAAAATCATTAGCATTTCGCAAAGATGGTGTTACATAAATGTATAGGAACGTATTGCAGAAGGTGTACGCCGCGCTTATCTGAATCTGACGGAAGACTATGCGGGGTCAACGCTGTTTGTCAAACTAACAACTTTGTTTGATTCTTCTTGAAACATGTCGGTTGAAGACTTGTAAACGAGAATTATTTTAAAGAGGAAAAAAGGAAAACACGGAGTTTCATAAGGATTCCGGTTTTTGAATGACAAGGTTAAATTTTATCAGAAGCAGGTACGACGGGAGATCGAAACCTTTGATGAAGAATCAGGAGTAGAAAAGTACACACGAAATCAAACACCTTTTGTTTTACCTGCGATTTTTGTGTTTTTCATTCCCTCGTCTGAATCCCTGATGTAATGGAAGATTTGTACAAAAGAGGCGGGGAATAATGCGAAATAGGGTTGCCATGTGTAATAGTGAGGGGAAACTATTCGTTTCCGCAGAAAAAATTTTAAAGTGAAACAAATTTTCAAAGGAATGTTTAAACAATCCTTCAAAACGATTTGTTGACATTGGGCTTTAATTAATGGCTCTCCAAAGATAATTTTTAAACACTGGCTTGAGTAGATGTGTCTTACGTGCTTACTTATATTTCGTCGATATGTTGTTTAGGGTTAACCTTGCTTTCTTAATTATTGCACATGTGTTTAATTTCAATTGCTAAGTACATGCGTAGAAGAACAACAGACATAATTCAATAAAATGCTTTTCTACATGTTGATACGTAAAAAAAAGGTTTAACGCAAAGCAAAGGTGCAGGAAGTGGAAGAAACATTCATTTTTTAAAAAATAACAATTCGCGTTTGAAAACCATTGTCTTAGTTTCTTTAAATTACAAGAAGCGAGAAGTTGTTTTGTTCAGGCAGTTGTTAACTATAAGGCTTTGGGTTAGAGGCTAAGATTATATTGTAAGATTTAAGGTTTTGGATTAGAGGCTAAGATTATATAATTGGATGGCGCAGCGTTGCCCAAATTTCAGTAACTAGTTATGTTGTGCGTGTTGTAGCTCTCTCACCAGTAGAAGATATCTACGTTTGTTTACCGATTCCGAACCAGGAATAAAAGATGAAGTTATACAGCTTCATAGCTGATCGATCGACCCTGAATGATGAGCTTAAGGAACTGTTTTTGGGTATAGGCTTATGTTATGGACGAAGATAATGTTTAAGAATTCAAGATCCAAGCACCGGAGACTAGGAAACTGATTGCCCCTTTTTTGTTTTGTGTTTGTTGAAGGTTGAGATACATTGCACTAAAGCCCTCAGTCTCAAGAGCTGGTTCATTGTACTACCAGGCATTAACATTCATTTAATGTGATTTCTTGGTTTTCCAAAGAAAAGCCAGAACGCGCCTCTGTAATTAAGAGTTTAGGTTTTTAGCTCCCACCGCGTTAGCGACAAACAGCCGCGATCTAATGCGTGCAAAGGTGGGACAATAAAGAGAAAGTGCTCTGAAAAGTCTTCACCTTCTCCACGGGCGTCGCAAAGAGTGACATCACTAAGCCCAAGCCGACTTAGGTGCTTAGCACAGGTGAAGTGTCCCGTTAGTTTCTGCGCCAACAAGTCGTCTGCACTCATTTCTGCCTTTATCTCTATTGCTTCGAACGTCGAAATTTAATGTTCCTTCACTCTTTAAGTGATAAGTATAAAACTTAAGTATAAAACTTAAGAACTCTTAAAGTGACGTGATAAAATGTGCTGTTCATCTGCAATCGAACCAATACATCATAGCACCACGGCGGTCACCTTTGAGTATATAAATGAAAAGAAAAATATTGGCCCTCAAACTGATCCCTGAGGCATTACCCGATTCCAGGGAGCATTCATTAACTACGGAAAAAATGAGTGCGGAAAGAGAGGAAAATTCATGCAAAAGGACAAATTTTGAACATGAATAGTTTCGATAAAGGTTTCACTCCGCACAGACTTGATTTTGATGAGTTTTTTTTTATAAAATCTAATCCATTTTGACCTTAGTTCTGCCATTAAAGAATCTTAAATCTGGCTTTGCCTTCAGTCGGTTTCTTTTAAATGTTTACTTAAGCCAAGCCGTGTTCCAATTTTTTGCTTTTTCGAACTGATTACGGATTTCCTCTGTTGAAATCTTCGAAATGCATTCACCCATTCCCTTTCGCCGATTATCCCTCGCTGGATTTCTATTTTAGATTGTTTTTTCGACCTGGCTGAGTCTGGTCGGGCTGAAATCGAATAAGAAATTGCAATTTTTAACTGGACATTGAATTTACAAACAAATTGAAAGGCATCACAGCTCAAGAACACTTCTATGTAATATCCCTCATTTCCAGTCAGTTTTCATTTTTTTAATGGGCAGTTATTGTTAATGCTGGCGGCGTCCATGAATAAGCGGGAAATGGCATCTTCTTCATTCATTTGTGAGCAGTTGTGTGTGCACAATTGCGAGTTGTCTCCCTCTCTCTTATTTCCACTTTATTCTGATTCCTCTTTCGCCACACAATGATTTAGTCTATTTCATAGCATTTTCGCAAATGAACCCAATTTCGGTTTGACATTGATTAAACCGGTTCGAATTGATTGTTGACTTTATGCTGATTCGGTAGATTTACCATATGACTGCAGTCTGCGACGACATTGCTTTTCCTTATAGCGACTTTCGCGTCTCTAGACTGGACATGTGTCTCCGTTTGTGCCTCTGACAAAGAGTAGGGATAGGAGAAGTAAAAAAAAAATGTCTTTCCATCGCAAAACCTATGACGGCCATGCGCAATGAAGGTTATCAAGACATAAAAATACACCTACCGAAGTAGCGATCATTCCTTTCCCTTTTGTGGGGATTGGTAAGACACTACTTTGTATAGATCCTTCTTCACAGATTCATGTCAGAGTTTCACATACACATGCCTGAATGTAATTGTTGAGTTGTGTTGAAGACTGCAGCTGCAGTGTAAAGGCGATATGATTTCTTGGCACTTTATGCTAAAGTTGGTATTGTCCTTCTGATTCGACTTTTATTATTGGACCTTAAATATTGTGAGGTCGATGAATCGATGAGATTAGAAAAGCTCCCCTTTCCATTTACAGGTATTTTCAACTAGAAACAAACTTTGGCATGTGTGTGTGCACACCATTCTTAGAAGTAATAGGTCTTTTCCAACTCATTTGTGTACAGAAATTCCTAGTTTAGTAGTTTTGGTAAAAATCTCTTTTGGAGAGAGTAACCCTGCCAAAACTTGTGAAACGTCTTTTCGTAGAAATCGCTGAATTAACGAACCGTAAAAAAATTAAATGTGAACAGGTATCAGATATATGAACCGTCAGAGGTTTTTTTCTATTTCCACTCTGACAGTCATTTGCTGCTGTTACAGATTTTTCTTCGACAGAAATTTGTTGGGAGGGGAAATATACTCTCTTATGAGCTCTCTCTTCTACGAAAAAATCAGCAAATGGAACGCCTTTTGGTAGTTTTTTCGGTGAAATTCATAGGCATTCGTAGCAATCGGAACAGACCTTATGTAATCTGACAGGAATTGGTTTCTAAATCATGCGAGCAAAAAAATTGTGATACCTTTCCCTCTCCCCTAAAACTTGAAAGTAGTTTATTATACAAATACAAAATGGTGTGTGCGTGTGTTCAATTGTCATGACTGAATGTCACTTACTGCAGAGTTGCCAACTTTCTTAGATAAGAGACATATTTTGAATTAATGTATGTTTTTTTTTAGACAGCTGTACTTTTTCAAATGTGAAATATAGAATTGTTTTAAGTAAAACACATTTCATCAACAATTTGCTTTGGTTTTGTACAAAATTTCGTACGTATGTATTTATAATTGTGAAAATATAAAAACGGTAGAGAGGTTAAACCTTTGTACGTTGACTTAAATTTGTGCAACATCCATTAATGTAACTCTTGAAGTTATTCTCGCCTAGTGGTTTTGCAAACTTCTTTTGTCTTCATCAAAAAATGTCTTTAATTGGATACATAACAACTTTTGTGTTCATGTTTTCCATTCATCTTTCATTGAATTCGTTAAAATTCGTGGAAATGTTAGCTTAAATATAAAGCTTAACACATACTCGTATGAGTTCTGACATAAAATTAGATTCCTTCTTAGTCATGATATTTTTTATATTTTTCATTAAACGTACTTCTTAAGTATGTGACGCAAATTTTAATATGACACACACCTTTTCTACAGCGTTGAGTTAAATTATTATAATTAAAGGACTGTTTCTTTTTTGCACAAATCAGTGTCAAAAACAGAAATCCCGCATGAAAACTACCTTAGGCTCGTCTTACCACTCGCATAATACAAATATCTTGCAACGAAGCATATTCGAAGCACATTTAGTATCCCCTTTAATCAACCATTTTAAAATACACTGATTCCCCTTGTTATAAGTTGCCTTTCTCTTTATTTTTCAGTTCTTTTTCGATGACAGAATAAATATAAAATCTAGGAAACTCTAGTTAAATACTTTTAAATATGATGGAAGTTAAGCATTCCCCAGCCGCGACCCAAATGGAATTCAGATCTAGCAGAAACGGGCTGTCCGAGAACGTAGAGGATGAACTGGAGACACTCTTTGACGAGGGCGATTCAAAGTCGTTGACTCTGAAAACGGATAAGTGTGGTAAGCTAACTATAATTCTCAAATTTTTTTCAATCGACTAATGTCAATGTGTTACTGTGTAGATGAAAAATTGCCAATTCTGAATGGAATAAGCAAACACCCAGAAGAATCAAGTCCCGCGAAAACATTGAATGGCATCGATGCTGAGTTGGACGCAAAGGAGGTGCAGGAAGACGCGGAATTGTATGATTTGGACTTGGAGCCAGAGTGTGCAGGGGAAACACAAAATGGAGAGAATACAGACTCCTCAAAAGTGAGAGACACAGGCGACGATCTGGATACATTGCTGTCGAAAATTAACGATTTGGTTGAAGATTGCATGGACAAACCGAAGACAAGCGTGGAGTCAACAGCGAAAACAGTAGATGTTGACATTGCAGGCGATGATCTGAATAATGCTCAGAGTGCAAAGAAACTGATCTCCGAAGTGAAAACAACTGAAAACAAGCCCGAGGACAAATGTGAAGGTCAAACTGAGGGAGATGTGAATGATGGAGAGAAAGAAAGCCCTACGATCGACTCAACGAAGAGTGGGTCAGATAAGATGGAAGTTGACGACATTGTGTTTTGCTTAGACAGTCCCATGGACGAGACCAGTGTGGCGAAAGAGAAAGTTGTTGAAAAGGAGGCGCCTTCAGAGCCAGTTGAAGAAGAGGTCAAATCAAGTAAGGAAGAGGAACCAAGTGGATTGAGCACACAAGCCGTGGCTGAATCAGAACAGTCGAACGCCCCACAAGAGGAAGAGGACGATGTCTTCCTCATAGAAGACGATGACGATGATGAAGCCACGTTGGAGACTGAATCAGCTGAAGCTGAGAAAGTTACCACAAATGAGATTGAAGAAAAACAATCCGGTGGTGATCAGGATCTTGTCCAAAATATTGAAAAAAACATCAGTGAGAAAGCAGATGGCAAAAGCAAAGATGACACCTGCGCGGCAGGTCATGAAGAAGATGATGATATTGTTTGTCTGGATGATTCTTTAGAGGAAATCGATAAAAACGGAAAAGAAAAAATAGAAAACCAAGAGGCCGCTGCTGCCGAGGAGAAAAGAAAGGATGTCGTAGAGCAGGAAGTGGACAAAATCCATGGGACCGTGAAAGTGTCTGAAGAAACTGTTAAGGACAGTGCTCAGGAAGAAACCATTTCAAATGATATCCCTTCTTCCGAGGAATCAAAACAAAATAAAGAGAAAACCACCGATCCGAAAGGAACAGAAGCACCAATTTCTGAACCAAAAGAAGTCATTAAAGAAGTGGGAGAAAATGCTTCCGAAGTGAACAAGACCCCATCAATCCTGGAAGATGACGACATTGTTGTTCTTGATGATGACGATGATCCCGTCGAAGATGCAACGTTGGCAGTGTCAACAACTACTGAGAAGACAATCGACCCACCTTCAAACAGTGAATCATGTGGTAACATAACAGACGAGGCAAAAGCTTCTAAAGATGAAAAGATCACCGAGGAAGGACCTCCTACCAGTGAGAAAGCAATTGCTGCCGAATCTACAATCATATCCGACAACTCAGACAATGCACGAGACGGTGTCGAAGAAAAAGAAGAAAATAATGAGGCGAAATCAACACCCGAGCAAGAATCAGTTTCCACAGAGTCAAATAGCGCCAGTGACAGCCTCTTGAAGGAGGCCAAAACTGACGATCCAACAGACATCGAAGAAAATAATGAACAGCCACCTACGAAGAAAATTCGACTGAGTCAGGATGAGTCGAATAGTAGGTTGTCAATTATTAGTCAAGAGGAGACCAAGTCAAATACTCAAGATAACGATAACGATGAGCCCATGGAAGACATCAAAACACTTAAGCGCGTTCGCAGTACAGAATCCCTTTCGGCCGACTTCAAGAAGCCCAAGACGGATGCAGACCTCGATAAAGCTGACGACAGCAACTCTAAAGACACAAAAGAGGAGATTCCCAAAATCGAAACTAAAACTCTTCCACTGTATCCCCCTCCAAAACTAGATCCTCCAACAATAGACTTAAGCCTCGACTTCTTAAAGCGCTTCAAAAAGACCATTCACAAAATGACAAAATCCGATTTGGAGGAGCTGGTGCTGCAGAAGATCGTTGAAGCCATCGTGCATAAGAGCGAGTTCAGCGAAATGCGAGAATTGATTGAGAAGCAGGACAAGATCATCGCTGGCCACAGAACAAAAATCACTGAGCTTAACAAGCAGTTTCGTGATCTGGAGATGGTGCACAACCGAGTGCTGAAGGATCTCGAGACAAAGAATGCCCAATTCGTGATGCCAGTGAAGATTACACGTGCAGTGGGGCTTCAGGTGTTTTTCCCGGCGAAAAAATTCGATCCGACACTAGCTCCACTGACACCACAAAACCCAGCAGTGCCTCCTGCTCATTCATCGAGAAGCACCAGCAATTCGACCGCTCACTCAACGGACAGATCATCGCGTTCCAGTCCTGTTCCAAGTTCAAGTCATACTCCTAAACCATCCGTTTCTACAGCCACCAGCATCCAGGCAGCAAGCAGCAGCAGTGTTCAGCAGCAAGCGTCCACTCAACGTCGTGGATGCGTGCAGAAGCTTACTCCCCTACGGCCGGACACGCCACGGAACTCGCCTCTGAATCGCTCAGTTTCAACTGGCGTGGTGTCCTCCTCCACTCCATCGCCGTCAACTTCAAAGGACCAGTCTCCGGCGTTCGCCAGTCGCGCAACTGGTCAGAAGGCGCGCGTGAGCAATACGGCAATGACTGTAAATACCAGTCCAAAAGTTCCCGTGACGGTCGTTCAAAGTAGCTCAACCCCTGAACAGCCGGAGAAGCATAAATCGGCGCCTACAACACCCTATGCTGCACCGTAAGTACCAATTGTCATTCTTTTCTTCTTTGTAAGGTTTAATAGGCGTTTTTACTTTGTCCACAGGAACAAGTTTGGGGAAAACAGAGGAACCAGGACATACACGAAGTTTGTGACATCGGATCCGCACATTATATCCCAGCCACTGCCTGCTGCAGCCACCATAGTATCGCCAGCAATTCCGCCGGGCACTACAATTAGCCCAATCGACACCTCAAACTCCGGGCAGAAGTCGGTCATTGATTTGACCGACGAAGACGACGTGGTCCCACCGGCACCTGCGTACAGCTCAAAAACACCGGCTCCGCCTTTGGCCCAAGTTTCCACTCCGCCCCAGACATCTGTGACGGTTTCGGGCAACAGGCCTTACAAGGTCTCCGTTGTACCGCAGCAGCAACTGCAGCAGCCCAGGCCTAATCCACCCAAGCAGATTCAACAGCGTGCTGGTACGTTTTTTTGACTTTCTGTACCAACAAACGCATAACCAAATGTTTTCTCTCCACAGCAGTTCCTCCAAAACCAAACGGTGTTGCCATTAGGCAAGTGACTGCACCTCCAACGCGGTATCGGCATCCGGCACCACTTCCCAACCAGCCAGCACACAGCAGTAATCCCGCATGGAAACTGCCTCCAGCTCGCCCCACCATTCGCATCAGCAACCTGGAAAGCGGGATCGTCATCTCATGGACAATCGAAGACACAGCCAAGGACAAGTATGCAGAGAGCACCAGCTATCAGATTTATGCATACCAGGAGACAAGTGGGCCCCCACTCGTTGAGTCCTGGCGTCACGTCGGCGATGTGAAGGCGATGCTCTTGCCCATGGCCGTCACCCTGACGCAATTCCAAGAGGGACAGCGTTACTACTTCGCTGTCCGTGCTGTAGATGCACACAACAGGTGTGGTCCGTTTAGCTTCGCAAAGACCTGGAGTTAATCTAACCCGCAAGATCTACACAATCACACGCTGCAGCCCATCACTCCTTAAACGTAGTCCACATTCATATTCTTTTACATTTAAGGTCAAAGTTTACTCCTAACCTAACTCATAGGCTAGTACGTAGCAGTAGTTTAAATTTCCCGTGAATACTTCACAGCACTTTCGGTTTAAAAGAAGCCCGTCGTCGCCGGAGGCGCAGAGCCTGAGTTGGACTGCATGGCCAACTTGGGAACAGCCGAACGACGCGTGCATCGACTAATTTAAGTTTTAAATTATTTAATTCTTTTTTTTTATATATAAATCAATTTCTCAACTGAGTTTGTTTTCTTCGATTTGAATTGGGACAGAGCAGTAGCAGATGTCTTTGGTATGGATATGTAATGTAATTTATCGGAAATAAAAAAATTTAATGTCATTTACTTGAACTGTCAGTTGTCTTAGTTTTGGGAGCTGCCGGACTTGAGACCGACTAGTTGAGGGTGAGTTCACTTTAAGGCAAGGCCTTGGAACATTACTCACACAAATTGGAATTTAGTAAACACCCGGGAATAAAACGAAATCGGTCTTTATCGCCTGTCTAAGATAAAGATCGTATGAGGAGCCCATTATAAAATGTATCCTCAAATTTAAAATAGATTTTTGAGCCGTGTGAATGATAGAACGGTGATTTTGTAAGTCTTCTAGTTATGAATAGAATCTTGGCTTGGGAGAAATAAGCTAGACGGACATTTTTACTGCAAAGAGAACCAACGCTCAGAGAATCCTACAATCCCTAAGGATCTACATGTCATCGATAACATAATGCCATCAATCACACAATTTTTCGTTTTTCCGGTGTCAACTCTTTCCAGTCACTGACAGCACTTAGAGCGTTCTTATTGTTTCTTCTTCTTCCTGTGGAGCTACAGTCCGGGCTGAATCTGGGCCTCAACCATCATGCCTCTTCAGTCAACATAATCTCTCGCCAGGTGCCCCCATTTGCGCACACCAAGTTAGTTAAGGCCCTTCTCCACTTGTGTGCGCCATCTTATTCTAGGCCGTTCTCTGTTGCGTTGCCCCAGTGGCTCCGATTCTAATGCCGTTTGGTGTTGGTCCCTTTTACAATAGCACGATCTTGGTCCCAATGTACACTATTCCTTCATCCAATTTTTACCGATCCGGTTACGCTGACGCTGAAAAGTAGGTTCGATTGTCGGCTGAACACCTCGAATTTTTCACGGCACCACATCTTTCGAGCTGCTGACAACATTCAAAGAGTGATAATTAAGAAAAACCTTCTCAAACTTCGCCGTTCGGAGTCGGCAAAAAACTGTAGGCCCTTCTACTCTTAAGAGAACAGTGGCGCTCGCAACACGAATAGTTGATGAGCAAGCTAGGCCCTGGTCCCTTTTTGGACTGTCGCGCCATCCAATTATTATTATTATTAATGAAAGTGTGACTATTCCTCGCGTGTACCCTTCAACTGACATATCAAAAAACTACGCTACCGGAGGTACTCCTCAGTTTTCCAGATGACATTGGACCTAGACGTACGAACCCAGGATAGACAGAGGAGATTCCGGGCGGTGCAAGGGAAGCAAGCAAAGACAAACCAACTCAACGGGCGAGGAATTTCCTATCGCTAGTTTTAGGGGATGCTCTCTACGGCGGTAAAAGACAGCCAGAACAAGATGTTTGCTGTGATAAACCGCAAGATGGCCCAGATGGTGTTCACCATGGGACGTGGAGAGACTAGTTGAACCTGCTAGCCGTTTGGTTGGGAACTTCCCCGCGGCCGCGACTAACTGTGGACGGAGGTGCGACACTTGACCACCTGGTCTGTCAGGATTTATGTCGTTGGTTTGGCCACTTGGTACGGATGTCCCCTTCATGACGCAATTCCATTAGGTAAGCGACTGCTCGGCAGACCCAGGAGGGGTAGTTGGATCAAATTCATAAGCAATGGCGGAGGATCGTGCGTGCATTTCCCCCGCGACCCCTTTGGTGGAACATGTGGGTAAAAGAAGACTTCTATAAACCTATTGTTACGCTCTAAATTTTTGGCCACTAATGAAGTGAATTGCAGAAATATTTTCAACTTTTTGTTCGCTTCCTTTTTTTATGAAATTTTTCTTTTAATATTTTTAATAACTAAATTATTAACTTGTATGACTTTTGCCCTTCTAACTTCCAGAAAAATATATAATTTTGATAAATCACGGTGATTCAATTGTTGAATTATTTTTCCCACCACTTTCCAACAGATGTGGGACTTGGTTTTACGTGACCACCTGCCTTGAAGGCTTATATCACGAGGTCCATTTTTCCAAGAGTCGTAGATAACGCAAGACTAAACGTCTTAGTTACCCAAGTATTAAACTGAGATCATGCTTGAGGGGCAACCACCCCACCTTGGTTTGATGCGAGGCCTTCCTAAAACCTCTTCTGTCTCTCTGGCTCGCAGCGTCCGGTTTAGAATGCAACTCCACACTAAGACGGAATAGTCCATAAACCTCCTTGCCTAGCCATACTAGACAAGTCAGCGCAGTACACTATCCTCGACTCTACCCGCGATGTTAGGTGGTAAACCACAGCCATCACGGTACAGCCACAAGGGGGCCTACCGCTCGGTCAGGTTGAAAGTTTCAGGGGCTCCTCATCTCCCGTGGCAAGCGAATATAGCCTCTGGTCAAGGTGGCACTACCAGTCAGGCCCCTCAAAACTTGAGTCTGTTAGCCGCCATCCCGCGACAGATGGTCTTTTCTCCATCAGTCTTTCCGTTATCACTATAAATAGTGATACGGATGTGATTTTTGAATTCTGATTCATAAGATCCAGTCACATCACGTGGGCCACTCTTCTTTTGCTGTTGAAAAGTGCCCCACGTGATGTGACTGGATCTTATGAATCAGAATTCAGAATCAGAATCAGAAAAGAGTCACAAGTCAAAAATGTGTAGCCTCAGAGTCTATCAAAACCAACAAAATAAAGGTCTTTCTTTAACCTTTAGCCCATTTTCCCGCTGTTTAAAACTGCTCGAACCTTAGGCTTTATTTCTTGTTCAGAAGAGATGGCAGTTTTCAGTGGATCAGGTTAAAGTGTGACTCGCATTATTTCAATACAGAAACAATGAATTTGTATTCTTAATCTATTTCTGACGGTAAGTCAATTCCTTTTTGTCAGAGATATTGATATGTCTGCGGACGTTTTTCTCTCTTTTTCATTCTTAAATTCTGTAAGCAGTGCACCGCACTTCCCCTTCAAAAAAACACAATAGATTGTGAATGTTTACTCGTTCGACAATAGAGCCCGATTAACATTTTTCAATAAAGACTGCTAAAAGGTTGTCAAAAGCTGTCCAAAGATTGAACAAAAAAATCTAAGCGCCGTGCCAACGCTGGTATAAAACCGCATTTAAAGTGACAAATCCTTTGATTTTAAATGGATACAGTCGGGGGCCTCTAAATTTTCGCAGAATATAAAATTTGTTTGAGTTACATTGCTATTTGTAGAAATATTTTTTTTTTGTTGAAAATCCTTCATTATATTCAAAGCAGTATACATTTAAGGAAAACACAGGAAATTACTTCAAAAGTATTGGTACTTTGGATTGAGTTTTTAAAGTTGAAGAATAAAGAATTTTAAAAAAGGACTTTATTTTAAAATGTCATTCTTGGACCTTATCCACTACATTACGTGTCATTTCAATTGCGGATTGCGTTTTTAATGCGTCAATTGCGTTTTTAATGCATCAATTGCGTTTTTAATGCAATTCTTACCCGGGATTTAAATATTATATTTTTTCGGCTTCATATTCTTCATCATCTACACTCCTATCATCTTTAGCATCAGCAGCGTGTAAAAAATTTAAATTGCTCCTTTGACTACGATACCATCATCGACTTGAACATAATAAGTGTGTACTATCTGCGACAAATTATACGAGGGTTGCCTTTTACATATATTTCGGGATTGGAGAACAAAAATAACTATTAATAATCGAAAATAGCTTAATTGTTTTTCAAAATATTCTCCATTAAGATCTATACACATTTGCATGCGCTTGAACCAATTGTCGAAGCACTTTTGTCACACTGATTGAGGTATCTCCAAAACATGCATTCTGAACGCATCAACCGCTTCTTCAGGTGTCGAAAACCGTTGATCTCTCATTTTATTTTTTATGTACGGGAATAAAAAGAAGTCATTCGGTACCAAGTTAGGACTATACGGCGGATGACTCATCAAATCGATGTTCTGAGTGCTCAAAAATGCAGTTGTTCGAGCCGATGTGTGAGAGCTCGCATTGTCGTGGTGAAGGGTGATCCGCCTTCGGTGGTTGGTTTTCCTGATTTCTTGGAAGACAACTGCAAAACAAATGGTTGTGTACCACTCAGAATTGACTGTTCTGCGAACTGCGACTGCGAACGGGCAACTTCTCACAGCTCATCAAAACCACTTAGGACGTTTGGCGTTGTGTCGCCAACTTTAAGGACGCGAGGGGAATGTTCGGCCTAGGAGAATCGAAATTATAACCTCTGTAGCGACGCAACTGCCAATTGTACCGCCACCAAATATTCTTCTTTGATTGGTGCTATAGTCCGGGGTGAACCTGGGCCTCAAGCAACATCCCCCGCTGCTGCCTGCAATTATGCACTCTAAGTTGGTTGAGTTCCTCCTGCATTTGTGTGGGCCGTCTCAGTCTAGGCTGTCTTTGGTTGCGTTGTCCCAATGGCTCGAATTCTAAGGCTTTTCCGGAAGAAGTACTTATATTCATATACTTTATATGACCTAGCCATCTAGCGTTGTATTTGACGGAGATTCACGGGGCACATGTCGCCCTAAATGTCGTCAAACTAAACAGGAAGAAAAAGTCGTAGGGAGAACTATTTATTGGAAAAGACTTAGGACCTCCTTATCCGCTTTCAGTAGTGTCCCGGTTTCCGGACTATAAAGCAGAACTGGTATAATGAAGCTGTTATACAAAGCGAACTAATTCCATCAAGATAGCGCTCAATTACTCAGTTCCCTGTTGAGCCCAGAGAAGCAGCGATTGGCAAGAGTCTGATTTCTGTATTGATGTGATTGTCAATATACGACGGTTGCCTTTTATATTTCGGGATAAGAGAACAAAAACAAATACTAATCATCAAAATTAGCTTTATTGTTTTTCAAAATATTCCCCATTAAGATCTATACACTTTTGCATGCGTTTGAACCAATTTTCGAAACACTTGCCACTCTTATTGAGGCATCCCCAAAACATGCATTCTGAACGCATCAACCGCTTTTTCAGGTATCGAAAAACGTTGACTTCTCATTTTATTTTTTACGTACGAGAATAAAAAAAATTCATTTGGTGCCAAGTCAGGACTATACGGCGGATGACTCATCAAATCGATGTTCTGAGTGCTCAAAAATGCAGTTGTTTGAGCCGATGTGTGAGAGCTCGCATTGTCGTGGTGAAGAGTGATCCGTCTTCGGTGGTTGGTTTTCCTGATTTCTTGGAAGACAACTGGCAAACAAATGGTTGTGTACCACTAAGAATTGGCTGTTCTGCGTTGTTCTAGTGGTACGGTTGCGACATGTCCAGTTTTTCCGAAAAGCAGGCGACCATTTGCTTGGAAGTGCTTCGGACGCGAGCAACTTTTGTTGGATTTGGCTCAATTTGAAACACTTATACAGTCGACTGCTGTTCACTTTTGGGCTCATACGCGTTAATCTACGATTCATCACCTGTTACGATGTTATAGACGTGTTTCGAAGCACCGCGATTGTATTTTTGAAGCATTTCCTTCGATCAATCGGCACGAGTCTTTTTTTGAGCGATTGACAAATTGTGTGGGATCTAACGCGAACAAATTTCTTTTACGGTCAAATGTTCATTCAATATTGAATGTATGCTGGTCCCACTAATGCCTAAGGTTGTCTCAATCTCACGATAGGTCTCATGACGATCTTGCAATATCAGTCGCACAGCATCAGTGGTTTCCGGAACAACAACTGATTTTGGGCGACCTTCAGAAAATTCGTCTTGGAGTGAACTACGACCTCGGTTAAATTCACCATACCATCGATTAACACTGGTCCTTGATGTAACTTCATCGCCTAATATTGATGCACTATTGTTGAGTTAATCCACGTCGAAAGTTGTAAAAAATAATTGTACGAACATTTTCACGATTTCATTCCATTTTTTGGGCGAGATGAAGCGCTCGTATGTCAAAGCGTTCTGAGTACGTATAAAATCAAAAATGTCAAACTTTACAATAGAGCTGGCAGTCTGACAGTCTGGCAATTGCAACACTGCCCAATCCGCAACCTACGTAGATGTGTTCCCGTAACTGAAACAAACAGCACAATACAGTACAAAACAACGCAAATCAACCCTTTATTTTGAACTGTTTTGTGTTGTTTGTTTCGGGTACGGGAACACACCTAACCTCACGGCATCATCATTCTAATCAGATTCTTCAAGCCGGTTCCAGATTACTGCGATTTCTTTAGTACGAGGGGCGTGCAATATATATTCGCTATCGATATGAAGAAAAATGCGAATTAAATTTAAATTGCTTTTATTTTTCAATATAATCTTCTAAAAAAATCTTCCTAAAGTCAATGCATTTGTTACATCTTGATATAAACTTTTTTAAACCCTCAAAAAATAATTTTCCTCTTTCTCTGCAAAATACCCATTTATTGCCGACTTGAGTTCTTCATCATCCGAAAATCTTCTTCTACGAAGACATTTCAAACAGGAAATAATCACTAGGGGAAAGGCCTGGACTATAGGATGGGTATTGGATTTCTTCGAAACCACAATCTCGCGCAGCAACCTTAGAAACTCGCGCTGTGTGAACACGAGCGTTGTCATGAAGAAGCAACACACCCGCTGAGAGTTTACCGTGTCTTTTCTTTTTAATTTCTTCCCGCAAATAATGCAAAGTGGAAGCGTAGGATGTGGCGTTGATGGTTTCACCTTTTTTTTGTAGTCAATGAGCAAGATTCTCCTTGAGTCCCAAAAAACTGTGGCCATGAGCTTCCCGGCATACGGAGTGACTTCGAACTCTTTCGGGGGGTCTGTTCCTTTTTTATGCCACTGCATGGAGTCTTGTTTGCTTTCAGGGTCATAGTGGTGAACCCATGTTCCGTCCCCAGTAACAATTCGATCCATAGCACCGTCCACGTTTTCACTACACATCTCCAAAAGCTCTCTACAATATGCGATTCTCACTTTTTGTCTGAGGCGCTGTGAGCGTTCGTGGCACCCACCTTGCACTGACCCTTGAAAGGTTAAGATGGTCATGAAGAATGGTGTGAATGGTACCAGTTGAAAGCTTGGTGATCTCTGCCATCATTTTCACCTTTATTCGGGCATCCTCAAGAACAAGTTTTTTGAATTCTTTAATGCTTTCTCCTGTACAAGCAGTAGCCGGGGCGCCGGCTCTGCCTCTCTTGAACTCACTTGACCACTTTTGCACAGTTGAAAATGAAGATGGGGAACCCTGGTAAACAGCCACCATCTCTTCATGAATAGTTTTTTGACTTTTTCCTTGCTTAGTGAGGACATTAATTACAGCGCGATGCTCAATTTTCACCATCATCCTCTCAGTTGCCATTATGATTCTGTTTAACTAGAGATAACACGCGAATTAATAATCACATTTATATACAATTTTGGATGAATGCACTAAAAAAATAGTATTACTATTTATATATATAACCACAGCTTCAACCCGATACCGAGAATACCATACATTGAAGGGCCCCGTATCTTTGTTTGAACATCTAAGTAAGTCAAATGGAATCGCATCTTATTCGTTTCAAGTCTCGGGCTTAAGTTCACTTCTCAATTAGTAAAGGAGCTACATCCTCTTTTGTCTTACCAAGTCGAGCAGAAACGTCTTACATTCCTCTTCTTTGGCTTCCCAAGTTTTCAAGATCTTGCTTAGTACATGGCGCTTTTAGTGCATTTTTGAATTTTGTATAATGCCCATGTCCCTCGGCTCTTGACGCTTAATGAACCTTAATTTAGCCTTTGGCTCGTTTGGTTGAGCTGGACAGTTATCGATAATGAACAATACCTCGCGCTTTGACATTCCAAATTTTGCATCCAGCTTCAAAAGCCAACTCCAAAAAAGATCTGCCGTCATCCAAGAACCTTGGTTAGTCGCCATGCCAATTCTTATTCTTGCTGTGAACCTGTAAACCTACTCTTTCTTTCTTGCATGTGTAAAGAAATAAGGGCCTACGTGCTTGCACTAAGAAACCAACATGAAATTCAAGATTTTCGTCCTCTGGTACGAAATTGATAAAGAGTCAGAGCATGCAGTATAAGTGAGAGGAAGTTTTTTGTTTATTTTTTTCAAAGAAAATCGATTTAGAGGAATTGAAAATAGATCAAAAGTAGAAAAAAATTAATTCAAGTTAGAGGGATTTTCGACTTAGAGTGCGTTCGAATTGCAGGGCTTCGACTGTATAAAATTCAACAAAGTATTGAATCGGTTCCTCAATGCACCACTCTTCCCTCCTAAGCCATCGCAATTCATAAAAAAAAAAAACAAACAAATTTGACCCTCTACTGGCGTTAGTAAACGCGGCCACCTCTCACGTAATTTTGCCAAGCGCATAAGCATTTAACGAAGAGCCCACTCTGCGCCCTGATCTTAATTCAACCGAACACAATTCACACAATTCCATAAATATTCAAGTAGTCATGAGTCAACGGTTGTGTGCGGCAGTCATGAGCAGCTCCTCTATCGGCGCACACAGAGGCGCACGTTGTGTTGTCCTCTCCTACTCATTCATCGCCACGTTGCTGGGGTCGGGCATGTGTACGGATATAAATAAACGCACAACCTTGACCTTGTCCTCAAGGCGAATCATCCTCATGCGCGTCCTCTACTGCTGGTGTGGTACTGATTGCTGCACAACCAGCGAACAACAAGGCAATATACCAACGCGCGATTTATTCAATGATGCACACACACACACACACAAACACGAGCTCGTGCAACCGCTTTCGGTGCCTTTGCGCCTTTATCCTTGGATAGGAGCACTTAATTCAACGGCTGTTCATGAGATTCTCATTGCGGCTTCGCCTTCTTGGCAACTGTTCAAATAATCGAACTTTTTATTTAAATCAAATGTGGGCAGTCTTAGGGTTGCCATTGTGTCCTTGCTGCAGCTTATTGCAATGGTCTTTAATGTCTGTGTGGGCGGTATTCTGGTTTCAAGTGAATTTTTGTAAGCATGTACTTTTGATGGTATCTCCACCGAATGATTCCCGGGTGTTAATGACAGATTGGGGCTAAAGGCGGCTTCAGCAGAGGACGGAGTTGGTGGGGACTTTGAAGAAACTCAGACTCACAATGTGTTAATGGCAAAGTTTCTATAAAACCTACCTTAACTATCTTGAGACTTATGTGAACTTCACAACAGATATTTTGGTTGAGATATGAACCATCAGCGTCAATGCCGAAATTTTGCTTGGAAATTTTTGACTTTAAAGTGGTAAAAGTGTGCTTTAAAAGGTCGCAGGCTAAAATGTATAATCGGAGAAACCGTAACGTGTAGGTTCGTTAGGTTCGTTAAGTTTCGTTAAGTTTCGTTAAGTTTCATTAAGTCTCATATCTTTAAAGGGGGTCGATATTGTTCACTGGCAAATTGCATATGGAGGTGAAATATGAGTAAAAGACGGGACGGAAGCTAAATTCCGCTTAAATTTGATTACATTTTTAATTTTTTGGAATACGGTCTTCAGTAGTAGTCCAAGCTCCTTAGTCTGTTCTATTTGCACCGCCACCGATATAACGAATTTTGACTGTTTCCTTCACATATCTCCACAGAGAATGATTAACGCCAATTGAAACAACAACAATAATCTCAGGGATTAAATAGTTTTCAATTTTTCCCACCAAACAATGCAAGTGCATTTTTCTTCACTTTCTCTGCAGTGGCAACCAAAGTAAAGAAATGCCCCCGAAGCCGCTGATTGCATCAGCACCTCGGGCACTGCCTAAAATTGTGCGGAATTATTCTGCTGAACTTTGCGAAAAAAAACGCTGTGTGAGAACGCGCACACAAAATCTAAATCCTTTCCAAACTGCCGAAGCCTTGGCAGTCATGCAAGAGAACAAAGTTTTGAGCGAACGGAAAACAAACAGAAGAAAAAATAACTTGCCACACAACTCATGTCCAAAGCGGACGCGGCGCGAATCAGTAGGCGAACTGGCAGAGAAATCGATTCGCTGTTGTTCCGTGACATTCATACTTGATACTGGGCATATCCTTCGGCCTGAATGCAATGGCATTCGCTGTGTGCTCCATGATGAACGTGTGTCCTTGAGGATTATTGATTTCGGGCCTTGATTTTCAACTCAATTGGCAAGGAAACAAGGCGACTCAAGGATGTTGATTTTCAAAGGGTCTGAGAACATGAATAGAGGATGTGTAAAATAATGCCACGGAGAGAGACACTTGAGTTGGTGTTTGTGTGTCTTGTCTCACTTTGAAATGCGAAATGGGCAGACGTATCCTTTACAAAGGCCGAGGGAATGGGTGGTCATCAGTTTCAGTTTTTGAATGACGATGCCAAAGAGATGGTGCTGACAGCGATACCGGGAGCTATTTTGGCAGTGTCGTTTGTAGTTAATTGTCAGCCTCCTTTTTGTTGTGTCGTGCCAGAATGCCAGTTCTGCAACAGGAACTACGAGTGTCCTTGAAGTTTTGTTGATTTTGATGTTTTTGTCGCTTTTGGGTGCGGATATGATTGGTATTATTGTTTGGAAGAAAGGCTTGATAGAAGGTGTGCGCCATACGATTGTGCGGTTGATTTCGGACCGTTGTCGCAGCACGATTACGCCTGTAGTGCGTTGTCAACGTGTGGGATAAATAAAATATTTTAAGTGGTTACAAGTCTCTATGGTGCCCAGTTTGATGAATGATACAGCTTAGAAATCATAAACAGATGGATAGAACTGGGCAAAAGAATATAGGGAACGTGTAGTGAGAGAAGGTCTACATTTTGTTATTTAACAGTTGTGTTGTGAGTTCTTTAGTCCCGTGATCAGGGGAAAATTTTGAAGGGAAAACTCACCATCATGTGATTAATTTTTTTAATTGTCAATTGCTCAAATGTCTTTCCACTGTCTGGTTGAATGTATGAAAAGAAAAAATCTGACAACGTCCAAGAAGTTGTGTCTGAAGTTCCACTTCTTCTTCTTCTTCTTCTTCTTCTTGTGGCACTACAGTCCGGGCTGGAACTGGGCCTCAAGCAACATGCCTCTCCAGCCAGCACGACCTGTCGCCAGCTGTCTCCAGTTGCGCACTCCAAGTTGATTGAGGTCCTTCTCCACTTGTGTGCGCCACTTTGGTCTAGATCGTCCTCTGTTGCGTTGTCCCAATGGCTCGGATTCAAAGACCTTTCGGGCCGGAGCAGTGGTGTCCGTGGCATAGTGGGTAGTGGCTCAACACCAATTTTTCGAATTTTTCACGGCACCACCTCTTTCGAGCTGCTGACAACACTCAAAGACTAATAACTGTCTAAGAAAGCTTCTCAAATTTCGCCGGTCGGAGTCGGAAAAATACTGTAGGTCCCTTCTACTCGTAAGAGAACAGTAGCGCGCACGAGTAGTTGATGAGCAAGCTAGGCATTGGTTCCCCTTTGGACTGTAGCTCCAGCAATTATTATTATTAACGCTCGACACCATGTTGCTGTAGTGATCAAAAACGACGGGAAAGCGCTGAAATGGTAGGTTCTACCCCACTTGCCGTATTCTCCAGACCTTGCATCGCATGACTACTGGGTTTTTTGACGAATGCAAAACGGTTTTTGAACTCACCGATTCGGGTCTTTTTCCTTTCTTCATTGGTTCGAAGCACAACACGAGTAGTTGATGAGCAAGATAGGCCCTGGTCTCCCTTTGAACTGTAGCGCCAACAATTATTATTTATTGGTTCGAAGCAAAAGAAATCTAATTTTTTTTAAATGGTATTCTAAAAAGCGGAAGGGAGTAGTTGCTTTCAACGGACAGTACCATAAATTATGTATTTTTTGCGTCTTTTTAATAAACGATTTTTTTTTTGAGTACAAAAAAATGACCGAATTCGACTTTCAGTATAATTTTGGTAGTTTAATAATTATAATAATTGTATGGCGTGACAGTCCACACGGAACCAGGGCCTAGCTTTTTCATAAATTACTTGTGTTGTGCGCGCTACTTTTCTCTCATGAGTAGAAGGGACTTATAGTTTTTTGCAGACTCCGAATCGCGAAGTTTGAAAAACCTTTTCGTAGACACTTAACACTCTTTGAGTGTTGTCAGCAGCTCGAAAAGTTTAGGTAATTCAAGACCTGTTTATTTTTGGAAGCTGTTTATTTTTGGAAGCTGTTTATTTTTGGAAGCTGTTTATTTTTGGAAGCTGTTTATTTTTGGAAGCTGTTTATTTTTGGAAGCTGTTTATTTTTGGAAACTGTCATTGCCGTTCTGGCACGAAACCTTTCAAGTAAATTTGTGCTTCACTCTTTTATTTATGAAATTAGTCTCACAAGAGTGGAAGGACAACTCTTGGCAAACAAACGAACGTTTCTTGTGTCTGGATGACGAATGCTTGCTGAAGTGGAATTGTTATGAAAGTCATTATTTCCATTGCTACACTCCAATAAGTTTCAAATGATATCGATTGGGTTATCGATTGTGTCTGCTTCATTTCCGATGTCCTCCCTCATGCTTTGCGTGCAGTTAATTAAGTTCAGTGTGGTTGTGCAAGTACTTTAAACATCTATGTATTCAAATTCAGTCAATTCTTAGAAAGCATTGGCTTCAAATTCATTGAAGCAAAGCAGAATGTCGAAAGATCAATCCCAAGCACCATCATAATTATGCCGAAGATATATTTGTTCGTATTCCACGATCTAGTTGAAAATCGATAAATTGTTATTTAACAATTTATGCAAAAGAAAACCTATGTGCTAATTTGGTTTAATTTTCGTCTTTGAGCTTGACGCATTGTTGAATTGTGATGCCAATCGCCAACGGCGTTGCGAACACCTTCTTCCTCTTGGGACATTAAGGATTGCTGGTCTTGTGCATTAGCTACATATCAATAGATTGTAGGTGCTGTTCTAAGCTGTCCAGGATTTTGCTTTTGTAACTATCCGCTTTTATATTGTCACCTCTAATGTTGAAAAAAAATGTTATACTTCTCCTTCCCAGTTTTTTCGCATTTAAAAATAATTACAACTTTTTTGCGCAAAAGCAGTTTCCAATGCAGTTTCAAAGTTTTCGACATTCTATTCTCAAAAGCTTTGGCAACAAGGAGTGGAAACTCGATGAATTTAAAAAACAAAAAACGTATTTGAAGAGTTGGGCGACAGGATTATTTCGTCTATCCTATGAAATTTGTTAACCAAAGCAGAACAAATAATTTCAACAACTGAGCATTGATGATTTCCAATGGATTTTGTTCGATATGTATGATGTGGTCACGTATCTGTCGGTGTTGTCAGCAGGATATGTATCATCAATGTACAGTGTGTCACAGAAGTCTGAATACGGGGAAGGGACCTTGGAACCATTGAAAACTAAATTTTTTTTTAAAAGTTTGACATCTTTTCATTCATTATTTCAATTAAACAAGTCATGAGCTTGCGAAGCACGTCGGTGTTCCTCAACTGCAGATATTTTTACGTGGCGAGGAAGTTAACCTCAGGGCATAACCCACAGACTAGTAGGCCAGGCCCATTACTTTACCCTCGGGCAGAGCATATGAAATGAGCGTTTTTTTTTTTTAATAAAACAATATTTATTAATGGGAAAGTAAAAACATTTTATTCAAAGTATCGGCCATTGTTTTCTACACAGTTTGACCACCTTTCTGGCAATTTGTGAATACCACGCCAATAAAATTGTTTGTCTTTTAAAGCAAACCAATCAGACACCCAATTTTCGACCTCCTCGTAGGAATCAAAGTGCTGCTCAGCCAATGCGTGTCCCATCGATGAAAACAAATGGTAGTCAAAAGGAGCCAAGTCTTGTGAATACGGCGGGAGATGGAGGGGTAGCTGCTCAAATCCAAGTGTTTTGATTGTATCCTGAACCGGTTTTGCTTTGTTTGCAGGTGCATTGTCTTGGAGCAAAATTAAATTACCGTGTCTTCTGGCACATTCTGGTCGTTTCTCGATCAATGCATGGTTCAAATTGATCATTTGTTGGCGGTAGCGATCAGTATTAACGGTTTCACCAGGTTTTAGGAGCTCGTGGTACAGCACACCCTTCTGATCCCACCAAACACACAGCATTGCCTTCTTGTCGAATCGATCTGGGTTTGCAGTCGATGGTGATAATTGTCCCAGATTTTTCCATTTAGAAATTCTTAAAATAAATCCATTTTTCATCGCCAGTAACAATCCAATGCAAAACCGATTTTCTTTCGTGTCTTTGAAGCAAATTTTCACAAGTGTTTTTCCGGTTTTCTATCTGTCTTTCATTCAATTCATGTGGCACCCATTTTCCACACTTATGGGTCTTTCCCATAACTTTTAAATGGTCAGAAATTGTTTGTTGTGCAACATTTAACATTGCCGTCACTTGCTTTTGACTCAAAGTGATGACACTCCATCCAATATCGTCTGCAATTCGGCGTCTTCAAACTTTTTTGGTGGTCTTCCACGTTCTTCATTTCTCACATCAAAATCATTATTTCTGAACGGTTGGAACCATCTTTTGCATATTGCTTCTGATAGAGCATGATCACCATATGCCTCGACAAGCATTCGATGCGACTCTGCACCACTTTTCTTCAAATGAAAACAAAAAATTTATGCTTTCCGCAAATCATCATCTTCTGGCACAAAATTCGACATTTTTAACATGATGAAAAAATATGATGTTGTCTGTTCAAAGACTTGATGCGTACTAAATATTTTTCACAGATGTCATAGCAAACAAACAAAAACAAAAAAAAAAAAAAAATAAGGGCTCGTTCACAACAAATGTTCCCTATCGAGACATTTGTATCTTGACGCTCACTTCAAACGGGTATGCCTGGTACATACACAACGGGTGTTATGATGGCTATCCAAATGGCGTCGCGAGGAGGCTGTATGTCAACTTGACCTTAACGAGGATAGTGTTGGCAGCTAGCCATGTTGAGCGCAATTAACAACGTTACCGCGTGTGGACAGACCCATGTTCCACCGTTCCAGCCCGAATCTGAGCCATTGGGACAACGCAACAGAGGATGACCTAGGCTAAGGCGGCGCACACAAGCGGAGAAGAACCCCGACCAACCTGGAGTGCTCAACTGGAGGCAGCTGGCGAAAGATTGTGCTGGTTCGATATGTATGTTTGTTGGGGCACAGGTACACCCCGGACTCTAGCACCACAAGAAGAAGAAGTGGTCATTAGCTTTAAGATTTTACAAACAAATAATTCAGTACTGTTACAACTCGTGTTGTGCGCGTTACTGATCTTTCACGAGTAGCAGGGACCGACAGTTTTTTGCTGACTCCGAATGGTGAAGTTTGAGAAGCTGTTTTGTAGACACTTATTACTCTTTGAGTGTCGTCAGCAGCTCGGAAGAGGTGGAGCCGTGAAAAATTCGATGTGATCAGCATGGAATCGAACCTGGACCTTCGGCGTGTAAGTGTCCACTGCTCCACGGTGGCCGCGTGGATTGTGTGCAATGGCCTACAGGCGTACAATGCTGAATCCCAAGATTGTCGGAGATTGTTTATTGCTTAGCAACCTTAACCTCTAATGCCCGTGTCAATTTTGTTGAAATAAACAAACAACAAAACCATTCATGCGCAAGGGTAGCACGCGTTTGCTCTGTTTACTTTTGCCTATATTCCAAAAAGTAGTGCAAGCTACGGTAAATCAGAGAATCATTTCAGTCAATTTCAAAATTTTGATCTTCAAAGAAATGTCATTTTCAATTTAATTATACTCCCTTCTACCCATTCTGGTGACGCACCCAATCTCATCAATTAGCTCTTCAATTTTCCAAATAGCCCCTAATCGATAGCTCATAGGCTTAGTGTCTTTCAATCCAAGATGAAAACCGATATCAGCTCGACCCCATCGGGGTGACAACTTTTGAGAGGAAATGTCAATTAAGAACGGAAAAGCAGCTACACAGACACACGAAGACGCTTCGCTTTGTTGAATAATAAATCAGCGATCCGATCCCTAGATAGCCATTCGAGAAGACACAAAGTTCCAGTGAAAGGAACGCAATAAATCCTGTGTCCCACTGCCACATGACCCAGAAACTTTCCGATTTTTTTTTTCCTTCGTCTTTCTATTGAAGTTCGAAGTCGAAGTTCTTTCCTTTGCGGCGAAATGGCGAAGTCGTCGGTGACAATGGGGGTCCACGCCCGAAGCTGTGATTCCCCAAATCCTGTGACGGAGCTCCCAGTGGAGGGGTTATCGGAGTATACTTCATTTTTTTTCTTCTGCCTTCGCCGGGGAGCGTGTTTTAATTTATTTATGCTCCAGTCACCAGCGTAACATGTTCTGTGGTACAATGCCAACAGGATTTGGATTACACACTAGTGAATTGGGGCGGGGTGAACCGATGTGTACAACAGAGTCAAGGTGATGGTTCATGTACTGGCGCTGTGGCGCCATGTGGGAGTGCTGCTGTTTGTGCGGTGGCTGGCATGCGGTGTCGTTTTTTCTGTCTGTTGTTTGCTTCTCGGAACACTTCCAGGCTTGTCGTGTTTGTTTAGCTAAATATATTCATGGCATGGAATATGCATGACCCAGAGGGGATGACGCGGTGATGGTTTGTGCCCCACCCTGTGGAGGTATTTGATTTGATAATGTAATAAGGATGAAACGCACTCGCGGTGAACTGACATTGTTTTCGGGTTATCGCCCCGATTGTGTTTGTGTAGAGCAGGGAACCACTTCGGAAATTGATTGTAAGCGGCTCTCCTGTTTCGTGGCTGTGATTGATGCGCGCACGGAGGGTTGACAATTTTTGACAATTTTTCGGGCGGTTTTTGAGTTGCAAGTTCGATTTGTTGCTCTTTGCTTATGATCGGGCTCGAAATTGTTGCGTTAAAAAGTGAATCCAATTCATGGCCAGTTCGTCTTTAGGCTGAATGAACTGGCCATGAATTGGCCAATGAATTGGCAACCCACGGGGGTGGTTGTGATGACAAATTTTCGCGCGGTTTTTGATTTGCAAATTCGATTTGTTGCTCTTTGCCTATGATCGGGCTCAAAATTGTTGCGTTACCCAATTCATGGCCAGTTCGTCTTTAGGCTGAATGAACTGGCCATGAATTGGCCAATGAATTGGCAACCCGCGGGGGTGGTTGTGATGACAAATTTTCGCGCGGTTTTTGATTTGCAAATTCGGTTTGTTGCTCTTTGCCTATGATCGGGCTCAAAATTGTTGCGTTAAAAATTGAACCCAGTTCATGGCCAGTTCATTTTTAGGCTGAATGACCTGGCCATGAATTGGCAACCCCCGCGAAGGGTTTTGAGGACAAATTTTCACGCTGTTTTGATCTTTGCCTATGATCGGGCTCAAAATTGTTGCGTTAAAAAGTGAATCCAATTCATGGCCACTTTGTTTCCAGGCTAAATGAACTGGCCATGAATTCGCCAATGAATTGGCCACCCGCGCGGAGGGTTGTGATGATAAATTTTTGCGCGGTTTTCGAGTTGCAAGTTCGATTTGTTGCTCTTTGCCTATGATCGGGCTCAAAATTCTTGCGTTTGACAGTGAATCCAATTCATGGCCAGTTCAGTTTTAGGCTGAATGGTTTTTGGGCCATGCAAGGGTGAGCAGAATTTTACCCGAAACGTTGGCCGAAAAGGTTTCGAGGACCATTTTCTAATTTCATGCACTCAGATAAATCCCCCTCCACGTGGCTGATCTTCGTTCATTGAGTTCCTTTAAAAGTCTGCCATTTCTCCATTGGCTTCTTTCTGTATAAGCTTGCAACTTCACCTTCATACTGCACCTTCTCCGACACATCTGAAGAGGCAATCACTAAAACATTGAAGTGAAGCTTAAGGCCATGAACCTTTGACAATCCTTAATTCACATCTTATGAGAAATTCCCCCTAAGATCCTCTTGACATCATTTCAAGTGGCCCCCGCTACATACAGAAAAGCATGCTTAACTCCCCGCAAAGCTTCCGTCGTTTCAGAGCAAATGCCAAGCTATCACCGTAAATCCTTAAAACACCTTTGCATCGTCCGGCATGTGACACACTTTCCACTCAACCACTCTGTCACTCTGGCTTTGCACATACAAGTCGTGTATTACCGGGCACATCCTTTCCGCAAACACACCTCAATACGAATCTGGAAATATTGCCGTAATCCTTTCAGTCGCCCCCGACAGGAGGAGGCGTGTGTGTGTTCACGTAGTTCACTTACCGTCCTGCGGCAGCACTTTCCGATGCCATTACGGGTGTTATTAGCTGCACACATGCACATTGCCAACGCTCGCCTCCGCAAGGGATTGGGGGATGAAGCGGCATGCAAATTCCCACTCACAGCTGAATAATCTCATTGTGCACTGACCTGTCCCAAGGAAATGGAATGATAAGTAGGTCCGACTTAATTGTCGGCCGCAGAGATGTTATTTATGACACGAGCCATGCTCGTGGGATCTCCTTATAGGGACCCATTGTCGACCTTTTCATTAGAGCTCCATCGGAGGCTGTCAGGAATGAGACGCCCACCTCAGGGGCTTCCTTAGCTTTGATGCAGTCCGGGTAGGAATTGAATCTTTACGTGTGTTATTGTTGCAAGGATAATGACGCTAGTGTTAACGGCGGCGTCAACATGGAATGAATGCCCACCCACACGCTCCCACACCGAGTGTCGCAGATATCCTTTCAGCCATCCATCTCCGCTCGTCCCCGCGTCAGTTGAGGCAGTCGGGCTGTGGGTGTTTTTGCACGGCTTCGTGTATAGGCGGTTGGCTGCATCCACTCTCGGGTGTATCTCCTTTATTGCTGAATGTGTTAAATGTCAACATCGGTGTGACATAAAACTGCTGCCACACATAACGGTGCCGGTGATGCCGGAAATTATAGCAGCGGCTCCCGGCAACGGAAGCATCAGTGGCGCGAACGACAGCGCAGAGAGAAGAAAAAAATTAGGTCATTGATATAATAATGGAAATGCGGCTTTTCCTTTGTGCCACCTCGACTCATCGTCATGGGACGCGCAGCGGGGGGCTACCTCTTTTGTCTTGTCGCGCGGTAAGCGTCGCAGAGCAGGTCGTGGCGATTCTGTGGGTGCTTATAGATTGGATGGCAGGATTTTTATTTAAAAGTGCTGTCAGCCTAGTGGAGCGCAGATAAATAATCGATGAGACCTTCCATCAAATCCGGCGAAGATTCTGGGTTAAGTGGATCGGTGGGATGCGCCTTGCCGCTCATTTGTTTTCTGAGTGGTGGCCATCGCGTTGGCGAACTAGATGTGGACATGCGAACGCACTTAGAGAATTGTGCGACCTCGATTCTGCAGACCGATCGAAAGAGATATTGGGTCAGTCCTCTGGGGGGCGGTGCATCAGTTCGCGTGCCAATTAAGACTGAATTTTATTTGAAAGGGTGGATTCAAGGATGAAGAGTGGGGCAGATGGAATTGGGTCTGTTCATTTAAATCGGACGCACACCAGCCTTGGAAACATCCATGCAATCTGAAACACCAGTGAACAATTGAGCAGTTTGGAGTTTCATTTTGATGTTTTCCTATTGACTCAATGTTGCAATGAGCTCTGAGTTCGTCTATGTGAAATGAGAAGTAAACATAAGTGTGTAGAGTAGTTTCGCCATCAAGGAGGTATTCTCACCTAGTTTGTTGAGATTCTAATAAATGAGAGAGACCGGTCGAGGTTGGCGCCTGCTGAGTTGCTTTGATGTCTGTGTCACAAGGTTTTTTATTTAAGTACTCAAATAAAACGCCAACTTCATGCTTAAGTTCGATTCTGAAAAAATTATCCTTGTCGACCAAAAGAATTCAGCCTCATCTTCCGTTCCCAATGCTTATTTGCAATGACTTTCCAGCTGCCAGATTTTTAGACAAGGCAAATTTGCTAGCTTTGTTTGTTTGTTTCCTGTGGTCGCCGTGGTGTAGTGGGTAGTGTGTGACGCTCAAAGTCCATGTTCGACGCCCGGCTAAACATTTTGAATTTTTCCCGTCACCACACATTTTGAGCTGCTGACAACACTCAGAGAGTAATTACTTTCTAAAAAAAAGGTTCTCAAACTTCGCCGTTCGCAGTCGGCAAGAAACTGTAGGTCCCTTCTACTCGTGAGAGAACAGTGGCGCGCGCAACACGAATAGTTGATGAGCAAGTTAGGCCCTGGCCCCCCTGTGGACTATAGCGCCACCCAATTATTATTATTATTAAACCACTCTTTTGCTAGTTTCGAATGGTGTTTAGTGTCATCGTTCTGCACTAACTCAGTGGTATGTCCTCTTTCGCAAATGGCATCATCACTGTATTTAATGTGTGCACTAGTGATGGGCGCATTCGAATAATATCTCGAGAGCATCTCGATCCTTGATCAATCACTACTAATCTCTCGAATGACTTATAATCACTCGAATGACTACTAACCGTCAAATAACTGTAAATCACTCGAATGACTACTAATCTCTCAAGACACTGCTAATCACTCGAATGTCTACTAACCACTCGCATGCCTTCTAACTACTAAAACAAGAGAACTCGATTAATGTATAAAGAGCGCGAGACCGAGTAACAAAAAATTTTTGTTGCGGGCTACTGATTAGGAACATGAGGAGAATAAGACAAAATCCCAAAAGAGAAGTACTCAAATATTACTCCACTACTCAGTTAATTTCTTAATTCTCAGTTTGTGTTTGCTTTGTTGTAAAGGGAGTCCCAACAAGAACGCAAGATTTAATTTGGGGCTATTCGAAATCATCATCATGTCATTGTTTGATATTTAAACAATTATTATTGTTTGTTAGTAGAAGGTATAAGGTTAATAACGACGACTCAAGCCCTAAAAGAGAAAATTAGACGCTGCATGACGACGATGCTGCTTTTATGCAAAACGGTCATTGAAAATTTCATTAAAAGATCGCGTATGTGCCAACAAAGCCGCGGCGACCATCTGGCCGATGTGTTATTCCACACATAACCTCATCCTGTCTGCTTTACGATATATGTAATAAAGAATTCACATTTTTTTTTTAAATCTGCGTTTTATTTAAAATTTAAATCTTGCATTCTTGTTGGGACACCCTTTATATCTTACCCGTAGGTATATACATGTATGTATGTATGTATATCTGAAACAAATTTTGCACTATGCTTTTTTCTGGGTGAATTGTGTTTGAGTAAAGTGGTGTGTGGTGGAAGGGGTTGTTTTTGTTACTGCCGTGTTTCTGCTATTCGGTGTATATAACAGTTTTTAAGAGCATTGGATTGCTTTGGTAAGTTTGATTTTATTGTTTCTTCGCAATTTGAAATACAGTACTCCCCGGATATAAGCAACCTCCCTAGTTGTCCTAAAAGAGTTGATGCAGATGCAGAAGACGGATCGGTAAGTCTGAAAAAGATAAAAAAAATGCGGCTCCATACAGAAAAGAGCAAGGATTTAACTCAAAACGAGAAGGATCAAATCGACAATTCGTTGACAAAAATGGTACCAACCGACTATCAACCTCTGTCGCTTGTAAAAATCGCAGGATATCTTGAGCATTCATCTTAGCTTTAACCTTTGTATAAGACACCAAATAGGAAAACTTTAACAACAAAACTTCTTCCAAATATTTATGCCGAAGTGGCGGAAAAAATCAAGTGTATGCTGTCATCATGCTGTCATACACACTGTGTATGTAGTGAAGTGCAAAAATTTTGTTTTTTATTTAAAAAATTTAACCAACGCCAGGAGCCGAAAAGCATCAAAAGATCATGATGCTGTTACCTGCATGCTTAATTGTTTTTCATTTTGTTGTACTTGGGATCAAATTCCGTGTTTTTTGGAACGTCTTACAGCTCTGTGCAAAAAATAGCACCACGTTGAGGTCTGTACTTTGGATGCTAATTACTTTTCTCAATGCTCATGTAAAGACACGATATTTATTGTAGGACATCTGTTGGGCATCAGTAATAAAATGCAAGAAACAAGATAAGCGAAGATGCATTTTAAGACAAGAAAATTTCCGTTGTACGATATGAAACCGAAATTTTGGTGTGCAAACTAATAGCACCACAAGTAAAACGTCGTAAATAAAATGCAAAATTTAGTGGAATAGTGCGTTTTTTATTTTTTTTAATTTATACTACTGTTCTCGTACTTCGTCTTATAACCCTTATTTTTGAGCACAGCGGCACAAGGTCGTGGCATAGAGTCGATTAGTGCCTGACATCGCCGTATTGGAATATCCCTCCACGCAGCCTGCACAGCTTCCCATAGCTGTAGTGTATTTTTTGGCTTCGCTTCAAAAACAGCTTTCCTAACATATGTCCAAAGATTTTCAATGGGGTTTAGGTCTGGAGATTGCGGCGGCCATTCCATAACTTGAACCCCATTCCTCGCAAAAAATTCCTTGGTCAATTTGCTCGTATGTTCCGTATGTTTCGGGTCATTGTCTTGCTGCAGGACCCATCTGAGAGGCATATTCCACTCGGCGTAGGGCAACATGGTTTCCCTCATTATGGCAACATAAACTTCGGCGGTCATGATTGGTTTTATCCAAAATATAGGACCAGCACCGTTGTAGGAGAAGCATCCCCATATGTTAATTTTCGCGCCGCCGTGCTTAATGGTTTTTAAAGTACACTCCGGTTTAAACTCTTGGTTTTTTGCCTGCGGACAAATGTCCTGGTCCCAGGAGTTCCAAAACAATTTTAGACTCATCTGTCCATAATATATTACGCCATTTGGTTACTTCCCAGTTCGAATGTTCTTGCGAAAACTGTTTTCTTTTATGAAGATGGACCTTTGTCAGCAAGGGACTTCCGGGACTACTGGCAGGTAGTTCCTTCTCTATCAACTTCCTTCTTATGGTTGATGTTGATACGGGCAGATTTAGTTCCTCTTTTGTTTTGTTTGATGTGATGAATGGGTTTTGTTTCACTAATCTTATTATTCTTCCTTCGTCGGTAGAGGTTAATTTCGATTTCAACCTCTTGTTTTCTCTTTTTCGACGTGTTTTTTTGCATTAGTAATCATTTTATTCGAACAACCAACGATTTCCCGAATAAATTTGTACGTTTTTCCGGCAGAAAGTATTTTTTTTTTTATAAGTTCACGTTTCTTAGGAGTACAATGCACACCGCGACCCATTTTAATTGTTTACAACGTTGTATTTTAAAAATACTAGTTTCAGAATACTTAAATATTTTTACTTAAATCTTTTGACGCACAAAAAAAAATTAAACACCACCAAACACTTCGAAAACACTTTTTAGAATGACATGGTGCTATTATTTTGCACACCAAAATTTCGGTCTCATTTCGTATAACGGGAATTTTCTTGTTTTAAAATGCATCTTTGCTCATCTTGTATCTTGCACTTTATTACTGATACCCAACAGATCTCCTACAATAAATATCGTGTCTTTACATGAGCATGGAGAAAACTAATTAGCATCCAAAGTGCAGACCTCAACGTGGTGCTATTTTTTTGCACAGAGCTGTATGTGCAATGTCGGAACCAAAAAAAATTAATCTCGGTTTCATTTAACCATAGGACGTTGTTTCACTTTTCACGATGAAGGTGCCTAGTCGCGAAATTAAATCCTCTTTGAACATTTTGCTTACTCACAAAAGGTAACTTCCTAGGTGATCTGCCACACAGTTCCGCTTTTTCCACCCCGTTTCTTAAAGTGAGACTCTTTACTCGTGCATCAGGACCATTTTTCAGTTCAATTGACTAAGCATTCCAATTGATTTGTTTGCACTGTCGCACTAAGAACGAGTCAAAATAAAGTTTTATTTTCTGTTTCCTTCCTCTACGAATAGTTTCCTGTTTTAAGCTAAAATGAATTGCTGTGAACATTTTTTGAAAACTTAATAAGTTTTAATATTTCATCCATTGTTTTTCCGTGCTTTCTTATATTTTTTATTAACTTTCTTTCGGGTTTGGTACAATGCACTCCGCGTAAAATTTCATTTAATTCAACTAAATTTTAAATTATCTAAACAAATTCGCAGTGAACAAATTGGCAGTTCACAGAACACTAAAACTGTAATACTTTACTAAAAGATTATGAAACAAGACCGAATTTTCTTTATTTCTTTTATTTTTGCCAGCCTAAGCAAACATACTACTCGTCATTTTTTTCTTCGAGATTGAAATCAATAATCGAAATGATCAAACTGGTGCATAATCTTAAAGTATAGTTTGGCAGCATTTACTTACAAAAGAGGTATTGCAGAGAAAACTTTTGTATCGCATTCTTTAACGTTGCGCATTAAAAATATATTTGTTTCTTTTAATTTTTTTACCACTGCACATTGTCTTGAAAATTCTTGGCCTCTGTTCCTAGAGGGACAGAATGTTTAACGTTCGCAAAACAGCAACAAGGCTCTTCCAACACACATAACTGCATCAAATCAGCGTGCAATTGTGTAAAACGCAGGAAGGCCGCAAAGTTAATTGACAGCTCACATTTCCGTCATTGCCACGGCCAAATTGCTTTCATCCGTTGTGTTACCCAGACATGGCCATGTGCGACTTTTTAATTTCCAAGAAGCTCACAAGCAGACGCTAAACAGGAGTAAGGTTTTTCCGGCAACGGTATCGCTCTATAAAATAAATGTCATACGTCAAAATAAATGGACATGTGTTCATGTGAACCCAAATTTTTTCTTCCTCTTTTTTTGCCACTTAGAACTTCTGATTCCTCATTACATTTGAACCCAGACTAATACTTTTTTTAATTGCTAGTCTAAATTTTTTTGAGTCAGTGACATTACTCCGTTGATGTCTCAGTAATAACACGACCCCTTGCGACCTGACAACGTGCTTAACTGATCACAACTCAAACCCTTCCCATAGGCAAATCGGTTTTCTGGTCGTTTTGTTTTCTGTGTGCTGAGATTTGAGTTTAGTAGTTTCGGTGTTGTGCTTTCCGTTGCACTCAGCCGCGAAATTATTATTCATTTCCGAGAAGTGTTAATCGTTATGTTAAATGCCCGGAAGTGTTAATCGTTTCCCATCTTCAAATATGATTGTGTGAAGATTAAACGGTGGATTTACCTGATTGCTGTGGTTTTGCATCCCTAGCAACTAGAAGTTTCTTAAGTTTTTCGGGGAGGTTATTTTGATCACTTTGAGTGTTTTTGTTTGTCTTTAAGGTCATCGGTCTCACTGGAAGTAGAGATTTTGTACTGGAATTAAAAGCATTTTGACATTTTTTAATCAAGCAGAAGGATCGTGAAAAAATCTATAAACAGGTAATTTTAATGAAAGTGTAAAAAATGATTAGTTCCTGTTTTCAATGTTAAAAGCAACAGAGAATTGAAATGGCTCAACAAGGATGTCGAACTAATGATTTATAGTGCAAGCACGAATGCAAATACTTCATTGTGCGGACAGTTCAAGCAAGTTAATAATTTTTATTATCAACCGATTATCCTGATGGGATCAATGGCTTACGTGTGTTGAAAACTTGCGATGGGGAGATTTTCTTACGTTAAGATTCCCTTAAGTGGTGCTTTGGCGTTTCTTTCAAGTCGTTAACTAAGACAACAGCTGATCGCAGGTAACTTTGCCCCAACTTTTAAACCCTTCACCGTTATATATTTAAACAGTTCATAAAGTAAGGCTAGTTTGGAAAATAAAAGTTTACATTTTTGTTATTCAGAACAATTTTTATATGGCGCCGTTCCGAATATAGAAGATCGATAACTGAAGTTTTGGCATTTTTACTTCAAAACCGATAAATATAAATATCCGTTACCCGAAACAAACAACACAAAGTAGTACAAAATAACACCAAGTCCGTTCCCGTATACCGAAAAAATGGGTTTTATGTCAAACGAGCGCTCTCTCGGAAGGGTAAAATATTTTCCCACCCTGGCCATTTTAACACAAGAAATTTTTTGTGCGTAGGTTGTTGGTTTTCTGTAAAATTGCGTACAGACATAAGTGGGTATTGACCAATTATCTCAGTGTATGTGTCATAAATTTTATTGTTTAATTTTTGTATCGAAAAACTGAATTTGTTATTTCTTAATGACATACGGGGGGCGTTCAATATATTGTCGGTATCGATATGAAGGAAAATGCGAGTTCTATTCAAATTGTTTTTATTTCTGCCCTTTTTACTCTCCTTCTATATTTCGGGATCCGGCAACTACCAGCACTATCGTAAAGTTTGCCATTTTTGAGGGTATATGTACTCAGAACGTTTTAACATACGAGAGCTATTTGTGTTGTTTACAGTAACTTAAAGATTTATCTCACACGAAAAATGGAATTAAATCGTGAAAATGTTCGTGAGATTATTTTTTTCAACTTTCGACGTGGATTAACTCAACAACAGTGCTTTGCTGAACTCAAATCAATTTTTGGCGATGAAGCTCCATCAAGGACCAGTGTTTATCAATGGTATGGTGAAATCAACCGAGATCGTAGTTCACTCCAAGACGAACTTCGTGAAGGTCGTCCAAAATCAGCTGTTGTTCCGGAAGCCATTGATGCTGTGCTCCAACTGATATTGCAAGATTGTCATGTGACCTATTGTGAGATTGAGACAGCCTTAAGCATTAGGGGGATCAGCATACATTAAATATTGCATGAACATTTGACCGTCAAAAAAAATTTTTTCGCGTTGGATCCCACATAATTTGTCAATCGCTCAAAAAAGGCTCGTATTGATTGGTCGAAAGAAATGCTCCAAAAATACGATCGCGGTGCTTCAAAACACGTCTATGATACCGTGACATGGTGATGAATCGTGGATTTACGCGTATGAGCCCGAAAGTAAACAGCAGTCGACTGTATGGGTGTTTCAAATTGAGCCAAATCCAACAAAAGTTGCTCGCGTACGAAGCATTTCCAAGCAAATGGTCGCCTGCTTTTCGGAAAAATTGGACATGTCGCAACCGTACCACTAGAACAACGCAGAACAGCCAATTCTTAGTGGTACACAACCAGTTGTTTGCCAGTTGTCTTCCAAAAAATCGGGAAAACCAACCACCGAAGACGGATCACTCTTCACCACGACAATGCGAGCTCTCACACATCGGCTCAAACAACTGCATTTTTGAGCACTCAGAACATCGATTTGATGTGTCATCCGCCGTATAGTCCTGAATTGGCACCGAATGACTTCTTTTTATTCCCGTACGTAAAAAATAAAATGAGAAGTCAACGTTTTTCGATACCTGAAGAAGCGGTTGATGCGTTCAGAATGCATGTTTTGGAGATAAATCAATCAGACTGGCAAAAGTGCTTCGACAATTGGTTCAAACGCATGCAAAAGTGTATAGATCTTAATGGGGAATATTTTGAAAAATAATAAAGCTATTTTCGATGATTAATATTTGTTTTTGTTCTCTAATCTTGAAATATAAAACGCCACCTTCGTGACCATAGCTTCACCCCGTTACTCCCAGAATATATTGAACGCTCCTCGTACTTAAAAAAAAATTGCTTAGACGCGTTCCCGTACTTTTCCTCTTTCTGAGAAAGATTTACCCGCACTCCTTAACAAATGACAGACTTCAGAATTTGGTACGAAAAGTACTGAAACACACCTAATGTGTTGACCGAACCCGAGTGCTAAAATTGGTTTGCAAATTTCGTTTCAGCAATGTCGCAGTGGAGGATTTATCACGTTCTGAAAGGTCGACCTTAAATAATATCATTGGTCGCTGCATTAGTTGACGAATTCGAAAGATTGCTGAAAAAATAAATTTGACTAACGCAACCGTTCACAAGCACAAGAAACGCTCAGTATAAATTTCGAGACTTGACACATGGTTTCCTCCTGTTCTTACAGAACGAAATTCGCTTAATCGCATTTACGACTGTGCGTTGCTTACTACCATTTTTGAGTCGTATTATAACAGGCTACGAAAAGCTTGTATTGTTTAATAATAATATTAATAATAATTGTTAGTGCGACAGTCCACAGGGGCACCAGGGCCTAGCTTGCTCATCAACTACTCGTGTTGTGCGCGCTACTGTTCTCTCACGAGTAGAAGGGACCTACAGTTTTTTGGCGACTCCGAACGGCAAAGTTTGAGAAGCTTTCTTAGACAGTTATTACTCTTTGAGTGTTGCCAGCCGCTCGAAAGAGGTGCTGCCGTAAAAAATTCGAGGTGCTCAGCCGGGAATCGAACATAGACCCTTCGGCGTGTGAGCATCGCACTCTACCCACTACGCCACGGTGGCCATGGTTGTTTATAGTGATATTTATTTCGTCAATAAAAAGTTTGTGTTATCGCACAATTTACAATAATGTGTATAGAGATGTGATTTGCATTATAATATATATTATATTATTACATTATCTTACAACTGAAATATAATAATACAATTCGGGATACTGCTTTTTGTTTCGAATGCATTTTTGAGGAAATACGATTGAAAACCTCAATTGAAATCCCACGGTTGTTTACAACATTGTTAAACTCGTGGTGTAAAAATGATCAACCAACTAAAACGTCTTCTGAAGCCAATATTTACCAAAAAGGGTTACGTTGTCTGTTTGACAGGATTTTGCTAAACCAGATCAACTGGAGTAATGAAGTAATGTACTCAAACATATGAGGCCGGAAATGATCAATAGAAAAGGTGTTATAATTTACCAGGGGAGACCTTTTATAAGTTTGGTAACTCGAAAAACATTTCTAAAGCGTGAATGAAATGTGAAACCACACCCAGACAGACTTGAACCTTCGTTCCAGTCTCTGCAATATTTTGTAAATACGAAAATTTAATTAATTAGGATGTTAAAAACCGCTTGGACCAGTTTGAGCTAGCAAGGACTTACGACCGTGAAATTATTTTTTTGTCCAACATATGGCAAAAGTTATTGGAGCAAAATAAAGAATATATAATTTCGGAAAATGTTTTACACATTTATTTAAATTTCACTAAAAAAACCGAAATTACGTAGTGAACAAACCAATAAATTGCCATTAAAGTGCTCAGTTGATTTCAACCTATATAATGGAGATAGGGGTAAGCGTAAAAATATTTGCGAAGTCTTATTTGCTTTTTGTAGTGCTACAGTCCGGCAAGGAACTTGGCCTGCGAAGTCTTATTTTATGCGTTAAAATTGGGTTTATCGTAGAGTGATTAGTGTTGCGATATATATATTTAGGTAAATGTATTTACCCCTATTTATGTTTCCCTGGTAAATCGATTTCATGGCAAATTGAGGTTTACCGATAAAATTTACTTTTAGTATATAATTGAATTAATTGTATAAAGTAGCAAACGTAACCATTTATGTGTGAGTGTAACTTACTCCTTTTTTAACTACGCCAATTAAATTCCAAAATATCTCATTTTCATACCTTAATACAATATCCACGATTGAGTTAAGGTCAGAACTGCAGTAAATTAATTTAAGTTTATATTTTTAAATTACTTTTGAGAGTAAAACAGGATTCTTCACTGGTTTTAAAAATGCAAATATTCGTTAAACCAACATGTAATTTCGTCCTCTTCGAACTTGAATCCCAACCATCATGCATCTCCAGGCAGATCAATTTATTGCGAACTGCCTCCAGATGCCCTCTTCAAATTGTTTGAGATTCTTCTCCACTTGTGTAAGCCACCTTAGCCCAGGCCGTCCCCTGTTGCGTTGTCCTAATGGCACAGGTTCGAAAACTTTTCGGCCCGAAACAGACAGGGGTGTCCATGGCCAGCCAATCTGTAACAGTCTGGGTGTATATTTGACTTTTCTAAAACCGAATCTTTTGTGGTTTATTTTTCGCGGGCACTTCTATTTCTTAGTGTGAGGGAATAAAACTTGAGTTTATTTCTAAGAAAATCTTTCTCCAGTTGGAATATTTTAAAAACTGTTAGTACTAACAACTTGTATTGTCCAACAGAATAAAATAAAAGAATGCCTCTTGATGGGAATATCGGCGTATTGTTTGACTTTTCCCCGATTATTCCCCAATGGTGTGTTTAGCGTTTCTCCAAGTATTTGGAAAACAAAGTAATTCTGTCCGTTTTCTGTGTTCAAAAATAATTTATTTGTCCCTCGGAAGCGACTACTTATTCTGTCTTCCTAGTTATTTCCGAAATCCATCTCTTAAGAATGAGTCCCCTCTGGCATCGATGCAATCACAGAGTCATTCTTTGATTTCCTCAAAAGAGCTGAATGGGTGACTTCCTAAATCGTTTTGCATCCGTCGAAAAATCCAGTAGTCATAAGGAACGAGGCTTGGAAAATACGGCAGGTGATGTAAGGCCTTCCATTTTAGCGTTTTCTCATCGTTTTTGATTACTACAGCAAAGTGGTGTCGATGTTGACAAGGCATTCACCTTGTCATGCCTTTCGGTCGTTTCAAGCCGTTTTTCACGCAATGAACGGCTCAAACGCATTAGTTGTAGCCAAAAGCGTTTTCCAGCAATAGTTTAGTTTGGTTTTAGCAGTCTATAGTACAACACACCCGTTTGGTGCCACCATTTGCAGAGCATCCTCCTTCAATCATTGATATTTTCCTCTAGCGTCGATATAGACAATGATGGAACCTGTTCACGAAGCGTTGCTTGAATTTTTTTCTTCTTTAGTCACTTTTCCTCTTCAGTCACAATGCGAGGGAAAAACTCGATCTTTTCACGGCCTTCAAGAAGCAGTTCCGAGGTGAAATATGACCTTACGACATTTCTCGTTTTGCTTTAGAATAAATCGAAATTTCTTTAGCTGAACTTAAATAGTTTGTTGAGACACTCTTAACAATTGTGCAAGATCAAATGCGTTTTAGACGGATCTTGATCCAGTAAAACCTTCAATTCCTCGTCTTTAAACTTTTTTGGCTGGTCGAGATGGTCTTTGCCTTCGTTGCTCAAATCAACACTCTTGGGGGCTTGTACCACTCCCTGCGTGATTTATTGGTAGGAGCAGATTAACTATAAACTACAAGCTTTCGATAGGCTCCAGCTGCACTTCCAACTTCTTCCAATTAAAAAAGAAAATCAATTCTTCCCGCAAATGCTGTATATTTGAGAGAAATCCGAACACTTTCGAAGAGGGTTGTTGTCTTAAACAAACGCGGACGCACACCAATTTTGCTGAAAAATATCACACCCATCCATTAAAGTAGGTAATCTCTCCAAATAAGTACAGAGGAAATTTATGTTCCCTATTGAGAAATGAAATGAGAGAAAAAATTCGGTCACAAACTGACGTCAAATTGTTAAACTTTGTTAGTCTCTGGTCATACACAATACATCTGAGAAATCTAAAGCTTCCACAAACGCTTTAAATTTCCCAGATGTATTCTCAATTTCAATCTGTAAAAAAAAATCTGTTTCGTAAAAAGTTCCTTAGGTCATTAAATCAGCCAAAAGTAGGAACAAATTCAGTTTTGTTTGCTTTCTTACTTTAAAAAGCAAAAACGCGTAGTCTGGCTGAAAAAAAATTTTTCATTACAAAATTGTTGTCTAATAGTTGAAAGAAAGCTTCATTAGTGTCACATTAAACCCTTAAAACGTTAAGAAAACTCAATAGAATCTGCGACTTACTGCTGAAACGAAAGCATGATGGCGGAAGATATTTGATTTGACGGTTTTGAACATTTTGGTTTTCTGGCTCTTGGGATATTTAATTTTCTTCTCGATGAGCATTTCGAGCTTTATATAGTTTTGACTTTACGTTTTCTGATTTTGGCATTCCGCAGTTCCTTCTGTTTCGAAGATTTTCGACTTTTCAGACACATTGGAACTTTAAATTTTCAAGATTTTGGGCGCCCTGTGGGTTAAGATTTCGGAATTTAGTTGGTTCCTTATTTTAGTGATCTTAACGATATTGTGTGTTGTCTTTAGTTGTGATTTGATTACTTACTCTTATCAGTGAGGACAAATGTCAACCGGATTCCAGAGTTGGATTAGCTGGCACATACATTGCCCATTTTCATATCGAAATATCCCTCGAAAAACCGCAACGTTGCATAATTTATCACAAGCTTTGAGCTACAGCCAAACCAAAGTGCGATGTCTTCCTCTCCTTGAGGCTGGGGCATCGAATAGATTTTCACTTAGTTTGATGGCTCACCTTCATCCCCAACTAACCGCAGGTCAGTACACAGCGACATGCAACCTTGAAATTGATATGGGACTGTTATTTATCCTTCATCGTGCGCTGTTCCTCAAATTTTCCAAAAACCATCCATTCCCATGTTCCCTCTCCAGCTTGTCAACCCCTTAAGACATCCCGTCAGTCTTCACGATTCAACTACCCAATGCCGCAGCCTTGAGAAATCCTAGAGTCGGCTTCAGTTCGCCACCTCCCAGCTTCCGAAGAGCAAAGTCAACACCCAACGACCATTCGTCGACGCAACCCAGCACACAGCAACCCGGACTCAGTGATAAATGCCTTCACTCCTCAAGGACTGTTTATTAGTCCCTCTCCTCGTGTCGTCCACTTAGTGCTCACACCCGAGTGCAGCAACGCTGCTGCTGTCGCATCGCCGTCGTCTTCCCGATTGTCCGCTTGCCGTTTGTGAAACCCTCAATAAGTCCATTTACTTGACATTGAGCTGCAAGGATCGTCCTTACGTGTGGGCGGGCGTGTGTACCTTGACTTTCGAGCCAGTTACCACCCACATCAGTCGCCCATCCCGGGTGGCACTCCTGCATTCCCCCGCTTTCAATTATTGTCGTGGCTTCCATTGTGTTGCCCACAGGGGTGCGCTGCATCGGAGGTGGCGGCGTCAGTGGTTTGATGTGGGAACGTGCGGCAGAAAAGGCGCACCGAAGGGGTGGCTTTGACAAAGATCACATGCTTCCAAAGGGAAATAGAGAGGAAGAGCCAGAGTGAGAGTCGTTCTCTCAAGTCATGCGCGTTTAAGCGCTCGCTTCTCAAACTCACCACACCTCACGGCAGCATTCACCACACCAAGGCCAGAGGCTCCCTGTGAACGCAGCTGAGGTTCAGTTAAGGGACGATTTTAGCGCGCTTCGGTCGTAAAAGGTTTCTCTCAGCAATTTGCATTCCGTTCGAGACAAGGATCCGCACAATTCCCTCGGGGCGAAGGATTCGCAGTGCTCTGGTATTCGAAATAATCGCAAGTGATTAACGACCCGAGGAGTGTGAGCCACTTTGGGCAGCGAGCGCGGTTTTGTAATACCTCGTTGGCGTGGTCCGGTGCTAGGAATTAGTCGCCTCGCGGGGCCCACTTCGCCGTGGCCACTCAATCGATAGTTGGGGGTTAATTCAATTAGACGGAACGTGTTAATTTTTTTGTGCGCTTCTTTCTCTCTCGTGGCGGACAATCGTCAAATATTTTGTGTCCATCGTCCCGTGTCCAGTGCTGGAGTGTGTAGTGCCGTCGCTGGAGGAGTTTAGGATCATATCGCCAAAGTGGACGTTTAACATTCCTCTTCTCAACATGGAAAGGTGAGAGCGCTTAGACTAAGTCCGGGGCAGAGAGAAACCCAAGTGTTTACGTCAGTGGGTGTGCATGGCTTGACGGATGGCGGAGTCATACGGCTTCTGCAACGATTCGACACAACTGGCGAACACTCGTTTGTTTTTCTTTGACTAATACCTCGCCTGTCCCACTGGCTGGGGACGGCGAGGGTTGTCTTATTCAAGTATGTACGTGTGTGTGTCTTTCCCTTCTGCATTGCCAACCAACATTCGCGTCGGCTTTAACCCTCACGTAAGAAAGACGAGGGTGGCGTTGTGGCAAAATCATTTCCTGAAATTGTTTCCATTTCTTTTCACATTCATTTTTGCCCCTCCACACCCTTCATCTTCGTTTGGTCAGTCCTTTTCACAGGGGGATGGCTGCGGATGGACGCTGCACTGAGAGCCGTGTAACATGGATTTGTCTGGGGCTTCGGGTGGATGGAGGGAATTGCTTGATGGCGTGGAAGGAGGAAGTATTAGGAAATTTGCCTAAGGGGTGGAGTGGGATGGGGGTAGTGCAAGAGCGTTTAGCGACAGTTATGCATGTCGTGCGGTTTAGTACTGACGTCTATTTGCACCTTGAACTTATGCCGGCGCGGGGGTGCGAAGGGGAAAGTCTTTTGTCATCTAAAACATTTTGTGTGGATTCGGGTTTCAGGGGACTGATTTGAAGAGCAGAGCCATTGCTTGCTGGTTGAGACTTTCAGGCAACAATTCTCGGGTGAGCTTATTGCTGACGTCAGGATTGAACATTGGGCCACTTTTGCAGTAGAGTGTTCTGATTGCACAATCTTGGGTAACAGAGCATTCTGCAGAAATTCGTACATACGTATTTGTCCCAATCCCTTTCAAGTCCTTGCTGTGCCGTCATTCCCAAGACATGGGCTTAGTTTTCAGTAATGTCTTTTCCTAAACTCTTCTTCGGCAAGCGCAGCAGCTAATAATTAGGAACAATCATGATTCGTCGGGGGAACACCTTCTTAAGGGAGAGGCCAGCACAAGGCAAACATAAGCTGGTTTACAATAACTACCAAAAGAATGAATAATATTCTGACAGTGTCGAAGCGGATGTCTTTGCTTCTTGGCTGACAAACTGGCTAACTGACCTAACTGACTTGTTCACAACACTCCAAGAGAACTTCTCTGTTTTTATTCATTATGGCACAGGTCAGAAAAGGGGAATCTTTTGAGGAACAGTTTCGTTGACCTTAAGACATCCTGCTAGGCTGCATGCAACGCCATGCAATGGATTTCAAATATTCGAACATTTTCGAACACACTCAAGTGGAGAAGGACCTGAACTAACTTGGAGTGTTGCGCTCACTAGAGGCTGCTCGCGAGCGACAATGCTGGCTGAAGGAGTTGCTGGTTGAGGCCCTTGTCCATCTCGGACTGTAGCGCCACACAATGAAAAATAAGAAGAAGAAGAAAAAAGACGAAGAAGCAGAAGGAGAAGATAAAGAAGAAGGAGAAGAAGAAAAAAAAGGAAAAGAAGAAGAAGAAGATGAAGAACAATAAGGAGAAGAAGAAGAAGGAGAAGAAGGAGAAGAAGGAGAAGAAGGAGAAGAAGGAGAAGAGGAAGAAGAAGGAGAAGAGGAAGAAGCAGAAGATGAAGAAGAAGGAGAAGAAGAAGCAGAAGAAGAAAAATTAAAAGAAGACGATGCTTCTTTGAACACGGTTTTATAAAATTTCTTTCGTTTCGAAGAAACTACGGAGGAGTCGGAGGAGTGACTAGTGGTCGCTTCCAAATATTGCATTCCGACGTCAAATTTTGTTGTTTTCCTTATTCGTTCCCAGCTCCCGAGTCCTTAAGTATCTCAGGAAAATTTATCGATAGCCGTGTAAGCAATGTGGTCGAGTACAGAAGGGTTTCGCGCTAAGGAGAAGCTCAGCAGCCTGATTTAGATTTTAGATGTCGCGTGGATTTTGCGCTTTTTGAGCGCTCCTCGCAAAGATGTCCGCTTTGTCCACCTACTTGTTTAGATTTCCTGGAATAATCTTGCATGCCATACAACGTCGATAGAATCCTATTTCATTGAGATCATAGACTCAACCTTTTCTTGTACCAAATTAGCGTGGGCTCATATCAGGTGGTCGCCGTGGCGTAGTGGGTAGAGTGAGACGCTCACACGCCGAAGGGTATCGTTTCGATTCCCAGCTCAACACCAATTTTTCGAATTTTTCACGGCACCACCTCCCTCGGGCTGCTGACAACACTCATAGAGTAATAACTGTCTAAGAAAGCTTCTCAAACTTCGCCGTTCGGAGTCGGCAAAAAACTGTAGGTCCCTTCTACTCGTGAGAGAACAGTAGCGCGCACAACACGAGTAGTTGATGAGCAAGCTAGGCCCTGGTCCTCCTTTGGACTGTAGCGCCAACAATTATTATTATTATCATATCAGGCAAATGTGAAGTGTTATGAGCTGCCTGCACTTCGCCTACATTACAGTAAGCGCAGTCTTCCCGCTTTATAGCATGTTTTATCAGAGAAAGGTACAAATTACTTTCTAGATCGGAAAAGTACTTTTCAGCTTGAGGTTTTCTACGAATTTCATTAGTCGATTTGGTCCAACAATAGTGAATTTTCCAGTGTGACGTTTGCCCAGGCTGACCCCGGACTGTAGTGCCACAAGAAGAAGAAGATGTTTACACATTGAATTTACGTGATGACCTTTCTTTTGCTGTCAATTAGGAAACAGTCGAAGCGAACATTAGACGACTTCCGTTGTTACAAGGGAGAGAGAAAAGTCATATCATAACCAGACACATGGCGGCCTCCGTGGCGTAGTGTGTAAAGTGCGAACTTCCAAGGATTCACCATTTATTCCCAGATTATTGAAAGTGCGATATCAAACAGACGCAGGTTAGGTAGTCTTTCAATCCGCCATGTCGTGAAGCACAACTTCGCAGTACGAGATTGGCCCCTTTATTGTCGGACAGGGGGCTGTTGTGTTACTTGTGCACACTTCCAGATTTAATGCAATCCATAATGTTGTCTTGTACGTTAATGCTTTGTAGCAAGAAAAGGAGCTAATTTAATTCTCGTCAAAATATTTATTTTTGGAATAATTCAGAGGTCATTCAAAATATTTTACAAAGAGCATTAATCGCTTTTAAAAACAGTTTCTTTAATTTCGTCCTAGACACATCGTTGATAGTTGCTGCACACGTGGCCTTGCCCCTTTGACCATTGAAGATCCATCATTTTTACGACATTTTCAGTGGCTTCTGCCAACAATTTGGTATCGAACATTCTAATCATCCCTTTTAACAGTGCAAAGATGTGTTTCGAAGTTAATTTGAGTGAAAATTTGGTGGCAAAAGGGAACAGGTCCTAAGCAAGTGTCAACGGCAGCTGGTCAAGTGGTCTAAAATTCTAGCTTGGCTTTGAACCCACCTCTGTAGTGGTAAACCTAGAAAAAAGAAAAAAAACACGTCCACTTAGTATTAGCCCTTCTTTAATAATGAATAATCTCACGAATTATATTCGGATCATTTCTTTGTCATAAAGTGGACACATTTTGGATACATCATTCACATACAGAACATTTATTTAAAGTACGTTATATGACAGACGTGTCGAAAAGTTTACTTTTTATCTGCCTACACCTCTCACTTGGTGCAACTTGTAAGCCACCGACAAAAAAGTTTTCGATTCTTATTTTTACCTGAAGCAACAGATTTTTCATTCATGATGAAATGATGCACCAATCGTCCCATTTGGTAGGAAAAAAACATTTCTTGACATTTAGGTAACTAAAAACCCCTATGTTACGGAGAATTTTAAAAGTTTGCGCTTTCGAATTGTCTTTTCTTTTATTTGTCTTTTCCGAAAGACTTATACACTCCCTTAGCAAGTGAAATATATATTATATATATATTGGATAACCTAACAGCCAGTTTCCTCGTCAACTACTCGTGTTGTGCGCTACATACATACGCTACTGTTTCCTCACAAGAAGAAGAACCTACGGTTCCTTGGCGACTCCGAAAGGCGAAGTTTGAGAAGCTCTGTCATAAAAAGTTAATACTCTCCGAGTGTCGTCCGCTGCGTGAAAGATGTGGTACAGCATAAATTTGAGGTGTTCAGTCCGGGAATCAAAACTCAGACCTTGTAATAATAGCAAATTATAAAAATTTCGAAATTCAGAGTTTGTAACTCTAACTTCTAGGTCGTTACAAGCAATAATAGATTTAGTGCCAAAATTTAGTCTACATATTTCTTGTGTGACGGTGCAGTGTCAGTGAGACGAGTCGGTTAAAATGTCGAAAATATTGCCGCCGTTCTTACGTTTACAGCAAACGATAGGAATCATTCAATTCCATGCCCATCTCAAGAATTGGCACCACTTGGGCTACATGATGTCGTATATTTCGCAGGGATTTTTGTTTTGCTTGTTTTTTTTTATACCAATACGAGATTGATACTTCGATTTCCGACGTGGCTTTCCCCATTTGACAGTTTCCGCAGCACAGGAAGCACTGACTCCACCAGTAAATTCTGAGTGAGTTAAGACATGTTTGTGAAGTGCACTTCGCCCCTCGGGATATGCTGAAACTCCTAAACTGCCTACTACCGATGGAGAACTTTCATCGTGGGTGGTGTGTGTTGGATCGATTTTTAATCACCCGCAATTCAGCAATTTATTTTTCAATGCTTAAAATTTGTTAGGCAGAAATCATAATATTTGTCCGCGTCTTCATGAACAAATAAATGTTTGATTTTGTTGTTGATACAGCGCATGGGGCGATTGCATCTGCAACGGTTACCACGATTTGATTTATTTGTGAAATATTTATTTGATACATGCACCGCTAATTAGACGTGATTATGATTTCGGAGAACAATAGGTTACAAACAAAAATACAATTGTTCAAAGTGAATTCCGGGGTTGGTGGGCTTCAGAAAATTAAAGTCAGCAATTTTATGGAAATTATAGGCTGAATGTCTCGAACTTCGATTTTTAAAGAGTTCAATTTTTTTAATTTTTAGTACAAAAGGTTGGAAAAGATATTTAAAAATGTCCACTTTTGACGGGAATAGTGGCCTTGAAACTCCTGAAGAAAGCATCGGACGCCGTGCACAAGTGGCTCTAGCCCATTCTTGATGAAGCACTTGTTTGAGGTAGCATACCTTTATATCAACTTTCGCCTTCACAATTCCACAGACATTCGCCACAAAATTCCAGAGACTAATGGATTTGCATCCGGAGAATTTGTAGTCCATTGTAGAAGTAAAGGAAGTTTTTTTTTAAGTAATCTTAGTTGTAGCACGCTTTGTGTTTTGATAAAATGTCCACAGTCTCCTAGTCCAACATTTGTTTACACTAGGCCTGCACTGCCTCTATGCAGTTTCACTGTATACGGTCGCATAAATTTGATGTCCTGATCTAACACAAGAGAGAAGAGCGACCATCGGCGGTCTTGGCGGCAACAACCGTCACCATCAGTCCATCCTGCCTCCTGACGGCTGTTTGAGGGTGTAAATTTTCGATGCACCTCTCTCGCAAATAAACTCGGTCATTTTGTTTGTTGATATATTGCTCGAAAACAAATGTCGACTCACTGGAAAACACCAAATACGGCAGCTTACCACTTCCATGCAAGCCTAACCACTCCTTCGCTCTTTCGACTTCAACTTTTCCTCTGTAGCAGTATAAGATCGTGTGTTCTAATGGTTTGGGCCCAATCTCATTTTTTAGTAAGTGTTGCATCCATTTCAACAATTTGTTGAGCTCACGAGCCATTTTTCATCCACTTCGACGTGAAGTTTGTACTTTCCGAAGCATTCATTTGTTTTTGTGGCCAACTCCATGCTGTTTTGCAACGTTACCTCTATCAAGGTAAGGAGCAGTGGTTCAAGAAAGAAAAGATTTCTTCACGTTGAGGTGCTGGGGCACTCTAATGACGGCTACTTGTGTTTTTCCAGCCAATCACATTCCCACGTTTGAATTCCGTTGCGGATAATAGTTGCCCAACGAAATTGAAACGCAAATCGTTTAAAAAGCTTTCCAGCAATACAGTAATTTGTCATGTGTCAAAATTTGAGCTCACTGTAAGGAACGGTTTGAAAATTGTAGATGTCTGAAGTTGGTCGCTGTTCCAATCAATCAGGGTGTACATAGATGGTTCTGTTATTGGTTGAAAACAATTGGAATTTTGAAGAAGGAAATTATTATATTTGCACCCGTTAACATTTCTACTCGTTTATCCGTTTCTGTTGAAAGAGCGAATAGAAACTCTTTTCGTTGCCTGTTACTCGATTTTAATCGCTAAAGGGAGATAGCGATTAAGTTAAACAGTGATTTTGGAAAAATCTTCACTTCATACCCAACCTATGGTGAAAAAAAAACAAAATAAATATCCAAGCAGACACGTGGAGAGGTAAAGATGGCCTGAGGCAGATTTATATCGTTCAGTTACCTATATTACAGAGGCCCACTCCAAGGAAAAATACAAATTCCTCCAACAAGGGGTCTTTTTTATTCAAATTCTTCAACGAAATTCAAGGTAGTCGAGGTGACGAGAACGAAAAAAAACTCTATGGACATTGTGCATTCATTTGATGCAGCAATGCTGGATTTCCCGAAACACAAACATTAAAAACGTTTTGTATGAAGTTGGATTTACCTTCATTTTGGAGCCGTTCAGCTAAAAGTAAATGTCAACATCAGACGCCTTGAGTTGTTCCATGGAAGAGAGGAATGTCATGTCTCTGCCACTATAGTGGCAGTGGAACTTCACACCAAATCGGATAATGTCTTAATAACCAGAGTAACGAGTTAGCAATTAGTCAAAAGTCAAGCAGCACATTACAATTAATTGCGGCTCTACCTGCGATTTTGATTTAAACCGCTGCAACTACGATAGTTACACGATAGTAAGAAGACCAGCCACACGGTCAGTGTGATGTTACGCTTCAGGTACCGACTCCGAACGGCGAAGTTTGACAAGCTTTCTTAGACAGTTTTTACTCTTTGAGTGTTGTCAGCAGATCGAAAGAGGTGGTGCCGTGAAAAATTCGAGGTTTTAGCCGGGAATCAAACCTAGACCCTTCGGCGTCTGAGCGTCGCACTCTACCCACCACGCCACGGCGGCCACCCCCTTCTCTTCTATGTACCAAAATACAGCCTTTCGCTTAGTTTTCAAGCTGAGGCGTCACAATTTTTACAATAGAATGTTTGTAGCCCTCTTTTTAAATCGATCTCCAAAATTAGGAACGTGCTGTAGTCTCAGATGTTTGCTGCCCAACAGTGTTTCATCCTCTAATTCCATAGAAGCCCTCGCAATTACACAGTCTCTCGGAAGTACATATGTTACTCATTTCAAAAACTGCAACTATCACATGCGCATGCATTTGGTAAGTGAAACTGTCAAGCATAATTGGAGTTTCAAGAAAAGAATCCTCCTTTGTGGCCGCCGTGGGGTAGGGCGTAGACTGCAGCGCTCACACGCCGAAGGGTCTATGTTCGATTTCCGGCTGAACACCTGGAATTTTTCACGGCACCATCTCTTTCGAGCTGCTGACAACACTCAAAGAGTAATAACTGTCTAAGAAAGCTTCTCAAACTTCGCCGTTCGGAGTCGGTAAAAAATTGTAGAACCCTTCTACTCGTGAGAGAACAGTAGCGCGCACAACACGAGTAGTTGGTAAGCAAGCTAGGCCCTGGTTGCCCTGTGGACTGTCCGCGCCATATAATTGTTACTATTATTACATTCAGTAAGAATAAAAAATAAATTTAAACAGCTTGATTATAGACAGGTTCAAAGCTGTTGAGTGCCTAGGTATTAAGGCCTCCAGCTTCCTTCTCATGAGTCTTTCTCTAGTTTTTAAGAACTTTAACGTTTTGTAAGCCACTCTCGGAGCCAGTTGCTGTTCTTAAACAGATCACAATGGAACAAGTTTTGTGTCAAAACACTCTTCAATTGGCAACTGGAGAGTATAAACCACAGCAGTAGCTGGTTTCCATTGTCTTAGCATTCCAAATGAAAACGCATGGCTAGTCTGAGTACAAATGAAACAATGCATTGCGTTCTTAAACACCAAACAAGCAATACCAAAAGAAGCAGCCAACGTATCGTAGACAAACACCGCAAAACACGTTGAAGAAGGGGCCGTGCAGCACTAAGTCACGGTTCGTTAAATTTCAATGACATTCTCATGAAATGAATCCCTAGTCACGTCGACTGTAAATCCTTCAATGGTCCGACTCTGCCCCCTTAATCAAATAATTCTCCGACTAGACGACGGGCTGACCCTTATTGGATTATCATCATCGAGAGTCTATCCACCAAGACTATCGGCTTTCACTTAAAAACATCATCTCTCCGCCCATTTACCACGAATTGTTGAACCGATTCGAAAGGTGTCGTTAACACTTTCATCGCAACACTGCCGCCAATCCACTCATACCGGGCAGTTTAACACACGATGGCAATCGTTATAACCGAAGCAACCCCTAATTCGAAACCACCTCTGACCTTCTTAACGGTAATGCACACGACCTGAGCTCTTTGCGTTAATCCACTTGTTCTCTCATTTGGAAAATGAAAACAATGAACATTTGCGCAGCCCAAAGACAGCTGGACAGGTGCGTCCATGCTGGGAGGGAGGCGAAAAATAAATAAAAACCTCCCAAGAGTGTCCTTTACCCGAACATTGTATGTGTGTGTGTGGGACCACACCAGTAATTGTAGACACAGACCGAGCGGAGTTCGCATGCACCGAAGGACGCGTCAGAGGTCAGGTGAAATTAATTACTAACGGTTTTTCTCCGTCGAGTCTTCAGCTGCTCACCGAGATGGACGTGAAGGTAACCTAACACAACATTTAAAGAGTGCTCTTGTACTCTGCTATAATCCCGGAGCACATGCAATTGGAAACCTTGCCATCCTAATGAATGGGATGTGGGCGCGGGATGGGTTGCGAGTCTGAGGTGAAAATGCACTTCGAGCCCACAATTTTACAATTTATCCGATGGAACGATAAATAGAGTGATAGACTCCGGTGGGCACCGGAACAGCGTGCGGGGAACGGCGAACGAGAGTAATTGGTTTTGGGGGGCTGGGCGAGTAAAAATTTGCATTTAGAGTTGAGTGACAAGTGAATTTGCATGTAAATAGTGTTTAATTCGAAGTGAGACACAGATCAGCCCCAGGGTGTGAACACAGTGGCAGAGTCGATAAGGGTCCAACGTGGTTTTGGGCTCCCACTCCGGTGGGGTGGTGATGGGTGCATGTGATCGGTTGTTGGTGGTCTGACGTCTGGGAGTTGAGATATGCAATTACATACTATAAAGGAGCCAGCTGTGCAACTGATGTTTGATTTGATGAAATAAAGGGAGATTCCTGTGATACTACTTTTCAGACAAGGAATTACCTCAATTTTCCCAAGATTTCGGCAAAATTTAGGTTTTGCAAGTGAAGGCAATGTACTCAACTTTATGAAATGTATGTGAGTTTGAAGCCAAAATGGTGAAGAAGTTTGTACTCTAATTGAAGTGAGGGCTGACAGCACTGCTGTTGTAGTAGAATCCAAGCTTTCTAGGAGCTTATAGCGACGATGTTGTTTGAGAGGTATATGATACTTCGACTGACATTTGTCTGCCAAATCGTGATGCATTACACTTATCCAAGCCTTCAAGATATTGCGCAGGTGATCAAAATGTTTTATAAGAACAGACAGTCCATGAATTCATCTGCTTTACAGCCGCCATTTGCTATCCGTACTGAAGCGAATAAATTTAAACCCATTTATTCAGCGTGCAATCAGTCAAAGACCACGTCAAGACGAAACTGAAGATTCCCAGAAAACATAGCCATTGTTTATGAGAATTTGACATAAAGCAGAACAAGAACTGGGTCTTTACTGACCTCAAGGTAACAAAATGACAAAATAGCAAATATGAATTCTTCAAAAAGGCCTTGACAACTTCTTTTTTAAATAAATTGCAAACTAAGATATTTCTTCCTTTCTTCTGCTGATTTTCTATTGGCTTGAAGTACGCTAAAAACATTTAAAAATGGACTTCAACTTTGTTTATATGACCACCAGAAGAATTTCGTTCGACCCAATTTTCAATGACTTGGTCACACACTTTGACCGAAACAGTCGCTATTTCGCGATCAATGTTGGCTCCGTGCACTTTTAACGTCCTCGCCTTGTGGGCATAAACCTATGACTTAACGTACTTCCACAGAAAATAGTCAAGAGACGTAAAAATTGCACGAATGAGGCGGGGAATCGTTTGGTTTTCTTAACATAACGCATTCTCATACATCTCTTCAACAAGTCGATTGTAACGTGTGCAGTGTGACTTGATGAACCAGTCTGTTGAAATCATATGTCGATCAAGATAAAGTTTCAATTCGGGCCAAAAGTATTCGGTAATTATGGCACTATAACGTTGAACATTCATACTCGCGTGACGATCGCTGTCGTCAAAATAAAATACAATGGCCCACCAACGTACAGTGGTGGCCTTGTATGGGATCGCAGAAATAAGTCTGTAACTTTTGAACCCATTGGCCGATCTCGATGAAATTTGGAATATAGTATGCCATAAAATCCTTCTACTGTCAGGGTAAAATATGAAGTTGGAATAACATGACGGATAACGGAGTAATCTTAAGTTAAAAAATGGAAAAAATGCACTTTTATGTTTAATTGCATAAAAAAAGTTTAATAACAATTCATTATAATAAATTTAGGCTCAAATCAAAGCTAGAATTCGCACCTTCTTATATAGAAAAATTACATTTAATAAATTTTACTAACCCACTTTTGTTTAAAAAATTGTCAATCTAAATTTAGTATAATATGGCATTCGCTTCATTATTTAATGGTTTATGTCTATGATATTTGCTCAATACAAGCAGTAAAAGGGAAATTTTAGGAGAATTAAAAAAAATACCGAAAAATGCCTGCAATTGGTCAACTTGAACGTCTGGTTCGCTCAAAGTGCAAAAAAGTGAATTTTTATTTTTGCACCATCGATAGAAAGTATTTTAAACTTTCAGAAAAATGGGGCTTCTCGTTGGATCGATAGAGAATATTTCAAGCTTTCAGAGAAATGTAGTTTCTCGTTGGAGCCTCTTGGAGAAGTTTTGTTATGGGCCACCAAACATGGAAGTACTTCCCGCAAAAGATTTCCTTAACCAAAACCCTGTTCTAGTAAACTGGTAATCTAAATGAAAAAACTATTAATGCAGTTTGAAGGTTAAATGTACGCCCTTTCAAAAAAATACATGTGGGATTCGGGAAATAAAACTCACTTTTAATACTTCAATTAAAAGAATTTATTTAATTAGAAATTATCGTCTTGCGTTTCGTGAAGATTGACGTATTCGGCGGCTCAACTACTACTCCTCGTTCTCTGTTTACTATTCTTCCTTATATCTTGCTATGGTGTCCGTTTGTCAAGGGTATGTGTGTGTACGTCTAATCGTCCTTGGTCATCGTCCGTTTGTCCGTCGTGTGTGTATGTGTTCGTATGATTTTGTCTAACAGCATGGTCGCCTGATCCTAGCTGTAGTTTAGTCGCGTAATTTGTATGTCATTGTAGAGTCAGTTCAGTTCGTTTGGCTCCCGATCCCACATACCATACATAATATTCCATAGTGGCCTATTTTTAAAAATATGGCACATCAAACTTTCTGAAAAAAAAAGTTCAGTTTTTAAGATTTCAAAGTCCAAACTTGAAGCTAGTCGTATACTAAAATGGCCCATTAGAAGAAAACAACATTCTGCTCTCGAGGTTCTTAAACATGAAGAATCGAAAGACCAGTACCAATTAAAATTTTACCAATTTTTTTTCGTTCGGACACCACTTTGCACCACCGTGAGCATGCAAACCACACCAAACAGAATTTTTTTGTGGATGAAACCATAACGCGTATGTGGGTTTTCACATGACCGATAATGCATATTTTGCTAATTGACGAACCCATTGATTGAAAAATAACTTTCTCACTTAAGGTAATTTTGCGACGAAATTCATTCTCTTGGCGAATCTTTTCTTTTTGCGTCAAGCGTTCTTCTTCGGTCCGAGCTTCTTAACAACCATGTTGGATAGCTACTTTAAGCAACGATGTTTTAGTAAAATGCAGATCAACGGCGGCTCTGTAAAAAGAACAAAATGTTAAAAAAACGATCGGCTTCAATTTTTAAGTCAGTTTGATATCGTATGCGTATATACCAAGGTCCATGAGCAAAATACGCCAGAAAGTGGTCTGAGCAGTGTTTAATTCTCGAAAATCCCACGGAATTTCGATCGTTTGCTGCAGACTCTTGAATGAGCATGTTCTTCTATCAACATGTTGTCTCTCTGAGCTTTTAAACGGCCTCTAGGCCAAATCATATAGACTGTTATAATGCCAGGTATACCAGTTAGAAGTGAGCGTCAAAATACAAATTTCTCGATAGGGAACATTAGTTGTGAACGAGCCCTTATTTTTGTGTGTTTGTTTGCTATGACATCTGTGAAAAATATTTAGTATACATCAAGTCATTGAACAGACAACATCATATTTTATCATCGTGTTCAAAAGGTCGAATTTTGTACCAGAAAGTGATGATTTGCGGAAAACATTCATTTTTTGTTTTCATTTGAAGAAAAGTGCTGCAGAGTCGCATCAAATACTTGTCGAGGCATATGGTAACCATGCTCTATCAGAAGCAACATGGTAAAGATGGTTTCCATGGTTGATATAAGAAATGAGAAACGTGGAAGACCACCAAAAAAGTTTTCTAGACGCCGAATTGCAAACGATATTGGATGGAGACGACACTTTGAGTCAAAAGCAAATGGCAGCAATGTTAAATGTTGCACAACAAACAATTTCTGACCGTTTAAAAGCTATGGGAAAGATCAAAAAGTGTGGAAAATGGGTGCCACATGAATTGAATGAAAGACAGATGGAAAACCGAAACGAAACACTTGTAAAATGTTGGCTCAAAGACACGAAAGAAAATCGGTTTTGCATTGGATTGTTACTGGCGATGAAAAATGGATTTATTTTAAGAATCTTAAATGGAAAAAAAATCATGGGTTAATCTGGGACAACCATCAACATCGACTGCAAAACCAGATCGATTCGGCAAAAAGACAATGCTGTGTGTTTGGTGGGACCAGAAAGGTGTGCTGTACCACGAGCTCCTAAAACCTGGTGAAACCGTTAATACTGATCGCTCCCGACAACAAATGATCAACTTGAACCATGCACTGATCGAGAAACGACCAGAATGGGCCAGAAGACCCGACAAGGTAATTTTGCTCCATGACAATGCACCTGCACACAAAGCAAAACCGGTTCAGGATACAATCAAAACACTTGGCTGGGAGCAGCTACCCCACCCGCCGATTCACCAGACTTGGCTCCTTCCGACTACCATATGGTTTCATCGATGGGACACGCATTGGCTGAGCAGCACTTTGATTCCTACGAGGAGGTCGAAAATTGGGTGTCTGATTGGTTTGCTTTAAAAGACGAACAATTTTATTGGCGTGATATTCACAAATTGCCAGAAAGGTGGTCAAAATGTGTAGAAAACAATGGCCAATACTTTGAATAAAATGAAAATTGTAAGCAATCAGTTGAAATAAAATAGTCTAATTGACTAACTAACTAACTAACTAGTCTCTCTGAGACTTTGGCGTCACACTACGAATATGTACGAGGGCCGTTCAATATATTCTCGGTATTGATATGAAAGAAAATGCGAGTTTAATTTAAATTGTTTTTATTTTTCAATATAATCTCTCCTAACATCAATGCATTTGTTACAACTTGGGATAAGCTTTTTTAAACCCTCAAACAAATAAATTTCCTCTTTCTCTGCAAAATACCCATTTATAGCCGACTTGAGCTCTTCATCATCCGAAAACCTTTTTCCACGAAGACTTTTTTTCAAATCCGGAAACAGGAAATGATTACTAGAGGCAAGGTGTGGACTATAGGGTGGGTGTTGCACTCCTTCGAAACAAGAATCTCGCGCAACCACCTTGGAAACTCGCGCTGTGTGAACAGGAGCGTTATCCTGAAGAAGTAACATGACCTAGACCCTTCGGCGTATGAGCGTCGCACTCTACTCACTACGCCACGGGGGCCACAGTGTTTTCTCTTACCTCAATTTAAAACGGAAAGCCTGTATTTTAATCAACTTGAACACTTCTCGCATATTTCTGTCAATAAAGATGCGGACAAGTTCCAAGCAAATATGGACTTTGTGGTCAAATTAATCGTCTAATTACATGCAAACAACGTATGCTCAGGTTATTGGTAAAGCACACATAATTTGGTAACCAGTAGAGGAGAGCGAAAGTCAATGACTACCCTGTTATGTTATCCCTCTGTCGGTGGGGTGAATGCCTCAGGGCATAGACGACAAACAACCCTGTCTGGGTCTGCGATACCATTGTGTAAATTTATCCAAACGGACGAACGCATGTTTCATTGACATTTGACTTTACACGCCCTTATTTTTTCTTTAAACTTTTCTGCCAGATTTTAAGGTTTGGAAAATGATACATTTCTCTTCTTAGATCTAGGTGCAATGCACCGAATTGGGCAGGTCCACTTGGATGGGCGAAATTTCGGGAATTTATGTATAAATACGGTATTTTGTTTCACTCTCTTTAAATAAGTTCAACAGATCAATCCATAGATCCCGGGACATATAAGGGTGCCACTTCCAAAAAATATTAATTCAATATATAAGGTTGTCAAAGGTTCCGCGTTCTTGCCTTTTGAATTTTCCGGCTATGTACAAGGCGCCACAGAGCTTGTATCTGGCAATACTACACATCATTTGAAAGGTCTTGCCATGACCTACAAAACGACGCTATGCATGATTGCATTCAACAGTTATAGGCGTGTAAACATGGAGTTCACTAACGCCGAAATTCGCGTTATTTTAAAGTTTTCTTTCGTTAAAGGCTAGAGAAACTTGCGTCCAGAATTGCCCAACAGGAAGGGTGTAGTGTTCCACCAGGACAACGCCAGACCACACACTTCGTTGATCACTCGTCAGAAGCTACAGGAGCTCGGATGGGAGGGGGTGGGGGGCTTCTACGAGGGGGGCTTCTACGAATGGGGCTTCTACGAGGGGGGCTTCTACGAGGCGGGCTTCTACGACGGGGCTTCTACGAGGGGGGCTTCTACGAAGGGGGCTTTTACAAGGAGGCGGGCTTCTACGACGGGGCTTCTACGAGGGGGGCTTCTACGAGGGGGGCTTCTACGAGGGGGGCTTCTACGAGGGGGGCTTCTACGAGGCGGGCTTCTGGGAGGCGGATATTATGAAGTTGCCGTCTAGATGGAAACATATTATCGGACAAAACAGCGTATATTTGAACTAAATCCGATCACTGTAACACTTTTCATGAAGCATTGAATGAAGATGTGGGATTTGGTTTTACGTGATCACATGCCTTAACGGCTTATATCACGGGGAACCTTTTTCCCAAGAGTCGTAAGTAACGCAAGACTAAACGCCTTAGTTACACAAGTACCAAACTGGGATCATGCTTGAGGGGAAATCACCCCACCTTGGTTTGATGCGAAGCCTTCCTAAAACCTCTTCCGCTCTTTGGGTCGCAGCGCCCGATTGAGAATACAACTCCACACTGAGAAGGGATAGTCCCCTAACCGACTTGCCTAGTTTTGCTTAAACAATGGGCTAGACAAGTCAGCACAGTACACTATCCTCGACTCTACCCGCGATGTTAGGTGGTAAACCACAGCCACCACGAAACTCCCACAAGGGGGCCTACTGCATGGTCAGGCTGTAACCGAAGTTCCAGGGCCCCTGACCTCCCGTGGCACCAGAATATAGCCTCTGGTTAAGCTGTCACTACCAGTCTGGTTTCCTCTAAGCCTGGGTCTGTTAGCCGCCATCCCGCCACAGATGGTCTTTCCTCCATCAGTGTTTCCGTTGTCATTATAAATAGTGATACGGATGTGATTTTGAATCATGTGATTCATAAATCCAGTCACATCATCTGGAATTGAATGAAGAGCAAAATTGCGGAAGGGAGATATTTGGCAACCTTATAAAGAGTGAATTGTTAGCTATTAACTTTTTGGCAACACTGGTTTAAACAGTTGACGCACGTTTCGTGTTTCGTTTCACTGTCAAACATATTCAGTTTTGTCTATAATTTAACCATGATTCGTCTTACAAACGAACAACGCTTGCACATTATTGAATTTTATTATCAAAATGCGTTCATCGCGCGCTTCTTCTATTTTATGGTCAAAAATGAACGAGGCTCATTTTTGGCTCAAGGGGTACGCAAATAAGTAGAATTGTCGATTTTTGAGTGAATATCAGCCAGAAGCATTGTAAGAGCTACCAATGCATCCAGAAAATGTCACAGTTTGGTGCGGTTTATGGGTTGGTGGCATCATTGGACCGTACTTCTTCAAAGATGATGCGAATCGTAACTTAACTGTGAATGGTGAGCGCTACCGTGAGATGATATCCAACTTTTTTTGCCCAAAATGCAACAGCTTAACTTGCATGACATGTGGTTTCAACAAGACGGTGCCACATGCCACACAGCACGCGCAACAAGGACTTATTGAGGGGCGAGTTCGGTGAACATTTTATTTCGCGTTCGAGACCGGTCAATTGGCCGCCTGGATCATGCGATTTAACGCCTTTAGACTTTTTTTTGTGGGGCTATGTTAAAGCTCATGTTTATACAGACAAGCCCGCTTCAATTGACGCATTGGAAGACAACGCTGAAGCATTTATTCGTGAGATACTGGCCGAAATGTTGGATAGAGTATGCCAAAATTGGACTAAGCGGATGGACCATTTGAGGCGCAGTCAAGGTCAACATTTGGATGAAATAATCTTCAAACATTGAACTATATGGACAGTACTATCGATTCAAATAAAGATTTCATTCGTTTTTCTGAATTTTATGTGTTTTTTAAAAAAGTTTCCTACAGCTTTTAAAAATGACCCTTTATAACCACAGCTTCACCACGACACTGAGAATTTATTGAATGCTCCTCGTAGTTCCACTCGTAGCGGCTGTTTGCTATTGCTTGTTGTCTTCGGACATTTTAAAGATGGATATGCGCAGAATTACTTTTAAAATATTTTAGTCGGCGTACGCGTCGGGGTCACCAATTTCGTTTAACGTGCAAGTTAAACAAAAGCAACAAACAATGCTTTACTTAATTCATTTATTTAATTTAAGTTGAACTGAAACCGTATTACTTGGTTGGAGGTTAGATCGGGAGCGACAGCCCAAAATGGGAAATACAAGAAAAAGTCGGGTTGCTCTGGGGATACCCTTTCGCGTTCGCTGTCCGAATTTCGGTTAGAGAGCGCCCTCTTGTGTCCAATCTGTGATAATGGTGCAATTAGCTTTTTGACAAATTATTACGTAGATACCCACAGGTCCATTGTGTGCAAACGCGGCACCCACTTCGAAAACAGCTTTCTCATGAACAAATGTTCATGTAAAATAGTCTACACATTGCCTTCTGATATGTTTAAGGTATCACGCAATTCTACTTTGCGGTTGTCCAAAACGAATTTGTGTACTCTTTTGACGTTTTTAGGTGCAGCCACCTCAATTCGCCTTCCAGAGCGTTCAGCATCTTCTGCGCCTGTACGGCCACGTTAAAAGTCAGCACACCACCGACAATTAGTTATTTTTGATGGTGCAGTGTCCCTGTAACACTTTTCAAGCCATTGCTGAGCTTGCACGGTATTTTGGTTTTTATCAAAAAGCAGCATTTAATAAAAACGCGAAATTCCGTTTTATTTCATTGTTTTAAAAATCGCGAAATTAGCATCACTTGAAGCACTGTAACTTGTAACCTAATAACCAGCTTGTCATGAAAATTTACCAGGTATTCAAGTGATGCTTGTTTTCCCAAAAATAATTTGAATTTTTTGTTAGCGGCGTCCCGGGACTTATTGAGTGATGTGTTATGGCTTAAGGTACCCACTCTCACTTTTTGAAATTTACTTCTTAAATTGTTTTACCAGTAATTCCAATTCGTCACAAGAAAAGACATCAGAACTATGGTGGTCACAGCAAAACTTCTCTCAATGCGCCTTTATTCCAATTTCCGTTTCTGTAGCCGTTAATCATTCATTGACAAATCCTTCTTAATGCAGTACAAAACGCTCTCACACACGCCAGTGCTCTGCTCACGCACACCCCTACCCAAAGCAGGACATTTTCGCACGCAAGCTCATTTAATGCCATCCTTTATCGCCTTTTTCTCTTTGCCACATCGGTGGCAGTGTGCACTAATTAGACGCTGCAAGGCACTCCCGCCTTAAGAATTTTCCATTCTTCCGTTGTCTTGGGACATCTTTTATGTTGCATATATTGGCTGCACAGCAGGCCAGTCCCGGCTGGACAAAGGCCCAAAAACAACGGCAAAGCAAACGCAAAGCAAACGAATCTCACTCAATTTGCAGAGGCGAATAGTTGTTTGGTTTTCGGCGTGATTCCTTCTTCTGCCGCCGGAGCCAGGGATTAAGGATTAAGGATTTTATGAGGAAAAGAAAAGTCCCGACTTAAATTTGCTCTGGATTAAGGCTCTTTTTCCTTTCGACAAACAGGGTAGACCAACGAAACAAAAGGGTATCAAACGGGATTAAAATACGAAGGGATTATCATTAGGGATACAGTAATGAAGTCCTGGCATCTGCGAAGGGGATTTTCGTCAGGCATTCTGGCAGTCAATTTGAATATTTAATAACTTTGATGAGCATAACAGGGTTTTGGGGCATGTTGAGGAGTTTAACTTGCGAACGGGTTCGACACTCCAAGGACTTCTCATCAGTTTGATGGCGGAATGAGAGGTGACATGCGGCACGAGACAATATTTTTGACATTGATCTCGGTGTAGGGAGTACCAGGTTGAGGGGCAACGCGGTACTCCCCTGCGCTGTCCTAGCCACGTGATTGACGTTCTCAACACAGCTCTTGTTGACAGTGACAGGCGGAGGAAGTAAAATTCCATGATGTGATGACTTGGGCAGAAGGAGCTGACTGACAGATGTCAATTTTTGCTGAAACCGTTGCCACATAGGGCGTTGGTGAGTGACGTAGGATGTGCTCCAAAAAAGAGTGCCCGTGCTTTCTGTTTGTGTTGTGTTGTGGTGTCTGTGTTTTACTTGGCAATTATTTGGTTTTTCTATCAAATCATTATGCTTACCGTGAACTTTGACAGTTTGCTATCCGTCTATCTAAAAGTGTTCCTGTCTACTCTTCTTCTGCAAGAAAGGAGAACGCTTTGACTGCGCCAATTAGCGAGGGATCAGTTTCCTCAATGTTGCCTGCAAGATTCTCTCTACCGTATTGTGTGAGCGCCTAAAACAGTTTGTCTACCACCTGATAGATCTTTTTAATTGTGGCTTCAGGCTAGATAAACTGACGCTCGAGACAGGCTGAGGGTTGAGTCGGGCTAATGCTTGAGATAGGCTGATACTTGAGACAGGCCAATGCCTGCGACAGGGTGATGTTTGAAACAGGCTGATGCTTGAATCAGGCTGATGCTTGAGTTAGGCTGATGCCTGCGACAGGGTGATGCTTGAGTCAAGGTGATGCTTGAGTCAGGCTGATGCTTGAGTTAGGCTGATGCTTGAGTCAGGCTGATACTTGAGATAGGCTGATGCCTGCGACAGGGTGATGCCTGCGACAGGATGATGCTTGAGACAGCCTTCGACAGAATGATGCTTGAGACAGGCTGATGCTTCAGACAGGCTGATGCCTTCAAAAAATGATGCTTGAGACAGGCTGATGCTTTAGATAGGCTGATGCTTAAGACAATCTGATGCTTGAGGCAGGCTGATGCTTGAGGCAGGCTGATGCCTGCGACAGGATGATGTTTGAGACAGGCTGATGCTTGAATCAGGTTGATGCTTGGGTCAGGCTGATGCTTGAGATAGGCTGATGCCTCCGACAGGGTGATGCCTGCGACAGGATGATGCTTGAGACAGCCTTCGACAGAATGATGCTTGAGACAGGCTGATGCCTTCAAAAAATGATGCTTGAGACAGGCTGATGCTTTAGATAGGCTGATGCTTAAGACAATCTGATGCTTGAGGCAGGCTGATGCTTGAGGCAGGCTGATGCCTGCGACAGGATGATGTTTGAGACAGGCTGATGCTTGAATCAGGCTGATGCTTGGGTCAGGCTGATGCTTGAGATAGGCTGATGCCTCCGACAGGGTGATGCCTGCGACAGAATGATGCTTGAGACAGGCTGATGCTTCAGACAGGCTGATGCTTGAGACAGGCTGATGCTTGCGACTGGCTGTTGATTGAGACAGGCAGATGTTTCAGACAGGCTGATGCGTTCAAAAAATGATGCTTGAGACAGGCTGATGCTTTAGATAGGCTGATGCTTAAGACAATCTGATGCTTGAGGCAGGCTGATGCTTGAGGCAGGCTGATGCCTGCGACAGGATGATGTTTGAGACAGGCTGATGCTTGGGTCAGGCTGATGCTTGAGATAGGCTGATGCCTCCGACAGGGTGATGCCTGTGACAGGATGATGCTTGAGACAGCCTTCGACAGAATGATGCTTGAGAAAGGCTGATGCTTCAGACAGGCTGATGCTTGAGACAGGCTGATGCTTGCGACTGGCTGTTGATTGAGATATGCTGAAGCCTGCGACAGGGTGGAGCTTGAGACAGGGTGAGGCTTTGAGACAGGCTGATGGCTGCGACAGGGTGGTGCTTGAAACAGGGTGCTGCTTGAGACAGGCTGATGATTGAGACTGTCTGATGCTTAAGACATGCTGATGCTTGAGATAGGCTGATGCCTGCGGCAGGATGATGCTTGACTCAGGCTGATGCTTGAGATAGGCTGATGCCTGCGATAGGGTGATGCTTGAGTCAAGGTGATGCTTGAGTCAGGCTGATGCTTGAGTTAGGCTGATGCTTGAGTCAGGCTGATGCCTGAGTCAGGCTGATGCTTGAGGCAGGCTGATGCTTCAGAGATCGAACGGCCACCTAGAATAGTCCCTCTAAATACGAAACAAAACCAAAAGACCAACCGGAATGGTTCCAAGAGTAGATAGATTTAGACTTTGGTTATGGCCTTGGTTTTCAAATGGATCAAAGGAGTTGAAAAAATCAGTTATACCGACTAATAGAAAAAGTTAACGAGGAGTCTCAAAAAAAAATCCAATGAGAAGCAGGGGTATTACCATATCGAGCTGTATATAGTCAGTTAAATCAGAACTTGTTTCACACAGAAATTATCTTCCAGTCCTATGTAGAATATGAAATCGATCAGTAAGGAAAGATATCCTACATTTTATCGGATAGAAACAAGATGACACTTTCTGCGATGGATGAGGGGATGAATAGCAGCTCTCGAAATAGATATAAAGAAATTATTTTGATTTTTTTCAGAACAGTGCTAATAACTATTTAAAATTTTGATCAGAAATAATCCAACTGGCAAAACTAGCCAATCCAATTCAAAATTCTTCTCTGTTAGCAAATTAAGATGTCTGTGACAAGAAGCAGATTCGACTTGAAAGTCTGCAAATTATAAACATTTAATCTAAAAAACATATATTACGTCCGTATTGAAAATCCCTTAACTTTGACATTGGAACACTTAAGCAGTGCATCTTGCCTCGCTCTGTATTAAAGTTCCAACCCCTCGCCATTGAACACTGAAGTTTCTTCGAAACCCTCCTAAAAGTATGCTATAGCATTTAAATGAAGTCTAAGCCAAGTCGAACTATTGAGGACATAGGCGGTCTGTGTGACTTTCATCCACTCAAGCACTCCACCCATCACATTTCAGCCCATAAGTGGAATTCGTAAGAAATTGCTGCAAACATTAAAACCCAAGTGTGTAACGGCGACGTTGATTGGAGTTAATTCGCAGAAAATCTCCGGCAAACAACAACGACAGAGTAACAACAGCAGCGCAACCCTGCACAAAACAATAACGGTATTCACTGCTACAGTACGAGTCCCATTTACGTTGTGGGGAGGAAGAGCGAGCAAAGAAGCGGGAAACGTCTAGAGTTTAGTTGCCTCCGTCACATGTGAGAGGAACTTTAAAGTGCGTTGCGAAAGTGAAAAGGGGTTTTCCCTTTTGCACCCTAAGGATGCCGCCATCCCTACACACACACCCACACACCCACACACACACACACGCGCTCACACATACACACACACAAGTTCAGTAAAAGTGAAAAGTAGTCGAACGAGTTATTCTTGCAGAACCGAACAGGATAAGGATATTGCGCACGCTTTTGTGCGTTGGCCCCATTCCTGTTTGGCGTAACGCAGATGAGAGCGGATCCGGGGGAATGGTCTTTATTGCTGAGGTGGAACGGATCTTGATTCCTCTCAAGTCCTCGAGATTCCTTGAAGCATTTTCCTCCCCCTGAAGATATTTCCGTGTAGGGATGGGGGAGAAAGTTTGACACTTGGAATGTCAGCACACGCGCTAAGAGAACGGTCGCGCGGCGACAAGGGACGCAAGACCAATTGATTGAATTCATATCTTCGTTATGGGTGAGAGATTCTTTTGCATATTAGGAGTGTCCTTAATTCTCAATTCCAAGCCCAAATGAGATGAGAAAAAAAAAAACTTTTCAGAATGTTTTGATGAACACGCCTGATTGCTGTTTGATTGAATGCGAGTACTTCTTCGGTTTCGGAGAGAGCGTGGGTGAGATGATGAGTGGTGGTGGGGAGGGGAGCTATCAGCGTGTATTGAAGAGATGTCACAACAATGGAGGGAATGCTGGGACGCCCTCGTGGATTGATAAACTTTCTTTCAGCGGAAAGTTGATTTTAACTTCGAAGTGAAATACGGAAAGAGGGACGACGTGGGAAACTTACTCAAGTCGGGGGCTAGCGATCGTATGGTGTATTGAATTTTAAGCTTCTTTGATGGGCACGGGCTGCAAAACTGTGTCCTACATTACTTTGCATTCGAAAAACTTTTCCGTTCTTTACGACTGCCACTCTTTTGGTAGATGGAATGATGAATGTCACTTAGTGCTAAGAAAACTGAAAACAAGGATGCAAGCATATTCCAGGATAGGACGTTTTCGTCTTCATTCTATTTCTGAACTGAAAAAAAAATACTTGTTTTAATCCCGACACACAGATTTAAATCCTTGTCAGGATGGAAATCCAACCAAATCATTCAAAGAGCAAAACCTCAACTCCAGTCGGAATAATCAAAGCACTCCCCTAAGCTGTCGAACCCTCCCACACAAAAGCACATCAAAATGCAAGAGAATCACGAGTACACTTCCTCTGCTCCAATGCTCCCCAAATCCCCGACAAACAAACTGAAATCAACTCAAGAAAGCACGAAACCTCGAAATAAAATTATCGAAAGACATTAGCGTGTCACTTCTCAACTGCGCTTTAGTGTCCTTCCATCTCATTTATCCTCCCCCGCGTAGGAATCCGAAACAGCCCTCCAAAAAAAAAATACGCGAAATATTTTTCTGTCCCTTCATCTTGATTCGCTTTGGCACAAAGTTAGTGGCTGTATGTTTGTTTTTGTGGGAACTTGACTCGCTCGCATCCATTCCCGCTGAAGGACTTGAATTTAAGATGTAATCTCACACAATAACGCCAACGAGATATTGCCACTTGGTTGTCAGTGGCGGGTGTGCTACAGACGGTTTTCCATGTCATTAAGTGAAAGTACAAGTATCTGGCGCGACACGCTCCGAGAGGGAAGTCATCCACAATCGCACTGATGGATGATAACGATTTGAAGTTGGTTGCACTTGACAGAGCGGATTCCTAATTGCTGTCAATAAATTGTTGTGCGTCGTGCTCGCTTCTCTGTCGTCCGTTTTTAATTAGAGAATCCAGTCACTGACGGCGGCCCCCACCCTGCGCACTCCTCATGTCACCCCTCCCGTTGAGTAGGGATAAATAATTAGTGCTTTGTGCTGGAATGGGTATTGTTGTCCTTGTTTGTGAACGGGGTTGGGGCGTTAGAGGGAAGGGATATCATTGTCGAATACAAATTAGGAATTCTTGAAATTGTAATTGATAAATAAACTCCTCTCGCCTCGCTGCCGTCGACGGAGGTGCTCTCTTAGCAGTGGATTAATTCGAAATTGATTCGGAAATCGTGACCGGAATGAATGTGAAAAGGATTGGATCCGATCCCGACGGCAACAAGAAAGGGATCATTCTTCAATTTCCGCTTGGAAATCGTACAAATGGTTCAAGGGAGACTTGTCGTCATTTGGTGCTTTAACGTTACCCTAGTCTTCCGCAACAAGTGCTAGAAAGGCGTTGGAAAGTAGAGGAAGAAGGAGGAGAAGAATTCGTTAGGTAAGCTGCGTTTTAACAGAATGCTTCTCAAATTCATGGCTTTAAAAGTTCGTCGGTACATTTAAAGACTTTAAATTCAGCCTCGAAGTGACCAATTTTTGGTCTTTGATTGGACCATTCAAAGCTTTTCCTTAGAGACAGTTGAATGTACACCAAAGAATGTAATTGCTTTCATAAGCGTCTTCAATGTCCCAATTTGCATATAACGGCAAAATAATTCTACCGTGACACGCCAACGCCAAGTGACACAATTCTCTATTCAGGAATTTTGTCTTTTTCCAGGTGACGCAACTCCAAGTTTCTGCGTGTGGCCATATGGCGTTGTCATTTTCCAAACACTTGACGTTTTGCCACGTAACATTTGGCGTTATGTCATAGAATGCTTGACACTATTGTATGGCGTTGAATTTTCATACAATCAGTCATATATACATGCAATCATTCAATATGTCCTGGAACACACCAACAACAACAACAAAAAATAAATTAAATAAATAATTTTGTAAATGGCGCCCCTGTAGGTCCCGGAAATCTCCTATATGTCTCGGGACTTTTTGATTGATCTATCTCTTTTCAAATAAATTTTCTAGATCTCTTAAATTTGTGTTAAGGCGCGAGAATGGAAGTATTATGAGGATAATAAGAGCGTTGGGATATGGTCAAGGTAGTGAGTCCACTGACCGTTTGCTGCAATGTATGCATTCCTTATAAAAATATAAAAATTAAAAAAAAGAAACAAAGGAAGCCGGTCCATTTGTTAATAAAATTCCCTTTTGCAAATTTGGATGAAATCGAACAGAGCTGTGAAAGAAAATAATGACGCTTTAAAACGTTTACATTATAAAGTTCCAGGTAGAACACTCTCCGTGGGCGCCGTAGCGTAGTGGGTAGAGTGCAACGCTCACGCACCGAAGGGTCTTGGTTCGCTTCCCGGTTAAACACCTCGAAATTTTCACGGCACCATCTCTTTCGAGCTGCTGACACCACTTAAAGAGTAATAACTGTCCAAGAAAAAGCTTCTCAAATTTCGCCGTTCGGAGTCGGTGAAAAACTGTAGGCCACTTCTACTCGTCAGAGAACAGTAGCGCGCACAACACGAGTAGTTGATGAGCAAGCTAGGCCCCCTTTGGACTGTCGCGCCAACAATTATTATATTAGAACATTCTCCGTGACATATCACCCACAGAGTTTTTACCGCCTTTAAGCCAATCTGTGCATCATATTCGTGGAACCAACTTTCTTAAGCATTGATTCTGTATAAGTTTGACTAGACGCATGCAGCCACACGCCTATTGAGCTCGTTATCTTCTTTCGCCAAGGGCGTAATCACATAAAAGGCCACACTTACATACAAGGCCGTAATCACACCCATGACTCCCATTTCAAAAAGTCAAATGTTTCATTTATCGCTTTTTCTTTTTTCTTCTTTTCTTTTTCTTTTTCTAAGAATAAGGTATAAAGCAGGGCATAATGATGTACCAACCCCAGTTCTGTGAGGGTGGGCCCTACTGTTCGATGGCTTTTTTAGTGAAACGGAACAGTGATTGGGAAGAATTTTCCTGCCCTTAATTGTGGTTCTGATATTATTCTCCTCATTTTCTGCGAGTCCGCTAAAGCTCTTGATTCACGTGAGGACTACTCTGCCCATTTTGTCGCTTTGTTCAAGACCTCGACATTGTGCGCCGTAGCACAGGATTGATAACTCGAAAGGCCCTAAAATCCAAAAGTGAATTTGAAAATTAAGAAACAACGGAATGATTAGAATTTTCAGTTTATCATTCACGAATTGTGATTATTAATGGCGTTTCCGGAAAACAATGTATAAAATGTGAGTTCGAGACTCGAACATAGGCTAACTGCATACGGGTCGACGTACTTCTTCCGCGTTGGGAAGAAGGTAGGTCAGATTGGGTGCCAACTACGAAGACAAATAAGTAAGCCAAGATTTTAGCAAATCTTGGCTTACTTATTTACTTAAGCTGAGAAATAAGGGAAGAAGTAAGCCAGAAGCAATCTACGAAGTAAGCTGTGACGCAAACCAAGAAGAAAGCCATGAAGTGACCCAAGAAGTACATCAAGAAGTAAGCCAAGAATTTTAGCCATAAGTAAACCAAGAAGTAAGCCCAGAAGTGGGTTAAAAAGTAAGGAAGCAAGATAAGTAGTAAGCCTTAAAGCATGCCAAAAAGTGAGTCATGAAGTGAGTCAAGAAGTAAAGACAAGAAAGACAAGAATTTAGCCAAAAAGTAAGCTGAGAAGTAAGGCAAAAACTAAGTCAGAAATAAGCCAAGAAGTAAGCCGTGACGTAAACCAAGAATTAAGTCGAGAATTATGCCAAGAAGTAAGACGAGGAGTCAGCCATTAAGTAGGACAAGTAGTAAGCCAAAAGTACGCCAGGAAGCAAGCCAAGAAGTAAGCCGTGACGTAAGCCAAGAGTGAAGTCAAGAATTAAGCCAAGCACTAAGACGAGGAGTCAGCCATTCAGTAGGGCAAGTAGTAAGCCAAGAGTAGGCCAGAAAGCAAGTAGTAAGCCGTAAAGCAAGCCAAGAATTAAGTCAAGAACTAAGCCAAGAAGTAAGTCAAGGAGTCAGCAATTAAGTAGGGCAAGTAGTAAGCCAAGAAGTAAGCCAAGAGTAGCCCAGGAAGCAAGCCAAGTAGTAAGCCGTAAAGCAAGCCAAGAAGTAAGCCATGAAGTGACCTAAGAGGTAAACCAAGAAGTAAGACAAGATAGCCAAAAAGTAAGCTGAGAAGTAAGGCAAAGACTAAGTCAGAAATAAGCCAAGAAGTAAGCCGTGACGTAAACCAAGAATTAAGTCGAGAATCAAGCCAAGAAGTAAGACGAGGAGTCAGCCATTAAGTAGGGCAAGTAGTAAGCCAAGAGTACGCCAGGAAGCAAGCCAAGAAGTAAGCCATGAAGTGAGTCAAGAAGTAAACTAAGAAGAAAGACAAGAATTTAGCTAAAAAGTAAGTCAAGAAGTAAGGCAAGAAGTAAGCCAGGAATTTAGCCATAAGTAAACCAAGAAGTAAGTCAAGAAGTATAGCAAAAAGCAAGGCCAGAAGTTGGTTAAGAAGTAAACTAAGAGTACGCCAGGAAGGAAGCCAAGTAGTAAGCCGTAAAGCAAGCCAAGAAGTGAGTCATGAAGTGAGCCAAGTATTAAACCAAGGAGTACCCCAAGAATTTAGCCGAAAACTAAGCCAAGAAGTAAGCCATGAAGTAAGCCAGAAATAGACCAAGAAAAGTAAGTAAGTAAGCCAGAAATAAGCCAAGAAGTAAGGCGTGACGTAAGACAAGAATTAAGTCAAGGTTTAAGCTAAGAAGTAAAACAAGGGGTTAGCCACTATGTAGGGCAAATAGGAAGCCAAGAAGTAAGCCAAGAAGTAAGCCAAGAATAAAGTTAAGATATAAGGCAAGTAGTAAGCTAAGTTAATACTTAGCTTAGCCAAAAACTAGTCATGGCGTACTCCATTTTACTTCAGTTTAGCAACTGTACCTGAGTCAAATTTAACCCCTAACTTGTAAACGCTTAAACGAAAATGAATGCGTGACCAATGTTCTGTCGACAGTCGGCAGAATTCAAAGTTCAGAATAGTTCTAAGACGGACAAAGACTTCAAGAGCGACTTAAAGCAGGCTTTAAAGACCAACTAAGTTTAGGTTCAAACAGAAAAAGTCATGTCTGTGTTCTCCATCATCTATTTTTACACATAACAAGTTTAAGTTGGCCTGGATCTCTTGCAACTGTCACACCGCCCGCTTTGCCTGGAGACGCCACTTTGCAAAGGTCAGGCAAAGGAACTCCTCCAACTTTCGCACAGGTTTCCAACAAAATTGAAGTTTGCATAAATTTTCCATTCTTTTCTTTTTCAATTATCTTTGAAAATCATTTTTTTATCGACCTTCCTCTGCCTGAAGACGAGTTGCTCGTTTCGAAGCGCGATTGATCCCATCACCGCATCTGACTTTCCACCCTCGCAATCACCCACCTCAATTGCATTTTCCACTCTGCCCTGCAGACTTCCCCGACCGCTCTAACTAACAAAGCAGGCAGCAAAACCAAAAAGAAAAGGGAAAATTTACCGGATGCTTGCATAATTCGGCATAATGAAGAGTGATTCCCGCTGCTGAAGGTCGTTAAGCATCGCCTCCGGAAGGGTGGCGGATGTCCTCTTCGTAACGACGATAATAACAAGCCCGCCAGTGGACACGTCGCCCCTAATGATGGAGGGGCCTGAGTAACGGCAGAAATAATTCCAATGTTCCACAGCTCGTCGTACCTCTGGCTAATTCAATTATTTTTGCTCAGCTTTCGTTTTGTCTTGTACGCCCCACTGCCACGGCGAGAAACGGATGTTGGAGGGTATCGCCGCTTCTATTTTCGGTACCCACCACCGTTTCTCGTCGGAGGGTTTGCACGCCAATACAAACGGCTGTAATCGACGCGTAAACCTCTTAAAAAATTGAAAATGCGCGGGAGACTGTCTAACAAACTCTGGGAATCATCGTTAATAACGGCGTTTATGTTGGAAGTTTCACAGCGTTTCACAGTGTTTTACGGCGTTTTGGAGGGAGGCGATGAGATCTGGGTTGTTGTTTGATTTCTCTGGCAGGTGGAAGGTACCGAACAGAGAGGGAGGGTGTAAGGTCGAGCAACGAGGATTTTTTAGGGTTCAAGGCGAGAGATAAATTCGAGTAACCGGTTCCCCGGGACCGAGGATGCGATGGAAGGGAATTAGCTGAGTCTATTTACTTGGGCGTGTTTCTTTTTGAGGAGTTGGAAGGAGGCCGTTTTTTTTTGAGCAAACATGTGGTCGAGGGGCGGTTGGTTTTGACTAATTAATTTGAGTGGAGGAGAAAGAGGACAAGACACGGTGTAGGGTTGGTTGAAAAATGTGGACATTCTAGTTTGGGGAGGTAATTTGCCAGAAATGTTTTGAAAGAAAACTCGTGCGACTGGCGTTTGTTGTTCTAAGCAGAATATTAATATTGTCCTTCAGTCGCCAATATCCAGTTCAATTCCAGAAATCCTTTAAACAGCAACTTGTCGCAGTATTGACGACGTGTCATGCACGACCAACCACAATCCATTTTCGGAATGAAAAATCCGTAAACTGGGAACAGAAACCAAAGTTGCAGCCTGAGTGAACAAGGCAAACCTAAACGAAGCGAGGGCAGGAAACATTTCGCAAATGAATTAGGCGAAATATAATTTGAGGTCCTTTGACCACACCAAGGGTTGCTTTTAAGTTTTCCCCCACACAAGGGCTCGGCAAGTGGGTGAGCACGAGTGTTTCAAAGGTGATGACACACTCCAACCGCACGACAAGGTTGTGGCGTCTACCTTTGAAGCATCCCCTTCCCCGCTCTTCACACCGCGCCCAATGGAAACGTTATGAGTGTTCGTGCTGAATTACGTGCCATTAAGGATTCTTGTCTCGTCGTCTCATAAGATTTCCATTTTCCATGCCACGTTTTCCGCCCAGCGAAGCGTTTCTTCTGTTTCTGTGTTTCACCCTCCTCCCGTGTTCACATCCAACAAATGACACATCGTTATTTTTAGCAATCTGCCTGCAGTTAGATAAGGGCGACAGGACCTCCTGCGCCCAGGCTGTGGGGTGAGCGTTTCAGTTGTCACTCAGGGGGAGGGCGACACATCGGAAGATGCATTCACACTTCCCCCTCTTCCACCGTTCGCGTTTTTAATTTTAACACTTAAAGTTTCACAAGTGCAGGGGGCGGAAATCTTCCTCGTAAACAAAAGATGCTTATGTAGTATGTAGGTGTGCGGCACAGAGTCCGGTGGAAATTTCCATTGAATCGACTTCCATCCTGACGTCCGCATCGCTTTCGTAATGAACTCCATTCTGCTCTGTGCTTGTAGCTCCTCGTCATTAGGCTTTACAGGTAAATGCCTGCATTGCCTACGGGGCTGACAGCGCCAGTGTCCAGCAAGGAACGGGAGTGACTCCTCCATTTATTCGCTTCCATTTCAAAGGCGAGGAGGACGGAATGAAGACAAGATACTTCAGTCCTCGGTTATGCAGTGAAGTGAAAGGAAGAACTTCTGCTTGTGATATCACAGAGTGTTTGTTCTTTCCCTGTCTCCTGTGCCTGGATATTTTTTTCCTGCTAAGTGCTTCGGGCCTTAGGCAATAACTCTTTCTATTTTTTTCATTGGCTGTTTTTCTGATGAATTCGGGTGGGGGCTGAGCCCTGCCCAGCCCTGTTTTGAAATCGGGATGTGGTTCGGAAAGTTTCGTCCCTCCTGGGATGGCATAAGGCCCAAAAAAAAGATCCCCACCACAGAGGGGGTTAAACAAGCGATTGTGGGAATGGGACACTTGCTGCTCGGACGAGCTCTGTCGGGAGGGATGCTTCAATTTGTTTGCGGTAAATAAGTCTAGGCCTGGGGAGGTGTACTTTGAATTAATGTGTGGTTTGTTGGGTTTCGTTTTTCTAATCGATGCATGGGTCTGTTTGTTTCTTTTCAGGTAAGGATGTGGTTTCGAGAAGGAAGATGGGGATGCTCCCGGTGTGGCTTTTTTCTGAGTAAGTCTTGCATTGTGTTTGCTGATGTGGATTGAGGTCGGTCAATGTGAACAGAAGCCGCAGGGTAGTTTCATTGGCATATCGTTTTTTTTTATTAATTAGAGAGCTCTGGAATTTCAATCAATGTTTGCGGCTTGACACTTGTTGACAGCGTAAGGGAAGCGGAATAGTTGGTGTATCTAGAAAAGTTTTCAAGGAATGTTAATTAAAATACTTTCAATTTTGAAGGGGTTACATTTGTGTGTGAGGGAACGTGCAGCTCAGATAACACGAGTAGTTGATGGGCAAGCTAGGGCCTGGTTCCCGATGGACTGTCGCGCCATATATTTATTATTGTTACACTTGGGTGAGGCAAAGACATTTGATTCGATGTAAAAGTTCTTCAATAGTCTGAAGTTGCTTGCAGTTTGAAGCAGACTTTAGAGTCTGAACCAGAGACCAATAGGGAGACAGTCAACTCCCTCGTATCCCGCTCTTGAATTCATTTTGACAGCGTTTTTTATAACGTTTCCCCTTCTTTAACAGCTGATTCACAGATAGGATTTTTTTGTTTTCAATTGAGAATACGTGTGAGCTGCCTGTATGGTGGATCTCCGCACTCTTAAAATTGTTAGAAGGAGAAGGCATATAAACCAGACAATTAAAGGAGAGAAGGAATAGTTTTTTCCCCCACAAAATGATGGTTGCCGACAGAGACCAATAGGGAGACAGTCAACTCCCTCGCCTCCCGCCCTTGAATTCATTTTGACAGCGTTTTTTATGACATTTCCCCTCCTGAACAGCTGACTCACAAAAAGGATTTTGTTTGTTTTCAAATGAGAGTACGTGTGAACTGTCTATACGGTGGATCTCCTCACGCTTCACACTGTTAGAAGGAGAGGGCATATAAATTAAAACGTAAACATGTATGAGTAAAGTGAGACAATGTTCGATGATACGTAAATAACTTTCAGAATTTGAGGTTATGTCTTCTAAAACACGTAAATAACAGTCAAACGGTCGATGGACAAAGGGGAAATCAGCTGTTCAGTTGACCATCTCCTTCCTTCTTGGTTTCTGGTTGCCGATAACCGCGTTCAGAAATTATGTTTATCATCATTATGTTGCATCAGAAAAGGAGTATTCTTAAAACTTTATGCTTATTTCAAAAACAAAATGAGGACATAAACTTAGTTTGAATGCAATAATTTACTAAACAGTACTTATGAACTAATAAACATTACAAATCACTGAATAACTACTACTGATTGTACATTTTAAAACTAGTTTTCTATAAATGTGTATCAATTTTATAACTGTTGTTATTAAATAATTACATAATATTATGATATTATTTTTCTTCTTATTGCCTGAAATAGTACTCAAAAGGTATATTTTTATTTGTGTTTTTATTGAATAACTACATTATGATTCAAATCATAATGTCACATAAGGTCACATAAAATCATAATGTAACTTAGTTCCCAGAGCATTAAAGGGCCTTAGGCTATCAAAAGTTCTCTTAAATTTGTAAAAATGTTCTTATTTCGAACTTAATTGTTTTCAATACATTCAATGTATTACAATTGTCATACATTTTCGTTCTGAGTTAAATAAGACAAAAAGGTTTGCTAAAATATATTCGTTTCATTTTTATTGTTTTTGTTTGATTTCGCCAAACATGTTTATTATTTGTTTTTGGGTTAGGTTTCATTATTTTTATTGATTACCTTCATATTGAATTGATGTCAAAAATAATATTTTATAATAATAATATAATAATAACAATTGTTGGCGCTACAGTTCAGAGGGGGACCAGGGCCTAGCTTGCTCATCAACTACTCGTGTTGTGCGCGCTACTGTTCTTTCACGAGTAGAAGGGACCTACAGTTTTTTGCCGACTCCGAACGGCGAAGTTTGAGAAGCTTTCTTAGACAGTTATTACTCTTTGAGTGTTGTCAGCAGCTCGAAAGAGGTGGTGCCGTGAAATATTCGAAAAATTGGTGTTGAGCTGGGAATCGAACCTAAACCCTTCGGTGTGTGAGCGTCGCACTCTACCCACTACGCCACGGCGGCTACTACTAATAATATGTAAAACCTAATATTTATTTTAATTATAATACGCGTAACTCGGAATATTAATTTATAATAACTTCTTTCCAAAAGAGCGGCTTTTCAGCACGCGTTACTCTCTTTTCTTCTACATATTTCATAAGTTATTATAAATATAAATGCTATCAAATTATCCATTTATTAGAAATAAATCCTATTTAAACTTTCGATTACACTAACTTTCGAAAACAGTTTGCAGTAGATTTTCCAAAAGCGTTGTGTTGAATGAACACAAAATGGCTGATGAATTCACGAACAGTGGGCAATTAACGAGTGTTTGACACTATTGAAAGCAAAAATTTACGAAATAGTCTCCACCTTGCCAATTTTGGAGAGGAAACGTAACGAAAGATGTGTGAGTAAAATGAAACAATGTTCGAGGTTACGTAAATAACTTTCAGAAATTGGGTTTTTTTCTACAAGAACACGTAAATAACAGTCCAACGGTCGATAGACAGAGGGAAAACCAGATGTTTGATCAGCTGTTTGATCAGCTGTTCAGTTGACCATCTCCTTCCTTAATGGTTTCTGGTCTAAAGTTCAGACTGCTACAAGTTCCAAACGGTTCACGACAGTAAGCTAAACTTTTGACACATGACGGATGATTGTATTGCTGGCAAATTTTTTAAAAGATTTGTGTGTTAATTTTGTTAGATAATTGTTATCCTCGACGGAATTCAAACGTAAGAGTTTGATTGTCTGGAAAAACACAAGTACTTGTGAGAAGAGCCCTCCAGCACCTCAATGTGAAGAAATCATTGCCGTCTCGAACCATAGCTAGTTACCTTAACACTTGCAGCGTTGCAAAATAGAATGAAGTTGTCTACAAAAAAAATGAATGCTTCGGAAAATGCGAACTCCACGTCGAAGTGGAAGAAAAATGGCTTGTGAGCTAAACAAATCGTTAAATGGATGCAACACTTACTAAAAAAGAGTTTGGGATCAAACCATTAAAGCAAACGATCTCATAGCGCAACAGAAGAAAGTTAGAGTCGAAAGAGCGAAGGAAATTGATGCGCTCGCATGAAAGTGGTAAGTTGCCAACTTTGGGGTTTTCCAGCGAGTCGACATTTGTTATCATTTGTTGCCACAGAGGTCCTTTGAAAGTTTATAGCTTTGGACATCCACCAGAAAGCAGAAATGGAAGACTAACGGTGATGGTTTAAATCGCCATGACTGCCGTTGGTTATTCTCTTCTCGTGTGCTTGGAGCATAGCGTCAAAATGAATGATAAAAAAAATCAATATAAAAGGCAGTACTGAAGGCTTAGGTAAACAAACGTTTCGCTAGGAGACCGTGTACATTTCACGAAGACTCGGCAACGTCTCATAAAGCGCGCTTCGACCAAGGTTGGTTAAAAACAATGTTCCAACAACAACAATGTCCCAAACTTCCGACAAAAACAATGTTCATTACTTCGCCACAACGGATTGCCAGATGTAAAACCGTTAGATCTCTGGGTGTTTTGGGTATTTTTGACGTAAAGCTTTGCATTTGAAGCAAGAACTTTACTGAAAACGGGACACCGTTTTCGCAACGTGCGATGTTTTCTTCCGCTGTCTCAAAGCCACTATTCTCGTCAATGGTGGACATACTGAAAACGACTGATAAAGTCTGAAAATTAATCTATTTTTCAACATTTTTTGCTTTGGCACAATGTATAACATTTTAAAAAGTTTGAGTTCGAGTCATTCACATTGTAGAGTGTCAACAAACTACGCGATGGTCATTTATTGTCTATGCATCCATTCATCACAACCCTTGGAGTGTTCAATTCAAAGAAACATTCCAGAAGTTCAAGCTCAGATTGTATCTGGACAACAGCTGCTTATTCCTGGAAAATGGCATGCGTTACGAGAATAGTGAATATTCTTCATGAGTGGGTGGAGGATTTGGTGCCCAGTTTAAGTAAAGGGAGTTTAGCTAAACTCCGCTTTTTGTGGATCATGCAGAGCGATTCTTAACTTGCAGAGGTTTACTCATACTGGTAAAAGACTCGTGTTGTTCGTATTGTTGTTCTGCCATGAGTAGAAGGAATCTAGGTTTTGTTGCCGCCTCTGAAGAGTGAAATTTGTGGAACTTTTCATAGTCGTTTTTTGAGTGGTTTTTGCAAATTTGGTGTCGCCAAAGGACATTCAGTTTGGAGATTGAAGTAAGAACGCCACTTTATACGTCACACTGATGACTGTGAATTAAAAACAAAAACTGGTGGCTGTAAATACGCGGCAGGAGTAAGACTGCGCTCTGCTAAAACAGTGCTAGCTATACAAGCAAATGATTTTCTCATGACAAGAATTTCCCACTGACAATTCCCACTTGCTGAACTTCAAAATATATGCTTCTTTCCTGGGCCCACATTGCATTGCCAGTCCCAACTTATCTACTTGTCATAATTCATGTCCCTGCCCTAGTCAATGTTCTCGCCGAATTCTGTGTCCAACTTTGTGAGTAAACCCGAGTTAAATCCTTGATTTTAGTCATTATCCAACGCCAAAGTCAACGCCAAAGTCCACGATTAAGGGCTACATCTGGTCCAAGTCTTCGATTATTTAATAATAATAAGAATTGGGTGGCGCTACAGTCCAGGGTCTAGCTTGCTCATCAACTGCTTGTGTTGTGCGCGCTACTGTTCTAGACCTTCGGCGCGTGAGTGTCACACTCTACCCACTATGCCACGGCGGCCATTATTTATTTGAAGGTAATTCCGTAGTTTCTCCTATTTCATTCAACCCCCCAATCCATAGGGTTTCCTGCTTCATTTGATCCCCACCCCCTCATCTCATATCACCGTTCGTAGTAAAAAAAAACAGCCTTCGGACACTTTAATATCTCAATGCTTAACTCTAACTCTCATCACGTCCCATAAGACTCTTATTCTGTGTCTCTGTGTCCCATCAGACTCCTACTCTGTGCCTCTATCTGTTGACCATGTGGGGCTCAGCTACTCCATCTCGTCATACAGCTGATTCTTTTTACCTTTGTAACCAACTAACGAAGTCGAACGTGGGGATGCTATTATAACGATGAAATTTGGTCTGATGAGTTATCGCATAAGAGTTGCAATTCCTGCAGAAATGTTCAACCGCAAGCCATGTGAAACAAAAAGTGGTTGAAGCCGAAAGGTGACACTCATTGTTGTGACTAAATTGTTAATTATGACGCTTCCCAATATCAAATGTCACAACCCCTTTGCATATTCTGAATGCTGCAAGAGTGGAAAATTTCCTCTGAGGTGACGCGCACATCTGGACTTAAACCAACTTTGAGAGGAGAATATGATGGCAGCTGGGTGGAGACCGTGTTTGATGCAGTGCCATGTGGGTTCAGGCCCAAGCTCAGCTCTTGTACTAGGGGTTGGGAGAAAATCGGTTCTGACTCAAGACTTTCCTTTCTCGTTACTTAACTTTCTCAGATCACACTCCAGTTGGTTAGAAATTCAGTATTCCCCGGTAACAGCAATATCTGCTAATTTTTGACTTTTTTCGCTTTAAGCCACCGCATGCTGATTTATTTTCATGTCGGGATCGAAACCAATTTGCTTCTCTTTTTAGAATTTTTAATTTCCAAATACTCGGTCCAGTCTTCTTCTTTTTCTTCTTGTGGCGCTACAGTCCGGGGTGGACCTGGGCCTCAACCAACATGGTTCTCCAGCCAGCACGATCTTTCGCTAGCTGCCTCCAGTTGCGCATTCCAATTTGGTTGAGGTCCTTCTAAATTTCTGTGCGACACCTTTGCCTAGGCTGTCTTCTGTTGCGTTGTCCCAAAGGCTCGGATTCGAAGACTTTTCAGGCCGTAGCAATGGTGTCCATACGCTCTACATGGTCTAGACATCCTAAGCGCTGTATCCGTAGACGCTTGAGCAGGCGCATGTCGCTGTACACCCCATAAAGTTCGTCATTATATCATCTCCTCCATATGCCATCAACGCAAACAGGACCAAAAATCGCACGCAAAACTTTTCTCCAGTCTTCACCTCCCTTTCAAATCAAAATTAACCCAACTGGTGCCAGGCGGTCATGACAAACGTTGCACACTCTGTCAACCCGTAAGCGCCCCCTGACATATGTGACTTGAGTTAAATTAGCTCTGCAGCCTAGATTCGATGGAAGTGATCCCGTTTCAATCGGAAGTAAAATAGACCCAGAGCCCCCCATAAACCTGCAGCCAAGAACGTCGCGTGTCGAGGGAATCCTTCCCAACCGGCAGAGCGTTCCCCTTTTATACCACTTTGATAACAGCCTCAACCGAATCGACTGACTTCCCCCAAATTGTCGTAAATAAAGCAATAAAAATACGAAACTCTTAAGCACGGGCAAATCAATAAATAATTTCAAAGGCAGACCTTCACTCCCGCACACACGCTCCTCCCTGCAAAGCGTCATATAAACAATTGTGATGCGTGCGGGAGAGCATAAAGCACAGACAGGAACCATAAACATACGTGTCATGACAACAACACACCCACAGAGGGTGTCGTGATTTATTCTGCCATTCCGGCAGCTAAGCGGGATGTCGCGTCATCGGTGAAGTGGAGGCTAATGGACTGCCGGCATGACTTTCATTAGAATGGGTGCTGATAATGCAATGGGACACACCAGCCACAGTTCCCCGAAAAAAGAAAACATTTCAAAACATTGGGGACCTACGCCACATGAGATGAAAGGCTGTGGGTGTGTGCCTGCGGGTTCTTGATAAGCCCGGAAGACACACTTTTATGGTTATCATTGGCACGGGAGATGGGTATTTAAGTCGATTCGCACAACCAATTGATTGCTATTGATAGAGAGTTCCGCTGTGTGTCAGGATACAACCTACACGTTGCGCTTCAAAGGACTGTGTTTCTGGTATTGTGCGCAGCGGAAAATAATGTTTTTAAATTTAGCTCCACGTCTGTTGTAAAGGCGACCGTCATGCGTATCGCAGTGGAGGGACGAGTCGTTGTATGGACTTAACAGTTGGGAATATTGCGAAAAGTACGAAGCGCTTATTAAAGAGATTGGCTGGAGAAAGGACAATTAGGCCGCTGTCGCAACTGACTGCACAAAGGTTCATTTCCTGGAATTCATCGATTTGAATGTTGTTTTGAAGCTTTCTTGTATATCGTGTACAGAGGTTGTATTGAGTCCTCTTTCATGTTGAGAGAGGTTTTCTTGATAAGTGTTCTGCTTGGCGAGTCACTGGGTTTTAATGTGTTACAACTTTGCCGTTGTGAGAATGGTGATGTTTAGTCTTTTGCAATTGCGGGCACTCCCATGTTCTGAGGAAAATTTGCTGCGGTTATTTTGGTTCAAATGAGGATCTTTAAGCCATTTACATTCAAATCTTATAACATTAAGGGTGTTGTTTTTAAAGGTATACAGTTTTGAAGTGAAATAAAATAAAGACTTGAAATTTACTTTATTCGAAAGATAATCTTCTGGCATTGCAACAAAAATGGGACTTGTGATCGGCACGGCTATAATGTATTCTACTCTGGAAGTCTAATTTTCGATGACATTTTTCAACATTTGTGGCCGTATATGGACAATAACGAGGCAAATTTTGTTCTCCAAGTGGTTAATCGTTTCGGGTTTCTCAGTGTGGCTTCACATATCCTTAAAGATAGGCAGGGGAGTTGAATCACATGCTCAAATTCGAACTTGTGAAGGTGAAACCATGAGGTTTTCGAATGTTTCCTTCAATAAATCAGTCGTTGAATGAGTTCTAAGACATGTTGCTGAAACTAGGGCTTTTCACATCATAAGTTTTCAATTTATGTACGAAAAAATTTGTTGTGATGAAAGACCAGACCAAATATTCCACCAAACACCACAGTTTTTGGATGTGTCTCAATAAATCATGTCCCTTAGGTACCGGCATGTTTCCAAATATTTTCATCTTTGTAATTGACGTAAACATTCAATGTGAAAATAAAAATTGTGATCAACAGCAAATTGTGTTTTGAGTCCACTGACCTAACCTACGCAATGCTTACTATGTATCAGTCTATTCATGTTGAAATGTCAAACCAAACTGAAAATAGTTCTCTTGACAGCTAAAATGAAATGTTAAAATAGTGCTGCCAAATTATTTCTAAAATAAAATTATTGAAATTCAAAATTTGTCCACTTAAGAAATAGTTCACAATGAATATAACCGTACTCGAAAGGAAGCCATACTTTGAACTTTATAAATAAATAAAGATCTGGTGTTAAGTGAAACCTAGACTTAAGAAGCATTCAATTTCTGGTCATCAATGTATGCCTTGCCTGCTGACATAAATAACAAACATTTCTAAGGATTGCCTTTAAGTAGGTGAACTTCTTAAACCGATTCAAAACCTCCCATTCCCATGGCGTTAAGAAAGTCGTACTAAGGTCAAACTGGTTCCGGATCTAGGTAAAAGTCGTACTGATTCTGAATTTCGTACTGAGGGCGTGCCTCGAATCATGATTGAAACTTTTTCTGAAAACCAGTACGAGACTGGAGTTCAGAACTTCTTCTGAATTTTATACTCGTACAGTCCGTTCCCTTATACCGAAAAAATGAGTTTAACGTCAAATGAGCGCTCTCTCGAAAAAATTTAGTATTTCCGAGAAATTTTTCGTGGGTTGGAATTTTTTTTCTGTCAAATAAACTGGTGTGCGTACAGAGATATGTGAGCTTTAACCCACTATCTCTGTGTATATGTCTCAAATTTTGTTGTTGTTTCTGTTTACTGTATCGAAAAATGAATTTCACATTTCTTAATGACATATTTAACACATTTGGTTAAGATGCGTTCCCGTACTGTCCCTCTTTCTGAGAGAGATTCACCCCCCACTCATTAACAAATGACAGACACAATTAGGTACAGAAAATACTGGAACACACTGTCATTGTCACATTTGATATAAACGGTACACCTCTTAATTTTTTGTTGATTTCCAAAGTTTTTCTTAAACTCAAATAGTGCATTAAAGTAAATTAAGTTTTGCTTTACAGTTCATACTTAGAAGATAAATAGATAGAAGGAGGAAGAAGATAGAAGAAGATAGAAGGGGAAGATTTTACATTATGGAGGATTTTATATAAAGATTTATATAAAACAGTGAGGTCCAGAAAGTCTGCTGACTGTCTCTGACTCTCCAACAGGCGAAGGAGCACGCCTGTTCGAGAGTCATGCTGCTGCTTTTTTGTTGAACAAATGATTTCTATGGGATATCAAATATTAAAATTTCGCCATGTTCTTTAGCTGTCGACAGCATTAAAAAGGGTTTTATTATCAACAGTGAGTTTGAAGTCGCAAAGAAATCATAAATCTACTCGTGCCCATAAAACGAGCAGTTGTTGCTGGATTATGGGCTCTTATAGTAAGCAATGGCAGGAAAGTTGTTCGTTCGTGATTTCTTTTTAAGAAACTCATTTTGCACACCTATATACCACATAAACATTCCAGTGCTCTTTGATTTCCTTGCATTTATTGTCTCACAATCCTGGAAATGGGCTTAATCATCAATTTCTCCATTGAGTAGCTATTATAGAACTAGGTTCGTTATAGCCTCCAAATTTTTACATTGTCTGTAGCTTGTACACTGATGGACAAAAGTATGAAGGCTGCCTATTATATTTCGGGACTGAGCAACCCTAGTATTGCAATCTGGTGACTGCCAGCTCTATCATAAAGTTTGACATTTTTGAGGTTATACGTACTCAGACCGTTTTGACATACGAGCGCTATTTGTGTTGTTTGCAGCAACTTAAAAGATTCATCTCGCCCAAAGAATAGAATTAAATCATGAAAATTTTCGTGCAATTATGTTTTACAACTTTCGACGTGGATTAACTCAACAACAGTGCACCGATAAACTTAATTAATTTTTTTTGGCGATGAAGCTCCATCAAGGACCAGTGTTTATCAATGGTATGGTGAAATCAACCGAGATCGTAGTTCACTCCAAGACGAACTTCGTGAAAGTCGTCCAAAATCAATTGTTGTTCCAGAAACCATTGATGCTGTGCGCCAACTGATGTTGCAAGATCGTCATGTGACCTATCGTGAGATTGAGACAACCTTGGGCATTAGGGGGATCAGCATACATTAAATATTGCATGAACATTTGACCGTCAAAAAATTTGTTCGCGTTGGATCCCACACAATTTGTCAATCGCTCAAAAAAAGGGCTCGTGTTGATTGGTCGAAAGAAATGCTCCAAAAATACCATCGCGGTGCTTCGAAACACGTCTTTGACATCGTGACACGTGATGAATCGCGGATTTACGCATATGAGCCCAAAAGTGAACAGCAGTTGACTGTATAAGTGTTTCTTATTGAGCCAAATCCAACAAAAGTTGCTCGCGCACGAAGCACTTCCAAGCAAATGGTCGCCTGCTTTTCGGAAAAACGGAACATGTTGCAACCGTACCACTAGAACAACGCAGAACGGCCAATTTTTATTCGTACACAGCCATTTGTTTGCCAGTTGTCTTCCAAGAAATCAGGAAAACCAACCGCCGAAGACGGACTACTCTTCACCACGACAATGCGGGCTCTCACACATCGGCTGAAAGAACTACATTTTTGAGCACTCAAAACATCGATTTGATGAGCCATCCGCCGTATAGTCCTGACTTGGTACCAAATGACTTCTTTTTATTCCGGTACGTAAAAAATAGAATGGGAGGTCAATGTTTTCCGACACCTGAAGAAGCAGTTGATGCGTTCAGAATGCATGTTTTGGAGATATCTCAATCCGAGTGGCAAAAGTGCTCCGGCAATTGGTTCAAACGCTTGCAAAAGTTTATAAAGCTATTTTCGATGATTAATATTTGTTTTTGTTCCTTAATTCCGAAATATGAAAAGCAGCCCTCGTATTAAAAAATTAGAAATAACAGAATAAAAACAGGTAAAACTACACGAAAAAATGTGTCACAAAAAACATTTTATTTTGTTTTATAGAGAAAAGTAAAAGCTACTTATAAAATAGAACAGTTCATAAATTCATTACAAAAAATGAAGTAGAGACAACAAAAATGATACAATTGAAATTTTCACTAGATAAAGTATTCGAAATTGCGAAGAATTTCCCGACGTTTTCCAACAAATTATAAAACAAACAAAGGCTAACATATATTAGGTCCGTTCCAATTGCTCTGAATTGCTACGAATGCCCACGAATTTCACCGAAAAACTACCAAAAGACGTTAAGCTGATTTTTTCGTAGAATAGAAAGCTTATTAGAGAGCAAAATATTTTCCCTCCCCACAAATTTCTACCGAAGAAAAATCTTTGGACAGCAGATGGCTGTCAAATCGAAAATTATGAAAACCTCTGACATTGTATATGTCTGATAGCTGTTTACGAATTTCTACGACAAGTCGTTCCACAAATTTCGACAGAGTTACTCTCTGCAAGATTTTTACTCAAACTTCTCAACTACAAATTTCTCTACACAAATGAATTGGAACAGACCTATTTTATTCTGTAAGGTGTCTACTGTTATTTTACATATCAGTTTTATCGCATTCATGTGTAGTTTTTTTCAAGTAAGCAATATGGGTCGTAGAGGTAAAATGAAAATTCGTTGAACTTAAGAAAAGGGGTAAGTCTGTGAAAGAAAACCCAGAAGTGGTTGAACCAAAAAATTGATTTCAAAGAAGAGGGTTATAATAACGATGGTCAAAAGGGAGACCCAAGCAACAGCTCCAAAAATTGCGTCAGAAATAATTGAGAACTTCGGAAAACTCGTTGATCCCAAAAAGTTTGCAGAGTTTTAAAAAGCGAGGGGTTGCGGTGCTAGGGTATGGCGAAAAAAACTCTTATTATAAAAATTAATAAAAAATAGGTTGGAGTTTGCAAAAAAATACTGGGTAAGCCTAGGTCCTTCTAGGATAAAGTCTTGTTTTCCGATGAGAGTAGATTTTATGCTTTTCGATCGGATGAACGTGTTTTGACATGGAAAAGTGGGACCTGAGTTAAATCCAAAGAAATTAACATTTACTGTCAAAGATCGTGGTGGTGGGGTCATGGTATGAGCTTGTATGACAGCTTCGTCTGTGGTGCTTATGGATGAAATAAGAGAGAAAAGGGCAAGATTTCAATATTTTAAAAGAAAATTTGAAAAAAGTGCTGATAAATTGATCCTGAGTCGCGACTAACAATTTCAGAAAGACAACGACCAGAAGCACACTTTTTCTTCCGTCTCTGGTTATTCTATTATCTTCCCCATACCCCAAGAGCATCACCACAATTTTCAGAACTCAATCCTATAGAGCATCTAGGGTATTTGTGAGGCAAGCGAATACTACAACATAACCTCACGTCCAAACAGAGGTTTAAGGATGGAAGGAAGAATGGAAGGAAATAGGCTGTAATTTAACAACAAAGTTAGCACAATCTTTGCCTAACGGATTGAAGGCTGTAATAAGAGAGAAAGACAATCCAATTTCTTACTAACAACCAAGTTCTTCAATTATTGAGTTGTATTTAACAATAATAATAATAATAGTTGTATGGCGTGACAGTCCATAGGGGGACCAGGGCCTAGCTTGCTCATCAACAACACGTGTTATTCTCGCTACTGTTCCCTGACGAGTAGAAGGGACCTACAGTTTTTTGCCGACTCCGAACGGCGAAGTTTGAGAAGCTTTCTTGGACAGTTATTACACTTTGAGTGTTGTCAGGAGCTAGAAAGAGGTGGTGCCGTGAAAAATTCTAGATGTTCAGCCGGGAATTGAATCTAGACCTTCGGCGTGTGAGTGTCGCACTCTACCCACTACGCCACGGCGGCCACTGTATTTCATATTCTCTGTATCGATATGAAGGAAAATGCGAATTCAATTTAAATTGTTTTTATTTTTTAATATAATCTCCCCTAACATGAATGCATTTGTTTCATCTTGAGATAAGCTTTTCGAAACCCTCAAAAAAATAAATTTCCTTTTTCTTTGCAAAATACCCATTTATTGCCGACTTGAGTTCTTCATCATCCGAAAATCTTTTTCCACGAACACATTTTTTCAAATCCGGAAACAGAAAATAATCACTAGGGGCAAGGTCTGGACTATAGGGTGAGTGTTGGATTGCTTCGAAACCACAATCTCGCGCAGCAGCCTTGGAAACTCGCGCCGTGTGAACAGGAGCGTTGTCATGAAGCAGCAACGAGTTTACCTCGGCTTTTCTTTTTAATTTCCTCCCGCAAATTATGAAAAGTGGAAGCGTAGGATGTGGCGTTAATGGTTTAACCTTTTTTTGTACTCACTGTGCAAGACTCCCTCCAGATGATGTGACTGGATTTATGAATCACATGATTCAAAATCACATCCGTATCACTATTTATAATGTCAACGGAATCACTGATGGGGAAAAGACCATTTACGGATGGCGGCTAACAGACCCAGGCTTTGAGGGAATCTGACTGGTAGTGACAGCTTGACCAGAGGCTATATTCTGGTGCCACGGGAGGTCAAGGGCCCCTGGAACTTCGGTCCAGCCTGACTGTGCGGTAGGTCCCCTTGTAGGAGTATCGTGGTGGCTGTGGTTTAACACCTAACATCGCGGGTAGAGTCGAGGATAGTGTACTGTGCTGACTTGTCTGGTTGATTGTTCACCCACAACTAGGCAAGACAGTTAGGGGACTATCTCTTCTCAGTGTGGAGTTGCATTCTCAACCGGGCGCTGCGACCCAGAGAGCGGAAGAGGTTTTCGAAAGGCTTCGCATCAAACCAAGGTGGGGTGATTGCCCCTCAAGCATGATCCCAGTTTGGTACTTGGGTAACTAAGGCGTCTAGTCTCGCGTTACTTACGACTCTTGGGAAAATGGTTCCCCGTGATATAAGCCGTTAAGGCAGGTGGTCACGTAAAACCAAATCCCACATCTGAGCAAGATTCCCTTTGAATTCCAAAAAACTGTATCCATGAGCTTCCCGGCAGACGGAGTGACTTTGAACTTCTTCGGGGCGTCTGTTCCTTTTTCATGCGACTGCATGGATTCTTGTTTGCTTTCAGGGTCATAGTAGTGAACCTATATTTCGTCCCCAGTAACAATTCGTACCATAACACTGTCCGCGTTCACACTACACTTCTCCAAAAGCCCTCTACAGCATGCGATTCTCATTTTTTTCTGAGGCGCTGTGAGCATTTGCGGCACCCACCTTGCACTGACCTTTGAAATGTTGTGATGGTCATGAAGAATGGTGTGAATGGTACCAGTTGAAAGCTTGGTGATCTCTGAAATCATTTTCGCCTTTATTTGGGCATCTTCAAGAAGAAGTTTTTCGACTTCTTTGATGCTTTCTCCCGTAAAAGCAGGAGCAGGGGTGCCGGAAGGGGGTCGTCTTCAATGCTCTCTCTGCCTCTCTTGAACTCACTTGACCACTTTTGCACAGTTGATAATGAAGGTGCGGAAACCTGGGCTGCAATCACGTAATTTTTCAAACGACTATCATCCTGACGATACACTAAAACGATATCGTCGATAATTTGCATCACGAAACCCAGCCACTATCGTCTCGTCTACTTTCTATTTTATACAAAGTTTGAGCGCTACTGACCGTAACTATCGCTGGTCATAATTGTACACACACAAAAAAATAATGAATAACGACTGCCCGACAGTATTCATTGTTTTGTTGTGCTTGTACACAATACGAATGAACGGACTGTGCGAGTGGAGCTCATAAAATGTATGAAGCTTGATTTCAGGGAATATTTTTTTTTTAAATATTTTGGATGTACAATCATACTTCCCTAAGTTGAGGATTATATCCAAAATATTTTGTAATTACTGATTACTTTTTTGTTCTTACTTTTTTCTTCAAATTTTCACCATTTTCATGAAACCCCAATGCAAAACGATAGTGAAATAGCTATCGTCAAACACCGATCGTCAGGACGAATCCACAGGCATTTAAAACCAATGTGCATCTGTACCTCCTCTCCCTCTCTTCCTCTATACCCTCGGCCTGTTATGTGACTTGATCCGGTCACTTAAGGGTACTCGCAACCCCTTTTGCACGCGTCAATTATAAAAAAAAGAAAGCGATAGGCAGTTTTGAGAGTACATGAATCATCTAAAATGATATCGTTTTTCGTGCTTACGCGATGCAAAACTGTCGACAGACTGACAGTCGTCATCCGTGATTAGACCCCTGCTAAACATGAACGTTTTTTTGACTTTTTCCATGCTTAGAGAGAAATTTAATTACAGCGCAATGCTCAATTTTCACCATCATCGTCTCAGTTGCCATTATGATTCTGTTTAAGTAGAGATAAAACGCGTATCTATACCAGTATATAAACCAGTATGCCTTTCTATCAACAAATGTACTTATTTATTGCTTAAAAAATTAAATTTAGTACTTTGTTGGTCCTCCTTTAGATTTTATTATTTCCTTGAGTCTAAGTGCCATTGACATTACCAGTTTATTGGTAACATCGGGGGAAATTTTTGACCATTCTTCTGTTATAGCTTTTTTCAGGTCTTTCTTGTTGTTAATAGTACTCTGTCGAATTCTTCTATCCAAATGCTTCCATAAGTGTTCTATTGGGTTAAGGTCCGGTGATTGCGGGGGATGGTAAAGCCGTTTTGGGGTCCTATAAAGCAACCATTCTTTAACAAGACGTGAGGTATGCTTAGGATCATTGTCTTTCTGAAAGATCCAATTCCCAGCTAAACCTAATTTGTCTACGCTCGGTTGAAAGTTGGTCCTGAGAATATTTAGATAGTCTTCCTTCCTTATTGTACTATCAATGAAGACTAGGTTACCGACCCCAGATGCTGCTACACACCCCCACACCATCTCTGAACCTCCCCCATGTTTCACAACCGGCCTTAAATTTTTTCAGTAAATTCTTCATTTTTTGCTCTCCAAATTTTTTTATTCATATGGCTCCTAAAAATTTCGAATTTGCTTTCATCACTAAATAAAATGTTTTTCCAAAACGAAATGTCATTGTTTCTATATGTTTTTGCAAATTTTAAACGTTTTTATTTACTGATTTTTGAAAGCATGGGCTTCTATCTTGCACTTCTGCTATGTAAGCCTGCTTTATTTAATACGCGACGAACGGCACTCGCGCTTACACTTTTTCGAGACGTTACTGAAATGTTTTCTGCAATTTCGACGGTGCTTGAACTTGGATTATTTTTTACTTCATTCAAAATTTGTCTTGTTTCTCTTTGTATTAATTTTTTTGGTCCCCCTTTCCGTGGAAAATTTTACAATGTTTTAAATTTTTCAAATTTGTCAATAATTTTTTTACACGACGCGTAATCCCTGTTCACAATTTCTCCAATTTCCCGAAATGCTTTTCCTTTTTTCCTCAAATCCACGATTACTTTCCTAGTTTCCAAATAAATTTTACTTCGCATTTTAAAATAATTATATTTTTGGACTTTAACACGTTTGTATTTAATTAGCGCCCCCTCGGAACAAAGGCCAATGCAAAGACTTATCATCGTAAAAATATTACTCACAAAATTTAGCGGTAAAATAACTGATTCACAAGAAAGGAAAATGATTGCATGTTCTTTACTCACTTTTGACTCGTAATATATGAAGTAGTTATAATTTTAATTTAAGAAAATGTATTTGTTTTTGTTTTTACCGTACTTTATTTTTTGAATAATTGATCACATTGAATAAAGCTGTTTTTGTGTATCAATGGAATTTGAGTTTTGTTGTTGTTTTGACCCAATGTTCATCTTTATACAGTAATCAGATATTTGTTTACTCACTTTTGACGCTCACAGTACAATCACAGCTTCGCCCCGATACCAAGAATATATATAACGCCCCTAATAATTTCGAGTACTAGTGACCACTTCAATTGTTGTATCATATTCGTTGTTTTTACTTTATTGTTGTAATGAATTTGTGTATTGCTTTCTGTTTTTTTATCCGTTTGAGATTTTTTATTATATGAGAAAAATTTATTAAGTTCTCTCCTTCAATTCGTTCGCCCACTTAAGGGTATCAAGCAATTCTTTAGCGTGCGCCAATTGTAAAAGAGAAGATAGTAAGAAAATCCTCCTTTTTTCCTACAGATGAAGCAGTCTTATACATTTTTTTTTGCTGTGCTCCAGTATTGTTCGTCTTTAAAAGTACCAACAGACATTAAGGTTCGTTCAATTAAAGGACACGTCATAAACAACCCCATTCTCATGCACGAACCATGCGGATTTGTCCAAAAAATGGGGCTTTGCAGTGTGCCTTTAAAATGGACTCAAACCTAAAATATATACATCCCCTCTTTCAACACCAATTTCAAATCGCCGGCGATTTGTGAACCCATTCCAAAGATAAACGGCGCGAAATCGGCTTACTATGCAATAAATAAACGGGTTTGCTTAATTAAATTACGAAGCGATTGTTAAATCCACACGCAAAAACAAGGACTCGCCCACTTCGCGAGGAAACCCATCCACACATACAGGCAAAAGCTTTCCCAACAAATCCAAGCGATTAAACACTGAAGCACACGCAGAATAGGTTCGATGTGCTGAAAGAACTGGAATTAATAAAGCCCTCAATGCTGTCCTCAATGTGTGTCACTGGGAAGCATGTAATTTCTCCTTTTATGTGTGTGTGTGTTTGGACTGAAAAGCTCCTTGTTTCGTTTTTTAAAACAATTATCTGACAAGGATCGCGATACATGTTAAATTTCAATTCAATTATGGAGCGAGAACGCCATCAAAGGCACACCAAGTGGCAACGTGTTTGTACATCTGTTTGAGGGTACAAATAGGGTCGACGACAACGCTCTGTTTACAGTAACACACACTTTCCACTTTCCATCGGTGGAGCTAGGGGCTGTTGTTCCTTTTTGGGTACAACGGAGGCGTGAAGAGGTGAATTAGAGGCATGTGCTGCGGTGAAAGGACGACCACTTACTGAGGCCGAGGAGGATTAAGTTCAAAGGAAAATTGAAATAATTGACGGGAGCCAAAGTAAAAGTTGCCACCGGTACGTCAAAGGCATCTACAAACGGTTTCGTTTTCCTCCAGCTGGGGATCAGTGACCGCTGTGTGAAACAATACGACACGTCAACTGCAGGTTTCGCCTGCTTAGTTTGTGCTGTTTCTTTGTGGAAATTCATTTTGATTATTTGTTAAAAAAAAATAATAATTATATTCCTGATTGTTGTGCGTTTTTATTTGGAGGCACAAGTTCGCTGGCCTGGATGGTACCCCCCGTTCTTTTGAAGAGGTGTTCTTCTACGCTGGCAAAACCACTGCGTAAGCTTTTCCATCTGTCCTACTCTTAAGGGCTCTTTCCGAGTAAGTAGAAAACAGCATTTGTCCCTCTTCCTCTTCTCGTGAGAGAACAATTGCGCGCACAACACGAGTAGTTGATGAGCAAGCTAGGCCCTGGTCCCCCTTTGGACTGTAGCGCCAACAATTATTATTATTATTTTCACCCACCTCCTACCGACCCATAACACTTACGTCCCTACTTTCCAAGGTCATGGAAACGCTGACAAATCGTCAGCTTATAAAATATCTTGAAACTCGGAGGCTTCTTAATGACCGGCAATACGGCTTCCGCAGCAACAGGTCCACTGGTGATTTGATGGCTTATCTCACCGAAAAATGGAACCAATCTTTGCCCAATGTAGGAGAAAGCAAGATCGCACTTGATATTTCAAAAGCATTTGACAGAGTCTGGCATCAGGCTCTTTTGTCGAAAATGAGTGCTTCCTTCTGCGTTGACGAATCCCTTCTTCAATGGATTAGAAATTACCTTTCGAACAGTTCAATACAAGTTGTATTGGATGGGTTCAAGTCTGATATTCACCAATGCTGGTGTTCCCCAGGGCTCCGTTTTGCCTCCGACACTCTTCCTCATTTTCATAAATGATCTCCTGTCTGTCACTTCTAATCCAATTCATTCCTTCGATGATGACAGTACCCTCAGCTTTTCATATTCGTTCCTCGGCTCTCGTCCCTCCTCTTCGGCCGTTGACTTTGAACGGCAGCGTATTAAGCTTATTAAATTCCGATCTTGTCAGCATAATTGATTGGGGTAAAAAGAGTAGAGTGGAATTTCATGCTGCCAAGAGTCAGTGCTGTCTACTGTCACTCAAGGGATCTCAAAACAACCTGCCATTATCTATGAATAGCTCCTGCATTGTTGAAACTGAACGACTTTCCATCTTCGGTACGTGTATCAACTCAACACTACGTTGGAACGATCACATATTCAAGATCGCCAAAAATGCAGCGAAATGTCTAGGTGTCTTAAAGCGATGCAAGAAATACTTCACCCCTTCTGACCCGGCAAAAATATATAAGCCGTACATCTATATAAGCTTGAGTACAACGCTCCAATCTGGTCCGGTGCTCCTAAGACCTCTCTGCACCTATTAGATAGAATCCAGCAGCGAGGGATAAAACTTATTGGTGATAATAGTGCTGCGAATTCAATCGAATCGCTTGAACATCAACGAAAAGTTGAGACTCTATCACTATTTTATCTTTATTTCAACAAAAAATGCTTTAACGAGGTAGCCAGCTGCATTCCTCCTCTTTAAGGATTCGCCCGCAATACCCGCCTCGCAAGGAATGTCCACCCGTTCAGCCTCAAGCCCACCTTCGGACGTACAGTTAAGTTTAGAGGCTCGTTCTTCAGCCGCACTACACGAAAATGGAATGATCTTCCCAGCCCAATTTCCCCCCCATTACAATCACCAGGAATTTAAAACCAATGTGCATCGGCACCTCCTTTCCCTCTCGTCCTCTTTACCTTCGGCGCGTGATGTGACTTACCATAATTCCAGTCATTTAAGGCTATAAGCAATCCCTTTAGTGCGCGCCAATTATAAAAAAAGGCAACGAACCCAGGGAGAGTCAAGTGTCTGTCACCCTGTCATGTCGCCTTTATTGCTGTTTCGTTACAAATGTCGAGTTTAATTCGTGGGTTACTGCCTGCATTTGCTGACGACAAAGGACACATATGGCCATCGTTGAGGAGTTTGGGAACATCGATCAGGAGCGTCTAAGGTAGGCTTTACACTTTCCAAGAATCATGGTTAGGCCATGTTGGCTCCAGCACGAAGAGTATTCAACTTCGAACCAGCGGGAAAACGCAATAAATAACACCCATGGACCTGACGGCTCACACAAATGGAGAAGAACCTTAATCAACTTAGCGGAGTTTAGCGGCAGACGACGAGGAACAGGAGAAATCACCAAGTTGGCGTTGAATAAATTGTTAATGATACCACGGCGAAGAAAACAATGAACTCATTGAGTCATTCGTAGTCCAGAAAGGTTTTAAACAAGGCGACGCCCTGTCATGCAACTTCTTTAACATCGTTTCTGACAGATCGTGAGTAACTCACAATTCAACATTCAGTTGGCATTGAGGTGATTGAACTAACACAGAGAGCCATCGATGAGGTGTCTGCTGGCATAGAAGCAGTAGCGGCTCAAATGTGTCTGGATATATGCTGTCGTCAAGGAAAAACATCCTACATCGATGTCTCAAACAAAGCGTTGTGTTAGGCAGCAGACGGTAGTGAAGGACTTCGTATACCTAAGTCAAGGACAACAACATCTATACAAGTGCAGAATAACTCTTGTCAATAAGAGGCAATTCAGCGATAAAGCCCGAATAACTAAGCTGGCTTTGTATAAACGCTAGATCAACTCAGTCCTGTTTTATGGCGCGAAACCTTAATTAAAAAGGAAGCCTTACGTCATTTTAAAAGAAAAGTTCTGCTTGCGGTTTTTGGGCCTGTTTGCGTTGACGGCATTTGAAGGACACCACTGCCTGAAGAGCCTTTAAATCCGAACAGAGGACGGCTTAGGCTGATGTGGCGCACATTAGTGGGGGAAGACCTCCACCAGCTTGGAGTGCGCAACTGGAGGCAGCTGGCGAGTGATCGTGCTGCCTGGAGAAGGATGTTGGTTGAGACCTAGATCCATTCCGAAATGCAGCGCCAAACAATAGAAGAAGGACTTGTAAGATACTAAGACACGCAGTCTTAGTCACCGCAGACATGGTTGACTGTATACAGGAAATAAGCACTGAACCATTTTCTATACCAACTAAGAGGCAGACTGACGAAATATTCATCCCTTGAAGTAGAGCCGGCTTAATAAATAATCCTTGCTCTGCTCTATGACGCAGCTTGGTTGGCTGCGATTTTATAGGTTTCTGAATTGATTACACCGAGATGAGAAGATTTAATTAAGAGGCTGTACTCTACTACGTTTCCTGTAAGCTAAGCCATAATGAACGCTTGGAAAACATATTTGTCTGCCACTGGCATAATCCAACAATTAAACTGCACTAGAATTCACATTTTTTTGTCGCAACTGCTCTCCATGAGCATTAGAAAGATTTGTGCTCTGTCCAAACATTATATCAACTCCTTTTTCGAACCAACAAAAAGCTGAAATAAGTCCGACGGAGTAGGTATGCTTTCAACTGGCGCCCAATAGGAGGCCCACCTCCAGCAGAGTTCAGCATTTTTACTTGTATTTTTGAAGTGGTCTTTCAAAGAAGGTTGTGATTTGGTAGCTGTGACTACATACGAGTTGTCCGAGTCAAGGAGAAGTTCACTAGTGCGTTGCTCGATTTAAAAGCAAAATATTCATTCTCAAGTTGAAAATTGAATTTACATAAAACCGTCTTCACATTCTTGACCGTATGTTGCCATTAGTAGATCAAAATGTTATCCTGTCCCCTGTCAAATCAAACTACGGTTACGCTGACTAAGTTGGCAGAAACGTGAATCCCCAGGGCAATAAAATTTTCCAAATCATTTCCGTGAACGATTTTATTTGAAATCTGTCACCACGCGCGCTTCGGTCGAACACGATTTTTTGCATTATCTGCGACGTCGCGAATTTTCTATCGAATCTTTATCTTGTGACCCAAATACCCTCTAAAGAGCGCGACCGTACCAAACCTACAAACGTATCTCTCTCCCAAAAATCACAAAGTGTCATCACTGGTCAGTGTTATCTCTTTTTGAATGCCACAAGAACTGCTGATCTCGTGCTGACAAACGGTACGTTCAAGAGAAGTGAAAAGAGACAAAACGTTCTTCATCACCTGTCACATGACCGACTGCATTCTTTCGCACATCGATCTCAGTCAAAATGCACGATCGCCTCAGTCTGTGCTAGATGGCATGAATGAATCTACCTGTGCTGCTGAAAGCGTTGGCGTTGAAAGAGCACCATATTCAGCCGGCACACTCTCGCTCATCACACACGCACACTCTGACAAACGAACATTCGCACACATGCATTCACGTGAGTGAAGTCCAGCAGATAGTGGCAGGCTGTCGTCGGTTCGCGTAACTCAGCGCCGAACGCGACACCAGAGCAAGATCAAAGAATCAGTTGAATTGAGCATTTCAATCGCGCTTGTTGGTCGTGTCGCGTGCGTCGAACGGGTTTCGTACGTCAAAATTTTCTGTCAAACCAATTGTCAAAACGCGACATTCCTGTGTGAGGAAAACATTTAACCAACCATCAACAGCTGGAACAGGCAGACGAACAAGAAGCAAAACGAACACGAAACGGGACGTGAAAAGTTGTTTTGATTGCAAAATTTATTTTCTCTTCCTCCATCTCGTTCCCACTCGTCGTGGCGCACTGCGTGCGTGCACTCTCGCTCTCGCTCGGTTTTGTGTGTAACCATACCATCGTCGTCGATATCTACTGCCTTCGAGGCATATAACAGTTTTGAGGTTCGGGCAGTACATGCGCAATTCGAGACACGGAAATTCGTACGAAGAGAATGCCATTGCACGACAGTGCGGTGTATCTGTGAGGTTGAGATGTTTTCTCTCTCTCCTTTTCAATTGAGTGGGTGCAACGCGAATCGAACGAACGAATCTCTCTCAGTCTCGGGGTAGCGTTGAGATTTTTGTTTTTTTTTTTCTTCGCGTTCCTTTTTCGCAAGTGATTGTGGTGTATCCGTCCAAAGAGAAAAAGTCAGTCGCTCTCGGGTTTATTTACATTTTTTTCTTCACTTCAAAGCAGACGTGTGTGTGTGTGTATCCGACTCTGGTCCAACTTCATTCCGAACAAACTCCAACTGGAGAGGTTGTCTGCGTTTTATTTTTGTTTCGCAAATCTTGAAATCACGCGATTGACGTTTCTGCGTCTGTTTCTGATTTTTCGCAAAATATTGAAGCTCGACGTCACAAAACTTCACACGGTTTGAGTGGAAAATATCTGCGGATCCAGTGGATATTTTGGTTTTCCTCTCGATTTTGACGTTTGCGAAACTCCAAGGTGCGACAGGTCACTTCTGTATAACAGTTTGCCAGCCGCAACGACGAAGAAGAAATCTTTCGAGTGCGTGTGTGTGTATAACAATCGAACGGGAGGTATTCCCTGTGTCAATCCACCCACCCTCCCTCCATGTTCACATCCGTCAACGTCTCTTGCATTGTAAATAACATATGTGCCAAGTTTGCTGTGTGTCTGTGGTGTTGTGAGAAGATATTTGCGACCACCACCAGCATCATCTCCATCAGTAACAACACAAACAAAGTTAACAAAAACAACAATTTTGCGCTGGCTCGTTTTCTGAGTGTGCACACAGGTGAGACGACTTCGCGTACACATTGAATTTGTAAACTATTCCGGAGTCTTACACGAAATCTGAATTTTCACAAATTATTGTAACAACGAATGTGTCAAAATCTTACCGTTTTACTGTGAAAAAAGAGCAAAGTTGTGGAAAAATTGTGAATTCTGCTTTTTTCATCAATTTCTTAAAGTCCGAACAGAGATTTCTCCATCAGCTCTTTGTCAGTGTCACGTCACTTTGACGTAGTGGGAGGAGGTGTGTTCGAGTGGACAACCATAAATGGTGTTTGTCTGAGATTTATTCACTTTTAATGTGGTTTTTCTTCTTGTTTTTAACTTCACGAAAATTCGCGTCTTTCCACTCTCCGTCGGACACAGTTTTCAATCCGTCCAGTTTGTGTGTTTGAGTGTGTTGTTTTTTTTTTTGTTCTTTTGAAAACTCGTGTTTACCGACACAACGTGCGTTTTATGCGTTTGGTGTGTGTGTTTTTAAACGCAAGTGTATGATACAATTTTGTTTTTGGTTTCAAATCACGTGAAATGCAAATGAAAATGTTCATTTAATATTTAAATTCACATTAATTACATAATATTTTGAATTTGGGTTTTTTTTTCGAAAACTCCATCAGCGTGTGATTTTAAGAGAATTAATTTGTGATATCATCCAAGTGGAATTTATTTGTGGATTTTATTAAAGAGACGGAGGAGCAGTTACTGGTAGAATACTTTTATGTTGCTAAAAGGTGGGTTGAGTTGGCTATATTTCAAATAATGATTTAAGTGTTAATGACTTGTAGGGGATTATCGTGACAGTCGTACATATGTCACAAGTTCACTTCCTGTCTTTTGTTGATTTGTGGATTCTTTCTTAGTTGTTCGTTGTTTTGTATTTTATTCAAGTCTCTGTAAGGCAGATAAAATGTCATCATTATTCTTTGGATCATACTGAAACACATCTTAACTTCAGAAGACAACGAAATCCTCTCCTCTTACACAGTACTGTGCGGATCAAGTGATCACAAAAGAACTGCAACAAGATCTTGAAAAAATGGAATTGTCTGAATTAACCTAGCTGTTCCTGTGGTTGCTTGAAATCGAATCAGACGTCTCATGGTTGTGGATGTTTCTTTGTTGCATTGTTTCACAGAGTCGTGATATTCAGGCGACCGGAATGAACTGTTCACGTTATTGTTCTGCTTGTTGGAAGCTACAACTCTGTCCGACGAAGGAATGATGAATTGCCTATCCGTGCTTGTGCCACTGTCTCAATTGAAACAATTGTGCGGTTTATGGAAGTAGGGTAACGACACTCAATCTAAACTTCCGGAAGATCGCATTTCGATTAATGTTTCGAAAAATACATCTTGTTTCATTCTCCATTTTATGTGTGGGTTTCGTTCTTTTGGCTATAAAGTCTGCATATATTTGATTGTTTGGATTTCAATTTAGACTAAGTTCGGTCATCCGTAGACGTCTTCACAAAACAAAGTGGAGAAGGACCTCAACCAACTTGGAGTGCACAACTGGAGACAGCTGGCGAAAGATCGTGCTGGCTAGAGAGGCATGTTGGTTGAGGCCTAGGTCCACTCCGGACTGTAGCGCCACAACAAGAAAATTAAGAAGAAGTTCGGTCATCGTACTCGTGTATCGTGAATGCTTGTGAATAATATTCTCACGTAAAAATTTGCAACTTTAAGGGCTTTTAAATTTGGTCGTCTTCCCTTTGGGAAAGTGCCTTCGTTTAAGGACTGTCAAAGGGGATATCCATGTCCAAGACGGGCTTGATGACTGTCTCTGGCGCTTAGTAAAAAGGGTAACAGGGGTGGTCTATTTGCTTCGAGGCGCCAGCAATGTATTTGCACAGAGGAAAAAATAAAGACAGATTCATGAAATAGGATACATCATTATTAAGAAGTCGAGGACACGGGCTGGTATAATAATTGCTGGAATACGAGTCTAGATGTCACTCAGCGTGCCAGATGAACAAAAAACAAGAAAAATTATGTAAGGATTTAGGATTTTCGTAAAAGTACAATAAGCAAATAAAAGTACGGAATCTTAACTAGTAAGGAAGTCCTCGGAAGTTTATAATTATTTGTGTGACAGTACACACGAAACATGCCTGTACGGGGGATGGAAAGATTCATAAAGGAGGTAATCTAGAGCTGTAATACAAAGTTAAGTGCAACAGGTTGACGATCTTTTTAAACGCATAGTGTTTAAACGTCACTTGAAGATGTCTATGTTGACATAATGCTATTATTTAATTTTAAGTTTTGAAGTGAGATTCTTTCTTGGAGTACACAAAACCAAACCAAACAAAATCTTAAGAATTAAGATGTGATCAGTACAACCCGTGATATACTTGGAAATTTAAGTGATTCCTGTTATTTCTCCTGCAGCTAGTTGGTCTGTCTTCCGTGGGCAGATGGGAGGGATAATAATAATTGTTGGCGCGACAGTCCAAAGGGGGACCAGGGCCTAGCTTGCTCATCAGCTACTCGTGTTGTGCGCGCTACTGTTCTCTCACGAGTAGAAGGGACCTACAGTTTTTTGCCGACTCCGAACGGCCAAATTTAAGAAGCTTTCTTAGACAGTTATTACTCTTTGAGTGTTGTCAGCAGCTCGAAAGAGGTGGTGCCGTGAAATATTAGAAAAATTGGTGTTGAACTGGGAATCGAACCTAGACCCTTCGGCGTGTGAGCGTCGCACTCTACCCACTACGCCACGGCGACCACAACTTTACGTAACCACAGAGATAAAAATGTAAGTCATTGAAGAGGTGACTTTTCCATTATCGTGCTCTAATTTGACGTTTTTTTTCTGAAAAATTCTTCTTGCTTTTTTGATTGATAGCCAGAATATGTTCGTGGAGTAAGCCTCGTGCTCTAGGGAATAGCAGATGTATTAATACATCACTCAATAGGTCTCGAGACTGACATATCGGGGGCGTCACTAGCAAAAAAAAAAATCTGTATTATTTTTAGGAAGTAAAAACATTCAAATGACACCTGAAAAATTTTAATGAAAATCTAACATTTCGATACCTTTTTAAAAAATCTTCGACCTAAAATTAGACTTCAGTTTCGGCGATCACTTCCTTATTCGAGCCATAACTTTTTACGGGAATCTTTTAGAGGTTTGAAAAGAGATGGAAGTCGCTTTGGGTCAGATCTGGAGAATACGGTGGGTGCGATGGGAGCTGCCAAACCCCCTTGTCAAGCTTTTAAGCCGTTTTTTTGTAGTTTTTCACACAATGGCCTTTAGTTATAGTCGATAGTTCAAAACGCCAAAACGTCTTCGACACGACGATGGATGCAGAAGCAATTTGAAGCCGAATTCATGCAATTTGGACATGGTAGCCAACGACTTGTGACACAATGCATTGTCCTGGTGGAAGAGAAGTTTTTCCTTATTTTTTCACTTTTTTGCAATTTCTTCCTTCAAGTGCACCAATAATTCCACGTGGTATTCGCTGTTAATCCTTTTATGTTTCTCAGGATCGCCGATATATAAAATTCGGTGAGCATCTCAAAATACGGACACCACAACCTTGCCAGCCGAACTGTGTGTTTTTGGACACTTTGGGTATGGTTCACCGGCTGCTATCCAATCCGCTGACTGCCGATTTGACTCTGGAGTGCAGCGATGGATCCAACTTTCCTCAATTGTGACATACCGATGCAAAAAATCCTGTTTATTCTGGCGATATAGCTCCAAATAGCTTGCATCATCGATACTTTGTTGTTTTTGATCTATTGTGAGCAAGCGCGGCACCCATTTCGAAAACAGCTTTCTCATGGACAAATGTTCATGCAAAATAGTGTACACACGGCCTTCTGATATTTTTAAAGTGTCAGCTATTTTAAGCAAATACACCTTGCGGTTTTCCAAAACGATTTTTTGTACTTTTTGACGTTTTCAGGAGCAACCACCTCAATTGGCCTTTTAGAGCGTTCAGCATCTTTTGTGTCGGTACGGCCGCGTTTAAAGTCAGCATGCCATCGACAAATATTTGTTTTAGATGGAGCTGAGTTCCTGTAATACTCTTCAAGCCATTGCTAAGCTTGCACTGTATTTTTTCCCATCAGAAAGTAGTGTTTAATCAACAAGCGAAATTCAGTTTTTTCCATTGTTTTAAAAATCGCAAAATTAACGTCACTTGAAGCAATTTAACATGGAACCTAATAATCAGATTGTCATAAAATGTGACAGGTATCATTTGAATGTTTGTACTTCCTAAAAATAGAACGGATTTTTTGTTAGTGGCGCCCCCTATATGTCAGCCCAGCTTATTGAGTGATGTGTTATAAGCTGTATGCAAAGTTTGCAGACAGACAAATCGATTTTTTTCAGTGTGTGCAATTTTCAGCTTCTGAAATCAATGGCTAGTGAATGTTGATGAACCTAGCCTCACGCTCTAGACAAAAGAAGCTGCATTCTTAGCTGTGTGCAACGTACAAAGGCAATGTGTTTTCCACAAGAATATCAGTCCTACCAAACTAACGTACAGCAGTCGCAATATTCATTTCATTTCCGCCAAAACTTCAGAGCAAAAGAAGATTTGATTGGACTACATAAAATACATTTAAAATATTTCCTATCGTTGTTCTACAGCAAAGGGACTCAATTCCAAGATGGTTTGACTTCTGTCTAGTTTTCGATCTAAAAGCCGTCAGCTCCAATAAACGAAAATACGAGAGGGTCCGCTCTGTAAATCAGCGGTAGTTAAGCAATGGCTCTCCAAAACTGATGGAAAGTCCCTTGCTTAATAATAATAATTGTTGGCGCAACAGTCCATAGGGGGACCAGGGCGTAGCTTGCTCATCAACTACGGGCTACTGTTTTCTCACGATTAGAGGGGACCTACAGTTTTTTGCCGACTCCGACCGGTGAAGTTTGAGAAGCTTTTTTAGACAGTTAATACTCTTTGAGTGTTGTCAGCAGCTCGAAAGAGGTGGTTCCGTGAAAAATTCGAGGAGTCCAGCCGGGAATCGAACCTAGACGCGCGTGAACGTCGCACTCTACCCACTATGGTACGCCACGGCGTCCCTTTCTTGGAATAGGAAAAATGATGGTGCTTCAGTTCACAAGAGGACCAGGGCTTAATTTCTTTAGAGGCTACTCCTGTTGTGTGTGTTATTGGTACATTCCGAGTTGGGAATATTAAATCGGCTCTTTTATAAACAATTAATGCTCTTTTGAACTCTGTGGTGATGTGATGAAGTGCTAGGTTTTCAAACTTCGGCATGCGAGGGACGCACTTTGCCACAACTATACGACGGCCACACTGGGGAGCAGGAACTTCCTATCGCTAATCTAATGGATTATTGTTCAATTCCCAAGGATCTCTTTTTTTATCCCTACATGCACAAATTTCTTAAATTCAAGTTGTCTTCCTTTCCCTTTGGGTATCACTTGCATCCCATGAAGAAGTACTGACTGCAGTTGGCTTGTTGAACTGGTTTTCGCGCCTGCTCCGTGGGAATTGACCTCACACCTTATGCGCGCAGTGGTTGGCCACGATATAGTTGAAACTGCATTCACTGAACAAGTTACTGGTGGTATTCGGCTTCATTTTAATTGACCTTTTAACAGGATTAAGTCAATTCAAAGTTGAATCTTTGTGCAGAGTTCCAAAGATTGGTCTAAAGGGGAATGTTCAGGCGTTACAAAAATCCCTTCACTCGCGTGTAATGAGTCAATTGCCATCGCCATTTATGGCCTCATTTTGCAAGATCTTCAGCACGATCAACACCCCTCTTGAATACACATTGGCAACCAAATCATTTGAATCCACATTCACATTGAAATGTGCCCGCTCATCGATTGCCAGGAGCACTCCAAACTGATTCAGACGCACAATAAACCAGGGTTGGGCTTGAATTCGCCAATCACGTAGACCTTGATTTATTGTGGTGGTGTCGCCAGCAAGAAGAGAAAAAAAAATCAATCGAAGCTTTCAAATGAACGCGATTACGTCAGATCGTATTTGTTTTTTGATCTACTTCAACGATGAGACTTTGCCGACTGGTGGGGTGTGTGGGAGAGGAGCTGTGATGTGTGTCAACACGTTGCTACGTTGGCGTCGTTGTTATCGTCCCGACTTGAAATGTTTTACGATTTTTTTTTTGGATTTGACTTTGTCCGTTTGTTACAAATAAACAAATTTGAAAGCCTTAACCGATTGGGGAAATGTGAGGTAATTGACTTCACTTAATAAACTTGACTTGTGTCCTTCATTCAAATTCTAGGTTCGTTCTTTCACGCATTGCGGATATTTCACGAATTTCAAAAGACTAGAATTCAAGATTGACGATGCCAAACGTTAAAAATGGAACATTGACAACTTGCAAAGTGAAGGGCCGTTTCGAAACTTTCATTATATTTTTGATTAAGCACTTGGTGCATTTGTTCGTCATACGTCACAAAATTCGAAAATTTTGGATCAACTCCCTTTAACGGATATTTTTGAAAAGTACATACTTCAGAATCTTCGAAATTAACATCATTCTGAAACTTTTGATATAAAAAGTCTGAGATTTTGGTATTCGGATTGACCAGATTTTGGATTTTGGAACTTGTTTGTGTATTCACGATTTTTGGTGTTTTTTTTGACCCCACTGGCTTAAAATATTTAGTGATTTTTGCTGCAAATTTCGGGACTTTGTGAAAAGGTTATGGATTTTCGATCTTTATTGCGCCTGTAAAATTTTAAGTGTATGGGGAATCCCAATGGTTGAAACGTTTCGTTCCTTTTTGGTGCAGGCTTTGGAACTTTTGCCAGTAACGAATTTCCCTTTCGAATCTACTAAAAAAAAAATAGGACCACTGGTCCTATTGAAAAACCGGGAGTAATTTTTTCAAGTTATTTATTCTGCGGTTACAAGTGCAGGCCTTGGAACTTTTGCCACTTTTTGACGAGAATTTGGATTTTCTAACTTGTTTGTGTCTTCAGAATTTTTGGTTTTTGGGGATTTCACGAGTTTAAAATGTTTCGTGATTCTTATCGCAAATTTTGGAACTTTTGGAACTTTGTGACGAGACCATGGACTTTCGATCCTTATCGCGCCTGCAGAATTTTTAGTGTATGAAGAATCCATGGGCTTAAAATGTGTATTGCAGATTTTGGAGCTGTTAGAACTTTTGGAATTTTTTCACGAGGCTTTGGATTCTCGAAATTTTCTGCTTCTTTAGAATTCTGCGTGTTTAGTGCTTTTTACGAGGGATTGGATTCTTGAACTTCACTTTACTGCGCCTCCAGGATTTTGATCTAAAGTGACTGGGTTTGAAACGTTTTGTGCTTTTAAGAGGAAATTGTCTTGGAGCTTTGTCACGTGGCTCTTAATTTTCGAACTTTACTGCGTCTTCAATATTTTTGATGTACAGGGATTCCACGGGTTTAAAATGTTTTGTGATTGTTTGCGAACATTTTTGAACTTTTGGAACTTTTTTACGAGGCCATGCATTTTTGATGAAGAATCCAAGGGCTTAAAATGTGTTCTGATTGTTAGTGTAGATTTTGAAACTGTTAGAACTTTGCAAACGTTTTGGTGTTTAGTGCTTTTTAATTGGGATTTTGGAACTTTTGACATTCTTTGACGAGGCCATGGATTTTTGAGCTTCATTGCGCCTTCAGAATTTTAAGTGTATGAAGATTTCAAGGGTTTAAAATGTGTAGTGATTGTTATTGTAGATTTTGTAACTGTTAGAACTTTCGGTACTTTTTGGTGTTTAGTGCTTATTAATCAAGATTTTCAAACTTTTCACATTCTTTGACGAAGCCATGGATTTTTGAGCTTTATTGCGCCTTCAGAATTTTAAGTGTATGAAGAATTCAAGGGTTTAAAATGTGTACTGATTGTTATTGTATATTTTGGAACTGTTAGAACTTTCGGTACTTTTTGGTGTTTTGTGCTTTTTAATGAAGATTTTCAAACTTTTGACATTCTTTGACGAGGCTTTGGCTTTTAGAACTTTGCTGCGCCTTTAGAATTTTTGTTAAATGGAAACTCTAACGGTTTGAAATGTGAACTACTTTTACGTGCACTTTTTAAAACTATTAATGCTCATCGTACTTTTAGTTGAAGCAATGGATTTTCGAAATTTTTGTACCTTAAGAATTTTTGATGTACGGGAACTCCATGAAACAAAATGTGATTTTTAATCCATGCTTTGGAACTTTAGGTAATTTTGACGAGACTCAGATTTTTGAACTTTTCGACGCCGCCAGATTTTTGGTGTATAGTGACTCCACTTGTTTTGATTTTCAGGAATTTTCCATTTGTCTTGCGATTTTCTATTTTTTTTTGAAATTCCTGCAAATCTTGCCCGACTCACAGTCCGTGCTGATATTTCTTAAAAACAATCTCTTCATTAAACTCTCAAATGATTCCTTGAAGAAAGGAAATATTTTTCGAGCTAATATTACATACAAACCGCATTTATCTCACCGAACAGCGTGCTCTCATCATCCGCTCACAACTCGTGACCTAATTGCAAATTAACCACAAAGTCTGTTTGAACGCATTTCACTTGAAATACGACCTCTGTCAAGGAATTGCGCACAAAGATTAGGTTTTGATTAACTTTGCAGAAGATTAGATAAGATTACACTTCCCGTCGTTCCAGAATGCGATTGTAAAACGAGAACTTTAAGCGGCTTTCCACAGAATGCCTTCTGCCGCCGTTGCTTGACTTCAGGACACAGGGCACAACGATTTCACCACTGTCATGGGATTAAGTCACTTTCCGCCCTTTCCACTCCATGCCACCACAGCAACTGTCGTCATAAATTTTCCGGTTATCGCCCCGCTTGCGATGAATAAATTCTTTTCGGTTTAAGAGAGCAATTCGCGGTGAGTGACATTCAATGCTGGGTGCAGCGTGCGCTCGCGAAATAAAGTTGCTCCGACAAATCGAAGGGCAGGTGAGGTGCACACAAGCGCTCAACTGTCATCGTCATCGTGAATGCGAGCACCAGTCCGGATGATTGAAAATTTCAATGACATCTGGGATGCTGTTCGCCTGATTGAATTTTCTATGAGACCCGTCTGTGCCGCAACGAATTGCGATGGCATGGTGGGACTGTCGAATTAAATCTGTTGAATGTGTCGCTTCTGCAGATAAGTTTGTTTGATATATTGGCGCTTGGCGTGTGCATTGTTATATTTGTGGCGGTGTTACGTGAAGCTGAAACGATCTTCGGTGTGCTCTTTGTGCTCATATTTCTGGCAATTTCCTGGAGAAGATGACAGTAATTTCTGAGTGCCGACGGTGAACTGTTCGACTTATGTGTCCTTTTTACATCTCCACTGCAATGGACATTAGATTCAGAAACAATCGTGGGCTTTCAGAAACAATGCTTAAAAGGGAGCAACTTGTCGGTAAAATTCACTCACAGCTAAATTTTCACGATGCGAGTGATTGTCGAACTCAACATAACTCAAGCCATCGATCAGATATCCTAACATTTCAAAAAACTGAACAGTTCGATTGTAAGTCACTTAACTGCTGCTCCGAAGAACGATGCAGTACGCAGCTTTGACGGCAGACCTCTAGAGTGCGCCAACGAACTGCAAACAGCATCCCACATCCAGATACCATATAGAACTCTCTTTTCACAGTCTGCCAATTCAGTTTTCTGAAGAGTAGAGCTTGTCAGCGCCAGTTTTTTCCTCGCCCATGTGACCGTTACATAACCTGCCATGCAATCGATTTGTAAACAAATCCAATTCCGACTCCACACGCATACTGCCAGCCAATCAAACAAGTTTCAAGTTTCACAAGCGTAACGCTACAGTGTTGCGTTTTGTCGGCACAACTTGTCGCAGCTTTTCTTTAGCGCCCTCCCATTAGCCACACTCGCCTTGGCGATGATGCGTTTTAATGGTTTTGTTTTGCATGCAAATGCCGGCCGCAAGTCGCGTAAGCTCACAGGTTAAGTGCCCTGCGCCCAGCTGCTAACTTAAAGTCCATGGCAGCACGATGTGATGCTGCTACGTTTGTCGCAAGCACGTGATGAATAATCCGCCCCAACCGGCGGCGCATGGCCTTCCTCTGCCCACCGATGATGTCGGTAATTAAGACACAGCTTACGAGAGATGCTGCTGGCCATAAGAAATTACTCACCGAAATACTCCACCCCCACCATTGCTGAAAACCGCAACGACCACGTTGAGCGGACTTTGTGGAGAGCTCACCACTCGGGGGCTGAAATTAGTTGCTGATTGAATCACTTAAGGGAATTGTGAGATTTGCTGGGGATTCAATTTGGGATCAAGACACCTGTCGAATTGGTATCGGCTGAGCGCCGAGATTCTCTCTGCTTAACCTCTAGCAACTGCGTCCGTTCTACATTCGCAGACAAACACCAGTGGCGGCTCGCGCTCATGGTGTTCTGAGCTACATAGTTGTTCAAACCTTGTACCCGGCGGCAGAATGCACGATAAGGAAACACATTTAGTTGGCATTGGACGCGTGATCTTTTTTGTTTTCCGCGAACAAACAGATTAGTCATTCCCCGATAAGGCTTCGCTCCGGCTTGTGGTTTACTGTGAAGCTGGGTTCTTGTGATTATACAATTCACGGCGAGAAGAATTGAGAAAAATGTTGAATTTTGAATTTGACAACTTGTAACGTTTGTTTTTAAAAAAAATCTCTTCCAATGAAGTTACTTCTACATTTCTCGCTACAATGTGAACTCTGCACCATCTTCTCGAACCTTGGCCGTGGTTTGAGCTTGCCGCTTGATTGCGTCAAATTGCAGTAGGATCCGTCTTCCTGAAGATGAATGGCACTCCTACCTGATACCAAGCGGATGTTTATGAGAAGTATGCTGCTCGTGAAATGATGGCGACACTTGCATCCGGAGGCGTTCTGTTTTCGAGCAGATTAATCGCTATTCTCAGAACTGCGGTATTCAATGATAAGCGCAGCAGTTTGCTGAAATCTCTCCCCGAATTTAGTTTGCCAACGGAATGAGTCAACAACAATCCCGGGAATACCAGGTTCTTGTGTCCCCGCTTGCCTTTGATATCGTTTCTCTTGTGACGTTCACAGAAACCGAATGACTTCAAGTTGCACCTAAAAAAAAGAGTCTGTACTTTTTTTCTGGGTTATCTTCTTTTAGCGCTTCACATTTCGTCACCAAAGACGCGATGTTTACTCTGCTGCCCGGCAATCTGGAGCAGGCACACATGCAGTAATCTCACAATCACCTCTGGCTAAGTCTCACGATGTCATGCCACATTTGCTGCGTGTTCTCTCGAAAAAAAAGAAGAAAACGTTTCCATTCATTCAAGGCTGCTCGTTGGAGTTTGACTTTTTGATTCGAAGATGATGTTACGTCGGAGTTCACAGACTGCGTTATCTGCCTGCGAGTGTTTAACGAAACTGAGTTTTTGCCGCTTGTATCAAAATTTGCAATTATTCTCGGAAACGGCATTCTTCTTCTTCTTCTTCTTGTGGCGCTACAGTACGGGGTGGACTTGTGCCTCAACCAACGTGCCTCTCCAGCCAGCACGATCTTTCGCCAGCTGTCTCCAGTTGCGCACTCCAAGTTGGTTGAGGTCCTTCTCCACTTGTGTGCGCCACTTCAGTCTAGGTCGTCCTCTGTTGCGTTGTCCCAATGGCTCGGATTCAAAGACTTTTCGGGCCGGAGCAGTGGTGTCCATACGCTCTATATGGCCTAGCCATCTTAAGCGTTGTATCCGTAGACGCATGACCAGGCGTATGTCGCTGTGCAGCCCATAGAGTTCACCGTCCTTGACTGAGCAGCGAGAGTTCTCCATCGTCATCCTACACAATCTGACGAGTTTAGTAGAAATGCCAAAACTAGACATGGCCCATATAGCTCGTCTGTATGGACACTGTCATATGCGGCCTTAAAATCGACAAATAGGTGGTGGGTTTCGATTTGCACTTCTTGGGTCTTTTCCAGGATCTGCCGTAATGTGAAGATCTGGTCCATAGTGGACTTCCCTGGTCTGAAACCACACTGATAGAGACCTATCAGGTCACCGACAAACGGTTTCAGATGCTCACACAATACGGCAGAGAGGATCTTGTATGCGATGTTAAGGAGACTGATTCCTCGATAATTGGCGCAGTCAAAGGAGTCTCCTTTCTTATGAACCGGGCAAACGACGCTGAGATTCCACTCACCGGGCATGCTTTCCTCCGGCCATATCTTACAGATGAGCTGGTGCATGCGCCCAACCAACTCATCTCCAGCTGCTTTAAATAGTTCTGCGGGCGGTCCATCAGCTCTAGAAACTTTGTTCGACTTCAGCTTGGACCAGGGGGACGGAATTCTTGTCTATCATCATCCAAATTGAGTGTAATATTCTGCCTAACAGTGGAATTGCCGTTAAGGAGTCTGCAGAAATGATCCTTCCAGATTCTCAGCACAGACTGCGATTCTACCACTAGTTGTTGACTTTGATTCCGGCAGGCTTCAGTCCGGGCCTTGTATACTCCGGATGGTTATTTTATGTTTTGATAAAACTTTCGGACTTCATTCCTGCCATAACACTTTTCCATTTCCTCGACCGCGCATTTCCTTCTCATGCTCCTTCTGAGAAGCTGGTGCTCTTCCCTCTCCCCTCCTAAAGCTCATAAATAGCCCTCGTTATCGCCTTATAGGCGTCTTGTTTGGCTGCATACGCGTTTGCATATCGTCACTTTTAAAAATCGTCCCGTCAATTTTGTGGGTCGTGACAATTGCGCGTCATCACGTTTGCACATCGTCACTTTTTAACATCGTCACGTTTGGAAATCTTCACTTTCAAACGTTGTCGCGTTTGCAAATTGTCACGTCACTTATGCACGTTATCACATTTGGAACTTTTAAATATCGTCACGATTGCATATCGTCACGTTTGCACATAGTTGGGTTTGTACGTCGTCACGTTTGCACATCGTCACTTTTAAACACCATCACGTTTGGAAATCTTCACTTTCAAGCGTTGTCGCGTTTGCAAAGCGTCACGTTTGCACATCGTCATGTATGCATGTTATTACGTTTGGGAATCGTTAGTTTCAAACAGTGTCCCGTTTGCACATCGTCACTTTTAAACAAACGTTTGTACATTGTCACGTTTATGCATCAAAAGCTTTTCATACGTGTCCTTTTAATGCCGAAGTACCATACGATCGGCATATACCGTAACGTTTACGAGTCGTCACAATACAGTACACCGTCACGCCATCAAATAATTGCATTTTTATACTATTCTATATAACATTCAGTTGGAACATGTTCTGTCGAAACGTTATCTCGGCGCATTGTGACGTCGATAAATACCATTCCCGCTACGTTGTGTCCAAAACCATTCCAATTTAAATAGTTACAGAAACAAAGAATGTGTTTTGTATTGTTTTCTAACTAAGGTGATGGAGGGTGCCCTTTTGCCACAATCGCGACTCTTTGTCATTAGTGGGTGAGAAAGGCAGCTCTTCATCCATTCCCAAAATCCGCCATTTGTTGCGCAAGAACCTTGCAACACGCACTCCTCTGCAGGTCCTGTTTCCCATACTTTGCCTCTGTTTCACGTCCTAGATCAACTGTTTACAACCCGAAGTGAATGCACTTTTCATAAACCTCACTCACTGCCGCAACCGAAGTTGAGCAAACTTTTCGCAAACCAATTTGATCCAATTCCAACCGATTTGCAACTAGCCGAACCTTGAAAAAGGTTACCAACTCGTTTTGCAGATATGAAAGTACATTCAAATGCATAAACCGCTCAGACCATCAACCAGTTCGATAAACGGCGCTGTGCTGCTGCCGTTGCAACACAACGTACACCTCGCGAACATTCGGCCCTTTTTGCAGCTATCCAACCGGCTGTGCGCTCTATCGCGACCGATTCGCAGGCCACCGCCGCGCAATAGACCGCCAAGCATACACCGCACAGTGGATGTCGGATCTTATGCAAAAGTCGTCGAAAAAGAGCAACAAAATCGACGAATAGACATGAAATTCGGTTCAAGCATGCGCAGCACCGGCATCGGAGGTTTGCTCAACTGCGCCGCGCCAACTGGGCTGCTGCTGATCTCATTTTCGCCTGTCCACCTGCTGTCGCCCGCCGCGAAGCTGTAATGAATATCAGATTTACGCTAATTATGAAGACACACGGCTGGTAGTCTGCGACTGCTTATGGACCGCTTTGGTGTTTCCAAAAGCGCGTCAGCGCCACGCACAATCCCAGCCACTGACCTTGACCACGGTGAACCATACGCTCGTCGCGATCACAGAAACCTCTCGAAGCGTGAGCTGCACATGGACTTCAATTCCAAAATCTAATCCAATTTCAATTCAATTCATCCCCAAACACCGTGGGGGGCAACTAAAACACTCCACACACACGCGCACATGCTCGCAGACCTAAGCCAACCACAGTCTCATGAAGTCGTGATCAAGCGAAGGTCAACAACACGTCACCGCGGCCGCAGCAGCCAAAGCGATTAATTTCAGCGGCGGTTGTGTGGATATTTTTGTATCTTTAATGGATTTTCAGATTTGTTGTTCTCGGCATCATCGGCTGCCTCCTTAGGAGGACCGCGCATTAAAGTCTTTAAGTGGCCGGTGATGTACGCAGCAGGTTTGCAGAGGAGATGCAAGATTTCGGCTGGCCGCTGTTTTGTGCGCAGCCATTCTTTTGGAACGAGTTTTTCATGGTTTCTAACGAGTGCGTGTGGCTGTGTGTGTATGGCGAGTGTGGAGAATGGGTCTTCAAGCGTTAAGTGCTTTATGGGTAAATACAATTAGTACTCGAACTCGGAGTGAAGTTTGCTGTCGATCGAACACTGACGCCTCCAAGGTCGAATTGTTTGAAAGAACGATCAACTGGAGGGGCTTGGCGGGAGTGCTGCCCAGTCAGCGAGACAACCACAGAGGGCTTAAGTGGGCAAAACGTGCCAGCACTCGGTGTAATTTGTTTTGATTTGTTGCGTGTGTGAAAATGTGATTTTAAAGCCTTGAGGCTTAGACTGGAGACGTAAAAGCGTCTGTAGGGATTGTTGTGCTCCCGTGGCGTAGTGGGTAGAGTGCGACGCTCACACGCCGATTTCCGGCTGAACACCAATTTTTCGAATTTTTCACGGCACCACCTCTTTCGAGCTGCTGTCAACTCTCAAAGTAATAACTGTCTACGAAAGCTTCTCAAATTTCCCCATTCGGAGTCGGCAAAAATCTGTAGGTCCCATCTACATATGAGAGAACAGTAGCGCGCACAACACGAGTAGTTGATGAGCAAGCTAGGCCCTGGTCCCCCGTTGGACTGTCGCGCCAACGATTATTATTATTATATTCGAAGAGGCAAAAACATTTTTGCTGTCTAAGGACAAACCTGATGCACACTAATTGTTGCTAATAAACGTCATACCTTTCCAATGTGGTAGCCAATTCGTTCCAAGATCAGCTACAACTTGCAGATGGCGCCATCTTTTGAAAATATACTGAATTAATAAGTGAAATAACTGTTTGTTTCCTATAGTTTTACAAAAAAAACTCTTAAAAAATCGTTTTTAGAATTCTGAGTTTTTTTCTCCTTTCGGAATATTTTGCATATAATATTATAGAGCAGAATACGAAGACTATGGCGGTAAAGGTTGTTGTTTCATGTTAGGCAATTTCCAGCATAATTTGGTTGTTTTTCAATGTAAGGCTAATAGCTGAGATACCTCTGAACTAGAAATTTCTTGCACACTCTAATTAACTTCACTAATAATTTAGTCGTAGTAGAGTCGCAGTCTGTGCTGAGAATCTGGAAGGATCATTTCTGTAGACTCCTTAACGGTGATGACGGCCCCAGTTCCACTGTTAGGCAGAATGTTCCACTCAATTTGGACGATGATAGACAAGAATTCCGTCCCCCCGACTTAGACGAGGTGAAGATAGCAATATCAAAGCTGAAGTCAAACAAAACTGCTGGAGCGGATGGACTGCCCGCAGAACTATTTAAAGCAGTTGGAGTTGAGTTGGTTGGGTGCATGCACCAGCTAATCTGTAAGATATGGCCGGAGGAAAGCATGCCCGATGAGTGGAATCTCAGCCTCGTTTGCCCGGTTCACAAGAAAGGAGACCGCTTTGACTGCGGCAACTACCGAGGGATTAGTCCTCTCAGCATCGCATACAAGATCCTCTCTGCCGTACTGTGTGAGCATCTGAAACCGTTTGTCCATGACCTGATAGGTCTCTATCAGTGTGGTTTCAGACTAGGGAAGTCCACAATAGAACAGATCTTCACATTACGGCAGATTCTGGAAGAAAACCCAATAAGTGCAAATTGACACCCACCAACTATTCGTCGATTTCAAGGCCGCATATGACAGTGTGCATAGAGACGAGCTATACAGTGCCATGTCTAGTTTTGGCATTCCTACTAAACTCGGCAGATTGGGTAGCATGACGATAGAGAACTCTCGCTGCTCCGCAAGGTCGGTACCAAACTCACTGAGACTTTCAATGTCAAAAAAGGTTTTAGACAAGGTGACACACTGTCATGTGACTTCTTTAAGATCACCCTTGAGAAAATCGTGCGTAACTCACAAGTCAACACCAGAGGCACGATCTTCTGGAATCAGTTCAATTGCTAGCTTACGCTGATGACATTGACGTGATTGGACGAACAAAGCTAGCCGTCAATGAGGCGTTTGCCGGCATTGAAGCGGAAGCGGCTAAAATGGCGATGTCTGGCGGTAAATGAGGGCAAAACGAAGTACATGCTGTCATCAAGGAAGGACACAAAACATCGACGTCTCGGACAGAGCGTCGCACTAAGCAGCAGAAACTAGTCAAGGACTTCGTCTACCTCGGCTCCGCGGTAAATAGGGACAACAACATCAGTACAGAAATCAAACGCAGAAACACTCTTGCCAATCGCGGTTTCTTTGGGCTCAAGAGGCAATTGAGTAATAAAACCCTCTCTCGAAGGACAAAGCTCGGTTTATATAACAACTTGATCATCCCCGTTTTACTCTATGGCGCGGAAACATGGACGTTACGTTAAAAGCGGATGAGGAAGCCCTTAGTCTTTTCGAGAGAAAAGTTTTGCGTGCGATTTTGGTCCTGTTTGCGTTGGTGGCATCTGGAGGAGAAGATTTAACGGCGAACTCTATGGTCTGCACAGCGACATGCGCTTGGTCAAGCGTCTACGGATACAACGCTTACGATGGCTAGGCCATGTAGAGCGTATGGACACCACAGCTCCGGCCTGAAAAGTCTTTGAATCCGTGCCATTGGGACAACGCAACAGAGGACGGCCTAGGCTAAGGTGGCGCACATAAGTGGAGAGGGACCTCAACCAACTTGGAGTGCGCAACTGGAGACATCTGGCGAAAGATCGTGCTGGCTGGAGAGGTATGTTGGTTGAGGCCCAGGTCCACCTCGGACTGTAGCGCCGCAAGAAGAAGAAGAAGAAGAAGAAGAAGAAGAAGAAGAAGAAGAAGAAGAAGAAGAAGAAGAAGAAGACGAAGAAGAAGAAGAAAAAGAAGAATTTTAAATAGATAACGAAACCGTAAAAAAATTAAGTGAAACTTGGGATGTTGTTGGTTCTGACAAAAATCTCTAACTAACTAACTGAACAAAAATTGGAAGAAGTAAACTCATTGCTTCCCTCATAAGCGCAAAATTTCGCTCCTAATTCTACATTACATTTAAGAAGCCTTTGTTATGAGTGTTAAGGGGCTTGGTTTCGTTGATTATTTTAAGAAAGACATCCAAGTCATTGTATTATAAGAGAAAACTAGTCAGGTTCTCATTAGAAACACTTTTTCGTTTTAAAATTTCACTCCACTGCCCTTTTCTCAGTCAAAACAGAAGAGGGCTATGCAAAAACTTTAAAAAGAAGAAAAAGAAAAGAAGGCTATGCACAAACTCTAAAAACAAGATTGCCTGCTGGCTGCTTCAGACACACTCCAGAGCTAATTGAAATTCTATAAAAGTGCTCGAGGTCTTAAACCCCAGAAAACACATTCATTTCAAGACACAGCTCCTAAAGCCGAAAAGAGCGTCAGCTCAGTGAACCGAAACAAGTTGAATTTTGTTGACCAACCCCAACATTTACTGCCTTTCCGTCTTGAGTCATTTAATCAAGTCCTTCCAGTCGAGCGCAGATCATTGGTGATGACTTGAGAGCCAAATAACCACAAAAAAGACAAAATATTGTTCACAGGATGTCAAGGAAACGCTCGTGGCAAGCCCCTCTCTGGCGGCATGCCTTGACACGACCACGTGTCCCTTAACGACTCAAACATAAAATTCACTTCGAAATCACCACAACAGCAATTGATCTAGTGTGTCAGGAAACACACACAACGTTAACTTTACAGCCAACGGGTGGCCGTTAAGCAGAATCAGCACAGTATGACCCCGTAAAGCTAGACGACAGTCCAACAGAAACGCCCATTAGAGCATCAGGCGCAGGCAATTTACAGAACGCAAGTACTTTCGTTTTTAGAGCGCCGCGTTCATTAAATTTCCTAGAATCTGCCACCGATAAGGCCTTATGCCGTCCCATTCGCGGAACTCAGAGCCAAAGCGAGCCGGGATGAAAAACTGTAAACACCCGGCGAAGATAATAAACTTTGTCACACAGGCAGCGGCGGACTAGCGGGAGAGAGGCACAAACTCCAAAGATGTCATGAATTTATGCAGCAATTCGGCGGCGTAATGATGAAAATGACAATGGCATGCATGCTTAATCACCGTCTGCGTTGTTTGCCTTTGGGTGGTTCCAAGTACCGAAACAAGCTGATGGCGTTAATGCAAGAAGTCACCAGCGGCTCTGACACGTTTCTGTAATAAATTCTTCCATTGAGTCACCGGAATGGCTTCAGATAACGAGAATGCGCCAAGCAGCAGTTTATTATGCAATCTCCAGAGGAGGGGGGCGATGCTGCCTATCCACACTGACACACACTTTTGCATGCGGACAAAGCAGCGGCGGTAGCAGTAGTCCCCTAATCTTGGGGAGAGTTAATTTAAGAATCAGAGACCAAGAGGGGTCAGGCTGCGATGATTAAATTCGCGTACGACTCGCTGCCTTGGCAATTGTAGGGCAGCAGTGCGTCGCCGTCTGCCCATTGTGCGACTGTGCGCTGGGCGCAAGTTCACATCACAAGTGGCGTTGTGTGCGGGAGAGGGTCGATGCCACCGACAGACGATGCCTCGTTCGGGGTGATTGTCTGACACGCACGACGAGAGCTCATGAACTCTGTCGAGTTTTCGGCATGAGCTCACCCCCTTGTGTGTCGATGCGATCCTTGGACCGCAGTTCTTGTCTGTGGAAATGTGGCTGTAACCGTGACCCAGTTCTGCAGCTGCTCCGGGGTAACCCGGTTGACGTCTGATAAAAATTTGTGCTTTCTTTTTGTGTGCTTCCCCGTCGCTGAATCCCATCTGTTCGCAACACATTCGTTGGCGTGGAACAGATGCGCGAGGGGCGTAGGGAGATTGGAGTATAAATAGCTGGCGGATGTGTTTAAATGACATCACATAGTTCAAAATCCACAATCGGGATTTTCGTCTTCATTGCAGGATCAAGGAAGCAACTCGCTTGGGCCTTTGTTTCCTTAGCACAAAGAACGAAGAGAAACAAGTGCAGTTGCCAACTCAAAACGACAAACGAAGCAACACAAGATGACGCAGTCGGTCATTTCTTCATGAAATCAGCACCGACCGCCATGTGGATCCCAGACAACATGCTACACACACACAGACGCCGCAGATACAAATCCGTGTTGAGCCATCCCGAGCACCATGCAGCACGCTCTGTCAGTCATCTGGAAAATGTGCAAAATCAGTGAAAAAACAAAAACAGAATAAAGTCATCAACTGACTCAGGCTGTTGGCCAACAACAATAGTCGCACGGACACCGGCCTGGGAGTGAACCTTGAGGTCGACTACCGCTGATGAAACAGACACGAAGTTGTACACAACAGCCACTTGGACGACGGTGTTGTGTATGATTGCGGACTCTGGGTGTCGATCGCGGTTGCGGTGTGCAACATTGAAGATTTGAGAGGTTTACCGAGCTCTGGGTGACATCGCGGATGTGGCGGACGCGCCCCATCCCTCAATGTCGGCAGGCGGAGAGGTGTGAAATTACTTTTGTCGTTTGATTGTTTTCAGGCCTGGATGCTTTGTGTCACAAGGCGCGATGGGTAGAGCACGGACAGCTGGCTTCTAGCGTTACTGGGAGAGCAGTGGTGTGCGACATCTCAAGGAGATGCATGCTGTTGACGATGACAATGAAATGTTGCGTATACGCCCGAGTGACTACAACTAGGGCGGGTTTAGGTTGGCGTGGTGAAGCCTTGTGAAATTTGCGTTAGATTACTTGTGGGGATTGGAGGGCGGTTCGAAAACAGACTGTAGGTCTGGTGGCGGCATGATCACAAGTAATACAGTTTTGGCGCTCAGAGAAAATTGGGACCTTCTGCAGTGTGAAAAGAGAAAAATTATGCTTCCTTATATTATATATATTTGTCACGAAAGTTCCAGATTTTGATCTTTTGCCTATACTGTGTACGAGGAAAAATTTAAGTGAGTTAGAGTGAAGATTTGTGGCCGCCGTGTCGTAGTAGGTAGGGTGCGACACTCCCACGCCAAAGGTCTAGGTTCCGGCTGAACACCTCGAATTTTTCACGGCACCACCTCTTCCGAGCTGCTGACAACACCCAAAGAGTAATAACAGTCTAAGAAAGCTTCTCAAACTTCACCGTCGGAAGTCGGCAAAAAACTGTAGGTCCTTTCTACTCGTGAGGGAACAGTAGCGCGCAAAAAACGAGTAGTTGGTGAGCAAGCTAGGCCCTGGTCCCCCTGTGGACTGTAGCGCCACCCAATGGTCGCTGGTTTGATTCCTTGACTGAATGACTGAAATTTTCTTCACCAAGTTGCTGACAACACTCAAAGGCTACTGGTTGTCAGTGGATGAGTTTCTTAAACTTTTGCCGTTCGTAGTGGGGTACTAAATGGTATGTGCCTTTCTTGTGTAAGTTTATGTAATTCGTTTGGACTTGTATGGGTGTCCTGGGATATCACGAAATCATGGAATATAAAATTGCCGATGAACTTGCTGCGCAAAGATCAGTTGAAGCAGTCTAATGGCACCAAACCACTTTGGGACTGTCCATATCCCTGTTCAGCGCTTCCATCGACAGTTGGGTCTCTCGACAGCACAATCAGAGATGGCATGACTCTCCAGTACGAAGACTGACCAAGGGCGTGCTCGCAACCTTCAAGAAGAAGGCCGAGGTATTTCCGCAATCCTAGACATTGTAGACAGCAGACAGCTTGTTGGCGCATTGACTGGACACCTCACATTTGCTAAGCACTTCAATGTGCTTGGACTTAGTGATGAAAATCTTTGCGACGCCTGCAGAGAAGTTTAAGACAATGCAGAGTACTTCCTCAATCAATGGTCTGCCTTTGCTGGAATCAGGTGGCAGCTGTTCAGTGCTAAAGTGGTTAGGGCTGAAATCCTCGGCTCCTCACCACATAAGTGTTGGTATTCTTACTGAAGACCAAGAAATTACATTTAGTTGAGGTTGGTGCTTAATACTACAATGAACTAGCTTTCGAGTTTGAGGGTCCTAGTGCAGCGTCTCACAAAAAATACAATTCAGTTTCAAATCGACTGCATAATGCGGCAAAGTAGAGCTCCGAGACTATGTTGTCCTTTTCCAGGCAGCCGATGTGGACTTCAACTTATGATTGTCAGAAAATCATCACCTTTGCCATTACCATTTCAGCTGATAAGACATTTTTTTCCTTAGTGGGAGCATGTACACGAGTAAAATCCATTTTATTCGATCAATCTTTATTTGATCGTCACGAAACGTTATGACGCTGAAACCGATTTCTGCTGCGGTTTATCAACACTTACAACTACTCGGAAGTAGTCTCATGGTTAGGTTATTCACGCACTGAGCAGGCGCTATACCAATGTCCGCACTGAGCACATGCAACACCCATTGTGCACACAACTTGCTTCTGTTCAGGTTTTTGTGCAGGACCTGATCCAAAGGCTGTTTCGATTTACATATTAGGCATTGTGGTTTATTTCATGTGGAACCAAATTTCCTTGCTTTTGAATGTATCTAACTGTTTTTAAACGTTTTGTTGATGGCTGCTTGAGCTACAGCCAAAGATTCTGTGTTTGACAGCAATCTTCGTAGAGTAATGCCACCAGTCCTTCATCTTCAAACTTGTTTGGCACCCCTGGACGTTCATCGTCTTCCAAGGCAAAATCTTCTTCTGTTTCTTCTTTTTCTGTTTCTTCTTTTTCTGTTTCTTCTTTTTCTGTTTCTTCTTTTTCTGTTTCTTCTTTTTCTGTTTCTTCTTTTTCTGTTTCTTCTTTTTCTGTTTCTTCTTTTTCTGTTTCTTCTTCTTTTTCTTCTTCTTCTTCTTCTTCTCCTTCTTTTCTTCTTCTTCTTCTCCTTCTTTTCTTCTTCTTCTTTTTCTTCTTCTTCTTCTTCTTCTCCTTCTTTTCTTCTTCTTCTTCTCCTTCTTTTCTTCTTCTTCTTTTTCTTCTTCTTCTTCTTTTTCTTCTTCTTCTTCTTCTTCTTCTTCTCCTTCTTTTCTTCTTCTTCTTCTCCTTCTTTTCTTCTTCTTCTTTTTCTTCTTCTTTTTCTTCTTCTTCTTCTCCTTCTTTTCTTATTCTTCTTTTTCTTCTTCTTCTTTTTCTTCTTTTTCTTCTCCTTCTTCTTTTTCTTCTTCTCCTTCTTTTCTTCTTCTTCTTTTTCTTCTTCTTCTTCTTTTTCTTGTTCTACTTCTTCTTCTGGCGCTGCAGTCCAGGGTGGACCTGGCCCTCAACCGACATGCCTTTCCAGCCAGCAAGATCTTTTGCTAGCTGCTTCCAATAGCCTACTCCAAGTTGGTTGAGGTCCTTCTTCACTTGTGTGAGCCATCTTAGCCTAGGCCGTCCTCTGTCGTTTTGTTCTAATGGCTCAGATTCGAAGATATTTCGGGCAGCAGTAATGGTGTCCATACGTTCTAGATGTCCTACCCATCTTAAGCGTTGTATCCGAAGACTCTTGAACAGGTCCATATCGCTGTACAGCGCATAGAGTTCGTCGTTAAGGTAAAGTTCTTCTCCTCCAGATTCCATCAACGCAAACAGGACCATAAATCGCCACAAAACTTTTCTCTCGAAGAGACTAAGGCTTCCTCATGCGCTTTTAGTAACGTCCAGGTTTCCACGCCATAGAGCAGGACTGGGGTGATCAAGCTGTTATACAAAGCAAGCTTAGTCGTTAGAGAGACGGCGTTTTTACTCAATTGCCTCTTAAGCCCAAAGAAACAGCAATTGGCAAGAGTTATTGTGCGTTTAATCCAAATCAAAATCACCACTTTTAAATCGTGCAGATCATTTTTGACGCGTTTGCTCAGCTAGCGCAAGTTCACCCTAAACTTCTTACCAAATACGATGACTCTTGGCAGCAGTTTAAAGTAATGAAGAAGAACTCCCGGTAAAACCATTTTTTCAGGCACACAGATGACAAACTTCGTGTGAAAAAAATTATTGTTCCTTATGCTTCATATGAATGAAATACTGAAATGACATATAATGGCATTAGCTTTCCATCGCATTTTCCAATGGAATACCAACAATGGAATGTAGCTCGTTGCCACAAGTATGTCCTACTTGGAGTTAATTCAAAGGCGAGGAGTCGATTTAGGTATACAATATTTTATTTAGATAAGTTATCGTCGGCGATTTCTATGTAAGTATGATCCGTGTGACTTTCTAATTGCGAGTCTCTTTTGTGTGACCCAACCCATTCCTTTTATTGCTCCTTAGGCACATGCCCACGTTGCATCCCTCGGCGTTGGTGGGATGCGAAGGATATCCTCTTGTGCGTCGCGGGCACCGTTGGGTTCGTTGGGTTGTTTACCCAACGACGTACGGACCGCGATCGCAGATGTTATTTTGCGTGGAAGGATATCCTCGCGTGGGTTATGTGCCGTTGGGTTAGGTCACGTACCGCGATGTGCTGCTGAGTGTGCCGTTGCGTAGTCCGTTTAGTATGCTCAGCTGCACTGGTTGGCCGGACCGTTGGTGTGGTTGTCCGCCACAAGTACTCCCCCTCCAGTGACTGCGTCACGGATTTAGTTGGAAGCGCACTTGTTTCCTTGATGCCCTAGAATACGTTCTAAGTGCTTCGCTTCTGGTATTGGTTGCAGTGGATGTTGATGATGATGTTGATGTGGATGGTTGTGGTAGGTTGGATGGGCTATTGCTGCGTGGATGCTGTCGATCTTCTTCAATTGTAGTGGATGATGGTGATGTGATGAGGTTGATGCGGGAATATGCGTCTGCTACAACGTTGTCTTAACCAGAAACAAACTGAATTCCTGTCGAGAATCGGGCAATTTCCTCTAGTTGCCGGGCTACGCGATCACAGGCGTGATCTGATTTCTGGTCGAATGCATATATCAACGGCTTGTGGTCTGTGAGGATAATGAGTTCGCGGCCTTCGATAAGGTGACGAAAATGCCTTACTGCTCTGTATATGGCCAAGAGCTCTCGGTCGTACACGTTGTATCGCGATTCTCTCGAAGTTAGTTTCTCGGAGAAGAAACCAAGAGGCTGGATCTTGTCGCCGATGCGCTGGTCTAGTGCGGCTCCAATTGCTGAATCTGATGCGTCACATCGGAGGATTAAGGGAACACCTGAACGTGGATGGGCTAGTTGCACTGCATCCCTCAGTTTGTTTTTGCATTGGTTGAATGCTTCCTCTGCTTCAGGTGTCCACTGGATTGGCTTTTTGTCTCCTTTCTTAGCTCCGATTGTCAGGTTTACCAGCGGAGTTTGTGTCGTGGACGCACCAGGCATACAGCTACGGTAGAAGTTCCAGGCTCCCAGAAACTTCCGCAGTTTGTCCATCGTTGCTGGCTTAGGATAATTGGTCAAGGCCTCAACCCGGTCCGTGGGAGGCTTTATCCCAGCTTTGTTGACGGTGTATCCTAAGTATCGCACTTCCGGGTGTCCGAAGCAACACTTGGATACGTTGATGGTTAGTCCAAACTGCTGAAGTCTCTCGAAGACGATGCGCAAGTGTTGGCGATGCATCTCTTCGTTTGGCGACGCGATGATGATGTCGTCAATGTAGCAGAAGCAGAATTCAAGTCCTCTCAGCACTGTGTCCATAAATCGTTGCATCGTCTGCGCTGCGTTGCACAATCCAAATGTCATCACGTTGAATTCGAAGAGGCCGAATGGTGTGATGACGGCTGTCTTGGATCGGTCTTCTGGAGCGAGTGGTATCTGGTTATACGCTCTCTGCAAGTCCAGTGTGGTGAAGATGGTGCAGCCGGTGAGTTGATGGCTGAAGTCTCGAAGATGTGGTATGGGATACCTGTCGGGAACGGTGATTTTGTTGAGGCGACGGTAGTCACCGCACGGTCTCCATCCACCAGATTTCTTCTGCACCATTTGCAGGGGAGATGCCCACTCGCTGTTTGATGGCTTGCAAATTCCCAGTCGGATCATGTTGTCAAATTCGTCCTTCGCTGCTTTGAGTTTATCGCCGGCTAACCGACGAGCTCTTTCCGCAACTGGATGTCCTCTGACAACAACGTGATGTTGGACGTGATGATCTGCAACGCATTTGTTGTCGTCGCGCGTGATGGCAACGAAGTCCTTCAGTATGTCGGCGAAGCGATTGGTTTCATCGATCGTTTTCAGCGATGGTTGGGAGCTGCTGACTACGCTGCCGCAAACGCTTAATTTGGTGATGTTATCACTAAGCGTTCGGCGTTTTAAGCGTATCGTCAAGTCGAAGTGATCGATGAAATCCGCTCCTATGATCGGCTGTTGAACATCGGCTATGATGAAAGTCCAACGAAACTCGCGTCGAAGTCCCAGATCGAGTACCATAGTTCTTGTACCATATGTTGGCATTGCAGTACCATTGGCAGCGTAAAGTTGACGCGATGTAGTTGTCGGGTTTTCGGCAAATTTTTTCGGTAGGACAGAAATATCGGCGCCGGTGTCAACTAGGTAAGATGCGCCGCTGATTCTGTCCTTTATTTGTAGGCGGTGACAGTTGTAGTTGCCGTGAGCGACCGCCTTTATGCCCAGCGGCGATCCTAGTTTTCCGAATGTTTCGGACAACCGGCACGACAATTACGCGCCTCATCGCCAAACTTCTGGTGGTAGTAGCACAACCCATTCTTGGTAGTCTGGGTGAGTCTGGACCTACTTTTCGATCTGGTTCGGGATGTTGATCTTCTTCGTGAGGTCGATCGCTGGTTTCGTGGACTCTCCATCTTCAATTGATGGATCTCCTGACGTAGAAATTGAATAGACTTCCTGATGTCGTCCAACGTTGAATCGGCTTGTCTATTGATGACTTGGATGTCCTGTGTGGGCTGCAAAGTGGTCGAAACAGGGCACAGCTATGCGTTGGACATGTCGAAGATTTTGTCGGCGACTTCGACTAGCTTATCCAAGTCTTCTTGTCCTGTTGCCAGCAACACTGAGCGCATGTTTTCGGGCAGTCTATCGAAGAACAATGTGCTCATGATAGACGTACCACAGCGACCGCCAGCAAGATGCCTCATGTGCGTCAAGATGTCGGATGGTTTTCTGCCAGTCATATCTTCGCCCCGAAGCATTCGTCGTAACTGCGACTCTGGTGATGGAGCGAAATGGTGGATGAGTCGCTCTTTGAGTGTGACGAATTTGTTGGCTGATGGTGGATTATTTGCTAGGTCTTCTACGGCTCTTAAGGCGTCGCCTTCAAGACAAACTAGCAAATTGGCGTACCGTTCGTCGTCGTTGACCACACCTCCAAGTTTGAACGCCAATTCCACTTGAGTCAGCCACAGCTGAGGATATTCCGGGTTGAATTTCGGTAAGTTCGCACGTTGGAGACTATGCTGCGACGGTTGACTGTTCGGTGGAGCTGGATGTTGTACGGTTGCTCCAGAACCTGACGTAGATTGCGCTTTGAAGTCAAGCTTGAGCGACTCGATTGCTTCATTTGCCGCCTGAAGCTGATCGCGAAGTTGTTTTATCAACTCGGTGTTGACTTCGTCTGTGGCCATTATTTCGCGATCACTTTCAACGTCAGATTCGAACACTAGCTTCCGTTTACTCCGTAACTCGTAGGACATTTACAAACACGATTTCGTCAATAACGAAACTTCAGATCGTTTCTGAAATCACGTCGGGGTCACCAATTTGTAGCTCGTTGCCACAAGTATGTCCTACTTGGAGTTAATTCAAAGGCGAGGAGTCGATTTAGGTATACAATATTTTATTTAGATAAGTTATCGTCGGCGATTTCTATGTAAGTATGATCCGTGTGACTTTCTAATTGCGAGTCTCTTTTGTGTGACCCAACCCATTCCTTTTATTGCTCCTTAGGCACATGCCCACGTTGCATCCCTCGGCGTTGGTGGGATGCGAAGGATATCCTCTTGTGCGTCGCGGGCACCGTTGGGTTCGTTGGGTTGTTTACCCAACGACGTACGGACCGCGATCGCAGATGTTATTTTGCGTGGAAGGATATCCTCGCGTGGGTTATGTGCCGTTGGGTTAGGTCACGTACCGCGATGTGCTGCTGAGTGTGCCGTTGCGTAGTCCGTTTAGTATGCTCAGCTGCACTGGTTGGCCGGACCGTTGGTGTGGTTGTCCGCCACAAGTACTCCCCCTCCAGTGACTGCGTCACGGATTTAGTTGGAAGCGCACTTGTTTCCTTGATGCCCTAGAATACGTTCTAAGTGCTTCGCTTCTGGTATTGGTTGCAGTGGATGTTGATGATGATGTTGATGTGGATGGTTGTGGTAGGTTGGATGGGCTATTGCTGCGTGGATGCTGTCGATCTTCTTCAATTGTAGTGGATGATGGTGATGTGATGAGGTTGATGCGGGAATATGCGTCTGCTACAACGTTGTCTTAACCAGAAACAAACTGAATTCCTGTCGAGAATCGGGCAATTTCCTCTAGTTGCCGGGCTACGCGATCACAGGCGTGATCTGATTTCTGGTCGAATGCATATATCAACGGCTTGTGGTCTGTGAGGATAATGAGTTCGCGGCCTTCGATAAGGTGACGAAAATGCCTTACTGCTCTGTATATGGCCAAGAGCTCTCGGTCGTACACGTTGTATCGCGATTCTCTCGAAGTTAGTTTCTCGGAGAAGAAACCAAGAGGCTGGATCTTGTCGCCGATGCGCTGGTCTAGTGCGGCTCCAATTGCTGAATCTGATGCGTCACATCGGAGGATTAAGGGAACACCTGAACGTGGATGGGCTAGTTGCACTGCATCCCTCAGTTTGTTTTTGCATTGGTTGAATGCTTCCTCTGCTTCAGGTGTCCACTGGATTGGCTTTTTGTCTCCTTTCTTAGCTCCGATTGTCAGGTTTACCAGCGGAGTTTGTGTCGTGGACGCACCAGGCATACAGCTACGGTAGAAGTTCCAGGCTCCCAGAAACTTCCGCAGTTTGTCCATCGTTGCTGGCTTAGGATAATTGGTCAAGGCCTCAACCCGGTCCGTGGGAGGCTTTATCCCAGCTTTGTTGACGGTGTATCCTAAGTATCGCACTTCCGGGTGTCCGAAGCAACACTTGGATACGTTGATGGTTAGTCCAAACTGCTGAAGTCTCTCGAAGACGATGCGCAAGTGTTGGCGATGCATCTCTTCGTTTGGCGACGCGATGATGATGTCGTCAATGTAGCAGAAGCAGAATTCAAGTCCTCTCAGCACTGTGTCCATAAATCGTTGCATCGTCTGCGCTGCGTTGCACAATCCAAATGTCATCACGTTGAATTCGAAGAGGCCGAATGGTGTGATGACGGCTGTCTTGGATCGGTCTTCTGGAGCGAGTGGTATCTGGTTATACGCTCTCTGCAAGTCCAGTGTGGTGAAGATGGTGCAGCCGGTGAGTTGATGGCTGAAGTCTCGAAGATGTGGTATGGGATACCTGTCGGGAACGGTGATTTTGTTGAGGCGACGGTAGTCACCGCACGGTCTCCATCCACCAGATTTCTTCTGCACCATTTGCAGGGGAGATGCCCACTCGCTGTTTGATGGCTTGCAAATTCCCAGTCGGATCATGTTGTCAAATTCGTCCTTCGCTGCTTTGAGTTTATCGCCGGCTAACCGACGAGCTCTTTCCGCAACTGGATGTCCTCTGACAACAACGTGATGTTGGACGTGATGATCTGCAACGCATTTGTTGTCGTCGCGCGTGATGGCAACGAAGTCCTTCAGTATGTCGGCGAAGCGATTGGTTTCATCGATCGTTTTCAGCGATGGTTGGGAGCTGCTGACTACGCTGCCGCAAACGCTTAATTTGGTGATGTTATCACTAAGCGTTCGGCGTTTTAAGCGTATCGTCAAGTCGAAGTGATCGATGAAATCCGCTCCTATGATCGGCTGTTGAACATCGGCTATGATGAAAGTCCAACGAAACTCGCGTCGAAGTCCCAGATCGAGTACCATAGTTCTTGTACCATATGTTGGCATTGCAGTACCATTGGCAGCGTAAAGTTGACGCGATGTAGTTGTCGGGTTTTCGGCAAATTTTTTCGGTAGGACAGAAATATCGGCGCCGGTGTCAACTAGGTAAGATGCGCCGCTGATTCTGTCCTTTATTTGTAGGCGGTGACAGTTGTAGTTGCCGTGAGCGACCGCCTTTATGCCCAGCGGCGATCCTAGTTTTCCGAATGTTTCGGACAACCGGCACGACAATTACGCGCCTCATCGCCAAACTTCTGGTGGTAGTAGCACAACCCATTCTTGGTAGTCTGGGTGAGTCTGGACCTACTTTTCGATCTGGTTCGGGATGTTGATCTTCTTCGTGAGGTCGATCGCTGGTTTCGTGGACTCTCCATCTTCAATTGATGGATCTCCTGACGTAGAAATTGAATAGACTTCCTGATGTCGTCCAACGTTGAATCGGCTTGTCTATTGATGACTTGGATGTCCTGTGTGGGCTGCAAAGTGGTCGAAACAGGGCACAGCTATGCGTTGGACATGTCGAAGATTTTGTCGGCGACTTCGACTAGCTTATCCAAGTCTTCTTGTCCTGTTGCCAGCAACACTGAGCGCATGTTTTCGGGCAGTCTATCGAAGAACAATGTGCTCATGATAGACGTACCACAGCGACCGCCAGCAAGATGCCTCATGTGCGTCAAGATGTCGGATGGTTTTCTGCCAGTCATATCTTCGCCCCGAAGCATTCGTCGTAACTGCGACTCTGGTGATGGAGCGAAATGGTGGATGAGTCGCTCTTTGAGTGTGACGAATTTGTTGGCTGATGGTGGATTATTTGCTAGGTCTTCTACGGCTCTTAAGGCGTCGCCTTCAAGACAAACTAGCAAATTGGCGTACCGTTCGTCGTCGTTGACCACACCTCCAAGTTTGAACGCCAATTCCACTTGAGTCAGCCACAGCTGAGGATATTCCGGGTTGAATTTCGGTAAGTTCGCACGTTGGAGACTATGCTGCGACGGTTGACTGTTCGGTGGAGCTGGATGTTGTACGGTTGCTCCAGAACCTGACGTAGATTGCGCTTTGAAGTCAAGCTTGAGCGACTCGATTGCTTCATTTGCCGCCTGAAGCTGATCGCGAAGTTGTTTTATCAACTCGGTGTTGACTTCGTCTGTGGCCATTATTTCGCGATCACTTTCAACGTCAGATTCGAACACTAGCTTCCGTTTACTCCGTAACTCGTAGGACATTTACAAACACGATTTCGTCAATAACGAAACTTCAGATCGTTTCTGAAATCACGTCGGGGTCACCAATTTGTAGCTCGTTGCCACAAGTATGTCCTACTTGGAGTTAATTCAAAGGCGAGGAGTCGATTTAGGTATACAATATTTTATTTAGATAAGTTATCGTCGGCGATTTCTATGTAAGTATGATCCGTGTGACTTTCTAATTGCGAGTCTCTTTTGTGTGACCCAACCCATTCCTTTTATTGCTCCTTAGGCACATGCCCACGTTGCATCCCTCGGCGTTGGTGGGATGCGAAGGATATCCTCTTGTGCGTCGCGGGCACCGTTGGGTTCGTTGGGTTGTTTACCCAACGACGTACGGACCGCGATCGCAGATGTTATTTTGCGTGGAAGGATATCCTCGCGTGGGTTATGTGCCGTTGGGTTAGGTCACGTACCGCGATGTGCTGCTGAGTGTGCCGTTGCGTAGTCCGTTTAGTATGCTCAGCTGCACTGGTTGGCCGGACCGTTGGTGTGGTTGTCCGCCACAGGAATAATACAGGTTACGCCATCTCTTAGCAAATCAAATAGCTTATGTCACTGCTTTCAAATGGCTGTGTGACAACGAAGTCAAGTTATTTTCGGTGAAACCCCTTTTAGGACCCGTGGTGGAGTAAAGACTGATGTGCGTTAAAGTCGCCATATAAGGAGAAGGGACACCGTGCTCCCCAATGCAAGCAGTGGAGTTTAGATTGCTGCTTACTCCCGATAGTTTAATAGTGCTACACGAACTAACAACATGATACTTATTTGAGCACGGGCAATAGAAAATCACCGTCATACGGCTCCAGAATAAATTGAAGTGCCAAAGTGTAATCGAAGAAAAAAAGAAAGAAAAAATCGAATCGACAAATAGAAGGATCTAAAAGGGCGGAGCTTCGTAATTAATAATTGTTGGCGCTGCAGTCCAAAGGGGGACCAGGGCCTAGCTTGCTCATCAACTACTCGTGTTGTGCGCGTTACTGTTCTCTCACGAGCAGAAGAGACCTACAGATTTTTGCCGACTCCGAACGGCGAAGTTTGAGAAGCTTTCTAAGATAGTTAATATTCTTTGAGTGTAGTCATCAGCTCGAAAGAGGTGGTGCCGTGAAAAATTCGAAAAATTGTTGTAGACCTAGACCCTTCAGCGTGTGAGCGTCGCACTCTACCCACTACGCCACGGCGACCACAAGGGCGGAGCTTGGACTCGTAATAAACGAGGGGACTAACGCGATTGGAGGAACAGTTTACTGCCAATCATGAACAGTAAAATTTGCGCTCTTCTTTCCGAATCTGTAGCATGACAAAGTGCGAGAAGATCAAAAGTCGGTTCATTTATTTACGTCACGCTGGACACGTTTTTTTTTCGAGAAATCTGACTTCACGAGACTCCGGTATCAATACGGTGCCAGACTCTGTCTTTTTCCAAAATCAGTCGCATTGTTATCGTCTTCGAAAGAGAATGACTGATGATGAGCCGTCTCTCGATAGTTAAGGGATCCGCACCATAGCCACCTCTTAAAGTTTGAAGATGAACAAATTCCCTTGGTCAAAGCTTAACACTTTCATGTTTATTCGTCCAGCTTGTTGTCTATTTTTTTTTATAAATTTATTACCTCATAAAGAATCGTCCCTAGAATTCTGAAAATGTACAGAATGAGTCTCCCCCGCAAAGCTGTATTCCCTGGAAATTGTCACAGCTGTTAAAACTACTCATTCTCGTTCAACAACACAACCAACCCCCGATGCCCCAGAGACCGCTCAGATGTCGGCAAACCTCTGTCATAAGCCCAAAAATACGCCGCTTTATCTTCATCGATAAGCCATATCGATGTATTGTTCATTGCGGTCACCTTGGCTATCAATTGCTATATCTTGTCCGTGAAATTGTCCATCCAGAGCCAAAACAAAGCCGCACTCACACAAGGTACACACGCGGCTTATCGCCTGTGTCGCCTTGCTGTGAATTTCACATGAGTTTATTTTCAATTCTCTTCCCAAGGTTGCCGATCGAACGCACGTAGTCGTGCGAGTACTCGAGGCGTGTATTTCTAGTGATTCGAGACGTTGTTAAGGGCTCGCGGTGACCTTCGTGAAAGGTGATCCATAAGGTTGGGCTGACAGCTGTTGGTGAAGATTCTCAAATGCCAACGTCTTGGTCATCGCGTACTTACTGTCGAATGGAGGTCAGTCGGGGACCCCTGTGCGCGAGATGCAAAGCCATTAACCCAATTGCGATGAGTGTGAAGTGAGTTTCTGCCGCCGTCAGTTCGGTTTTCCACACTGTCTGACTAATGGGGAAGCTGGAGTGTGATCTTTCGCCTCGGTCGAGGTTTTGACTGTTTTGTTGCTCTCTAGTTGTTACAAATTATTCACAGCTATGTCCGAATATGATAATCAAACGAATATATTTTTCATCTCGTTTCAGGTATGTCGAGCCATCAAGTACAACCAGAGTGAGTGGCAGGCGTGTAGGGCGGAAACTAGTTTGACTGTGTGCACACCTCTCGCCCTTGACAACAAAGCAAACCACACCCGACCACCTCCTTCTCTCCAACGACGTGCCGGTCAGTGCTTCTGAAAAGACATTCGTCTTTTAGCTCCTCGGTGGAGAAGCGATTCAGTGGCTTCCTTTTCGTTTGGCAATAAATTCTCATTAGACAATGCGCACTCGCTGAGCCCATCTGGTGACTAGTTCTGCCCGCCAAAGTGGAATGGTGAGTGCTGACAGCTGAGAAAGGGTAATCGATTAGGATTAGAACGTTGGCATATGATTTGCAAGTGGAGTTCGTGCAATTCGAAGTGACTATAATTTATGGGGAATTGATTGAGCGGCGACAGATTGCGCGGAAACGGGTTTTTCTTTGTCGCTTCGCGGTGATATTTCTTGGCAGTCGCTTAATTGAGAGACATGTGTGCAGGCCTTTGTCGAACTGAAGGCGTAACTCACTTTGTCTTGATTAGAATGCTGGTGGGACTTTGCTGTGAACGATTGATCGTAAGTGATCCTTTCTTCAAGGCTGGAATTTCCAGTTGTGCATACTTTTGATTTACTCGACGCTCAATTAGACAACAAATCAGACCCCTAACGGGGTTCGGATAATAAGCTTTCAAAATGGACTGGAACCTGTCACTTCCGTCAGTTATGGCCTCAATGATCTCTCAATCGATCGGCATTTCAAAAGCTTCGTTGTTTCTTTGTTGAGACTGTTTGCTCTGAAATGCTTTCTAATGTTCTGTGCCTCATTTACCAGCGTGTCAATCAGTCTAGGTTTAAGGCCATACCGCACTTACTTCGAATTTGAATGCAAAGAATGATCAAGGATGAGGTAACATACCACACAATAAATTATGGGACATACAGAGGCCGCCACTAACCTGGTTCTTTCTTGAATTCTTTTGTACTCCTCTATCGGGTTTTCGGAATTTTGTCCAAACCGCAGCTGAAACTATATTTGGCTGCGGCTTTTCACGAGGCAGCTCACTTTCTGCTGCAGGAATTCGCGGATGGAAGGTTTATCTTGCAATGCATTGACAGACAAAGGCAAATATCCAAGATCGCAACAGTTTTCTGGTTAGATGAGGTCTTGATTGGTAGCCATGAGAGTATCCTAGGCAACGAAGGAGGAAGCATCCTTCCTCCAATACAAGCAGTGTGGTCTATATTGCTGAAAGATCTTGAAGAAACTTCTTTGTGTAGTGCAGTCTAGATTGCTGGAAGATCTTGAGAAAGCTATCGAGCTGCTGATAACACTCAAAGAGTAATAACTGTCTAAGAAAGCTTCTCAAATTTCGTCGTTCGGAGTCGGCAAAAAACTGTAGGTCCCTTTTACTTGTCAGAGGACAGTAGCGCGCACAACACGAGTAGTTGATGAGCAAGCTTGGCCCTGGTCCCCACTTTGGAGTGTAGCTCCAAAAATTATTAATTATTATTACATATTTACATATTTTCGATTCTACATAATCTAGAAAGCCGAATTTTGTTGGCTTCTGGTGAGCAGTTTCGGTGTACGATTAGCTCAAAGTTGGGAGTTTGATATATTTCAGTTTTTTTTTTTCAAGAAAATTTGATGCGGCATATTTTTGAAAATAAGCCGCCTTGGAACATGATGTTATATTTATTTGAAAGGGCGTACATTTAGCCTTCAAACTGCATCAACAGTTTTTTCATTTAGATGACTAGCTTTCTAAACCAGACTCTTTTTTAAAGCCATCTTTTACGGACAGTACTTCCATGTTTGGTGGAGCATAACAAAAGTGCTCAAAGAAGCTCCAACGGGAAACCACCTTTTTCCGAATGCTAAAAATATTCTCTATCGATAGTCCTGAATCAAATATGCTTTTTTTTGCACTTCAGGAGAACGAGGAGTTAAATTGGAGCCATCTTGTGCATTTCTCGGTATTTTTTTGAATTTTCCTAAGATTTCTCTCCAAATGCTTGTATTGCGCAAATACCATGGACATGAACCACTAAGTAGTGCAGCGCAAATCTTGTAACATTAAACAAAGATTTACAATTTTGTGCAACGAAAGTGTGTTAGTAAATAGTATTGAATGCAATTTTTCTGTATAGGTATGAATCCCGTATATATTTTGAGCCGAACTTCACTATCATAAATTTTTCTTAAATATTTTTTTTACGCAATTAAACAAAAAAGTGAACTTTTTAAATGTTTTGACTTAAGATTTCTCCGTTATCCAACCTAAGGCAAACGCGTGGTTCGACTTGAGCTGCAAAGAGGCTATCACGGTGAGAGAGTTGAGTTTCCGGGATTATAAAGCCAACCCTTCTGAGGAAGCCCGGAAAAAGTTCAAACGGATCCGAAATGACTGTAATGCATTAATAAGACGTGTTAAATTCTCCTTTGACCAAAAGTTGAGGCAAAAAGTTCTACAATGGTGTTCTTCTACGCTGGCAAAACCACTGCGTAGACTTTTCCATCTGTCCTACTCTTCAGGGCTCTTTCCGAGTAAGTGGAAAACTGCATTTGTCCAGCCCGTCCCTAAAAAGGGCGAATGTTCGTCACCCACCTCCTACCGACCCATAGCACTAACGTCCCTTCTCTCCAAGGTCATGGAAACGCTGATCAACCGTCAGCTTATGAAATATCTTGAGTCCCGGAAGCTTCTTAATGACCGGCAGTACGGCTTCCGAAGCAACCGTTCCACTGGTGATCTGATGGCATATCTCACTGAAAAGTGGAACCAATCTTTGCATAATTTAGGAGAAAGCAAGATTGTTGCGCTTGATATTTCAAAGGTATTTGACAGGGTCTGCCATCAGGCTCTTTTGTCGAAAATGCGTGCTTTTGGGATCGATGAGTCTCTTCTTCAATGGATTAGAAATTACCTTTCGAATCGTTCAATACAAGTCGTTTTGGATGGATTCAAGTCTAATATTCGCCATATTAATGCTGGTGTTCCCCAGGGCTCTGTTTTGTCTCCGACACTCTTTCTCATTTTTATAAATGATCTCTTGTCTGTTACTTCTAATCCTATTCATTCCTTCGCTGATGACAGTACCCTCAGCTTTTCATATTCGTTCCTTGGCTCACGTCCCTCCACTTCGGCCTTAGACTCGGAACGGCAGCGTATGTTAAGCACATTAAATTCCGACCTTGACAGCATAATCGATTGGGGAAATAAGAATAGAGTGGAATTTAATGCTTCCAAAACACAGTGCTGTCTACTGTCGTTAAAGCGATCACAAAATAATCAGCCGTTATCCATGAACGGCACTTGCGTTGTTGAAACCGAAAGACTTTCCATCCTCGGTATGTGTATCAACCCAACAATTAGTTGGAACGATCACATATTTGAGGTCGCCAAAAATGCTGCGAAATGTCTAGGCTTCTTTAAACCCCCTCTGATCTGGCTACAATATACAGGACCTACATACGCCCAAAACTTGAGTATAACGCTCCTATTTGGTCAGGTGCTTCTAAGACTTCCCTGCACCTGCTGGATAGAATTTAAAAGCGAGCGATAAAACTTATAGGTGACAGTAATATTGCGCAGTCGATTGACTCATTAGAACACCTACGTAATGTCGCGTCGTTGTCACTCTTTTATCGCTGTTTTAACAAGAAATGCTCAGATGAATTAGCCAGTTGCATTCCACCCCTTCAAGAATTTACCCGCAATACACGCCTCGCTAGGAATGCCCACCAAATCACCCTCAAGGCCTCTTTCGGACGTACAGTCAAATTTAAAGACTCGTTCTTTAGCCGCACTACACGAATCTGGAATGCTCTTCCCAGCTCGATTTTTCCTCCTCATTACAATCCACAGGCATTTAAAACCAATGTGCATCGGTACCTCCTCTCCCTCTCTTCCTCTATACCTTCGGCCCGTGCTGTGACTTGATCCGGTCACTTAAGGGTACTCGCAACCCCTTTTGCACGCGTCAATTATAAAAAAACCGTTTTTAACAGCAAAAGGACCTTATGGCAGTAATACTACATTCCAAATTTCATCAGGATCGGTTAACGGGTTCAAAAGCTACAGACTTTATTTCTGCGTTCTCCATCCAAGTGCACCACTGTGCGGCGCAGCTGTATTTTAGTGTCCCCGACTACCCTTTAGACTGGTGTCATTCGAGATGCGCGAAGTCAATTAAATTGAATCAAAGACTTCTTCCTTTTAGTCGGAAGAGGACTTAGATTGTGCATCCCATGTGGTGGACCTCAAGGAGAGGGAGATTTAGCAGTGCATCAAGACCGAAGCCAGATGGGCTAAGGTAAGCTTGTTGGTGCGAGCGGCAGTCATGTACTTGCGAAAAGCGTATTTCGCCAAACAAACTGATCCACCATGAGACAAAAGGTCTTGTCATGGCAATGTAGATTTGAACGGATGTTCTTGGCGATAAAATCTCAGGTTTGTCAAAAATCTCTCTAGCACTGGCAGAAAACTTATGGCCCCTTGGAAGTTTTCGTCTCAATGTGTCCATTTTCAAAGAAGATTTGGCATTAAGGATATTTCCCAGGTCTTATGCTTCATTGGAAAAGACTATGACGACACAGTTTTGTACCAGTTGAGATTCTTCCTTCTCGTGAAGGGAACCATTTCGGTTTGAAGCTGAAGCCCGTTCCTTGTAGACCAGTCAATAATCGCATCTTGAGTCGCCTGCCGGCTCTTGAGTCGCCTGCCGGCTCTTGAGTCGCCTGCCGGCTCTTGAGCTAAGCATTAGATCTTTTCAATGCGACAAGCAGAGAGTCGATCAATATGCACCAAGAAGCAGGAGACAAGACGCCACCTCTCGGGAGTTTTTGCTAATCACAGTCTTCTGATAGAAAACGTGCCTAGCGAGCATTCTTTGATGCGGAACGATGCCAGAAACATATACATCCCGAATAATTACTTCTGTAGAGTTGCCAGGGTCGCCGTGGCGTAGTGGGTAGAGTGCGACGCTCACAGGTTCGACTCCCAGTTCAACACCAATTTTTCTAATATTTCACGGCACCACCTCTTTCGAGCTGCTGACAACACTCAAAGAGTAATAACTGTCTAAGAAAGCTTCTCAAATTTCGCCGTTCGGAGTCGGCAAAAAACTGTAGGTCCTTTCTACTCGTGAGAGAACAGTAGCGCGCACAACACGAGTAGTTGATGAGCAAGCTAGGCCCTGGTCCCCCTTTGGACTGTAGCGCCAACAATTATTATTATTAGAGTTGCCAGGGGCGGAGAACAAGACCGTCCTCCACTACCTTGGATCACGGTCATCTTCGTCATTTTCTGCAACAGCTTAGAAGATTTTAAAATGAACAAGCTAATGATGAATGTGACCGTATCAAGACAATTCAAAGGAAAACAAACTAGTTGAGCTATCCTGGGTAGAAAGGATTCAGTCATTTAGACAACAAATAGAGCAGTGCGATGACAATTATCCTGTCAATTGGCACCACATGGAGGTTGGACATAGTTGACGTACGTAATAATTGTATGGCGCGATAATCCACATTTGACCAGTGCCTAGCTTGCTCAGCAACTGTTCTTGTTTTGCGCGCTACTGCTCTTTCACGAGTAGAAGGGACCTACACATTTTTGCCGATTTCGAACGGCGAAGTTTGAGAAACTTTTTCTTCGACATTAATTGCTCTTTGAGTGTTGTCAGGAGCTCGAAAGGGGTAAATAATAATAATTGTTGGCGCTACAGTCCAAAGGGGGACCAGGGCCTAGCTTGTTTATCAACTACTCATGTTGTGCGCGCTACTGTTCTCTCACGAGTAGAAGAGACCTACAGTTTTTTGCCGACTCCGAACGGCGAAATTTGAGAAGCTTTTTGAGACAGTTGGTAGTTTTTGAGTGTTGTCAGAAAGAGGTGGAGCCGTGAAAAATTCGAGGTGCTCAGCCGGGAATTGAATCTGGGCCTTCGGTGTGAGTGTCGCACTCTACCCACTACGCAATGGCGACCACAACTTATTCTCCAAATTTAAGATAGAAGGATAGACAAAGAATGTGCAAACAACCACAGTTTGCTCATTAAAGGAGAAAACAGACACCACTTTTAACGAAAACTTTCTACAGACGCATGGAATAAAAGAGACTATCCAAGCCAACGACCTCTCTCCAACCTGTCAGCTAACCACTAAGCTCTTACCATGAAGCATATATTAGGACTGTCAATATTAGATCAATTTTCGTGAATATTTCGGCTGCCAAAGAAGCAACCCCCACGCAAAATAGTCTTAACGACATTCACTGAGTCATGCGATTCATCGACAAAACAAAACACAGCATTGGCGGTTTGTCTTCCTTGTTCAACCCACATTCAGCCATAATTCAAGGCTATTACCGCGTTCGTGTGTGGGCCGCCTGTTAACACGAACAAGTGCGTAACCTGCTTGTTCCACTTAAGACAAGAGACTCCGCCAGACCCGTGCCCCCCACACGCACATCTTTCACTCTCCGATTGTCTATTCCCCATTAAGGCAACGAACTCAAAATACGACGTCGTTACCAGTATCGATTCCACATCGACGCCTGCTCGCTCCAAGAAGATACACACATCGAACCAACTTCCGCATCCAAACTGGCAAAAAAAAGTCCACCTCCTCTCCTTTGGTTTGCTTTCACCACAATTCTTTGTGTGCACCTCATTAGACACACCCCCACCCTCTGTGGAGCTCTGAAACTTAAATCGCTCCAACGTGAGTCAGAGGGCACCCACCCACCAGCGCGCCTAGACAAATTAAGGTTTCATGCGAGGTGGGAGCGAAATTGCAAATCAATCGGATTTTGGAGCTCCGCCGCCGAGCTCACTTGAAGTCTTGCAGCAGTGGTTGGTGGCGTTTGTCGCAATGCGTTCTTGTACCCGAGTAACTGTTTGGCGAAACTTGCGTCGCTGGTTACCCCACTGCTGCTGTGACGCTGCAGATACGAGTTTGCAGTGGAAACCAACGACGCCGACACGTTGGAGCATTTTAACGCGCAAACGGATACGCGGCAATGAACTCGGCGACTCATGAACGTTTATCGAACCAAATATTGAGTTCACCACGTCAATTTAACTATTTTTTTCTTTTTTTTAATTTGGCTTGCATTTGTGTGAGCGTGAATGTGGTCTTTGGTCGATTGCGGCGTTGACTTGTGCTGCACTTGTCAGTTTTGCACGGATTTGGAAAGTTGATGGATGGGTGACAAGTGACACGTGGCATTGGCATAAAAATCTGAATCACATTCTAGGCCAACAAGTAGAATTTGGTATATTCCGCAAGTAGTGCGGTGGTTTTAATCGTGTTCCATGTGTCAGTCAGTTCTGCTCCATGTTGTAAGCTTTTATGGTTTCCAAACATGTGTCTATTTACTGGCTGGTCGTTATTTTTCCATGAAATGATCTAGGGAAATTCCCAGTAAGTATTTACTATACTGAGATACATGATCGAATCTTCGTAGTCCATACACATATCTGACCGCATCATTAAATGCCACCTGTAGTTTTCGTTGAGACAGTGAATCAACTTTGCTGTATACTACTTCAGCATAAGTAATTAAAGGAAGAATGAGGGTTTGGACAAGTTTTTTTCGTGTATCAAGTGGAGTGTAGTAAGAGGTCAACCATAACTTGCGTAGATAACCATATACACTCTAATAACGAAATTTGTGTGGTCGTATCCAGGCAGCTTTGAATTGACAATAAAACCTAAACTGGTAACAGTATTAACTACTTTGAGTGTATCACCACCCAGTACTATACTCGGCAAATTATCGAAGGACACAGTCGAATTGGAAACAGGAATTACCTGTGACTTCTTCGGATTCAACTGCAATCCATTTTTTTGAGACCAGCTGTGGATATTGAAAAGCTCTTTATTAATTAAAACTATCAATTCACCTACGTTGTCAGGACATTTTGCTAAATAAAATTGCATATCATCAGCATACAAATGGACAGTGGAATAATTACATACAGACGGAAGATCATTGATAAACATGGAGAAAAGAATAGGTCCCAGAATTGAACCCTGGGGTACACCTACTTTAACTGGCAAGAGAGCAGAAAAATTAAGGGGGTCGATAACAACTCTTTGGAACCTATCGGATAGGAAGCTTGAAATAAGGCTTACAGCTGTATCACTAAATGCAAAGAAATTTTTCAATTTCCAGCAAAGTAGCTTGTGATTAACTTTATCAAAAGCCTTACAGAAATCAAGTAAGCAGAGAAGTGTAATCTGTTTTTTGTCATAGTTTCGCCGTATATCTTCTACGATGTTAACCATGGCAGTAGAAGTACTGTGATTAGCTCTAAAACCAGATTGTGCTTCATACAGTAGGCTATTACGAGATTGATGTTCAATCAGCTGCTTTGCTATGAGTTTTTCTAAAACTTTAGATAAGCAAGGTAGAAGGCCGATGGGTCTAAAGTCTGAAGGAGAGGATGGATTTAGTCGTTTAGCAATGGGTATAACTCGGGCTATTTTCCATGATCTAGGAAAAGTTGATGAAGTAATACAGTGATTAATAATATGGGTTATGTGGGATACTATAATAGGGAGGATTATTTTTACAAATTTTAAAGGAACTCCATCTTCCCCAACAGCATTTGATCGTATCTCCCTGAATGCATTAATCACCTCAATTTCACTGACCGCTTCCACTTCAAAGGGTCTTAAGTCCGTGTGACTTAAAACATTAGCAAAGTTGCAACAAATCTCCTCAGACTGGCTTTCAAGAAAGAAATTGTTGAGAGTATCTGGGTCAATCACATATTTTCCATTATGCTTGCTATCAGTTACTCCTTTGCGACGTAGGTTGTTCCATAGTGAAGAACTCAGCTTAGAAGCATAGAATAACCTTTTAGCATTACGTATAGTAACAGCTGATTGGTTTCGAACTATTTTATAAGCATTCCAGTTGAAATCCGAAGGACTTTTTTACCATTTAGTATAGAGGCGGTTGCGCAGTTTAATACTATTCATTACTTCAGTAGTAAACCAGGGACAGCATTTGTTACGAATCTTGACAGTCTTCAGCGGTATATGTTGTTCAAATAGATTAACTAGTTTTGCAAAAGATGGCGCCACCTGCAAGTTGTGGCTGGAAGCGATTATCTTCTATACTGGAAAGGTGGGACACTCGTCAGCGATCTGTAGTGTTCATCCAAGTTTGGTTTAGATAACAACATTCTGTTTTACCTTTTCGAAGATGTCCGGCCTTGTCTTAAATAAACATTAATTGAAAGAAAAGTACAGCAAAACTTCAGGATGAATCTGCTTTGACTGATAAGTCATGTTTTACCTGAAATGTTTACATCACTGTACTAAATAAATAGCGCCCTCTGACTGTGCGCCTTAGTAATTTTACGATCACTTGGAAAACGACACAAATTTTGAACTCCACCTTCGGTCAGTTCATCTATCTCCAAAAGAAACAAGCAGCAGCAGAGGTTTACATTTATTTCAAAAAATCTCAGTTGCAGGTCTTGCTCTTTGGCTAGAAATCCGCTTTCTCTCGCCACAAAGTATCTGACTCAGTCGAGAGCACTAGAAATATGCCACCATCGCCATCTCTCTGTCAAATGTCACGCATTTTTAGTGCATGTTCAAACCACATAGTAAATCTCGCTTTCACTCGTTCCACACGCCCATTTTTAATCGAACTGTCTTCATTTCCCTTGAAAGCATCCTCCCTTCCACTCCAGCAGTAGAACCTATTTCATTCAAACCTCTAAGCCCCGCTCGTCGCCGCTCATTGAAATGTAACCCAACCACCGGTGCATTGCATCTTTCACCGCAAAACTTCAGCCCGACCGAATGCGGCAGAGTTCAACGACTGTCCCACTAACTCCCTTCGAGTTTGCACTCTCTCAACGGCACATCCATTCACCCGTGGCCGGGAGCGAAATAAGTCATCCCAGTCCGGAGTTTCAGAGCATCTCTCGTGCGAGTGCATCTCATGCATGCATGCATGCATGCATCTCAAGCCCGATTTGAGTTTGCAATTCACATCCACCGCGTGAGTGCGTGTGTGTGTGCATGGTGCTGTGCGAATTTGTGATTTGTAACCTGAAGCACTCTGCAGCAGCAGCAGCGCTGAGCCCGGCTTGCCACATTTTAATTAAATTGAATCCGCAAGTCAGTGTGCATCATTTCGCAATGCAACGCAAGAGTTGGGGGCCCATTACGGTTGCAGCGACTTCATTAAGTCACCCAGCGATGATGCCGCCACAGGGGCCACCTTAAAGAACGAGTGTGTGACGCTTGGGTGGCGGGTGTGTGTGTTTGGATGGCGGTTGCCAGGCGAGGAGGTGAACGCACCCGAAATTTGGGGCGCGTGCACTCTCGAAAGTGGTGGCAAACAAATTTTTTAACGATCCCCATTGTTCTCACGATGAATTTGGGTCTTCAGCTTTCACTTGATACTTGCCCACGGAACTGGAGAGGAGAAAGAGAGGGGCTTAGAACTTCACAGGCCTGTGGCATGAGTTCTTGGGGGGCAATAACTTGAACGGAGGATGTGGCTTTCGTCTTTTGTGCGGCACACTCTGACTACAAATTATTTCCGCTGAGTGCAAACAGACATATCTAAAGTAATTGTCTTACGCTCTGGTGCACAGCGGGACGCCAGTTATGTCGGCGGTTGGTGGTTGGCGGTCGATCCATGTGCGGCACATATTCGCTTAACTTGCTGGGGTATTTCGTAAAATGTGAAACTATTAGACAGACACGTGTCGTGGGTGCTTTGTGGGGGCGCGGGACAAGTGGGTGCCAGCTGAAGCGTGGAATGTTTGTTCGAAACTGAATTGTAGATTGACTCGGAACTTGCATTGTTTGTCGTTTACGTTGTAATCAGAATGCGAGCGGTGCTCGTTTTTCTGGTGCTGATCTACTTGTGGTTTACATGTGTCTGTGTTGCAAGCATCTAAGAAATTTATCCTTGAAGTTAAATGTGAAGGAAATAAGCATGATGCTGTAAGATGTGGTGACATTTTGGGGTTATTGGTTCAGTCGTACGTCTGTTTCCTTCAAGCATCGGAGAACTCCTACTCTTGAATTGTCCCCCTTAAACTCAGTTCAGTGAAGCTGGTCACAACTATCAAGAACTGTGGCTTCTCCTTGAAATGGAATAAACATTAGTAGCCAGTTAATATCACACATCAAGTTGGGTATCGAAAACGCCCTCTGTTTAAGAAATGGTGAATTTTAATGTTTCTTCAAAGCAGTATTTATTTAACACACAATAAATAAGTCCCGGGATTTGCGAATAAAAACACATTTTCAAGGCAAAATCCGACTTTATTCATCAACATTGTTTCCTTCAAGAGTTATAAACGGTGATTATTTAGCTATTATCTTTTTGGCAACACTGGCTTAAATAGCTGACGCACGTTTCGTGATTTGTTTCACTGTCAAACATCTTCAGTTTGGTCTATAATTTAACCATGAATCGTCTCAGAAACGAACAACGCTTGCAAATTATTGAATTTTATTATCAAAATGCGTGCTCGGTTAAGAAGGTTAATCGCGCGCTTCTTCCATTTTATGGTCAAAAATGGACGAATCTCATTTTTGGCTCAATATGTACGTAAATGAACAGAATTGTCGATTTTGGAGTGAATATCAGCCAGAAGCATTGCAAGAGCTACCAATGCATCCAGAAAAAGTCACAGTTTGGTGCGGTTTATGGGTTGGTGGCATCATTGGACCGTACTTCTTTAAAGATGATGCGAACTATGAATGGTGAGCGCTACCGTGATGCCCAACTTTTTTTGCTTAACGTGCAAGACCTTGACTTGCATGACATGTGGTTTCAACAAGACGGTGCCACATGCCACACAGCAAGCGCAACAATGGACTTACTGAGAGGCGAGTTCGGTGAACATTTTATTTCACGTTCAGGACCGGTCAATTGGCGCCCTAGGTCGTGCGATTTAACGCCTTTACCAGGTATACCGGTATGATTTTTTTGAAAATAAAACACTAATTATTAATGGGAAAGTAAACACATTTTATTCAAAATATTGGCCCTTGTTTTCTACACATTTTGACCACCTTTCTGGCAATTTGTGAATACCACGCCAAAAAAATTGTTCGTCTTTTGAAGCAAACCAATCAGACACCCAATTTTCGACCTCCTCGTAGGAATCAAAGTGCTGCTCAGCCAATGCGTGTCCCATCGGTAAAAAAAAGGAGTCAGAAGAAGCCAAGTCTGGTGAATACGGCGTATGAGGTAACTGCTCCCAGCCAAGTGTTTTGATTGTATCCTGAACCGGTTTTGCTTTGTGTGCAGGTGCATTGTCATGGAGCAAAATTACCTTGCCGTGTCCTCTGGCCCATTCTGGTCGTTTCTCGATCAATGCATGGTTCAAATTGATCATTTGTTGTCGGTAGCAATCAGTATTAACGGTTTCACCAGGCTTTAGGAGCTCGTCTCGTGGTATAGCACACCTTTCTGGTCCCATTAAACACACAGCATTGTCTTCTGGGTTTTCAGTCGATGTTGATAATTGTCCCAGATTTTTCCATTTAGAAATATTTAAAATAAATCCATTTTTCATCGCCAGTAACAATCCGATGCAAAACCGATTTTCTTTCGTGTCTTTGAGCCAAAATTTTACAAGTGTTTTTTCGTTTTTCCATCTGTCTTTCATTCAATTCATGTGACACCCATTTGCCACACATTTGGATCTTTCCCATAGCTTTTAAACGGTCAGAAATTGTTTGTTGTGCAACATTTAACATTGCTGCCATTTGATTTTGACTCAAAGTGTCATCTCCATCCAATATCGTTTGCAATTCGGCGTCTTCAAACTTTTTTGGTGGTCTTCCACGTTCTTCACTCCTCACATCAAATTCATTATTTCTGAACCGTTGAAATCATCTTTTGCATGTTGCTTCTGATAGAGCATGATCACCATATGCCTCGACAAGCATTTGATGCGACTCTGCAGCACTTTTCTTCAAATGAAAACAAAAAATTAATGCTTTCCGCAAATCATCACTTTCTGTTACAAAATTCGACATTTTCAACACGATGAAAAAATATGATGTTGTCTGTTCAATGACTTGATGTGTACTAAATATTTTTCACAGATGTCATAGCAAACAAACAAAAAAAAATAAGGGCTCGTTCACAACAAATGTTCCCTATCGAGACATTTGTATCTTGGCGCTCACTTCATACCGGTATACCTGCGAAAGTCCTGCGAAAATTGCATTTTTTACACAACTTCCTGTTGAAAAGGAAACAGTTTCAGCTTCCTGGAATGTTTACTTACTTGAGTTTTTCATCAAAAATAATATCCAAAGTTACTGTGAGTCACCGGGATAGACAAAGTCCTTAGGCATTTCTAAGAGCTAGCGTCTCACTGTGACGGTGTATTAGTTTCTCCAAATTGTGCGTCCTTCCTTGATGATAGCTTGAACTTAAGTCCGATCTGGTTTATGTATTCAATTATACTTCTTCCATGCCAGCGAAGACTTAGTTGCTTGTCCTTTTACTTTAATCTACTTGTGTCACATTTTTAAGTAAAAAGGAAAGGAAATCTTAACTAAGGTTTTGACTTTGTTATATTTTGAACGGATTCCCTGAGAAATTCCATAGCGCGCAATCTTCTGGACATTTTATTTTGCACCACGATCCTCGACTTGAGCGACCTCGACGGAGGAGCGCCAGCTCTTAATTGTCCTCCATTACAACCTGAAGTGGTTTGCAGTTATAGCGAAGTTCACGCGCACTGTCTACGGTCTTAACGTCTGCAAGAAAGTTCTGAATGCCTCAGAGATTTGAATCTTTTCTAGAATTTATAAATACATTCGATATCACGACAATCAAGGGGATCAGGGTCTAGCTTTCTCAGAAGTCTAGCGTGCTGTGCACGCTACTGTCCTCTCATGATTTGAAGTTGCAGTTTTTTGTTTTGCAGTGTACAGCAGTGTACAGTTTATTGAAAAACCCTGAACGCCAAAGTTGGAGAAATACTTTTCAAATGTCGTCAGCAGCTCGAAAGGAGTGGTGCCGAGAAAAAAGCGAGGTGTTCAATCGGGAAATCGAAACTGGCGCGTGTGTGTCGCACTCTTCTTCATTCCGCCACTGTGGCGAGAACTGTTGCCACCTCCACCTGACCGAAAGGTTGAACTTGAAAACTTGCGAAAACAGTCGCGCATCGACGCATCGTTGTGTCATTCATTGCAACCTTATCTAACGTGCCCTGTATTCCCATTAACAAACAAACGGCTTTGGGTGCTGCACAAAGTACTATGTAGGGTCTCGTACATCTTGTTTAGGAAGCTGCTCTTCTTCTTCTTGTGTCTCTACAGTCCGGGGTGGACCTGGGCCTCAACCAACATGCCTCTCCAACCAGCACGATTTGTCACCAGCTGCCTGCAGTTGTGCACTCCAAGTTGGTTGAGGTCCTTTTCCACTTGTTTGCGCCACCTTAACCTAGGCCGTTCTCTCTTGCTCAGATTCGAAGACTTTTCGGGCCGAAGTGGTCGTGTCCATACGCTTTACATGGCCTAGACATCTTAAGCGTTGTATCCGAAGACGCTTGACCAGGCGCATGTCGCTGTAGAGTCCATTGAGGTCGACGTAAGATCTTCTCCTATAAATGCCATCGACGCGAACAGGACCAAAAATCGCACGCAAAACTTTTCTCTCAAAGCGACTAAGGGATAAGGAGATACTGTTCTATCAGTGCTTAAAGATCTGTACTTATTTATTTTCCGTACAAGCTTTCCTTAGTTCCGGTAAAAGCCTGAAAAGGAAAAAGAAAACTTTCCAACGGATACTTTAAATTGAGTTGGAAAACGAAACCCTTTGCGAGTGAGTGTTACTTCCAGATTTCAGGAAAAAATCATTTGATAATATAAAACCTTCCGTTTATTCGTGTTGAGATGGATATTGTGGCGCGCTTTGTTTAGGGCAGTTCCCCTAACCAATATTTATCCAACGCTATTGCTTGCTTCGCGTTTTTTTTTTAATGTATTTCCCATTCCGTCCTTCGAATACTGAAATTGAATGTCGATTGAGTAACGGCTGTAAATTTCCTCGCACATTATGCCAAAATAAAACAATTTCCTCGCGAAAATTTAAAGTGGCGTCCAATGAAATTTGCAACGTCCAACTGAATCACTTATTCGTACTCAAAGTTGCTCCAAAACTGTACTCGTCGTAAAGATCTAATAAATCAAGGCACTGAGCTGTGAGTTAACCTCAAATGTGGAGCAGCATCAAATTGATTTATGTCACGGTTCAACTTTCACTCTCTCCACTCCACAGAGTGTATACACACAAACCCGTTTGCAAATAAAATTTCTAACAATAATGACGTCCATCACGGTCCGATAATGACCAGCAGCTTCGCGGTGACCTCCGCCGGCGCGGAATCGGTGACGGCGATAGATCTTTCTAGACGCACACCAAATACTCGTCCGCATTCATATGCAAAGTGTCGACTCACACCGAATTTGGTACGGAGTCCGGTGAATTCGCTGGCTCTAGCCGTTACGCTAGCGGTGGCGATGGAGTACACGCAGTCAAAAGCATCAAGGAGACCCAGAAAACCAGTGTTGTAGGTACGATCAAAGTCCAATGCCTTCGTGAGTCAAACGCACGCTCACCGGATGTCGAAGGCAACCGCGCAAAACTCGCAGAAAAAAACTGCAAAAAACGCTGCAAAACAAAACCCAATTACCTAAACAGAACCACTTGACCGAAGAAGAGCCGTAAACAACTTTAACGACTGCACTGCCGGATTGTTTATTGTTCGTCGCAACCTCTGGCAGTGAATTCACTTCGGAGCGACGGTGGCGGCAGCGGTAGAAGCTGCACCAAGGGGGACGAAACAAATAGTAAATTCCATTGATTTACACTCGGTTGTGATTTCCTCCTAATCTCGGGCTGTGGCGGGCCCACACAGCGACAGACTACAACAGAGTCGAGAAATCCAAAAATAGTTCAAATTATGTCATTGACTTGCTCGCCTTGAGGTTGGTCATTCGAAAATGTTCGCGCTGTGTTCTGTCGGACTGGTGTGGGACTGTAGTTGTCGCCCCCTCCACTTGGCCGAAAGATTGAACTTGAAAATATGCGAAAACAGAAATATCCCCCCCACCCTGTCAGTGGCGCGCATTCACCATCGAAAAGCACCGCATCGTTGTGTCGTTCGTTGCGACGTTTCGAAGCGCTTCGCGGCTACGTGAGGCGAATGTGTTTGCGGTTGTCATTCACAGGAGTTTGCATGTGCACCGATGTCCCCTGAGCTAATCACTGCGACAACAGTTCCAAATCGTGATCTATGCAGTGGCGGGCTGTTAGGCTTCTGAATGACGTTCGGTGTGACTTGCGTAAGACGACAGGCAATGACTGACGACCGGCAATGGACGACGGACGACAGTGTGTCGCCGATTTCGAAGGCGAGTGCGCTCTTCATTTGACGTCTGGAATGTCAGGCTGTTGGGTGAAGTCTCAAAAAAACGAACAAAAAGCAGAAAGCCAGACTGGCTAGCTGTCAACTTGACATGTTTTGGATCTTTTATTGTTTTTCATTTAATTTTTTTTTTGTCAAGTGATAAGTGATGTGACATTGCATGTGACGTGGAGTAGCTGTGAGAGAAGGGAAAGGCGGGGAAGTGTGCAGCTACATTTTCGGAACGACCCTGAGAAAGAGCAAGCAGCCTGCGACTCTGCCTTGTTATGACATTTTGCTGACAGCCATCTAGAGAGTGGAGAAACACGAGAATGACTTCACTTTGAAGGCGTTTGCCATGATAACCGAGTGATCCAAGTCTCGACCTTGTCGTTTTGCAAATTTTGACTGCCCTTCCTCATCTCGCTCATCAGCAGTGTATTTTCGACGTTGCTTAGAGTCAAACAAATTTCCTTATTCCCTCGTGCTTTGTGGTTCCAAGCAAAATTCAGGTCTTTCTCCTTGTTGGCGAAGGCACACATGAATTGCTTGCCTGACAGGCACACTTCCGCTTGTCCACCCGATGTCACTCATCCCTCTGCGGCCATACGTTATCCCTTGGCAATCACAATTAGCCATATCTCACACAGAATTCACTTATCCACTTCCGCAAGTCGATGATAACCACCCGCTACTTTCCCACCGTCACCAAGCCATTTCATCAATGTCAACTTGCTTCAGATTGAACACAATCGACATGGCGACGGTGTGTCGTCGATGCATCGCACATTACATACCCCTAAAGTGCATGATTGTGCCAAAAACAATTCATCATCGGGCGGTTTTCCTGTTTTACCCCAAAAGGCTGGACTCACACATCTCCTCGATCATGGCGAGTAGACGATTAAAAAACAATTAGTGGCTGCATTTTCCAGGGTTTCATGAATTATTCAGTGAATGTGGATGAATATGGGTGAATGCGATCCTCTCCCGCCGGTCTGCTCCATTCACGCTCGCAGTGACAGACGTTCGCTTGCATTTAATCTGAAAGTCAATCGATGATTTATTGGCACCGATGATTAAATCACGACCGACTTGTCGTCATGTGGTGGCTGGAGGTTGGGGTTGGGGCTCGGTACTGGACTTTTGCCCTGCTGGCGTCTGGGCTTGACTTGACATTCCGCCTTGTGCTGGGAATCGATCGATGCCGATTTGGCCAAGTGCCAAAATCAACTCACCCCCTCAGTCGATGTGCGCCTCTGGGTGTGCATGAAGTGTAGGCAAGTGGGTGAGATGTGGCCGTTGGGGCTCGTGGGAGGGATTTTAATTGAAAAGATGTTGCCTTGTGAGGCGATTTGTCAACGCCCCCAAATGCACTTCCTTTGCTGCTGAGGTCAGAGGTTTTGTTGGATTCTGTCACTGTTGGGATGGGTGCAGGAGAGACATTTAATCTGATGGATTGATGAGGGAGATCTTTCCGAGGAAGACTGATGGGTATTTAATATTTTCAATTAGAGAACTTGTCGAGGCTTTGGGATGACCAGGACGACAAATGCTTCTGTCGGGTGTAAGATAACAACGGACGCGTCGTGTTGACAGGAATAAGAAATCTCTCAAGGCTAATGCTTCGTGGTGGCACAAACAATGTTTAATCATTGTGAGGTGGACATCTTTGATGAAGAGATCATTATTCCCCTTAAATAATAAAGCTTCTACCAACAATTATTTTTTTCTGATATTGTGAGTATATGTAAAGAATGTTCATGTAGGGGAACCGCTTTAGAGTTCCTTTAGAGTCTCATACAAACCTGGTCTCAAACAACATGAGTGTCCAGCCAGTACGTACTTTCGTCAGGTGCCTCCAGATGAGCGTCACAATCTACCCACTATGCCACAGCTGCCAAAATGTCCTGAGCCGCAACAATTTTAGTTTTGCGGATGTCCTAAGTACCAGGTATACCGGTATGAAGTGTCAAGATACAAATGTTTTTTTTTTTTGTTTGCTATGACATCTGTGAAATATATTTAGTATAAATCAAGTCATTGAACAGACAACATCATATTTTTTCATCGTGTTAAAAGTGTCGAATTTTGTTCCAGAAAGTGATGATTTGCGGAAAGCATTACTTTTTTGTGTTCATTTGAAGAAAAGTGCTACAGAGTCGCATCGAATGTTGTCGAGCCATATGGTGATCATGCTCTATCAGAAGCAACATGCAAAAGATGGTTTCAACGGTTCAGAAATAATGATTTTGATGTGAGGAGTGAAGAACGTGGAAGACCACCAAAAGAGTTTGAAGACGCCGAATTGCAAACTATATTGGAAGGAGATGACACTTTGAGTCAAAAGCAAATGGCGGCAATGTTAAATGTTGCACAACAAACAATTTCTGACCGTTTAAAAGCTATGGGAAAGATCCAAAAGTGTGGAAAATGGGTGCCATATGAATTGAATAAAAGACAGATGGAAAACCGAAAAAACACTTGTGAAATTTTGCTTCAAAGACACGAAAAAAAATCGGTTTTGCATCGGATTGTTACTGGCGATGAAAAATGGATTTATTTTCCTTAACGGAAAAATTCATGGATTAATCTTGGACAACCATCAACATCGACTGCAAAACCAGATCGATTCGGCAAGAAGACAATGCTGTGTGTTTGGTGGGACCAGAAAGGTGTGCTGTACCACGAGTTCCTAAAACCTGGTGAAACATTTAATACTGATCGCTACCGACAACAAATGATCAATTTGAACCATGCATTGATCGAGAAACGACCAGAATGGGCCCGAAGACACGGCAAGGTAATTTTTCTAAATGACAATGCATCTGCACACAAAGCAAAATCGGTTCAGGATACAATCAAAACACTTGGCTGGGAGCAGTTACCCCACCCGCTGTATTCACCAGACTTGGCTCCTTCCAACTACCATTTGTTTTCATCGATGGGACACACATTGGCTGAGCAGCAAATTGGGTTTCTGATTGGTTTGCTTTAAAAGACGAACAATTTTTTTGGCGTGGTATTCACAAATTGCCAGAAAGGTGGTCAAAATGTGTAGAAAACAAGGGCCAATACTTTGAATAAAATGTGTTTACTTTCTCATTAATAATTAGTGTTTTATTTAAAAAAACGCTTATTTCATACCGGTATACCTGGTAGAGCCCAGAGCTAAAAATTGTCACGTCGAAATAGGAAATCATATGATGAACCCTTTTTCTCATCTTATCTTCGTATGAAAAGAATGTTGGTGACGTCTTCGGAAGAAATGTGTAATCGAAATCTTTGAAATTCGACCATATACGGCTTAGTTAAACTTTTAAGGCGATATTATACATCCAAATCATCGATACGTTGTTGTTTTTGGTCCAGTGTGAGCAAACGTGGCACCCGTTTAGAAAACAGCTTTCTTATGGACAAATGTTCACGCAAAATAGTGTGCACACTACCCTCTGATGTCTTTAAGGTGTCAGTAATCTCACGCAATTTCACTTTGCGGTTTTCCAGAACCATTTTGTGTACTCTTTTTGTCAGTGTCGTATATGTCAGTCCCGCGACTTATTGAATTATGTTTTGTACGTATATTTTGGGAGACGACAAATTTTTTCAAATTGGCATTTCTGTCAGGTCGCCGAAACACAATCAGATGCGTTTGACAATATTATGTATGTGACCTATCCCTTATGTCAACACAGATCATGATGGTACCTAAGAAGCGCTTACTTTTAGGGCCATCTATGGGCAAACAGCTTAAACTTAAACCCACAGTGTGAAACAATTACTGCCGATTAGCTGAAGTATTATCGGCCAAAACTATAATAATAATAATTCTAGGCGCTACAGTCCAAAGGGGGAACAGGGTCTGGCTTGCTCATCAACTACTCGTGTTGTGCGCGCTACTGTTCTCACGAGTAGAAGAGACCTACAGTTTTTTGCCGACTCCGAACGTCGAAATTTGAGAAACTTTCTTAGACAGTTATTACTCTTTGAGTGTTGTCAGCAGCTCGAAAGAGGTGGTGCCGTGAAAAATTCGAAAAATTGGTGTTGAGCTGGGGATCGGACCTACAACCTTCGGCGTGTGAGCGTCGCACTCTACCCACTACGCCACGGCGGCCAAAACTATAGCTATGAGTTAATCTTGTAAGACCAATATTAGTGCAATCCGTGCATTTAAAATAGGATATTCTTTCGTAGTTTCAAGTTGCTAGTACTGGAAATTGATGCCCGCCAGAGACACACAATTAGATAACTACTTGCCATTTAAAACAATCGATGTCTGGGCAATCAAGTAGCACGATAAAATAAATAAAACTAAATTCAAAAGTGGTGACAGAATCACAAGCATCGAGAACTAATGCAATCGGTAAAGTCGTGCAGAAATAATGGAGATGAAGAATTTAAAAATGAGCGTGTCGTATTTACACTTCGCTCAATTTGATATGTACATCCTATTTCATTGAATTCAACTGACACTTTATTCGACATTGAAGCGAAATTGAAACATACGAGGGGCGTTCAACATATTCTCGGTATCGAAGAATGCGAATTCAATTTAAATTGTTTTTATGGTTGCCGTGGCGTAGTTGGTAGAGTGCGACGCTCACACGCCGAAGGGTCTAGGTTCAACTACCAGCTTAACACCATTTTTTCGAATTTTTCACAGCACCACATCTTTCGAGCTGCTGATAACACTCAAAGAGTAATAACTGTCTAAGAAGGCTTCTCAAATTTCGCCATTCGAAGTCGATAAAAAACTGTAGGCCCTTTCTACTCGTGAGAGAACAGTAGCGCGCACAACACGAGTAGTTGATGAGCAAGTTAGACCCTGGTCCCCCTTTGGACTGTAGCGCCAACAATTATTATTATTATTATTATATGACTGCAATGCATGAAATGCGTTGTAAAAGGCACGAAATAAAAATACTTACGACCGCTGTTAAATGAGCCAAATTTGTTTTATCGTCTCTATTGTTAGCAAATCTTTAATCGCAAAATGTTTAATTTTGAGGAATTTCTTCGTGTACATTTTAAGTGCCGTTGATGACACACAAGATAAATTACAAAGTGACATCATTTATTTAACGAACGACATTTAAACAGTTAATTTACTTTGTCACTCGGATAGTTTTGAACGTCACGCCAAGGGATTGGCTTCAATTTTCTCTCCTCTGGCCATAACTTTAGCCTTTTTCGGATTTTACGTCCCGTTAAAATTGAAATCATATTCAAATTCCATTTTTCACCGAAGAACCTGCAATCTTATCATGTCCTGATACTCCTTGAATCAAACGCAACTTAACATTGTTACAATGAAAGGCTGTCAAAGAAAGTTAAGCTCAGAGCACGTTAGTTCGTAGCAGTTTCAAATATAAAATCAAGAAATGCAACCATCAAGTGGAAGGGGAATTGCATGGAAGGCGAGGGAAAGCATCAACTCATCACTAACTACTCGTGTTCTGCTCTCCACTGTTCTCTCACGAGTGGAAGGGACAGAGGTTTTTAGCAGGTAATTGAACTTGAGACGTACTGCAAGTGAGTTTCGCACTAAGCCACATATAAGCTTGTCAAATATCTCCGCTTTTTTGCTCTTCATTTAATACTTCTTAAAAAGTGTTACAGTGATCGGATTTAGTTCAAATATGAGCCGTTTTGTACGATAGGCCGTTTCCATCTAGAGGAAGCCTCGTAGAAGCCCCCCTCGTAGAATCCCCCTTCGTAGAAGCGTCCACCGTAGAAGCCCCCCCTCGTAGAAGCCCCCCCCCCTCGTAGAAGCCCCCTTCGTAGAGGCCCCCCTCGTAGAAGCCACCTTCGTAGGAGCCCCTTCGTAAAAGCCACCTTCGTAGGAGTCCCCCTTGTAGAAGCCACTTTCATAAAAGCCCCCTCCTTATTTGCGAAGAACTCGGACAGACACTTTTCACAAGCCTTCTTCTGAGGAGTCATTAACGAAGTGTGTGGTCTGGCGTTGTCCTGGTGGAACACTACACCCTTCGTGTTGGCCAATTCTGGACGCTTCTGGTCGATCGCCTGCTTCAAGCAGTCCAGTAGAGATGAGATAGATGTTCACAGTAGATGGTAGAATTAAGCGTCTGGCCATATGGGAGCAGCTCATAGTGGATGATTCCTTTCCAATCCCACCAAACACACAGCAAAACCTTTCTGGCCGTCAATCCCGACTTGGCCACTGCTTAGGACGAATCACCGGCCTTCGACCACGACCGTTTTCGTTTAATATTGTCGTATGTGATCCACTTTTCTTTGCCACTCACAATCCGCTTCAAAAATGGGTCGAGTTCGTTCCGTTTCAGCAGCATACCGCAGGCATTGATTCGGTCCACAAGGTGTTTTTTGCGTCAAATCATGCGGCACCCAATCATCATCATTTTTGCATTCAGCCTTCTGCAGATTGTATGAAATGGTTTGGTGACTAACTCCCATCTCCTGGGCGATGTCACGAGATGCCACGTGCTGGTCTAACTCGATGATTTCCATGATTCGATCGGTATTCGTCGTCACAGGTCTTCCGCCGGCTGGCTTATCCACGGTGTCGTTTCGACCGGCTCTGAATCGTCGAAACCATTCCTCCGCGGTTCGAAGTGGTAGAGTACCATCGACCAAAACACCATTAATCTCACGGAACGTTTCGCTAGCGGATTTGCCTTTAACAAAGGAAAACTTTAAAACAGCGCGAATTTGGGCGTTAGTGATCTCCATGTTTACAAGTCTATAGCTTTTGAACGCAATATCCAAACTATACATGCATAGCATAGTTTTGTAGGATATGTCAAGACCTTTCAAATGATGTACAGTATTGCTAGATACGAGCTCTGTAGCGCTTTGTACATAGCCGGAAAAATCAGAAGACAAAAAGGCGGAAGGGAGATATTTGGCAACATTTTATATAATCAAGAAATGCAACCATCACTCGGAAGGGCAATTGCTTGGAAGGCGAGAGAAAGCATCAACTCATCATCAACTACTCGTGCTATTGTTCTCTCACGAGTAGAAGAGGCAGAGGTGTTTAGCAGGGAACCAAACCTGAGATGTATGGCATGTGAGTTTTGCACTACGTCACATATTATATATCACATTTAAATCACAAACCAGGGTATTTTTTAAAAGGTATAGAACTTTCAAATTGAAAAAACCAAAACTGATTTTTCTTAATTGCCATGATATTAATTTTGTTCGACGTTCCATTTTTCTTCGGTCTGACCACCACAGGTGGCTGGGACATTGTCTTATCAAACATTTTTGGCGGGACATGTTGTCTCCAAGTAATCAATCGTTTCACTCTTGTCGATGGAGCCTATTGACTGCATATATCCTTTCAAAAGATGGACAGGCGGAGTTGAATCGGACGATCTTGGAGGACATTTCAAGCGTCCATAATGTAAAACTATGCGGTTAACAAACGTTTCATTCAATAAATCAGCTGTAAAACCAGCTGTATGGCATTTTGCGCCTTCTTGTTGAAACCACAGCTCCTTCCCATCATAGTTGTTAAAATTTATAAAGAAAAAAAGTCTTCCTCCAATTGCGCACTCCAAGTTTGTTGAGGTCCTTCTTCTCTTGTGAGTGCAGTCTGCAGGATCTAGGCCATCCTTTATTGCGTTGTCCCAATGGCTCTGATTCGAAAACCTTTTGGACCGGAGTAGTGGTGTCCATACACTGTACATGGACTTGTCATCTTAAACGTTGTAGTGCGTAAAGCAGCTTTACCAGGCGCATATCGCTGTAAAGTCTATAGAGTTCGTCATTATATACTCTCCTCCAGATGCCATCAACGCAAGCTGGACCAAAAATCGCATGCAGAACTTTTCTCTCGAGCAGACTAAGGCCTTCCTCATCCGATTTTAGTTTCGGAAAAGTCATGACTATAAAAAGTACGGACCAATTATATCGCCAACCCTTAAAGCACAAGAACCAGTCAGTTTTGGTGAATGCAACGATGTCTCAACGCACACTTTAGAACTATCACCACTTCGAATTTGGCAGTTTTCTTTGTTGAGGTATCCATTCAACCAAAGTGAGTGTTACCGTTAAACCGCTAAACCGTTTTGGAAATTAGGATCAATGGCAACCTGATTTTGGGCGAAATTTGCAAAATTTGAAAGCGTTGCTCGGGCGGCAGTCTGTTCATGTTGAAATTTTCAACCAATAAACCACTTGACAATTCATACAATGGCCACCGAAAAGGAGTTGCCAGCTCAAAGTTCTACACCTCTAAAAAGTTATAAGACAGTGTCACGCGATAAAGCCATACCACTTCAAGAAAAAAAAAGAGAAAGTAAAAGAGGAAATGTCATGCCATCTGCAAGGGTGATTTAACAAGCTAGACTTCCTTATTTATTTCCGGTCATCTGGCAAGTGCTATGATCCTGCTATTGTTATCTGCATTTCCCTCTCTAAGACTTCATTCAGTTCATCGTAACGAACATGATTCAACAAAAAAAAAATTCAACAACGGATTCATACATACGTACAAAAACATATTTTGACAGCTGTCACTAATTAAACGTCGTCACAATCCAAATCTCAACTCCCAGCCCTTCAAATTGACGTCACGAAACAAACTCATGTTCAAGTCGTCATCTTAAAAACGACTTCCGTTCAAGTAACTGTCGATTAGTTTCTAATCCCCATTAGCACTGAATTAATTTTCAACTATCCGCCGACGACGTGTGAAATTGCAGTGTGCTGCGACACAGTGCAACAAAAAGCGCAACGCAATAAACGGCATTCAAAACGTCAACATGACAGACATTCTAACAGTGATCACAAACATAAATACCCCCTCTCGCGATAATTTTTCGCATCAAACAGCGTGCGATGCCCAGAGTGCAGTGCAAACAACTGCTTCCCCGGTTGACATTCCGAATAACTTAAGAACTTTCATAACTCCTCCCATCGTCTTGGAGAGTCAACTTGACAACACAGCTGTCTGTTGACTTAGAACTGAAACGTCGAGCCACGATTTCAGGAGTTATGCAGTGAGCAACGTCGTTGTCGTCGGCGGATTCCCATCAAGCGAAACGCGTTGCGCAACAAACGATTGTTGTCAGAGATTGTCATTTGTGTGCTTGTCAAGAATTAACTTCCTCATTTTGCAGCAGCGGCGACGGCAGCATGCGATTGACGGCTAATTAATTTAAGTTGCAAAAGCAAACAATGGAGGGTCTCAAGTTCATTAGCAGGCGCTCTGTTTCGATGTGTCATTCGCTGCTGGAACCTTCAAAACAATGCCTTAGGAGGGGAAATTCGTGCAAATTGTCCCAGACACTACCTGCTTTGAAACAAACAAGCCCGAGCTCAGACGCGCCTGTCAGGGGATGGTAAAGGTGTTAAGCACCTCGTCCGGATACAAGCGCAATTAATTTTGATTATCTTCTGTATTTTTTTAACTGGTCTGCCTTTTTCCCAGATTGTGATGTGAACATTTTTAATCTTCCAATGGCAACCCGCTCTAAAATCCCCTCAAAAACGAGGGAGAATCCAAACAACAGCCACAGTTGGTGTTTTTTCGGTAATCGGTGGGAAAAAGGAACAACACTTCACCGTTTCCCATCAGCTATGCGCCATATGTGTCATCGCAAAGTGGACCTAAACCTTTCAGCCCCGGCTTACCGCTGCATCACATCTACCACAACACAACTCGTCCACAATTTAGTTCAGGCCACCAAATCCCCTGGAAAGACCACCCCTCCGATGACCCTGTGCGCACAATTTAGGCACTGGGCAGCTTTGCGAACTTCCCCTCGGGCCGCAGTAATTGCCGAAAGCAATTAAATTCACTTCTGCTGCAGTCCACACACCGATGTGTCCGGGGGTGCTGCGGGACGAACCCAGATCAGACCCGCTGCCCAAAGCCAGTTCAGCTGCACCCGTAACTTCCGGCAAATGAAACTAAATGTTTCAAATTAAATTAACCGAACCCGTGCTAAACGGGACGGGAGTTCGGAGTTCGCAGTCCCGTGTCTTTAGTTTGAATTGAAAAATTCACTTAAAAACAGTTTTAAAGTTGAAGCGACCGATGGGGAGTGCGGAATGCATGTGGCCTGGGCACTTGGCGGAGGTTTAACCTCAGAGATGGGACTGGACCGGAAAAAAGTGAGCATTTAGAGAATTTTCAAATTGACTCCGGGTGCTGGCGGTTGTTGTTGGCAACAACAGAGAAGTCGGTCTGCGTTCACCCCAACTGGGATGCACTTTGCAGGGATCCTGCGTTTTGACGGGGTTTCCAATGAAAAAAAAAAAGTTATCCAAGTGTGATTTAATCAACGGGTAGCTGGGGATTTTCTGGTGTAGGAGTTGAAACTGCGCCTTAGCCAATACAGTCGGATATGATGGGATGTCCGTTGGAATAATTAATGAGATTTCCTCGAAACTGTTGAGTGCAGGCGTGAATTTGCGGTTCCAAGAACAGACTATTGGAGGAGTTAATTGGATGAGAATTGTTTTAGGAGCAAATCGGTCTAAGGAAACACTTCAAATTAGGGAAAATTGTTAAGACGTTTATTCCTAAGTTATGGCCAAACGGAGTCGAGGGACTGTTTTTGTTGCAAGTCAGTCAGGGAACCTTCTTCAGCTTAGAGAAATTTTAGTAGTTGTTGTTTCTTAAGAAACTAAAACGGTTTCGAGAGTCCGAAACGCCCAATATCCCAAAGACCAAAAATTCGGAGTGTCCAAAATTTGGTCGCATATAATCTCAGTAATACAGTCAAGAAAGATCGTGCTGGCTGGAGAGGCATGTTGGTTGAGGCCCAGGTCCACCCCGGACTGTAGCGCCACAAGAAGAAGAAGAAGAAGAAGAAGAATAAAGTCAAGATGGAAACATTTCAGAAGAGTAGTTAAAGAGGGGAGGTGGGGACATTTTGCCCCCTTCCTTGGGGTCATTGCACGATTCGGAGACGGTTCTGAAGCAAAGTGAGTTCTCAAATGTGGTTTCTTTGATCTTTTGGGAAAGTTGAATTTTTGTTATCTCCAGATTATGGCCGAAAGATGGTCTTAATAACTTAAATTTTAAGTGTTTGCAGATTAAAACCATTTTCAGGTTTTGGGCAATTCCACATCTTTGCTAGTTGGAAATTTAGAGCATTTACTCATTTTGGTAATGCCTAAATTAGGGGCATTGCCAGATTTTGGACGTTTTAAAATTCCGGGTATTTGAAGATTTCAGTCATTTTCAAGTTTTGGATAATTCCAGACTAGGTCCATTATCAAATATTCAGTATTTGCAGATTTTGTCCATTTTTAAGTTTTGGGCATTTTCACTTTTTGGTCATTTTTAAGTTTTGTCCATTTCCAAATCCAGGCTATTTTTTAATTCTGTGTATTTGCAGATTTTTGCAACTTTCAAGTTTTAGGCATTTTCAGATTTTGTGCATTTCTCAAATTATGACTATTCACAGATTTGACCGATTCCGGGTTTAGGCATTTTGAGATTTTGGTCGTTTTCAAATCAAAAGTGTATACAGATTTTGGCCCTTTTCAAATTTTGTACATTTTCAGATTTTGTCCATTTACAAATTTGTAGTATTTGCAGATTTTGGTAATTTTCAAATGTTAGGCATTTTCAGATTTTGTGCATTCTCTAAATTGTGAGTTTGCAGTTTGCAGATTTGACCATTTTGGAGTTTTGGGCAGTTTGAAATTTTGACCATTTTCAAATTGTTTAGTATTTGCAGATTTTGGGTATTTCAAATTTTAATTACCAAATATTTAGAGTTTGCAGATTTTTTCCAATTCCAAATATGGAGTATTTGCAGATTTTGGCAATTTTGAAGTTTATGACATTTGCCAGATTTTGTGCATTTCTTAAATGATGACTACTTACAAATTTGACCATTTTAGAGTTTTGGACATTTTGAGATTTTGGTCGTTTTCAAATTAAAAGTTTTTTCAGATTATGTCCATTTCCAAATTTTTAGTATTTGCAGGTTTCGGCAATTTTCAAATTTTAGGCATTTTCAGAGTTTGTGCATTCTCTAAATTATGAGTTTTTGCAGATTTGACCATCTTGGAATTTTGGGCAGTTTGAAATTTTTTCCACTTTCAAATTGTTTAGTATTTGCGGATTTTGGGCATTTCAAATTTTAATTTCCAAATATTAAGTGTTTGCAGATTTTGTCTAATTCCAAATATGGAGTATTTGCAGATTTTGGCAGTTTTGTCCATTTCCAGATGCAGACCATTTATTAAATCTGAGTATTTGCAGATTTTGGCAATTCTGAAGTTTAAAACATTTGCCAGATTTTGTGCATTTCTCAAATGATTAGTACTTACAGATTTGACCATTTTGGAGTTTCGGGCGTTTTGAGATTTTGGTTGTTCTCAAATTCAAAGAATTTACAGAATTTGGCCATTTTCACATTTTATACATTTTCAGAATTTGTATATTTCCGAATTTGTATGTATTTGCAGATTTGGCAATTTTCAAGTTTTAGGCATTTTAGGATTTTGTGCATTTCTCAAATTATGAGTATTTGCAAATATTGCACATTTTTAAGTTTTAGGCATTTTCTGATCTATGTCGTTTTGCATTTTGCACACTCTGACCATTTTCAAATTTTGGGCATTTTCAAGTTTTGCCCATTTCCAAATCCAGGCTATTTTTCAATTCTGTGTAATTGCAAAGTTTTTCAAGTTTAAGGAATTTCCAGATTTTGTGCATTTCTCAAATAAGTAATTTTTGCAGTTTGTCGGTTTTCAAGTTTTGGCTATTTTATTGTGTGGAATCCAATTTCCTTGCCTTTGAGTAGATTCGAGTGCCTTTGAGTATGTTCGAGAATTTGAAATGGCTGCTTCAGTGACACCCAAAGTTCGACGCATTTGAGTGAAAAAAAAAATGTTTACGCCTCAAATAAATGACATATACTGAAATGACGTGCAACGACAGTAGCTTTCCAATGCATGTTCCAATGAAATAGTAACAATGGAATAGTACAAGTTACAACATCTCTCAGCAAACCGCACACATATAAGCTATGCACCTAATTTTTGCAATTTAAAAATTTTAGACAATTTTTGCCTTTTGTAACTTTGAACTTTTTTGAATATGCAAATTTTGGTCATTTGCAAGTTTTGGGCAGAAGACTTTGGTGATTTGAAGACTTTAGTCATTTTTATATTTTGAGTATTTTTGGATTATGGTGCTTTTTGGAATGTAGGCATTTCGTTATTTTGTTTAGTTTATTTTGGCTGATTTAGGACTTAAAGTTTTTGTCAAGTCTTTATTGAAAAACTCCCTAAAATAGAAGAAAGTTTTCACTGGTGTGCGGAAGAAGAAAGCCGAAGGCCAAGTGTCATATTTCCATTCAATATTGATATTAATCTGTAAGTCCCCTTCACTCTTTAGATAGCCAACCACCCCTAATCTCCTACCGAATACCGAGCTTGCGGCGAGCAACTTCACACACTCCCCAGCCACGTGTTGACTGAAATACGCTTTCGACTAAACCTAAACCTTGATCCACTTTTCGTGCAGTAAAACTTGTTGACAGCTCTGTGCAACTGCTGTCGTTAAGGATTTCATTGAACTCTCATGCGAGCTGAGTACTTTTATTGCCAGCGCTGAACGATCGCGCCTGGATGTCAAGTCAGTTGACTTTAGAGTTTTGTTTTGCCGAATAAGGTCGTCAAAAGTCACTTGCTATTGTTTAACGATTCCTGGGTGGGTCATTAAAACCCCTCCGAAAACAGACTCTCAAAACAATCACTTTGTCACTGAATTCGGCAATGAACTGAATGAGAGAAGTAATTTTTTTCCTCAATACGAAATGAATCGAATTCTGTCGGAATTTTTGTTGTTTTCTTGATTTAAGCACTTCGATGTGATTTGTCGATTAATGACGTTCTACTTTTTGTTTCATTGCAGGTAAGCATCAGCAGCTGTGGCGGCTCGGAGTGGTTAATCTGTCATGTGTGACAGCCGCGAGGTTATAACTTTAATTGCGACAGTTCAGTCGCATTCTTGCGGAAATGTCTCAATTGAGAGCAGTAAGCAGAATCGAAATGCGAAACTTGTGCAAGAGCATCTGTGAGGAATAGTGTTCGGCGTCAAGGACGTGTGCATTTGTTGTTTGAATGAGGGACGGAAGTGAATTTGAAATTGCCAAGGAAGTGCCCAATTCGGTCCCAAAGTGGCAGTGATTCTCAATTTGTGGTGAAGATCCTCTAATTCCTGTTATAGTCTGCTGACGAACATATTCTGCTAATCAGTGCACCAATCCAATCTAGTCGTAATCACCTCCGTCTCAAAATGCGGTGGCGCAAGTGTGGAACTCGTCATCAGACCTGCCCCGTTGTCGTCATCGTCGCCTACCCACCCCCTGACAAAATTCGAAAACCCTTGAAAATCCTGCACTTATGGCAGGCCCCTGCAATTGACTTTATCACATGGCATGGCACTCAATCCTCCGGACAATGCGAATTGCTCACCGACCTCCGCAAAAACCGCCAGACTTCAGAGAAAGCCCCCGGCTGCGTCTAGACTTTGAATTTGAAGCACCCTTCATAGAAATCCATTTCAATCATTTCGACGGTTGACTTACCCCCACAATCTGGGGCGGGCTAAGGAAATGCAGCTGCAGTATGATTAGACGAGGGTAGCGTTTTGTGAGTGTGGGGTGGTGGTGGTGGTAATGCATCGTCATCATGTTCTCTGCAGATGGAGATGCTGGAATTCAATGACTGCCGTCTGGCATTTTATGTCCTCCTTCGACAAGTCCGTGCAGAGGTACAGTCGACCCCGGACGCGTCAGCTAGCGACAGTGCGACAGATGGGGGGCACGTCACGACGGCACGCCCTCATTTTCAGACTGTGGAATTAATTTAGATAAAAGATATGAATCAGCTGATAGCGCGCGGAATGAAATAACTCTTCCTACCAGTCGTCCGCCACCAACCACGACAGCCCGCCGGGGTCGGGGGTTGACACGACTTTGAGGAGCCCCCACGGTGGCATTTTTCATTCCGACTTCCTGCGGTTGGTTGTTGTGTTGCTCGCCGAGAGGCGTACGTGCGCACGCAAGTAGACTGCCGCGTTTGCAAGGGTGCTCTGGAAATCCCAGAAATTCCCGCTCGGCGGGTGATTAAAATTCATCTTTCGTGCCTGTGAACAATTATGTTGGAGTACAAGAGTTTTTCTTTTTGGGATATGCAAATTACAGAGCGCTGTTGGGGGAGGGTGGGGAGGGGTTGCTCCCGCCTTCGTGATACGATTGCCAGCTCGTAAACTACTACGGTGACTGTAACATACGTTCTTTGGATTGGAGTGAAACTTGTCGCGCGCAGTGGTGTGGTGTGGGCTGTCAGAATGATTGCCTATTCGCAATAAAATATTGGCGCCGTTATGAGGGCTTTTGGATGGAGCTCGACTTAATCCTGTAAGGGGTTGCTTGGTTTGATATTTGGATAAGGGTGGTACGTGAAAAAGGCGGTTCGGAAATTTTGTGTAGTTCTGATCACAAATAGTCCTTCAAATGGAATGGGGGGTTGAATGAGCCGATCTCAGTGCTCTTTTGTTGGCGACTGAGAGTAATTTCGTGGTTTCACGAATCGACTTAAAATTGCTAACTTTCGAAAATGGAAGTAAGAACAAATAGAAGTGATGGAGGGGAATAGTCAAAGGGCATCGGTGCTAAACAAGTCACTTCAAGAGTCATCCACTTGAAGGAGCATCGCGGCTATGTTCTCGGGAACATCTGCTAAGGCAAATGACACATTAGTCAAGTGACGTATTGTTGCGACGTCAAGCACACCGTGGCGTGTTCAGGCGGCTTTTCTAATCAAGGCAAAACGGCAGCAACTGCAACAACGTCAAAAGCATTCAGATCGCTACGGGATTGATTGAAACGAAAACGTGACTTCGTCCAGCGCCACTGCGGGTAAGTTAAGGAGCATCGTGGCTATGTATAGGAACACAATCTCAACCTTAGTCCCGCGATCTCTCAGCCTCAGTCTCGCGACATCCTACCCACATACGCGCGGCATCCCAGTCTCAATCCCGCGACATCCCACCCACAACCTCGCAATTTCCTAGCCTTATACCCACGACATCCCAGCTGTAGTCTCGCGACATTTCAGATTCACACCCCCGGCATCCCAGTCTTAGTTACACTTAATTCCGGCCTCAATCGTGCGACAACCGAGCCTGAAACTCACTACATTCCAGCCTTATATCCGCACAGTACAGCTTCACTTCCCCGACATCCCAGCCTTAGTCATACCCGCGACATTAAAGTCTCAGTCTCGCAAAAATTCCAGCCTTATACCTGTGACATTCCAGTCTCAGTTCCGCAACCTTCCAGCATCATACCCGTGACATCCCAACCTTAAAGTAATAATTGTTCGCGCGACAGTCCACAGGGGGACCAGGGCCTTGCTTGCTCATCAACTACTCGTGATGTGCGCACAACTGTTCTCTCATGAGTAGAAAGGACCTACGAAGTTTGAGAAGCTATTTTAGACAGTTTTTACTCTTTGAGTGTTGTCAGCAGCTCGAAAGGGGCGGTGCCGTGAAAAATGCGAGGTGTTCAGCTGGAACCTAGACCTTTGGCGTGTGAGTGTCCCTACCTACCCAATATGCCACGGCGGCCACATCCCAGCCTTAGTCAAACGATATTCCGGCCTTAATCGCGCAGCATCCCAGTCTCATACCCGCGACATCCCTGTCTCAGTCCCGCAACCTTCCAGCCCCATACCCGTAACATCCCAGCCTCAGTACCGCGACATTCCAGCCTCAGTAAAGCGACATTCCAGCGCGACTTTCAAACTCTAGTCCCGCTACATCTTAACCTCATTCCCGTGACATCACAGCCTCAGTCCCGCGACCTCACAGCTTCACTCCGGTGACTTCACAGTTTCAGTCCCACAACCTTCCAGCCTCATACTCGCGAATTCCCATTTTCATATCCGCGACATTTCAGCCTCACTCCTCCGACATCCCAGTCTAAGTTACACGGCATTCCGGCCTCAATCGCGCAGCATCCCAGCCATACACCCGCGACATTCCTGCCTTATACCCGCGACATTCCAGTCTCAGTCTCGCATCATTCCAGCGCCATTCCCGCGACATTCCACCCTAATTTATACGTCTTCCTATCCCTGGTCCAGCCACATCTTAACCTCATTCCCGTGACATCACAGCCTCAGTCCCGCGACCTCACAGCTTCACTCCGGTGACTTCACAGTTTCAGTCCCACAACCTTCCAGCCTCATACTCGCGAATTCCCATTTTCATATCCGCGACATTTCAGCCTCACTCCTCCGACATCCCAGTCTAAGTTACACGGCATTCCGGCCTCAATCGCGCAGCATCCCAGCCACACACCCGCGACATTCCTGCCTTATACCCGCGACATTCCAGCCTCAGTCTCGCAGCATTCCAGCGCCATTCCCGCGACATTCCACCCTAATTAATACGTCTTCCTATCCCTAGTCCAGCCACATCTTAACCTCATTCCCGTGACATCACAGGTTCAGTTTCGCGACCTCACAGCGTCAGTCCCGCGACCTCACAGCTTCAGTCCGGTGACATCACAGCTTCAGTCCCGCAGCCTTCCAGCCTTATTAACCCAAAGCATCCCAGCCTTAGTCCCGCGACATTCCAGCGCCATACCCGCAACATTCCATCCCAATTCCTATGACTTCCAAGCCCTAGTCCCGCCACATCTTAAATTAATTCCTGTGACATCACAGCCTCAGTCCAGCGATATTCCACCCACATACTCGCGACAACCCAGTCTGATACCCGCAACTTTCCAGCCTAATATCCGCACATTCCAGCCTCACTCCTCTGCCATCCCAGCGACAATCCACCCTCAATCGCGGCCTCATAGCCGCGGCATTCTAGCCTTAGTCACACGACATCACAGCTTCAGCCCGGTGAACTCACAGCTTCAGTCCCGCAACCTTCCAGCCTCATACCCACGACATTTCATCCTCAGTCCCGCGTCATTCCATCTTCACCTTCCGAAATCGCAGCAACAACAAAGTTAATTCAAAGAACATCACGGTCGACTTCGAACCAAAGTCCAAGGATACACTAGCTTGGCACCTAATTTCATCGACATTGCATCCAATTCAAGCCACTTTGGGGCTTAGACAAGCGACATCGCAGCTGAATTCGGTGATGCTGCGCCCTGAACGAGCTCACACGGCGTTCTCCAGATCAGCACCAATTCACCATCCCGATCAACGGCATGTACAAAACACCGCTCCTGAAACTCAGTTGATAATTAAAACTTGTTCCTTGGTGGTCTCCTTCGTTTAATTTGATTTCCTTCTTGCTCCCACTTCATTTTTCCTCTTCAAAGCTTTTCAACCTCTTAACATATGAGTCACGTTTGAAAATTCTTCAAAGTCATCACTCTCCCCCGGCAAAACTGCCACCAACACACAATCCTTTCCGCCACCCACTCAATCCTGCCACATCGTTAATTATTTCAATCTTCGCTGTGAGTTTATGCAAATTGAAACTTAATTTCGTTGAGATTCGAAACAGATTTTGGCATGTTCATAACGTTACCCGCATGGAAAGTTGTGCTTGCAGTTGAAGCCTCGTTGAAGTTCATTTCGCCCACCCACTTCCACCGCCCCCTTCCTATGAACCGCATTTTCTGCAGGAAAACATAATTCTTTGCGAAATGTTCGATGTTTACTTGTGTTTTCTTTTTCCCGGAATAAACGTATGCCAGATGAGCGATGGAATCGAGTTAACTTACCTGCACACAAGCAGAGAGGCACAACTTCGATGCACAGTCTGCAGCGCAGAAGCCCTTCACTCCCTGGCACTATTTCCTGGTTGCCACTTAAAGTTATCCGTCGGTAAGGTAGTGCTTCCAAGAATTTACCGGGAACCGAAAGCTGTTGCAGACGTGTGCTGCAGTTCGCCAGGCGGTGCGGGGAACTTCAGCGTTCCTGATCTGAGTGGCTATTAGGGAGTCTGTTTAAATTGAAACCATAATCCACTCCAAATGGGAGGGGGAGGAGGTGATGTTTTTAGAATTTCATGCCAGCTGATTGACACTTCAAGCAGTTCTCTGTTGGATTTCCGACGAATTGGGGTAACAATTTTGGGCTTCGAGATGGCAGTTATCACAAGAGGGTTGAGTTGGATGAAGTCCCCTCGAATTCTTGTTATTAGCCGGTAACCTTAGTCCTTGTTTCAAAGAATTTGTAAAGCGCCTTCTTTCCCATGCCTGCATTGAGTGTATATTTGTCGTCATCTGGTGTGGGAACAAATATTCGCCGTAATTTCGATGCAAAATGTTTCATGCGGAGGAGAGATTCTGCTTTCCGCAGAATGTAATTAAGACTCTGAGCAGTAATGTCTTGCTCTAAATTCATGACTGGTTGTTGGAATAAGTTGGCTTCAATGTGAATGATTGTGTCTTTCTGCCAAGCCCAAAGTTCTTCTGTCTTCTTACGTGCTCGTAACACGTGTCCTCCTTTTCACAGGCACTGTCCTTTGAAAGGCTTTTGAGTGTAAAATGTGTAGAAGAAGGTCCATTTCACTTCTTATCTCCTTTTCCTCTTCAGTTGACGCTGCAGAGGCGTTTCTATTTAACACATTGTCTCTCGAGTTGCCTCCAATTTTGCCCAACAACTTGATTGAGTTCTTCCTTCATTTGTATGCGCAATCATGGCAGCAAACCTTGTTTCTAGCAATACTTCGGACGAAAAGACTGGTGCTGGTGCTGTGTTTCCAATGTGCTCGACATGGCTCAGCCAGCTCCTCAAATGTATCCCTTATTGGATTGTGTGTGTGATACGGCCACGGGTAACCAGGGCCTAGCTTGCTCATCAACTACTCGTGTTGTGTGCGTTACTGTTCTCTCATGAGTAGAAGGGACCTACAGTTTATCTCTTATTGGATTATCGCCATTATTTTGCCATTCAAAGAGATTTGAAGCCGAAGCTGTTGTATATTCCCTCTACCTGACCAATGCATCCCAAACGTACATCTGTGTCGGTTGGCATACAGCATGCCATCAGTCTATACCTTTTCTGAAACCAGCAACGGAAACAGGATAAAAATTCCCAGAACCCAGAACAGAATCTACATTTACAAATGACCAAACAATTCCATCAATCGCTGTAGAATAAGGCGCCAGTCCAAAGCTGCTTTGGTCCTTTGAGAAAGTACTTTATCTCATATTTTGAAAATACTTTGCCTCCTGAGTTGAATAAAGCAGCGAGTGGCATAAGAGTCGCCTCTATTTGCCGCAGAGTCGAGCTTGCTAATAACCTCAAAGATCTGGCTGCAGATATAGACGCTATATACGATGCGGTGTTGTCCATCCCTCCCAGAGGACAGTTATACGATGCATTGGTATTGTCCATCCCAGAGGACAGGTATATGATGCATTGGTGTAGTCCATCCTTACCACAGGACAGTTGTACGATCCGTCAGTGTTGTCCATCCTTCCTTCAAGAAAGGTTCAACGTTAGTTTGCCCTCGTGTCTATTTCAATCGCAGCAAATGCCTCATTGACAGCTCGTTGCGTTGAAAAAGTTAATTTCAGTGACGTCTGCTGTCCTTGTCAATGTCGTCTGCTGGTAGTGTCACCCGATAAACGAACCTTTGTTGACTTAAGTTCAAAATTTCAAAAATTTTCGTAAGAATGATGTTAAAAATGATAAAATGATGACAACTCAGCGGCTCTTCGAAAGTGCCTTACGACATTTTAGTCCCCTTTTTGCTCAGAAGAAATCTCAACTGATCTGCGTCAGCCAGTCAGTCCAACGTCTTCCTACACATTTTGACGAATTTGATAAGAATGCAAAAAAGTAACGTGGTACTCTCTAGATCTTCTACAATAAGTCCGATGTCTACACATGGACATAGCATATCTAGGCAGACAGATCACAAGGACAACCATTTGACTGGCAACATGAAGCTCCAGATTGGGACTTGGAGCAGATTAGTCTCAACTCTTGCCATCTTTACATCAAAGTGAATAAACATTCCTTAAAATCAGAATCAGACACCATTGTAGTCACTTTAGTGGTGGGCTAACCTGAAGTTTGTCCATTCACATGCTGTATAACCCAGGTTCTTTTACAGGACTACAGGACCTACATTACGATTTTCGTGATAGTGATATACTCACGGAACGTCTTTGAAGAGGTTCTCTAAAATTATTTTTAAGGATCGGTAATAAAACCAATATCCCAATCCATAGCGAAGAAAAGTTGAACCTTCAAAAAGAAAGATGCTGAAGATCGCAATTTATAGGAAAAAAGTTGAACCTACGAAATAAGAAGCTACTGAAGAGCCTAGCAGAGAGTCCTTCGTGGTCTGAAGCGACATGAAAATGTTTCTATTTTATTCTAAAGGACTGTTAAGCAGCCTGGTCTTTGCTCAAGTGAACTGATGACGTTCGGAATCATAGAATCTTAAACCATATCTGATATACAGCACATAAATTTTGAGCAGCTTACAGTAAATGATTTTCTTATGTTTCCTTTTTCTGGTCAAACTAAGAAAATAAGGCTTCATATTCTGGAACCCGAATTATTTTGTATCAGCGTTCAAAAAGAACTTCTTAGGATCAATTCGATAGTAAAAAAGCTGTTGTGGAGTTTCAAATTTTCTCCTCTAAGGGGAATAATTTCAAGTTCCGTCAATTTTCAATAGATGGCACCACCTGCAAATTGTGGCTGATCTTGGAAGCGATTCCCTACTTCATTGGAAGGGTAGGAAATTTTTCAGCACTCGAATTGCACGTCTGCTTCAGATGCTTCTGATTTATGCTTCTTCGAAAATGTCCGAATTTGTCTTAAATTAACAACATTTGTGAAACATTTTAATTTTATTTTTTTAATTGGAAAAAAGTGCAGCGTCTTGTAGAAGTTTGTTAAATCTGCTCCGACCGAGCGGTCATGCGGAGAGTATTTTCGATGCTTCAAAAGAGGCGATGTAAGCGTCGAATGTAAAGATCGTCTTGGCCAGTCCATTAAGGAGATCCTGTACTGGATACTTCGAAGTGACACTGCAGCAATTTACGTTCAGTTAAAGAAAGTTATATTTATTCAAAAGCAGGAGTGCCCAACAAGTTGAAGTTGCGTTGAGGTTTCGAAAGGTGATTTTTCACTTCCGAGCAGTGTCTTAAAAGACATAAAGGGAAATAATTTTCGGAGATTTTTCGAGGCCGCCGTGGCGTAGTGAGTAGGGTGTGACGCTCACACGCCGAAGAATGTAGATTCGATTCCCAGCTTAGCACCAATTTTTCGAATAATTTACGGCACCACCTCTTTCGAGCTGCTGACAACACTCTAAGAGTAATAACTGTCTATGAAAGCTTCTCAATTTTCGCCGTTCGGAGTCGGTAAAAAACTGTAGGTCCCTTCTACTCGTGAGAGATCAGTAGTCCCCCAGTGGTCCCCCTTTGGACTGTCGCGCCAACAATTATTATTATTGTTATTATTAATTTCTGGAGATTGAAAAGTGGACACACTACGATATCCCCAAGAATTCTCTACAAGGCCTTGTAAACCCGTTCCATTATCGCCCACATCGACACCAAAGCCAAGCATCCAACATTCAATGGTTTTGCTCAGCATAACACATCACTCAATAAGCCCCAGGGCATATAGGGGGCGCCACTAACATTTGAAATAGACCAAGAGCATTTGAATACTACCAGGAAACGATGAAATGCGAGGTTTTGCTTGCTTTTTCCGAGTTATGGCTATTTTGAGGAATGCAATACTATTTGGGAGGCCACTGGTTGGGGTTCTTTGAAGAATTCAAATAATCGTTCCAGTCATTTCGTCCTTTAACGATGACAGAAAGGACCACATTTTTTGAAAGTTTAGAAAATTCGTGAAGAGTTGGCCAGCAGTTTGTTCAAACGGACAAAAACTTGAAATCGAAAAATCGTTCCACTCATTAAGCTGACTGGAACGATAGCAGAAATCACTCATTTTTTTAGAATATCTCGAACATCTTAAAAGAGATGGCCAGTAGTCCCTTCTGGCGGACAAAACTTTCAAATCGAAGATTCGTTCCAGTCATTGAGTCGGCTTGAACGATGTCAGAAGGGTTTCATTATTTAGAAAATTTCCAAAATTCTTAGAGAGATGGGCGGTAGTCGGTTCCGACGGACAAAACAAGAGAGATGGGCAGCAGTCGGTATCGACGGACAAAACTTTGAGTGATGTACTTTTTTTTCCATTCTGTTGAACATAAACGTATGGTTTGAGCATCCCCCGCTGTTGTTGAAATTGCGACTGCGACGAAATAGAACGTCTATTGGTGTACATTAGTGCTGACACGTACAAGTCAAAAGCAGTTTGGAGCATATTTAGGACTTGAACTTCATCAATTGCAGCTTAGGCTTCATGTTCAGAAACCTACAGTTTGAATTCAAATTAGATTTTAAATCCCTTCTGCTTTCAGCATCACAACGACGAACCCAACAGAGTTCTTTTCTGCATGTCTCCCGAGTATAAACACTTCACTTTTCAGAGCCCCTTCATATTCAAGTGAAACTCATTTCCAAAAAGCACTTAAGAAATATCATTCGAACCTGGCTGGCAGTGACCAAGCAAACGAAAGGAGTCTGTGCAGTCATTTGGTGCAGGTGCCTATTCCTGACGTCAAAACAACACTTACACACTCAGTCGAACCTTCGCCCCTCTCCTGATCGCCCCGTCACCATCTCGTCCGGATCAATGCACCAGCTCAATCGAAGAGCACCTCTGTCAGTTTGAACGGTGGTTAGGGTCGCGTTCTTTGTCTCAAATCCGCACTTCAAGCAAAAAGCAACCTCATTTGTGTTCAAGCACGTCACCGGTCCCGGGACTCCAGCCACTGACTCCTTCTGAATGGGGTTGCCTGGCAGTTTCTAGGGACTCTCGGCCTAATTGGATGGATAGATGTACAGGTACAAGCACTCACCCTCGCCGAGTTTCTTTTGTTGCGAACGTGTATCATCTCTCCTGCTAATTGGAGTGGATGTGTTGTCATCTTTTGATCCCTTTGACGACGCAAACACATATGCCCGCCCGACACATGCTCGTGACATGTCGCCGTGCAGTGGTCGCCTCCAGTGACGTCCCGATTTTGTCACCATTCAACTGGATGCAATTGAATGGATGATGCATATGCATACATGCATGTCCTCCATCCCGGCTGCCGGGTTTTAATCAACTTTTGATTCGTTTCACTTTCTGGAACAGTTGCGTGGTGGATGCGATTAAGCCGGCTCGGTTGCGCCGTTCATCAATCATTTGGGGCATTGGGGGGCTGTGAATCTGGTTGAATGTCCTCGATTTCTTCTCCTTACTGGGGTTGGAGCACACTCGAGGAGTGTGTGTACTTAGGCGAATTAAAAACATTTCAAGCGAAGGGAGAGGGGGGGAGGGAAGGGGTGACTTAACACTTGGCAACGCGGAGGGGCGCGATCTGTTGTCGATACTTGTGCTGATAATGTTCGAGGAGGATGACGCAGGGTATTCCGAGAATTACACGTAAGCAGTTTTCGTCGTGTGTCAGGGCCAGATTGTTGCCAGGATACCCGAGGGTATCGATTGATGGTTCGCGTGTAGCAGGTGGATGTAAACTGAATCTGGAGTCAACGTCGAAAAGGAGATCAAGGACTGAGAAAACAATGCCCTCGGGGAGAGGGTACTTAACGAAATCTGTTTTGATGCTCGCCCAGAATGTGCGATGGAGCACACACTGTTTGCGAGATCGTTTAACTCATTTCCAGTCGAGTGTAACAGAATCTGTTGAGATTTTGATGGCACTGGTTGTCTCAGTCACTTGGCGGTATTAAGTAGCACAGGGCGCTGTGTTTTCTTGCAATCCCTTTGAAAACGTCACTGTAGCGGGATGAGTAAGGAATGCGTTTCATTTTCGGAGAGGAGAGAGCAGTCGAAAGAAAAAACGAAATTTTGGAGGGTAAAAGGTCCCGTCGTCGAAGTACGTCGACTTCAATACCCCAGGTTCCGTGCATCTATTTGGTTGTCTTTGCAATAGTCCAAGAGCACCAAGTGCCTGTCAAAGATGAAACTATACGCCGGTTGTTGGTATACCAAATTGCCAACCAAGTAAAGATGTGCGGGAAGACCGTGATGCGGTTTTTATTTGTAGCAAGTTGCTCCATGCGACTATGAGCTTCAAGCAACTTTCAATAGCGACATTTGAAGGTTGCGGAAATATTTTGAAAGTGGCATCTGCCAAATAGCCTGTCGAGTATTGAAACTGCTTCCACATATGGAGTTAGCCCTGAACAGCACATGACAATGGTGAACATTTTTTTTAAACAAATTGAGTGTTTTTTTGAGGCCTCCGTCTGAGGACTAAAACAATTTCCTACTCGGAAGAACTGTTTATGATGTCATACTAGTATTATTCTTATCGCGCAAAGAACTTGGCCTTTCTCTGGGCACAGCTAGATGCGGTTGAGGTCTGCAGCTATGCAGGATCCAACTGAATTATAAATGAGCTTCGACCGAAAAGTCACTTACAGTGACTACCCCAATTTGTTGATCCATATGGCATTCTGTTTTTGTATGGCACTATAGTCCGACGTAGGCCTGGTTCTTAAACAATATGCCTCTTTAACCAACACAGTCCATCGCCAGTTGCCTTCAGTTGCGCACACCAAGTTGGATGAGGTCCTTCTTCACTTTTGTGCGCCATTTCAGCCTATGCCGTCCTCTGTTGCGTTGTCCCAATGGCTCGGGGTCGAAAGCTTTTTGGGCTGGAGCAGTGGTGTTCATGCGATCTACATGGCCTACCCATTTTAAGTGTTGTCATTTTAAACGCTCTCTTTGAAGACGCTTAACCAGACACTTGCCGCTGTATGGGGTGTAAGTGGGAGAGTTCGTCGTTGAATCTTCTTCTCCAAATGCCATCAACACAAACGGAACCAAGCATTGCACGATAAATTTTTCATTGGAAAACTAAGGGTTTCCTTAATCGCTTTCAGTAACGTCTAAGTGGGCCATAAAGCAGAACTGAAATGATAAAGCTTTTATACGAGTACAAAGGCAGCTTGTCCTTTCAGGAGAGGGCTCTATCACTCAATTGCTTCCTAAAGCCATAAAACTGTTTTTTTTCGTTACTGATGTTGTTGTACTTATTTACCTTCACCTTAAAGAGAATCATCCCAGCACCAAGTGCTATAGGGATCTCATTAGCCGCTTGGAGGGACTAGCTCTTAACGAGCGCAAAGACCTCCGAGATTAGCTAATAATAATTGTTGGCGCTACAGTCCAAAGAGGGACCAGGGCCAAGCTTGCTCATCAACTACTCGTGTTGTTCGCGCTCCTGTTCTCTCACGAGTAGAAGGGACCTACAGTTTTTTACCGACTCCGAACGGCGAAATTTGAGAAGCTTTCTTAGACAGTTATTACTCTTTGAGTGTTGTCAGCAGCTCGAAAGAGGTGGTGCCGTGAAAAATTAGAAAAATTGGTGTTGAGCTGGGAGTCGAACACAGACCCTTCGGCGTGTGAGCGTAGCACTCTAACCACTACGCCACGGCGACCACTCCGAGATCAGCTGCTCAGACGAAAATGGCAAGATATATGGGGGACCTGCGTTAATGGCAGAGTGACATGCAGCTTCCTTCGCGATGTGTCACTTGTTAAGTCCATTGGTGGTCTTAATTTGAGTATGCATCTGAGCTACTTGCTTACCGAACACGGTTTCTTGAACTCATTCTTCCTCAAGCGGTCCAAAAGCAACTTAGAGGCTTTCTTGTGCGGACATAGCTCAGAGAATTAGTTGCACGTGTTGTGCCAATGTCCTCTTTATGATGACATTCTGGACCTTGGAGCTATGAACTTATAGTGCACTGATGGGACCTTTGACGTCGGTCTGGAAAGCTTTCAGCAGACGACGAGTTAGAATGGCGCCTGCTCTTACAGCAGCGCATAATTAGTTTAGAGTAGGATTATAAGTTAACGGTTAACGGTTAAGGAATCCTACTGAGATCAACATAGTTACAAAGCTCGATCGGAAGCTATGTATATTCTGGTACCACAGGAGGGCAGGAAATTCTGAAAGTTAGTTTCAGCCTGACCCTTGTGGTTGGCCCCCTTGTCGAAATATCATGGTGGCTGTGGTTTATACTCGTACCCAAATCGCGGAGAGATTTGGAAGTAATCAACCGTGCTATCTGATGTGATCTGCTTCAGTCACCTAGATCGGATGAGGTCGTATGGTTATTGGAATTTACCTCTGATTCGATGTGGAGTTGCATTCAACCGGGTGCTGTTATATAGAACAGCAGAGGTGTAGAAAAGGAGGATGACTGTGCATTAAGACAAGAGCAGATTGGTACTTGGGACAGCTCCCAAGGCGTTAGTCAGCATTCTCCTGACTATGGGTGTATGGAGCTCTTGGTATTAAGCCTTAGCGGCAGGTGATCACGCAAATCCAACTACACACATGTATCTATTTACCGCAGAACCGAGGTAGACGAAGTCCTTGACTACATCGACATCTCTGCTGCCTTATTTGACTCCCTGTGTGTCCTTTCTTGACCACAGCATGTACTTCGTTTTGGCCTCATTTACCGCCAGATCCATTGGATTCTCCTCAGTGCCACAAAACGACTATTTGACGGTCCGCTCTGTTAGTCCAATCAAGTTGATGTCGCAGTTGAGCTGAGTTTTGGAAGATCGTGGCTTTTGTGTTGAATTGTGAGTTACGCACGATTTTCTCAAGAATGGTGCTAAAGAAGTCACATGACAGCGCGTCGCCTTGTCTAAAACCTTTTTTGACATTTAAGGTCTCGGTAAGTTCGTTACTGCCCTAGACGGAGCAGCCGTTCCTCATCGTCATCCAAAACAGTCTGACGGATGTGGAGGGGATGCAAAAACTAGACTTGGCACTGTATAGCTCGCTCTTTATGCACACTGTCATATAGTAATTGTATGGCACAACAGTCCACAGGGGACCAGGGTTTAGCTTGCTCATCAACTACTTGTGTCGGGCGAGCTACTGTTTTACCTCACGGGTAGAAGGGACCTACAGTTTTTTGCCGACTCCAAGGGTGAAGTTTGAGAAGGCTTCTTAGACAGTTTTTACTCTTTGAGTGTTGTCAGCAGCTCGAAAGAGGTGGTGCCGTGAAAAATTCGAGGTGTTTAACTAGGAATCGAGCGTAGACCTTCAACGTGTGAGTGTCGCACTCAACCCACTACTCCACGGCGGTGTCATATGCGGCCTTAAAGTCAACGAATCGAACAGGTGGTGAGTGTCTATCTGTACTTCCTGGGTGTTTTCCGGGATCTTGCCGTGAAGTGACGATCTGGACTGCTGTGCACTTCAATGGTCTGAAACTACACTATTAAGGACCTGTCAGGTCGTTGACAAATGGTTTTACGCGCTTACACATTACTGCAGAAAGGCACTGTAGGCGATGTTGAGGAGGCTGATCCCTCGGTAGACAGCTCGGTCCAAGGGGTTTCCTTTTCTACGGCCCAGGCAGATGATACTAAGATTTCACTTATCTCCATAGCGAAACAGCGTGGTACAACTGGAGCAAACTGCAAAAATGGAGGTTGGGTGTGAACTTGTAGTTGGTGGCATGAATGAATCAATTGCTTAAGGTGAATCCTGCAGGGAAAGTTTTAATTACTACAAAAGAGGAATACTCAACAACGAACTGATTCACTGTTCAGCGAGGCTGCAAAGCTGGACCTTCTTGTCAACTTCTTTATTTTTTAGACACCAAATGAATGCGCCTTTGAGAGGACTCTCTTGTCTTGCACATATCTTACAAAACTTTAGACAGTAGAGGGAAACATGTTTGCATTAAAATGTTCCCTTGAGATTATATACAGATTTAAGGAAAAATTAGTCCCACTTTGTGGTCGCCGTGGAGTAGTGGGTAGAGTGCGACCGAGGGTCCGGGGTCCGGTCGCCATTCGGAGTCGGCAAAAAACTGCAGGTTCTTTCTACTCGTGAGGATTATTATTATAATCCTACTTTGAGAGCATTCACATGGATTCATGGCCCTTGGCTAAATGCCTCAAAACTTACTGTATGGTGCTCAACCCGATTTTGGTTTAAACCACATTCATCATGACTTGCACAATTGTTTCGGCAGTACCTCTGAGAGGCCTCCTTCTGATTGTTTGACTTGAACCTTTGTGGAAAGATCTCTGTTCTGACAATTCCTTTTGGCTGAATAAATACCCTGAACCGGTATCCCCCTAGACCGAACTTGCCACAGTAAATTGCCGAATGAATTTCGAATCGCTGTCTATTTAAAGTAACCTTACCAAAGTCGCCCATGATGCGTGTAGTTCCTCGAAATCGCGTAACATCGTGCAAGTTGCGCTCATGGCGCTGAGGACCCGAGGTCTTTGAAAAGTCCAAATTATGCCAAGAACTAGGGCAGCCCCCAGAAGTAGAACTGCATGCAATCGTTTGACTTGTTTTAGATCCGCATAAATAGGAAAGACTTAAGAGACACTAAGCTCTAGGAAGGAACCTCTAATCAGTGAGTTCTGAGAATGACATATCTCGGAGGCATGACTCTAAGTCACCAGTCGCCTGTTTGCCGAGAACACCTTAACGTGGGTAACAGTTGAAAATAGCTCGCCCTTAAGCAACATCATATTCGTCTTAGCGGGTACACCAACACTTATTCCAAATCGATATAGTTCATCGCGTAAGACGCTCATTAAACTAGTTCTTCTTCTTCTTCTTTTGACGCTACAGTCCGGGGTGGACCTTGGCCTCAATCAACACGCCTCTCCAGCCAACACAGTCTTTATATACAGGTTTCCGCGCCATAGAGTAGGACTTGGATAATCAAGCTGTTATATAAAAAGCAAGCTTAGTTCTTCGAGAGAGGGCTTTATTACTCAATTGCCTCTTGACCCCAAAAAAAAAACAGCGATTGGCAAGACTGATTCTTGTTTGATTTCGGTACTGATATTGCTATCCCTATTTACCGCGGGGCCGCGGTAGACGAAGTCCTTGATAACCTCGAAGTTTCTGCTTTCTATTGTGACGCTCTGTTCGAGAGGTCGGTGTTGAGTGCCCTTTCTTGATGCCAGAATGTACTTTGTTTTGCCCTCATTTACCCCCAGACCCATTTCCGTTTCAATGCCAGCAAATGCCTCATTCACGGCTCGCTGTGTTCGTCTAATCACGTGAATATCATCAGCGTAAGCTAGCAATTGAACTGACTTCTAGAAGAAGTCAGTGTTCAGGTGTTGACTTGTTTGTTACGCACAATCTTCTCGAAGGTGATGTTAAAGAAGTCAGATGACAGCACGTTGAATTGTCTAAAATCTCTTTTGATATTGAAGGTCTCGGTAAGTTCGTTACCGACCTTGACGGAGTAGCGCGAGTTCTCCATCGTCGTGCTACCCAATCTGACGAGTTTGGTGGGAAATTCAAAACTAGACATGGCACTGTATAGCTCGTATCCATGCACACTGTCATATGCGGCCATAAAATCAACGAGATCGGGAGATGGTGAGTGTCGATTTGCACTTTTTGTGTCTTTTCCAGGATCTACCGTAATGTGAAGATCTGGTTTATCATGCACTTTCCTCGTCTTAAACCACACTAATAGGGACCTATCAGGTTATGGACAAACGGTTGCAGACGCTCACATAATAGCAGAGAGGATCTTGTATGTGATGTTATGAAGACTGATCCCTCGAAAATTGGTGCAGTCAAAGGGGTCTCCCTTCTTGTGAACCCGGCAAATGACACATGGTTCACAGCTAGATAATTCCTAGATCAAGGCGAACAGGATTTTGGCAAGAGGACAATACTTGTGCAGTCAAAATGGAAATCTGTCATAAGATGTCATAGATGGTTTGTGGGCTTTAAGCCCCTCTCGAGAATCCTTCACATGTCCTCTCAAAATCCAGACTGAAAAAAGAGCTAGTTTTACTTCTGGATGCTGCCACTTTTCCACTGTCAAATTTGTCTATTTTTTTTACAAATAACTGAGAGTCGTTCTTGTCCCCTATAGAAGCGGATATTGATTCTTATCCTCTCGGTGGGCTGTAGAAGGACAATCACCCGAGCCTGCTTCCAGGCATTTGGAAAGTGGTCGAGACACATGCATTACCCCAGTTAAGCTTCCACATATTCAGGAATGGCGGAACGGAGGCGGACTTCAGCCTGATTCATGCTCCACATTCATGTGTATTTTTGTTGCTCCTTATATTCAAAGGGGACGCGAGTGCCATTTAGATGATTCAGTGATGCCATCGACATGCCAAAGGTGCCTCATAAGCACTTTCCTTCATTTCAATTCAGAGGTGGGAAGTACCCAATAGAACGAATGGACGGTTTTAAATGAAATTTCTCTATTTGGGAACTCAGTTGTCAGTCTAGCCTGATATGTATTTCAGTCTTAAAGCACTTGTGGCAAAATATTTTTGAGGATTTCATACGCATTCCTTTTAATTGCCATTCAGAAAACGCAACGCAAATCTAGAAGAGTTCGCATTCCCTCAGTAGCTTCTCTTCTTTGTTCCTCACTCAATTCTCAGTGCACTGCAACCACCACCACCACTCTACACCAGCACAAAAGAACCAACTCCTCCCCAGCTCTTCTGTTCCCTTCCCACATCAGAAAGAAGCTTCTTCCAGAAAATCCGATTAACAAAGCAAAGGCGCCCGCCCTCGACAAACAACACAGCGAGTGTTCTTTCCCCCGCCCACGACCTCCGCCGCGCTTTCATCCGCAACCCACGCAAATCAACATTCATTTACTTTGTTTCCAGCCCACGCACAAGCCTCCCCAAGGAAGTGAATCCCGCTGACAGGAAGTAGCGCTGCATTACGAGTGGAAGCGGAGGGCAGTGGGGGCACTACCGAATAAATCGCTGACCATTTGCCAAATCAATTTGCGTTTAGTTTTTCTCGTTAAATTCTGTTGTAACGGTTATTGCCGGCGCAGGCTTAGATCGCACTGAAATGGTTGCTCACAGTACCGATAAATATCCTTAATTTATTTATCTGCCCCACTTCCGTGCCCCAGGACGCCTGTATGCTGAGCCTATTTCGGGGAAACACCCGCATCCTTTCCGAAGTTCTTTTGACATTAAAATCTCATTAGAGCCCCTCTGCGCCAACAGGAGAATCCTTTCTCGGCCGGAGAAGGGCTGTTCGCCACTTCCACAAGATGCATACCCTCGCCGACATCTAGGTGTGGGGGAGGAAGTAAGTGCGAGTCTTAATTTACACATGACAACACATCCGTGTTTGTGCAGCTCTTGAGACGTCTTCCTGTGTCGGGGTGGGTGGCGAGGGGGCTCTCATGACCGGTATGCACCCCCAACACATCGTTACGAGTGCAAATAAATGATCATTTGCGCAATGGAATTAAGGAACTACTTCGCTCGCCTCCCGTGTGTGGGTCATTGCCTCGATGTGGGCACTGTTCAGATTCGCAGCCTCCTGCGCTCCGCACTTGTCACAAATTATCACTCGTGTGGACTGGCGATGTGTTCCGTCATTTAGCGTGGCCGGCTGCAGTGTCTTGAGAACGTGAGCGAGTGTATGCCGTGCAGTACCTTGCCTGTGGGGCGGGTGAGATTGAGAGTCACGGACGGGAGGAATGAATGGCATCTCCAGCAGCACTGGCATCGCTAATGAATCGTGTCGATGCGTTGTGTGCTGTGTGCGCTGCTGTAGTGGGTGCTGTCTCAGTGGCGGTGGCCACCCTCGTAAATCTTGGGGTTTTGTGTTCGTGCTTGGTGCTGCGGTGTTGATTTAATTTCACGATTGCACTGCAGTGAGATTTCAACCTTCGGCCCGGGTGCAGTCGAGGCCGAGATGATATCTGGCTCGGGGCGCACTGACACTGCGTCGCCGCCGACTTGCGTAACCCAAGACTAATGGGATGCAGGCAATTTAGCTAAGTGGATGATCAGTGGCTGTGTTCGGTTTCGAGGTGCGACGTTCTCCGTGAATAGTATTTCGTTCTCGGTTGGCGGTGAGGTGGCGGGAATGTCGTATTTGTGATTTCCGTGAGACTTCCTGGATTGAATTTATCTTTAAAGCTGGTCTTGAGTCTTGAGGCATGGTGTGCGCTTGGAAGGCAATGGAACTTGTGGACCTTGGTTAGGAACAATGCAGTCAAGCTTAAGTCCCACATTTTAACAGATCCTTTCTCAATCAACTGCCCGACACCAAGCCATGCCTTTGGAATCGCGTTTGTCCAAACTAAATCCAGACGATGTCACCTATAATCTTCACCAGGAGACACATGAAAAGCAATCACTTTCCCACGCCATGTAAAAATCTTAGGAAAATGTTACGTATACGCCACCGACAACTTTGACGATGTCATGTCGTTAGATTAATCCGTCTCCACGAATGGAGGACACATCTCGATGTAGTGCGCATTCCACACCCGCTAAGGATGCTGCGAGGGGTGAGTGTGTGAAGTGGGTGAGGCAAGGACCACATCAAGGCAACCACACATCGTGTAGTAATTCTTGTCACCAGCGATACAATGTGGTTTGCTTCGAGAGTGAATTTTGACAAATTTAATTTATCCCAGTTCCACCGAGTTTCACAAGACGTGTGTGCACGCTCGACAAGGCGCCCCAGGGCACAAGGGAGCTGTTTTAAATTGTTAATCAAAATTTTACCGCCTCTTGACTGGAACTGGGGATTTGTGGTGTTTTGTGTATTCGGCGTCATTGAGAAGATGTTGAGTGTTGTGGAGGGAGGGGGGAGGGGGGGTTGGTGTTGAATTCCTTATGGCTTTGGAAATGAGTTGAAGTCAGTGGGGAGTTGCCAAGGTCGGATGATGTCCATGGGTTTGAGCTGCTAATCGAGAAAGTGGTCAATTTTCGGTTAATTTTGAAATCAAAATAAAAATTGAAAAAACACTGGATGGCCCTTAGCGGTCCAGGGAATGATGGTGTTTTGCGAAATATTTCTGACTCCAGTTGGCTAGTTTTGGGGACCGGTCCTGCACAAGTTGGTTGTGGTTGGAAACCCCAAAGACCACATTTGCCATGAATTCGGTATTTAACTATAATCTTCGTTGAAGCAGCTTATTAGAAGTAAAAGGCTTGATATTCTCCTGCGTTGGACGAGATTTTTGAATTTTTGTTTTTAAACAAAGAATTTTGCTTGCTTCCCCCTGAGTGTTGATTTCTTGATCAAAAGAAAGAAACCACAGACCTTTAACACCAGTAAAACATCTTTGAAACACGTCAAAACTTGACTGCCACCAGGAAGCAAAGTCATTCCCACCAGTGGGAGATCACCCGCCATAAGACAAGACGTTGCTTGTTGCGGCGGCGGCACCGTCCTTCAAGCGCCGTGCAATGTCATTAATCACAAGCCACTTATGATCGTACTGCCGTAGCAGCACACACTAGTCTGGGATCTTATTAATTGCTGGCTCCATGTCAAATGAGTACGCGTACACCATTAGCAAATGTGACATAATGGCAGTTCACACTTCGCCAGGGCAAAGTACATCGCCGGCAATTACAGACGAGAACGGCTTAAAGCGATTTATTACCCTGCTCGTCGACAATTAGATGTTTTGCCATGCGCTCCTAGACCTAAATGTCGAACTTGTTACGTTGCCGGTGTGTGTGTGTGAGTGAGTGAGTGTGTGTCGGTCTCCAGTAGTGGGAGTGATTTATGAGTCATAAATTGTGAACAAGTTCTATAATTCACAAGGCCAAAGATGAATGGTTTTTTTTCGCTTTGACTTGTCATTGAATGAAAGGGCTGCTGCGGCTGGAAGTTGTGCTGGAATATTCAAATTTAATTGGCCGCATTTGGATGACCTTTCCGGAAAGTGCAGATAAATCATACCTTTCTTGAAGTTTTCAGAAGAACGTGGACTCAAGGGGCAATGCGATTATCGACTGCTTTCCAGTTGTGATGGAGGAACAGATCCCTGCGCAGTTTTATGTCGGTTTTGTTATTTGTGGCAGTTGTCTGTGCTTTAAGTCGAAACGATTGTCGGGTAGATGTGAGCACCGTCTGCCACGGTATGGAGGCGTGGATATTCTGATGTGATGCGAGTTTCCTGAGTAAGTGAACATGCTTCATCAACACTGAGAATAGACTTTCTGCTGCTAATTGGCACCAAACCAAACGGCAAACTCTACGTTTGATATCTTAGGAGGTCTTCTACGCCGTGGAAGCCTGGACCCCATTAAGAGGGAACAAAGAAGCCCGCGGGTGTAGCGAGAACTTGTGTTGTGATCCGTTTTGTGTTACACAATTTTGAAGAAATGATCCAAATACGAAGTTGTACGAGGGTTTTTGGCCGTGTGAGCGTCTTCGAATTCAGGGACTTTTCTGAACGGCGCAGAGCTCTTGAACACCAAGTCTTTGTGCCAAAGAGTCATCGAATGTATGCTTTTGACATCACAATAAACGAAAATGTCGTAACTTATTGAGAGATGCGTTACAAAATTTTAAATTTTGACGAGTTTCTTTGTTTTTTTTAGCAGTTTCGTTGTTCAACATTTGTAATTTTACCGAATTCTTGGTTCTTAATCCTTAATTTACGTATGTGGCAAGTCAGTTAGACTTCTTGTAATTTGGTAGAGAATTTTAAAGTCCTTCACGGCAGATGTTCCTTGTGAGTAAAACAAAAGAGGCCTTTTTCGCGTGAGTGTTATCTGCATTGTCTCAACTTTTATGTCTCGCCTGTGTTGCACCAGTTTGAAGAAACAGTATCTATTCTGAAACCTGTATTTCGAACTTCAAAATTCAGTTTATCAGCTTAATAAAAGGACACTTCGAATCCGTCGATGATCACGGAAATTGATCAAAATCGTGAAGAGGTAGGGAAATGTAAAAATATGCCGAAACATCAAGCTTGCACTGCTCTCTCAGTCTTTTTGAGATAGAGGTTCTGACAATCAGTCTAAATGATAAGAATGTTGAAAACGGTATTGACTGCCGGTTTGATTTACAGTCAAATGGCCAATGAGTCACAGGTACTATCGATCCCAAGAATCGTAAATTCCATTGCTCCCACCATCAAATAAGTCCTTGTTTCTGGACATAGAGACAGAACCGGCTAATAGAAGCGGCTGGTCGAATTCTCAATTGGTACAACAGATTAAACCACTGTTTGACTTGCAGAGGTAAGTTTTAAAAATAAGCACACCCTGGGGATACAGCACTGTGGCGACAGTCAAAGACAGTGAAAAGACGCCACTGTCATTGAGCTTGACAAAAATACGGTTCCGATGTTAGAAAGAGTAGACACGTGATGTGGTGGAGCGTCAAAATGGAGCTGATCAAGAAGTTGTCCCTTTCTACCTCTGAACTTAAGGGTTTCATGAGAGTTTCATTTGAATGAACTTTATGAAGTTCTGAATAAACTGAGTGCTGAAATGGATAATACTTGGAAAAGATTATTCCTCTCCAAAAGGAATCTAAAGCTTCAAGTAAAACCCAACCAATCCATCAATTTATTCTAGCAATTGGAGTCAAATTCAAGAGAACACACGCACTGCTTTGCCTTCCGACATTGCCCAGAATTCAGTCCATTCCATATTAATTGGAAATTCTGAAAATGGAGTAAACGTCCCACACAATATGAAGTCTCCACATCACCCGCCATGTTCATCATCAATATCGACTTCTCCAAAAATTTGCTTTCCTGCACCGGGCCACTCGAAATCATTCTAAAAATTTAAATTTAGTACTTTCTTCTGCCCCATAACGGAAACGATCTTCTGCACTCAAAGAGCATCCTTTATGTACACACAGCCTGGGGATGTCCACCTGGTGAGTCTCAACATGAATTTTTGAACAAATAACGAAAGCCACCCTCTCCATCATCGCTCCGCCCAATATCCCGCGAGCGTCTTTAATGTCAGCTCAAATCATTTTCTCCTGGGAAGAGAGAAGAATTTATGTACCACCCCACTCATTGCTCTAGTTTCTCAAAAGCTGTAATAAATTTTTATCATTCCCTTCTTGTGTCCTCGAAACCAATTCACTTGCTCACATTCCAAACACGTACACGTACACGTCACACACCCTCACCCACACAACAACGTTCAGAAGCAACAGCAGGCGACGCGTCCTCCCTGACTGCACCACCAACCCTACCGCAATATGTCTTTCACTAAATCATGTCACTCTGGTGGAGGAACAAAGAGGTGTGTACGCAATAATCCTTTTTCCCTCCGCCACCTGCAAACGGCTCCGGATCCCAGAATCGGGATTCTGAATCCGGAATTCTGGATTCTGGATTCTGGTGGCGGGTGGTCGTGAGTGAGTTTCCCGCTGTGCTTATGCACTTTTTGCAATTTTTTCCTTTTTTGGGGAAGCAAATGACCCCGTTTCGTTATCCTTTTAAGGATAACAAAGGACACACCCACACGGACACACACAGGTGTGTGCACATAAATTTCACTTCCATGTCATTATGCATGAGACACTTATCTGATGGCCCCCTCTGGGGCGACGGGAAGCTTTATATTCATGAAAAACTTTTACCTGCTTCATATCCAGAGCAGCAGCACCTCCGGCAGCCCCGTCGTCACGGGATGGATTCCTGAAAGGATGTCAGAATCCATACAGATTTTCATTTGAAATTCATCTTTTCGCTGGTTTCTTTTTATGGCCAAAGACAAAACCTGAATCTGCTCAATATCCTGCCGTCGCTGGTCGCGGAGATGACAAAACTCCCCCGTGTGCCCGATATTTCACACGACACGTCAGGCGCTCGCTTCCTGGATGAATTATTCACATCACTTTGCTGTGCCGAGACCGCTTCCTGCCTCCTTCTGGACACAGTCTGTGCTAATTTCTTCTGCAGAATTGAATTTTAAATGGCTTCATATTGATTTTTTGTCTGTAAGCGATCCTGGCGGGGCAGATGCCAATTGTTCCACTTTGACTTTGCTCGAGCTCGAGAGTCTGTGTAATGAGAAGACGGCTGACATGTGCTGAGACTCTTGGCATGTTTGCTGACAGATGTCATCGATGAACTGGGACGTGGATTGGAACTTTGTCTGCTGCTTCTCTGTTCATTCACTGACATGGGTCCTGACAGGGGATTGCGTCTATTTTCAATCTAATGTGGCATAAAATTGAGAAAATCACTTAGAAGGTGTGCGGTGTGTGCAAGTGGAGTTTAGTCGAGCTAAGATCGGTTGGGATGGATGAAAATTAGGGGAGCCCCTCGAAAATGTCCTCAGGTGGGGAGGACGGAAGCAATTTGGATTGCCCGATCCTTTTCGGCGCCGAGATGAACTTTGTGCTTTGGGCTTCATTAGATTTGAAAACTCAAAGGTTGTATGTTTGTTTTGAATATGACGGACCTCGGGTATTGAGAGTATTTGAGAAAGGGGAGGGAGAGAGAGCGGTGGATAGAAAAGGTGTGATAGAGAGGGATGGAGAGAGGGGGAGCGAAAGAGAAGGAGTGATAGATAAAAACGGAAAAAGAAGAAAGGAATGAGAAGGACAGAGAGAGAGAGAGAGGAAAGTAGAGAGAGGAATGGAGAAAGAATAACGGAGAAAAAGGAACGGGGACAGGATTGGAGGGACCGAGAAGAAGTAATAGAAAGGGACAGAAGCAAGCTAGTCTTAAAACTTAAAATACAAAATTTATGTTGAACAAGTTTGCTACCGCGATAATATTGCAACATTTCCCTTCCGCTGCATTTAGACTGCTGCACTGCTCCAATTTTGGAATTTCAAAAACAAAAACTGTGACAAAAATTTAGCTTATTCGATGCCCTTACGCCGTAGTTTACCTAATAATAATAATAATTGCGACAGTCCACAGGGGGACCAGGGCCTAGCTTGCTCATCAACTAACCGTGTTGTGCGCGCTACAGTTCTCTCACGAGTAGAAGGGACCTACAGTTTTTTGCCAACTCCGAACCGGCAAGTTTGAGAAGCTTTTTCTTAGACAGTAATTACTCTTTGAGTGTCGTCAGCAACTCGAAAAACGTGGTGCCATGAAAAATTCGAGGTGTTCAGCCGGGAATCGAACCTAGACCCTTTCAGCGTGTAAGCGTCGCACTCTTCCCACTTCCCCACGGCGGAAACTAGTAGTTTACCTTCTTACGGAAATAAGACGATCGCTTAGAAGGCGCTTTGATTTAATATTCAGTTTAATAGGCTTTTTGAACATTTTGTACTCCACTTCGTTGTTGCTGATTGAAACGTCTGTCTACTAAAGGGTGTTTATTTTAGAGGCATACAACTTTGAAATGGGATAAACCAAATATGATTTCTTTCATATGACATGAAATTCACTTCATTTGGATTATAATCTTCTGGCATTATAACATAAATTACACATCCGGCATTTGAACAATCCTACGCTATCTGGAGGTCCGATTTGTGATAACTTTTTTAAACACTTACGGCCATATAGCGACAATAACGCAGTGAAAGTTGTACGCCATGTGGTCGATCATCTCGATCATATCGTCGTAGTCTACTGACTTCACATTTCCTCACAGAAAATAGTCATGCGACGTTAAGTCACACGATCTTGAAAATCAGAACCCGTATTCGTAATTATTAACGTTTCCAATGGTTGCAGTTATGAAAAAAAAATCAAAGGCAATCTTGTCTTCAGCTTGTTCACCAAATTTAGTCGTTTCTTGCCCTGCGTCTGTCTATTCGCATTGAAATACCAAATCAAACTAAAACTAAATCACTGGACAATTGGCAAAATGACTGCCAGGTAAAATAGTGTTGACAACTTAAAGTTTTGTATTCTTACAAAAACAACAGTAAATGGAAGATTACGAAATAGTTTTTATAAACAGACAGATCATCCTAGATTATGAATGTAGCGCCAGGTAACTTAGAAGACCAGTTTTAGTTCGCGTATTCAATAATCATCCCAAGTCTGCAACTGCCACCGGTGTTCTAGCACACGTTTCTTACTTCCAAACAAACACCGATCAGCTTCTTTCATTACCCAAATAAAACCCTAAAAAGAATCTAGTTTTAGTCCGCCAGTACTGTATTGCTTTTTTTATTTTTCCTAACCTCATTAATCATTAAGTCAGGGGAAAAATACTATGCTATGTAAATTTATGAATTGAGCGATAGTCCACAGGGAATTGGGGCCTAGCATGCTCATCAACTACTCGTTTTGTGCGCACTACTGTTGTCTGACGGGTAGAAGGAACCTACAGTTTAGTGCCGACTCCGAGCGGCGAAGTTTGAGAAACGTTTTCTTTGACAGTTATTACTCTTTGAGTGTTGACAGCAGCTCGAAAGAGGTTGTACCGTGAAAAATTGAAGGTTTTCAACCGGAAATCAAACCTAGACCTTCGGTAGGTGAGCGTCACACACTACCCGCTACGCCACTGTTATGTAAATTGGGACGTTGAATTAACAACCGGTCTTGGGAATAAGCGTACCTTCACACGAATACGTTCTTCAATCGATTCTTATGCTTTCTTTGAAAATTGTTGCCTAAAGCATATTTAAAACCTTTTGCAAGAATTCTTCCATTTACGTTTGCTCTATTCCTATGTTGCAGCTTTCATTGTGAACCAATATGAGCAACAACTAGTCTAGCAGGAGTGCGACGAAATTTTCAGCGTATGCGAAAATTATGTTTTCTAAAAACGTATTTCTTTCATTCGCCTCAAGTTCTCGGAAGCAAAAGGAAATTACACAGGGACAAGTCTGATTTGTGTGTTTGGTGATTCATCTTGGATAGTGTGTCATTCGACTGTTAACGAGTAAAGGCCTGTCAAACATAGAAATTCGTTGTAAGCTTGGAGAAATGGAGCAGGGCGGAGGGATGCTTATAGTTCACTTATACGAAACACTTTTGTGGCAGAATGTTTCTTTAAGTGAAGACATTAATATGATGTCATACACTTTCATACAGTGTGCAAAGGTTTAAGTGGCGCCCAACGCTCGACAAAGTTTCCCAATTTGGAAAGATGTGCACTCATTTTTTCATTAACGAGCAAATGGAACGCGTTTATATCATTTGTGTTGTCCCGAAGTTTGGACAGGGCAAACTGTCCTCTTCTTTTTTTTGTTTTTTTTGTTTTTGTATAATTGACGCGTGCGAAAGGGGTTGGAGTACCCTTAAGTGACCGGATCAAGTCACAACACGGGCCGAAGGTATAGAGGAAGAGAGGGAGAGGAGGTACCGATGCTCATTGGTTTTAAATGCTTGTGGATTGTAATGAGGAGGAAAAATCGAGCTGGGAAGAGCATTCCAGATTCGTGTAGTGCGGCTAAAGAACGAGTCTTTAAATTTGACTGTACGTCCGAAAGAGGCCTTGAGGGTGAATTGGTGGGCATTCCTAGCGAGGCGTGTATTGCGGGTGAATTCTTGAAGGGGTGGAGGGCAACTGGCTAATTCATCTGAGCATTTCTTGTTAAAATAGCGATAAAAGAGTGACAACGACGCGACATTACGTAGGTGTTCTAACGAGTCAATCGACTTCGCAATATTACTGTCACCCATAAGTTTTATCGCTCGCTTTTGAATTCTATACAGCAGGTGCAGGGAAGTCTTAGAAGCACCTGACCAAATAGGAGCGTTATACTCAAGTTTTGGGCGTATGTAGGTCCTGTATATTGTAGTCAGATCAGAGGGGGTTTAAGGAAGCCTAGACATTTCGCAGCATTTTTGGCGACCTCAAATATGTGATCGTTCCAACTAATTGTTGGGTTAATACACATACCGAGGATGGAAAGTCTTTCGGTTCCAACAACGCAAGTGCCGTTCATGGTTAACGGCTGATTATTTTGTGATCACTTTAACGACAGTAGACAGCACTGGGTTTAGGAAGCATTAAATTTCACTCTATTCTTATTTTCCCAATCGATTATGCTGTCAAGGTCGGAATTTAATGTGCTCAACAAACGCTGCCGTTCCGAGTCTATGGCCGAAGTGGAGGGACGTGAGCAAAGAAACGAATATCAAAAGCTGATTGTACTGTCATCAGCGAAGGAATGAATATGATTAGAAGTAGCAGTCAAGAGATCATTTATAAAAATGAGAAAGAGTGTCGGAGACAAAACAGAGCCCTGGGGAACACCAGCATTAATATGGTGAATATCTGACTTGAATCCATCCAAAACGACTTGTATTGAACGATTCGAAAGGTAATTTCTAATGCATTGAAGAAGAGACTCATCAATCCCAAAAGCACGCATTTTCGACAAGAGAGCCTGGTGCCAGACCCTGTCAAATGCCTTAGAAATATCAAGCGCAACAATCTTGTTTTCTCCTACATTGTGCAAAGAATGGTTCCACTTTTCAGTGAGATATGCCATCAGATCACCAATGGAACGGTAGCTTGCCGGTCATTAAGAAGCTTCCGGGACTCGAGATATTTCATAAGCTGACGGTTTGTCAGCGTTTCCATGACCTTGGAGTGAAGGGACGTTAATGCTATGGGTCGGTAGGAGGTGGGTGACGAGGATTCTCCCTTTTTAGGGACGGGCTGGACAAATGCAGTTTTCCACTTACTCGGAAAGAGCCCTGAAGAGTAGGACAGATGGAAAAGTGTACGCAGTGGTTTTGCCAGGGTAGAAGAACACCTCTTCAGAAGAACAGGGGGTATACCATCCGGGCCAGCGGATTTGTGTATGTTTAGATCTTTAAGTACTCTTGCTACTGTACGAGTGCGATTGTGGATTTGAAATTTACGCTTTGTCCCCCGTAAAGGCGGGGACAAAGTGCGATCTGGCAGCGTTGAGCTAGCTGCAAGGTGTGCAGCAAACAGATTAGCTTTGTCCAAAGAGCTGACAGCTGGAATGTTATTGCAAATGAGCGTTGGGATCGAAGACGAGGCTGAATTCCTTATGTTTTTTACGAAAGACCAAAAGCTTCTGCTACCCTTAGGGCATTGTAGAACTTTTTGCCTCAACTTTTGGTCAAAGGAGAATTTATGTGGTAATACTATTGGTTGTGTTGATTTAACGTGTTCATCTGGTGTACAAATATTCGTTGACATTTAAAATTTCACTATATGCAGTTGTGTTCATAAAAAAAGCAGTGCAGACAAATAATTTTCCATTAATTCAAATTGTTTTATTATTTTTTCAAAAAACGTATACAAAAGTAAATTATTTCAGTCTTAACAGGTATATCATAAAATAAACGTTGTTCATAATTTTTAGCTTTTTTTTGCAACTAAAAGCTAATACTGCACTTATTGTTGGCACTTCGTTGGGCGAAGATCAGTATTGCTGCATGATATTCTACATACAATCTCATTCCCTGCTTAATGTCCAAAACAGTCGACAAGGAATAAGATTTTTGAAAAGTATTCCAACTTGGCCAACCTCCTACGATATAGAGGCGCGAGGGACATACAGCTCTGTGCACAAAAAAAGCACCACGTTGAGGTCTGCAGCTTGGATGCTAATTACTTTTCTCCATGCCCATGTAAAGACACGATATTTATTGTTGGGTATCAGTAATAAAATGCAAAAAACAAGATAAGCGAAGATGCATTTTAAGACAAGAAAATTCCCATTATACGAAATGAAACCGAAATTTTGGTGTGCAAAATAATAGTACCACAAGTAAAACGTCGTAAATAAAATGCAAAATTTAGTGAAATAGTACGGTTTTTATTTTTTTTATTTATACTACTGTTCTAGTACTTCGTCTTATAACCCTTATTTTTGAGCACAGCGGCACAACGTCGTGGCATAGAGTCGATTAGTGCCTGACATCGCCGAATTGGAATATCCCTCCACGCAGCCTGCACAGCTTCCCATAGCTGTAGTGTATTTTTTGATTTCGCTTTAAAAACAGCTTTCTTAACATCTGTCCAAAGATTTTCAATGGGGTTTAGGTCTGGAGATTGCGGCGGCCATTTCATAACTCGAACCCCATTCCTCGCAAAAAATTCCTTGGCCAATTTGCTCGTATGTTTCGTATGTTTCGGGTCATTGTCTTGCTGCAAGACCCATCTGAGAGGCATATTCCACTCCGCGTAGGGCAACATGGTTTCCCTCCTTATGCCAATAAACTTCGGAGGTCATCATTGCCTATATCCAAAATAAAGGACCAGTACCGTTGTAGGAGAAGAATCCCCATATGTTAATTATCTCGCCGCCGTGCTTAATGGTTTTTAAAGTACACTCCGGTTTAAACTCTTGGTTTTTTGCGAACAAATGTCCTGGTCCCAGGAGTTCAAAATAAAACAACTCTAGACTCATCTGTCCATAATATATTACGCCATTTGGATACTTCCCAGTTCAAATGTTCTTGCGCAAATTGTTTTCTTTTATGAAGATGGACCTTTGTCAGCAAGGGTACTTTTCTGGGACTTCTGGCAGGTATTTCCTTCTCTATCAACTTCCTTCTTATGGTTGATGTTGATACGAGCAGATTTAGTTCCTCTTTTATTTTGTTTGATGTGATGAATGGGTTTTGTTTCACTAATCTTATCATTCTTCGCTCATTCGGTAAATTTCGATTTTCTACCTATTGGTTCTTCTTTTTCGACGTGTTTTTTTGCATTAGTAATCATTTTATTCGAACAACCAACGATTTCCCGAATAAATTTGTACGTTTTTCCGTCAGAAATTAATTTTTTTATAAATTCACGTTTCTTAGGAGTACAATGCATATCGCGACCCATTTCAATTGTTTATAACGTTGTATTTTAAAAATACTAGTTTCAGAATACTTAAATATTTTTACTTAAATCTTTTGACGCACAAAAAAAACTAAACACCACCAAACACTTCGAATACGCTTTTTAGAATGACATGGTGCTATCATTTTGCACACCAAAATTTGGGTTTCACTTCGTATAACGGGAATTTTCTTGTCTTAAAATTCATCTTTGCTTATCTAGTTTTTTGCATTTTATTACTGATACCCAACAGATGTCCTACAATAAATATCGTGTCTTTACATGAGCATGGAGAAAAGTAATAAGCATCCAAGGTGCAAACCTCAACGTGGTGCTTTTTTTTTTGCACAGAGCTGTATAGGGGGCGCCACTAAGAAAAACAAAATATTAAATTAATAATTTTCGCGGGACTTATTGAGTGATGGTGTCCACTTATATTGTGATTATATCCAAATTCTCATTGAACTAAACATGGAGTACAAGTAACCTAAGACATAAATAAAGAGTTTGAATGGCAATACAATCCACAAGGGACTAAAATTTGGGGTCTAGATCGTACCAAACCGAAGAAGTTGGGCCTATAGTAAAAAGGTAAAAAAAGGTTAAAAAAAAAGTAAAATGGCGAGGTGTTCAGTGCTGGTATCGATTAATCGCACTAAGATCATTATCAATTCCATCGGTTTATTATGAAGTGACTTAAATAAAGAAATGTTAAGTGATTGCCGATAAGTCACCTCAAACTTTGTCGCTTCCGTTTTTTTTTTAAATGGCAGAGTCTCACAAAGGCTGACACTGAGCTCGTGGCTGCTCGTGGCTGCTTCTTTCGTCTGGTATATTCCAAATCGCCCTCCTCTTCATCTTTATGTTTAAAAAATGAATTCCCCTCCAAGACCTTTCAGTCCTTTTAGAGGCGCACTTAAATTTACAAAATGAGGTCACGACATTTCCCCCCCTCGAACACGTGTCGTTCATACTTTCAGAGCCTGTTGCATGTCTGACGCCCCTTAACAGCCCAACCCAGAACGGGATACTGACAAATATTTCTCCCATCCAACTCCGTCGCAGGCGGTTCCATTTCAATGATTGCTCAGGCCGTCTCTGCGACTACAGCCACAGCACTCAGATCCATAATTTAATTTTATCGAAGAGAAAAAATCAAATAAAGCATCTATTTCGGTTCTCATTTGGCATTCCCAAGGAAATTGGCTTCCATTAGGGTCTGCATGCCGTATACACGCGTCCCCGCCCATTGACCGGTCAAATGTGAATACTCATCATGCCTGATCAAGGACAAGACTGGGATACCGGGCGACCTTTTGCGTATCTATCCACCTAAATTCATTATTTATGTCGCGTCAGTCTATTAGATCGTCTTCGGTTTGGAGATGTTTTCGTGTTCGTGGCCCGAAGAGAGGCACCGCCGCGGGCCGTTTTGGAAGTCTTGGGCTTGGCCTACTCATTCAATAGAATGTCTGGGTCGTTGCCTTGAGAACCACGCGCGTAACTTTGGAATTATCTCCCAGGAACGCACACACAACGAATTCCCCTCACTCTGCCATTCACCCACCCAACAGAGGCGGAGTGAGCCTCCGGCAAAGCATGTTTCCGGTTCTCAAGGGTACTGACATTCGTCAGATGGATATCGAAGGGAAAACTGATAGGAGGAGGAAGTTTTATTTACGACATGGACGCTTGGAGCTTCATTTGTCAACCGGGTTGATGTGGCGGTTTCGTGACGGATGGCATTTTCGGCAAATGAATCCGGCCTGCCTCCAAAATGCTTGATTTCGCCCTTATGTGTGGATTCAATTTATGAATAAAAATAAGAAGACTGCGAAGAGGATAAATGCTGCATAAATTGTGGTAAAAAATTCGTCAACTGACTGGCATTCCTGCACCAAAAATGAGATAGAGGGAACTGCTTGCAAAGGCAGTAGGATACGAACTGCTAAATGCTTGCTTGGTTATGGAAATAAATCCAATGGCACCCAACGTAGTGTCTTGTCGAAAAGCTGTCGTTGGGCGCCATTTGATTCAAATTCGCAATAAAGCAAATTTCTCCTTCCCAACATGAAATTGAAGTCAAGTCTTCGCTTTTCGTATGGAATATAATCAACACACAGCGGCCAGGAATTTCAAAATTTACAAACTGTTCTGCGTACACCATAACATGTTCTCTTTCCTTTAAAATTTAGCTTAAGTCGTCATACTCATCATTTAACGCTCATATAAGAAGAGAGCACGGTGAATTGTACTTACAAGTGATGCATTTGACGTATTAAAGGCGCAAAGTGGCGCCCAATGCTAGAATTTTATTTCCCAATTTTGGAGAATTTTTCAAAACTTAATCCTATTATTCGAATAAACATAAAGATTCATAAGATTAGTAAATGAAAAGCTGCGCATCGATAATAAATGCGTAAAACTCAAAACATTGTGTTTGGCGCCCGACACTGAACGAACTCGGTCCCTTTTGAACATATTTCAATGCATTCTATTAACAAGCCTGAACATTTCTAAAATTGTGAATATAAAGCATAATGCGCTCGTCTGTTTGTTTTTCATTTCAAAAAACTCACAAGGACCACACCTTGAAAACGAATCTGTTCTCAAATTCAACCACAGCACACCTGTTTCTCGTTGATGTAAACACAGACGTTGTTATTCGACAAACCAATTAGACTTGCAAACACACCAAATCATCTTCATCCAAATTTAAGCAGTTCCACTTCGCAGAGACTTCCGTTCAAAACAAGATTCCATGCACGTAAATGTAACACATTTACCTGTCAAATTTGATTGTCAAATTATCATGGCTCTACAGCAGGTCGGATCTAAATCCGACGCATGCCGTCATTTGCCAATAAAAAAGTTTCTCGACAACAACAGAACAGTTCAAAATGTCATCAAATAGGTAGTTCGGATATCGATTAGAAATTCAGTTCTAACCCTTGGCCAGGTTTCGATCGAATTTGGCAATTAGCAGCCCACTTCATTTGCAATTCGAAACAGTTCAGCGACTAACCGGCTTCGGGGTTCAACGCAATTAATTGGTTCACACGTAAAGCAAATCAGAAAAATGAACAGAGAATGTTGAAACAAATTGATCAGTTGAAAGGTTCAGGGGAGTTGCGCGAATGAATAAATCTAATCCCAGGCGCATTTGAATAAATCAAGTTCGAGCGATAATTGGGACTAATCCACGCTAGTTTGCAGCGGTAATTCAATACAATTACCGCTTAGCACACACCCTTGTTCGGCTTTATGATGATTCATGTGATATCTCCCGTAATTGCTATCATTTGCTGATGTTTTTCATTTTTCTTCTTCTCTTCCAGATACGGGACTTACGAACTGAATAGGGGGTTGCTCTTCTTGGGAATTCATCAATATGGTAAGTTGCAACGGGGGGAATTTTTAGTTTAATTAGATGGTTGGTTTGTGGTTGGGAATTATAGATTAGAGATCGAGTAATAATACGTGCAACTTGAATCAGTTGAATGCGCTTCAGTTGTATTTTCATTTATCCGCGGAGAAATTAATCAACCTAATCGAGCATCTTTCGGGGATACGTACACGTTAAAAACCAACTCTGAACCTAAAGGAGAGCAGCGCTTGGCAGGCGCCAAAGAGATGGGCAGAAGTTTGTTTTATTCACATTCTTGTTGTCTGGAAGTTTCGCAACTGCAATGAGTATGTTGCGTTTCCCAGCAGTGTGCTCTGGATATTAAGGGTTGAATGTCACTATCTTTAGTGATTGCAAACTTCTTGATCTTCAGGTTGTTAAATCAGATCAGAATGTTAAATATTCTTAATCCAAAAATTTACTGGAACAGTTAAAAAGTTTACATTTTAAGCACATTTTTCTTCATGTCAAGAATTCGGCATGTTTTTTTTTTTTTTGTGTTCTGTGTCAGCATTATGTTTTTGTAAAATTATCGAAAGTGACTTTTTCTCTCTGTTAAAAAATGAGTCTGCTCTGGGATCGATCCCAATATTAAGCCTTTCTTCGATTACTTAAAATGGACCGGCTTACTGACCTTTAGATCTCTTTGCATTCACTAAAAAAAATCCAAAGTCGGAAGGACCCAGGTCTGTAGAATATGGCGGGAAGGGAAAGATTTTTCATTTCCAAATAGTTCTCGACTTTAACAGCCAGGTGACTTCCGGCAGATATAATTTATTCATTTTAGACAAATTCGGACATTTTTGAAGACACACGGACATCACGGTTGATAAAGAGGCAGAAATCACGCTTGTTCTCAAAATCAGAAACCAATGCAACCCCCTTATAGCTTACAAACATCACCGCTTCCAATGGAGTACGTAACCCATCCAAGATCAACTGGCGCCATCTTTTGAAAAAAAAAAATGTTAATTTATTTATTTACTTTAGTGATTGCGACTAGGGTTACCCAATACGGCAACACAATAGATCAGACAGTCCACAAGTTCATTCTTCTATGCTTCACAAGTACAGCTCTGTTTAAAATACAGTCGCGTGCATATTAACTAGGACAATCAATTTTGTTTTTTTAATTTTTTGATAATAAGGTAGGATCTGTATGCTTTTTGTTTCAAATATTTTGGTAAGTTTAAGTAGGCTGTGGACTGTATGCTCTACCAGGTATACCGGTATGAAATGATTTTTTTTTTTTTTTTTTTTGAAAAAAAAATATTACTTATTTATGGGAAAGTAAAAACACTTTATTCAAAGTATTGGCCATTATTTTATACACATTTTGACCACCTTTCTGGCAATTTATGAATACCACCCCAATAAAATTGTTCGTCTTTTTAAGCACACCAATCAGACACCCAATTTTCGACCTCATCGTAGGAATCAAAGTGCTGCTCAGCTAATGCGTGTCCCATCGATTAAAACAAATGGTAGTCGGAAGGAGCCAAGTCTGGTGAATACGACGGGTGGGGTAGCTGCTCCCAGCCAAGTGCTTTGATTGAATCCTGAACCGGTTTTGCTTTGTGTGCAGGTGTATTGTCATGGAGCAAAATTACCTTGCCGTGTCTTCGGGCCCATTCTGGTCGTTTGTCGATCAATGCATGGTTCAAGTCGATCATTTGTTCTCAGTAGCGATCAGTATTAATGGTTTCACCACTTTAATGGTTTTTCTACCTTTCTGGTCCCACCAAACACACAGCATTGTCTTCTTGCCGAATCGATCTGGTTTTGCAGTTTTGCAATCGATGTTGATGGTTGTCCCAGATTAACCCATGATTTGTTCCGTTAAGGATTCTTAAAATAAATCCATTTTTCATTGCCAGTAACAATCCGATGCGAAACCGATTTTCTTTAGTGTCTTTTAAGCAAAATTTCTTAAGCGTTTCGTTTCGGTTTTCTATCTGTCTCTCATTCAATTCATATGACACCCATTTTCCACACTTTTTGATCTTTTCCATAGCTTTTAAACGGTCAGAAATTGTTTGTTGTGCAACATTTAACATTGCCGGCATTTGCTTTTGACTCAAAGTGTCATCTTCATCCAATATCGTTTGCAATTCGGCGTCTTCAAACTTTTTTGGTGGTCTTCCACGTTCTTTATTTCTCACATCAAAATCATTATTTCTGAACCGTTGAAATCATCTTTTGCATGTTGCTTCTGATAGAGCATGATCGCCATATGCATCGACAAGCATTCGATGCGACTCTGCAGCACTTTTCTTCAAATGAAAACAAGAAATGAATGCTTTCTGCAAATCATCATCTTCTGGTACAAAATTCGACACTTTTAACACGATGAAAAAATATGATATTGTCTGTTCAATGACTTGATGTATACTAAATATTTGTCACATAGCAAACAAACAAAAAAAAATAAGGGCTTGTTCACAACAAATGTTCCCTATCGAGACATTTGTATCTTGACGCTCACTTCATACCGATGTACCTTGTATTTTGAATGTTTTTGTTAGTCATTTGAATTAATTTGGCTGTTCGAAGAGGTAAGTTGATGTTTGTTAAGGAAAAAATGAGATCATACAATTTCAAACGTTATTTGTTAAGACTTCATCATCATGGATATTCCAAAAGCAAAGAGGGCACAACTCATTGCGTTGCATGCACACCCGGGAAAAACCATCTGTGAGATTCCAGCTGACGTCGGAGTTTCAAAATTCAGTGTTTAAGGATTATTGCTGAACACAAGGTCACTGGATGAATTGAATCCAATCGGAAGAGGCATTGCGGGCGGAAATGTAAAACAACAAAACATGACTATAAGATGTTGATAAAAAATAGTGTAATCAACCCTGGAAACACAAGTTTTGACCTGCACAGGGAGTGGACAACAGCTGACGTTGAGGTAGATGTGTCTACAGTCCGCAGGCGTCTTCTGGAAGTTGATCGAACGGCAACAATGCCTTTGAAAAAGCAGCTTATAATAATTACAATAATGGTATGGTGCGACAGTCCGCAGGGGACCAGGGCCTAGCTTACTCACCAACTACTCGTGTTGTGCGCGCTACTGCTCTCTCACAAGAAGAAGGGATCTACAGTTTTTTTTGCCGACTCCGAATGGCGAAGTTTGAGAAGCTTTCTTAGACAGTTATTACTCTTTAAGTGTTGTCAGCAGCTCGAAAGAGGTGGTGCCGTAAAAGATTCGAGGTGTTCAGCCGGGAATCGAACCTAGATCTTCTGCTCGTGAGTGTTGCACTCTACCCACTACGCCACGGTGGCCCTTATCATTTCTAAGTCGATCTTAAATTTTTCAGAGCGCGAAATCGTTGGTTAACAATCCACATTGATATATCGTGTCTAAACTAAACATTTATGAGAACAATACTGCACATGTATGGGATGATGACTTAATTTCTGAGGAGTTTGAAACTTCAGTGGGTGTTAAATAAGGCTGTATTCTAAGTGCACTACTTTTTATACTATACATCAATGATATAACAGATGATGTCAAAGGTGGAATAAGATTCAACGATGTATCCATTCCCGCGCTGATGATATCGTCTTTCTGTGTTACACTACGCAAGGTATGCAATTAATGATAAACAGGATTAACGATTTCTGTAAAATTTGGAATCTGACTATAAACCTTGGTAAATCAAAATTGATGATATTCAGAAACGCAGGGGGACCCGTCTCATCTTTTTAAAAGTGAAAGTTAGACGGGGAAGAGATTGAGGTAGTATCCAGATACAAATAACTAGGTGTTCTCTTTAAATTTGAAACCACACTTTGAAGAAGAGCTGAGAAAGAGCTATCTGTTCGATTTGGGAACGTTGCTTCAAATATAAATGTGTATCGAAAAGTGCAAAACAAATTTTATTCCACTCAACCGCAGCTTCTATAAAGCTCTACGGGTCTCAGGTATGGGGTTACAAAGGCTATGATGCTGTGGAAAAATTCCTTTGCTACTTTTTGAAGAAGATCTTTCGGTTACCAAAAAATACCCTCAACTATATGCTACACATTGAAACGGGAATTCCTCCGTTGCTCTTGTATATCCTCAAAATGCGCTTCAACTATATTTCAAAAATACTACAGATGAGCGAATGCAGATTACCAAACGTAGTTTTAAGAAGTATAATTAGAACAAACGGATACATTTGCGAGGAATGGAAAAAACAGCTTCGGAATGCGGTTTAAATCTGTCTATTGAGGCGGACGAGCCTCCTCATCTTTTAAGAAAAAAATTTAACTCAGTTTTGGAGAACTTTGGTAGACATACAGCTCTGTATGCACCACGTTGAGGTCTGCACTTTGGATGCTAATTACTTTTCTCCATGCTCACGTAAAGACACGATATTTATTGTAGGACATCTGTTGGGTATCAGTAATAAAATGCAAAAAAAAAAATAAGCGAAGATGCATTTTAAGACAAGAAAATTCCCGTTATACGAAATGAAACCGAAATTTTGGTGTGCAAAATAATAGTACTACAAGTAAAACGTCGTAAATAAAATGCAAAATTTAGTGGAATAGTACAGTTTTTATTTTTTTTTTATTTATACTACTGTTCTAGTACTTCGTCTTATAACCCTTATTTTTGAGCACAGCGGCACAACGTCGTGGCATAGAGTCGATTAGTGCCTGACATCGCCGAATTGGAATATCCCTCCACGCAGCCTGCACAGCTTCCCATAGCTGTAGTGTATTTTTTGGCTTCGCTTCAAAAACAGCTTTCTTAACATCTGTCCAAAGATTTTCAATGGGGTTAAGGTCTGGAGATTGCGACGGTCATTCCATAACTTGAACCCCATTCCTCGCAAAAAATTCCTTGGCCAATTTGTTCGTATGTTTCGGGTCATTGTCTTGGCGCAGGACCCATCTGAGAGGCATATTCCACTCCGCGTAGGGCAACATGGTTTCCCTCATTATGCCAACCACCAGTACCGTTGTAGGAGAAGCATCCCCATATCTCATCTGTCCATAATATATTACGCCATTTGGTTACTTCCCAGCTCGAATGTTCTTGCGCAAATTGTTTTCTTTTATGAAGATAGACCTTTGTCAGCAAGGGTACTTTTCTGGGACTTCTGGCAGGTAGTTCCTTCTCTATCAACTTCCTTCTTATGCTTGATGTTGATACGGGCAGGTTTAGTTCCTCTTTTATTTTGTTTGATGTGATGAATGAGTTTTGTTTCACTAATCTTATCATTCTTCGCTCATTCGGTTAATTTCGATTTTTTACCTCTCGTTTCTTCTTTTTCGACGTCTTTTTTTGCATTATAATAATAATAATAATTGTTGGCGCTACAGTCCAAAGAGGGACCAGGGCCTAGCTTGCTTATCAGCTACTCGTGTTGTGCGCGCTACTGTTCTATCACGAGTAGAAAGGACCTACAGTTTTTTGCCGACTGCGAACGGCGAAATTTTTGAGAAGCTTTCTTAGACAGTTATTACTCTTTGAGTGTTGTCAGCAGCTCGAAAGAGGTGGTGCCGTGAAAATTTGAAAAATTGGTGTTGAGCTGGGAATCGAACCTACACCCTTCGCCGTGTGAGCGTCGCACTTTACCCACTACGCCACGGCAAGTAATGCATTAGTAATCATTTTATTCGAACAACCAACTATTTCCCGAACAAATTTGTACGTTTTTCAGTCAGAAATTATTTTTTTTATAAGTTCACGTTTCTTAGGATTACAATGCACAACGCAACCTATTTTAATTGTTTATAACGTTGTATTTTAAAAATACTAGTTTCAAAATACTTAAATATTTTTACTTAAATCTTCTGACGCACAAAAAAAAATTACAGCACCAAACACTCCGAAAACGCTTTTTAGAATGACATGGTGCTATTATTTTGCACACCAAAATTTGGGTTTCATTTCGTATAGCGGAAATTTTCTTGTCTTAAAATGCATCTTCGCTTATCTTGTTCTTTGCATTTTATTACTGACACCCAACAGATGTCCTACAATAAATATCGTGTCTTTACATGAGCATGGAGAAAACTAATTAGCGTCCAAAGTGCAGACCTCAACGTGGTGCTATTTTCTTGCACAGAGCTGTACATATGACCAATATGTCGAAGAAGCTGAATCTTCACTGTTTAGGAACTACTACAGCAAACTAAACCATTTTTAAACGAAAAAACATACTTCCTTGACAGTCACTCAATCGACAAACTAAGTACAATTTTTAAACTGAGAGGGGAACTCGTTCAGTTAAACTTTATCCCCCACAGACCAGATTTACCAATTCTTTGTAACCTATGTAACATGAGGAAGATTCTGAAAATCTCGATTCTGAAAGAATTTCGACTAACAATTTTCGAAAAACATGTTTGAGACGAATATGAAGTAACGTGCATTTTAAACGGAGAAAAAGAATGGAAGGCCTTATACGACTATTCAGTAGCAGCACTTTGTTATAGAAAACGTATCATAGATGGAGATTTTTAATATAAAACTTAAGTATGTATTTTGTCAACCTGGTAGACGGCCATAGGCCAAACCATAAATGACTTAGGTTAAACTTTACATTTTAAAACATTTATTGAAAATCAAAGTCAAACTAACTCACTCGTGTCTAAACTGCAATTTTTATTGCGCGAGTATTGTTTTGCAAAATTATTCTCATAAAAGCTAACGGACATCAACTCGTTTAACACAGCCCATTAAACTTATCCTCGACAGGTTTCATTAAAATATGCCCTTGTACGTTGCACAAAAAACTTGTTCCACCACAAAACCATCGAAACAACGGTTCACCAGACAAATTTCATCATTTTAATATTTTCTTACAACTAATATTATTTGAATACGCCTACGTTGGTTGAGCTCATTAAAATTGCGATCGAGACCCAGTTTCGATGTTTGCTTCGCACGTCCTTGAAACGACATCTACGGCGACAAGTGGTCAGTCTGGTTTTTGGCGAAACTAAATTTCATTAGAAATCAACTCAAGTGACAGTGACTCTGCTCTCGCTTAGTCAGACAAGTTGGCAGTTCTTTGATTTGTTCAACATTTCTTCTGAATCAACACTTCTGAGTCACATTGAGTTCTTTTTCATTTGATGATTTCATCATTCCATTTTGTCGGACATTTTCTGTTCAAAAGTCCCCACATCGAATACATGCAATTTGGCATCATTGCGACAGTTTCAATTCAAGAGAACTTGGAACGAGTGCTGACAACTCCCGTTAAATAAAATGTTCGGACTGATGACTACTCTATGCGAAAGAATTGAAGACAAAATATAATTTTCACAATGTGACGGTGCTGCCAAGTTAAAATGAAATTCTAAAGCAAAAGTCCCTGTCTCGATAACATTTTGCATGAATGTGTCCCTTAAGGGATCAGAAACTAATCAAGAATACCAATGAAAGACATTCTCAAGACCCTCCATTACAGCTGATTGACATACTCACATCGCAATCAAAAAAAAATTGAGCTAAGGAAAAAAAAGGTTTTCGCCCGAAAACATTCGAGTCGACCTTCGTCGCTACACTCCCATCAATTCAACTCAAATACTCCGCAATGGAGGAGAACCCTAATCAGACGGGAGGCAGGCAGAATCGCAATTTGCCTCATTAAAGGAAAGAAAATTCCAAGAGAAAACTTGTTTTTCATTCCATTTTGCGGTTCATATTCTGCCTGAATGGTAGACGGGGTTGTGGTGAACCACATTGCTACCACAATTCACATTCCATGACCCTGAAAACAATGGGAGAGAACGAAGAGGACGACGCGTGGCGGTGGGGGCGGTGAGTGCGGCGCCTCTCGCTCTCGATTACTTCCAGATTGATGATTCATTAAAACGGTTTCTATCGCAATTTCCACAATTTTTCATTTCGATTAAGACTTCTTTCTGTCAGTTCATTCCCGAGCGACTGCTGCGAACTGGCGAGCCTCTGTGTTTATCAAATGAACCGTGCAAGGCGAAATGAAGCGGGTCAAGGAAACTAAAAAGGATTTTCTATCCAATGATTGAACGGGGAAGATGACTCTGTTTTGCTTAAGCTTAAGGTTAATGCGAATGGCAGAAAAATTAGATTTTTTTCAGGGACTTCGAATGTTGAAATTTCGGCGTAGAGTTCCGTAATGGTGCTGAAATTTTATTGACGCTCATTATTTGTTTGTTGAGCTGAAGAATATATTCTGCTGTCCCTCACTGAAACATCGAAACGCTGAAACTTGAAACTGAAATTCTTTCTATCCTTGATGAACGTATCAACTCAATATTTCGTTGAAACAATCACAGCGTTGAAGTGTGTAAAGGTTTGTTTAAACAATGCACGAAACACTTCATTTACCTCCATTAGCTGTAACGTTGTGGGTAGAGTGAGACGCTTACAGGCGGAAGGTCTAGCTGAACACCCCGAATTTTTCACGGCACCATCTATTTCGAATTACCGACAACACTCAAAAAGTAACATCTGTTTAATAAAAAGCTATTCAAACTTCGCAGATCGGAGTCGGCAAAAAACTGTAGGTCCCTTCTAACCGTGAGAGAACAATAGCGCGCACAACACGAGCCGTTGATGAGCAAGCTAAGCCATGGTCCCTCTATGGACCGTCGGCCAATACAATTATTATTTTTACAAGTCCTAATCTGGATCACTTCTGATTCTGATTCTGTGATCCAGAGACCTCTCGTCATCTACGGGATGGTCTCCACAAGCAACCAAGTCTGCAAAAAAAAAAACAGAAATCAAATATCATCAAATCATCGGCCCAACTGCATTTTTCTCATAATATATAATATTACTATTAAAATACCTATTTAGCATGAATTGCCTATCTGCCCACTTATAAGTCCTGTCTCGGACACACAGTTAAATTAGGACTCCACACGAATGAAGACTGCTCTTCTTGCTTTAAGTTTCCTCCTCATAACAAAAAGAAAAATTTGCACCAGAACCTCCATTAGCTTCTTTGTCAACACCTTCGGCCTACGTTGACCTGTTTCCGATACCTTAAGAGTACTGGACATTCTTTTCGCCCTCCCTTATGTTGCTAAACATTTTGCTTATAGGGCAAAATATGTCTATATTAAAAGCCTTTTCTGACGTTTTCTGGACTCATCACAATTAACTAAAAAAGGAAATCCCCACGGCGAAGTCCTGGAAAGTTTGAACCAATGCGAAAATAATAATAATTGGATGGTGCTGCAGTCCACAGGGCCACCAGGGCCGAGCTCGCTCATCAACTGCGTGTTGTGCGCGCTACTGTTCTCTCACGAGTAGAAAAGACCTACAGTTTTTTGACGACTTCGAGCGGTGTTGGAGAAACTCCTTCTTTCAAGACAGTTATTACTCTTTGAGTGTTGTCAGCAGCTCGAAAGAGGTGATGCCGTGGAAAAATTCGAGGCGTTCAGCCGGGAATCGAGTCTAGATCTTCGGCGTGGGAGCGTCGCACATTACCAAAATACGAAAATACGAAAAAAACACTCCTGGAAAATAAGGTGTTGGAGATCCAGTGTGTCGGATTTTCTATAACCATGCAAAACGACACACTGGATCCCCACCGCCTTATTTTCCAAGAGTATTATTTTCCCATTTTCGTATTGCTGCCATAATGGCGTCCTGCGAATTATATGAATCTAAATTTTTGGTTCTGGATAAGTACGTACTTCTTTGTAATCTGCGCTGTTTTGCATTCTACCTACCAGCAACTCTACGCCACTTTTTTACGAAAACCTATATCCTAGAAATGTGATATTGTACAGCATGATTTTAAAACCAAGCAAGGCATTGTAATATATTCGACGCATCAGTATGAACTTAGATCGTGCACATTTCTTTTCTTGATTGTCGGACTTGTTAGTTATCTTATCAAGCTTTACACTTCATACTCCTCTAATCCACTATATCTACAAATTACTCAACGAATCAGAGAAATGTCCGTGAAGAATGCACATCGCTCCAACAGAGTAATACGAAGGTAGCCTTTTATATTTCTAGTGTTGCAATCTGGCAACTGCCAGCTCTGTTGTAAAGTTTGACATTTTTTAGGTTATACCTACTCAGAACGTTTGGTTTACAGCAACTTAAAAGATTCATCTCGGCCAAAAAATTGAAAATTTTAGTGCGATTATTTTTTACAACTTTCGACGTGAATTAACTTAACAACAGTGCATCGATGAACTTAATTCAATTTTTGGCGATGAAGCTCCATCGAGGACCAGTGATTATCGATGGTATGGTGAATTCAACCGAGGTCGTATTTCACTCCAAGACGAATTTCGTGAAGGCCGTTCAAAATCAGTTGTTGTTCCGGAAACCATTGATGCTGTGCGCCAACTGATATTGCAAGATCGTCATGTGACCTATCTTGAGATTGAGACAACCTTAGACATTAGTGGGACATTAGTGCATGAACATTTGACCGTCAAAAGAATTTGTTCGCGTTGGATCCCACACAATTTGTCAATCGCTCAAAAAAGAGGCTCGTGTCGATTGGTCGAAAGAAATGCTCCCCAAATACGATCGCGGTGCTTCGAAAAACGTCATGACATCGTGACAGGTGGTGAATCGTGGATTTACGCGTATGAGCCCGAAAGTAAACAGCAGTCGACTGTATGGGTGTTTCAAATTGAGCCAAATCCAACAAAAGTTGCTCGTGCACGAAGCACTTCCAAGCAAATGGTCGCCTTGTTTTTCGGAAAAACTGGACATGTCGCACCCTTACTACTAGAACAACGCAAAACAGTCAATTCTGAGTGGTACACAACCATTTGTTTGCCAGTTGTCTTCCAAGAAATCAGGAAAACCAACCGCCGAAAACGGATCACCCTTCACCGCGACAATGCGAGCTCTCCCACATTGGCTCAAACAATTGAATTTTGGAGCACTCAAAACATCGATTTGATGAGTCATCCGCCGTATAGTCCTGACTTGGCACCGAATGACTTCTTTTTATTCCCGTACGTAAAAAATAAAATGAGAGGTCAACGTTTTTCGACACCTGAAGAAGCGGTTGATGCGTTCAGAATGCATGTTTTGGAGATTCCTCAATCAGAGTGACAAACGTGCTTCGACAATGGGGAATATTTTGAAAAACAATAAAGCTGTTTTTGATGATTAATATTTGTTTTTGTTCTCTAATCCCTAAATATAAAAGGCAACCCTCATATGCTTAACTTTCGAGGTCCCCTCAGAGATTACAGTGTAAAGGGTTAAGCGTTCCCAAAGGACTTTGACAGTACTGTCTCGAGCTTGACGAACTCGATTCAGTAAAAAGAATGTGAAAAAAATGTATTTCTAACATATTCAGGAACGCAAACCGTTTTCAAATTTTATTTCCTATGTTGCTTTTGTTTTGATTCCCCCTCTGAAAACGGAGACATTTCAGTTGTCCTTACAACAAATTCTTCACCCGTTACGAAACATTTTCCTGCTTTACTAAGGAATGTTTATCTCATACACTCTTCAAGAGAAGATGGCGCTTCCGTAAAACCCCTCTCTGATTCGTTATTCAATTTAGTAGAGTAGTTAAAGTTGTATAAGCAATGATAATCATACCGTGAATGGTACTAAGCACGTCTCTCTCCTTCTAACGCATATGCATGACTACGTTCTATCTACCAATGGTACAACCACTTAAGCATAAGACGCCAATTCTTCTTCTTCGAGTCGTACGCCGTACCGTCAGCTGTCTTCATTTTACACCACAAGTTCCTGCAACCTTCTTTTCTACTCATTTGCGTCTTCGTAGATGAGATTGAACTCTACTGCATTGTCGAATGGATCAGTTTCAAGCACTCGTCAGGCTGGACTATTTTTATCCATTCGCATGAAGTTTATCTTTGAATTTTCTTTCTCAGATGCCATCAACGAAACAGGGACATACAACTTTTCTCTCGAAAAGAGCGTATAACAGGTTGTCAAATATCTCCCTTCCGCTTTTTTCTCTTCATTCAATGCTTCATAAAAAGTGTTACAGTAATCGGATTTAGTTCAAATATGCGCCGTTTTGTTCGATAATCTGTTTCCATCTTGACGGAAGGGAGATATTTGGCAAACTTATATGGTTGCGTTCGGTTTTTTTATACGTTTGATTTGTTCTTGCACAAAATTGGTCCACAAAGTTCTAACCTGGGTACAATTCTTTTTATTTTTTACATCAACAAGGTGTAACGGGTATTCAAGTAGGCAATACCATTTGTTAGTACATATTATACAGCGAGAGGGGTGCATCACTGATCTCTGCACATGACAATCACAATAATGCAGGAGGAGATTGACAATGAAGTTGACCACCAACAATGAAGTTAACACCCAAGACTCTGAAAAGAAGAAGAAGAATGTAAAGCTCTGAATCGTCATTTCTAATTTAAATTTGATTTGATTGCGTGAATGGTTGTTTTTTTTTCGTTCGAAGTATAAAACTCCAGTTCCATCTTTGGGAACATCTCTGGAATTTCTGTGAAATTTTTGGTGCTTAGAATTTTTTTAAATCACAATACCCGGTCGCAATGCAACTCGAGAGTGCTGTGTTTCGATTTCGAGCGATTTCCACTTGTCCTTTATAAAAAAAGAGAGCTGATGACATGCTCAATACAAGAACAAATCTAAACAAAAGTAAGAATATGTTCTACAAAAGGTGCGAGCCCAATAAACTGTCAGGCACAAGTTGTTATCAAAAATGACATTCACCACTAGTGCAGAGCGATAAAAAGAATTTCTTTCTCAGAACCACAGCGAGAACTATTTGCTTTTTGGAGTTTTCTTCTGTTCTAAACAATTCTGAAAAAATGTAAAATTCCCCTTCAGCTACATTGTTAGAAAATTCTCTAGTGATTCAAGATTTACCAAACCCTTTAACTTTAAGCAAACTTTGTTCAGGTTTAAGAAGTCGTGATTTGGTATCATTCAATCGAATCGAATTCTATTTTCTACTCGTGAGAGAACAGTAGCGCGCACAACACGGGCAGTTGATGAGCAAGCTAGGCCCTAGTCCTCCTTTGGACTGTAGCGCCAACAATTATTATTATTAGCCGAATCGAATCCAATCTTCCAAGACTCTTGCGTTAATAAACTGTCAGCGTCAGAAATTCAATTAAAAAATAATGAACCAACAAAACTGCTCCCGACTGTCACACGGTCATTAACCAAGCACGCTTTTGGATAAACCTCAGAGAAGGGCACGGCCCCCAAATAAATAAATACATTAATCCTTAATCACCCCTTAGTTCTGTGCTGTCACACAGTCGCCAAATCATTTGACCTTTGCCGACCGACGCCGATTAACAGTAAATCTTTTTTTGTTTCTTATTGCAGACTCGCTTCAAGATGTCGTCGACTTTGTCACCGGTTAGACCGCCTCGTAATCCAGCCTTGAAGTCACTAGCAAGCAGCCGCCAAAATGCGTCCGCCATTGACAGCGAATTCTGCCAAAAATGAAGTGGTCCAGCAACCACTGGCACTGCAGCAGAATCAACGCAAATCAAAAGAGATTCGCTTGGAGAATCATCAACAGCATCAGCAACAGCAGCTCTTCGCCTCAGCGATCACAACCACAAATCAGAACAACCACAACAACAACAACTATAATTACAACACTGACCAATACGACCCATCAGAGTTCCGCATCGTTGATCTCAGTACCTCCCCACCAGAGTCGCCGGAGAGTGCATTCGAAAGATCAGCATCAGCACAGCAGCAGCCGACAGCGACGGCGCCGCGCATAAGCTCGAATTCGAACTCGAATTTCTTCGTGAATCACCTTGACGAAAAGTACTTGCTGTTCGAGTCATTCGCCTCGAATGACTCACCGCAACTGACCAGTGAAACCGCTGGCAATTATCACCTCCCGCTCTCTGAGACAGAGCCGCTGCTGACAAACATAGAGGCGACGGTGTCCAACCCGGATCGGGCGATTTGTCTGCAGAAGAACAGCGCGTCGTTGATATTCACCAAGAAAGAGGTGCCACGACGGAAGCACCATCACCACCATCATCGAGCGAGCAGTTACACGCCCCGCTGCGGGGATGACAGCAACGCTCTAGAGTGTCAGCCATTTCTATCGCATTCACCGCCGACGGATTGTCCAACTCATCGTCACGGTCACAGAAACTGCCATCAGCACTCGGAGAAGACCGGACGCGTGCAACATCATCGCCGGAGTCTGCCGCTTAACTACTCATCCTCAGTCGGCGGTGGCGTCCAACGCCCTAGCAATTGTTCCGGCCACCACGCGACAACGACAACGAAGAACACAACGGCTGCGAATACCAGGAAACAGCACGCGTACTCGTGGTACGCTCCGGTCTACAGCGCGCTCGAGGAGGAATTGGAGCAGGATTCGAGGGTGAGTTGATTTGCTTTTATGTTGACTTTAAGTTCCTAGACTTGTAGACGGAGTTTAATTTCGTAATTGAAATTGTCAGTTTTACGATGGTCGAACTTTGACGTTTGATTTCGAAAACCGACCGCGCGACGATGGATTACAATTGCAACCGCAGTGCGCTGCGCGGCACATCGTGCTGCATGGCTTTCTGTTCAGCGGTGCCAAATAGAATCACATTTCAAACTGCGGATGACGCAAGTCTTTGTTGGGCATTCACCGCCAATATGTCTGTTCACAAAATCCCCAATCCCTACCCCCGAGACTTAGAAACACTCGCAAAAGTTACCAGAAACGATGAGTAATCATTCAGTTTTCTCTACAAAGTTGCCACTATTCATCGAATGACATATTCATGACGCCAGTGGGGAAGTGGTCGCCTCTAGGCGGTGGTGGGTGCATTTCTATGGACAGGCGAATTCGATTTCGAAAATGCTAATAACTCTGTTCTCCCCAAGTTGAAAAGTCGACGACGAGGGATGGAGGCGAGGAGAGAGAGCCTCCCTCATTCGCGGGAATCGAAGTTGATCGTTTATTAAAGCGCTGTGGACGCTTTCGGAAGCGGTGTGATGATGTGAAAGAAATTAAAGCTTTTTGTGCGAATTTATATTTTGTTCCGACTTAATGTAGTTTGTTGTATAGAGGGCTGGGTTGGAGTCGTAAGCAGTAAGCTTAAGTTCGTAAATCAAGACTAGCACTTTCGGTCCATTTGAAACTGTTTGTCACTGAAGCATTGCCAGATCGTCCTTATGCTCCTCGGAGACTGACAATGACTAACAACCCGTTCTTTTTCTGGACAGAATCTATAGAAAGGCAGATGATGCCACTTTAAGGCAAAATCTAAGAGCAAAGAAGAACAGGATAAGTTCAACGGGCAAGCCTCGAGCTGCACAACAGCAAGCAGATGTCTTCTTTTGCAGCGAACTAGAAATAAATATTCCAGCAGTAGGTTTTGTCTTTTCGTTTTGTTTTGCTTGTCTTGAATGCGCTCAATAAATCAGCTTCTGCGTTGGAAGTTAAAATCTTGAATGAATTTTGTCTACAATTGTTGTCTGATCATGTCTCCCTGGAGTTTATCAAATTTTCGTTGAATGCCAATTTGTCATTGTCTCTATCTATTGCTTATGACGACCACCTTAAAATGTGACTTATTCGCAGTGGCCTGGATCGCCGAAAGCAGCAGCCAATCGAGCAGCAGAATGTTTGAAATGTTCAAACCGCATGATCTCTGTACGAGGGTTGCCTTTTATATTTCGGGATTAGAGAACAGAAACAAATATAAATCATCGAAAAGAGCTTTACTGTTTTTCAAAATATTCCCCATTTAGATCTATACACTTTTACATGCGTTTGAAACAATTGTCGAAGCACTTTTGCCACTCTGATTGAGGTATCTCCAAAACATGCACTCTGAACGCATCAGCCGCATCTTCAGGTGTCGAAAAACGTTGACCCCTCATTTTATTTTTACGTACGGGAATAAAAAGAAGTCAATCGGTGCCCAGTCAGGACTATTCGGCGGATGACTCATCAAATCGATGTTTTGAGTGCTCAAAAATGCAGTTGTTCCAGCCGATGTGTGAGAGCTCACATTGTCGTGGTGAAGAGTGATCTGTCTTCGGCGGTTGGTTTTCCTGATTTCTTAGAAGACAACTGGCAAACAAATGGTTCTGTACCACTCAGAATTGACTGTTTTGCGTTGTTCTAGTGGTACGGTTGCGACATGTCCAGTTTTCCGAAAAACAAGGCGACCATTTGCTTGGAAGTGCCTCGTGCGCCAGCAACTTTTGTTGGATTTGGCTCAATTTGAAACACCCATACAGTCGACTGCTGTTTACTTTCGGGCTCATACGCCTGAATCCACGATCATCACTTGTCACGATGTCATGACGTTTTTCGAAGAACCGCGATCGTATTTGGGGACCATTTCTTTCGACCAATCGACACGAGCCTCTTTTTTGAACGATTGGCAAATTGTGTGGGATCCAACGCGAAAAAATTCTTTTGACGTTCAAATGTTCATGCAATATTGAATGTATGCTGGTCGGACTAATGCCTAAGGTTGTCTCAATCTCACGATAGGTCACATGACGATCTTGCAATATCAGTTGGCGCACAGCATCAATGGTTTCCGGAACAACAACTGATTTTGGACGGCCTTCACGAAATTCGTCTTGGAGTGAACTACGAACTCGGTTGAATTCACCATACCATTGATGGTGACTAAACACTGGTCCTTGATGGAGCTTCATCGCCAAAAATTTAATCAAGTTCGTCGATGCACTGTTGTTGAGTTAATCCACGTCGAAAGTTGTAAAAAATAATCGCACGATAATTTTCACGATTTTTTGGGCGAGATAAATCTTTTAAGTTGCTGTAAACAACACAAATAGCGCTCGTATGTCAAAAAATTCTGAGTACGTATAACCTCGAAACTGTCAAACTTTACGAAAAACCTGGCAGTTGCCAGATTGCAACACTAGGGTTGCCCAATCCCGAAATATAAAAGTTAACCTTCGTATCAAATTCGCCTCATCTCGTTGTCATACGTAGGGTAGAACGAACCGAGATCTCTCCTGTTGTAAACAACTATCGTCGGGGTCTCCGCTATTCAAGTTAAACTAAAGGAAAACTTTGTTGAATTAGGAAGTAACTAGTCGTAAGTTGTGATGCACAGTAACATTCTATTTAAAGTAATAATATCAATTGTTTAGCGCGACAGTCCACAGGGGGACCATGCCAACAGCTCTTGTTGTGCTACTATTCTCTCACGAGTGTTGTCAGCATCTCGAACGAAGTGGTGCCATGAAAAATTCGAGGTGAGACATATATTCAATAGAAGTTCCGTAAAAGCCGCCGTGGCGAAGTGGGTAGAGTACGGCGCTCAAACGCAGAAGGTCTACGTTTGATTCCCGGCACAACAACTCGAATTTTTTACGGCCCCACCTCTTTCGAGCTGCTGACAACACTCAAAGAGTAATAGCTGTCTAAGAAAGCTTCTCAAACTTCACCGTTCGGAGTCGGCAAAAATTTGTAGTTACCTTCTACTAGTGAGAGAACAGTAACGCACACAACACGAGTAGTTGATGAGCAAGCTAGGCCCTAGCGGACCTGTGGACAGTCGCGCCATACAATTACTATAATTATAACGTTAAGACGGTCTTTGCCTTTGACGCACTTTGCCTTTGAAGCACTTTTGATGCGTCGAAACAACTCTCTGTACTATTAATCGGACGGAGCAGATGCATCATAAACTTCTACAATTATTCGATGCACTTCAGCTACACTTTGTCTTCTAATTAAAAAAGAAAATCTAAACCTCCCGCAAATACTGTTTACCGGGGTTTTTTTAAAAGAGATATAAAACTGTCTAAAGCAAACGGAGATGCAAACCAATTGCTGCTGAGAAATGTCACACCTTTCCAATGAGGTAGGCAATCACTTCCAAGACTAGCCACAATTTGCAGGTGGCGTCATCTTTTGAAATCAATTCTATTTGTACCCAAAATTACTTACATTTTGACGTAATCCTAAGGTATTCGATTTTAATGCTAATTTAAGGAATTGACCTCTTATTTCTATCTGTTGACACGTCTAAGGAACTGTGGAAATATTTGAAAGTAAGTCAATTTAATGTTGGGAAAGCTGGAGAAAGTATTTTTGCAGAAACATCGCCAAAGCTTTTTCCTCCGTTTTCTACATTGAATTTTTTTTACCCACATTGGTACACGGAAGCTTAGACGCTAGAATATAAACCGTGAGGCATTCACTACAAGTGTTAGCTATTCGCACATATGAAACTGTCACATCCCTACATCTCTAAAAGTCGTAAAAGTTCCAATTTGAATTCCAATGTCACAAAAATGGTTTATTTGAAAGGCTTCACATGGCACCATTCTTCTTCTTATTCTTCTTGAGGCCTTACAGTCCGGGGTGGACCTGGGCCTCAACCAACATGCCTCTCCAGCCAGCACGATCTTTCGCTAGCTGTCTCCGATTGAGCACTCCAAGTTGGTTGAGATCTTTCTCCACTCGTGTGCGCCATCTTAGCTTCGGCCATCTTCTGTTGCGTTGTCCCAATTGCTCTGATTCGAATACTTTTCGGGCCGGAGCAGTCATGTCCATACGCTCTACGTGGCCTAGCCAACGCTTACGCGTTGTATCCGTGTTGGTTACATACCGAGTGTGTCATTGGACCATTTTCTTTTTTTGTTGATGTAGCCCCATCACTGGGAATAAAAATCGCTATCGCACTATGAGAAGTGATAACTATCGGCCTCAAACGAAAAGTATAGATTCAGCCAGTACCTGGTATCAACAGGACAGTGCCACAAGCCATGCATGCAGCAGCGATTTATTTCAACAAATGTGTCCTCCGCATGACTGTCTCGTTCGATCGACTGAAAGCATGTGGACTGCGAGACGTCGTTGGTCAGCACCTATAAGCCGGCAACGATAGATGAGCTCAGAGCTAATGTTTAACTTGAATTAGATCCAAACGTGCCCGCTTTCTTACTTTCTGTTCAACCTTTACAGAGATCGCTCAAAACACTGAAATAACCAGTCACTTTGTTTATCCAGATCATTCAACATTCAGTAATTTTACCCTCCTCACGCCGCCTTCAATTTCACTGAACCAGTCTGCGACGAGTTTGGAACAACAATCCGCTGAGTACCTGAAGTCCCCACCATCCAACTGCAGTCATTGTTTCGCTCTAAGTTCTGATTTAATGTTTTCTGCGAATTATCGCAACACGAGCTTCCGCCGCCGCCCACTCGCTAACACAATAGATCCCCACCGCACCAGGCTCCCAGCCACGTCTGAACAATGCGCCGGTGTTAGAGCGGCATTTGCATTCAAAGAGAACGTCGCATTTGAGAAAAGTTTCACCAGAACACTGGCCGGTCGTTTGTATTCACCTCATGTACATTCTCATAGCCGGCGGCGGTGGGATGGCGTCCCGAAGGTGGGGAAGTTATTCGCATTGTTTATCGACAAGTTTCAGAGCTGGGCTTGTGGCATATGAATTCACCAAAGATTTTCTTCACTAATAACGACAAATTTTTTGCAGGATTCTTCACCAATTCACAACCTGGCTAACATCAAGAAAACGGCCGCCAGCCGCCAGGTGCCATTTTCGGACAATGAAACCGCCTCGCTGCTGGACTCAAAGAACCAGATCAACATCCAGCCGCAACTACATCAGAACAACCCCCGCATACGGAGGACCATCTCGTCACCCCAGCCGCCGACAAACCTCCAGCTACCGCTGACCAACAATTCCGCCTATCCGGCCCACAACAACAACACTCTCGCCAACGGCATCAACGGCCAGAGCAACGCCTTCAGTCACCAACCGGGCGATGTTGAGGGCTCCCATGCGGGCTCGCTGCTTGCTGGGGGCCCCATTCCAAGGCGGCGACGTTTTGAGAACTTCCTCAAGTCACTGGTCGGCCGAAAGCCGTCCAAAGACAGCTCCTCTTTCAATCCGCCTCTGCTCCCATCACCCGAGATCACAATCACTCGGACGCCGTCCGACCAGAATGTCATTCTCAGTGACCCATCGGGGCTAAGGCAGCCGCAGGAGACGTTCAGTTACCAGCCGGAGAGGAGCTCCGCCACCAGCACCACGTCCCTAAATACCGCCGTGCAGCAGAAGTTGTGGAATGTGGTGCCGCTGCTGCGACGTGAGGGCAGTGCCGCAAGCCTGCACCACGAGAAGTCCCAGTCGATCGTCCAATACACGGGCATGCGGAAGTGCGAGACGGTACTTGCGCTTACCCGACAATCGTCGTCGATGTGCTCGCCGATGTCAGAAACCAGTGGGACACCGCTTGGATGCGGCCCCATCTCCGGCAGTGTCGGCGGCGTCAACGCGAACGGCGTCGAACAGATTCGACCGTTGAATCGGCTCCGAAACAGCCTGTCGGCATCGAACGCCACCTGTTCGCGTTGTTCTAGTCTGTTATCGTTGGCCGCGTCCGGTTCTCGGTATTCGCTGAATACCGCCAACAGCGGGTTCATACATGTTAACAACAATTCAAATAACCTTAACAATAACTTTAGCAACCTAAGTAGGAATAGCATTAGTAAGAGCAACGATTGCGTGGACAGTGGCGGCGGCAGCAACTCGAGCTCGCGGAAGAGCTCTGCGGGTGCTAACGGCAACAGTCCACCGTCGAACGTGACCACGGCGACATTGAACTCATCGTTATCGTCGGGATCAAGTCCATTGTCGCCGGTTGTGGTGGCGAGCGGTGTCAACGGCAGCAAAACTGGACCAGCCGCCGAACTGGAGGAGTTCACCTGTAAGCTGTGCTTGGTGGACGTGTCACCCAGCGAGGCGACCACGATCGGTCAGTGCGGCTGTCGATTTTGTACTGAGGTGAGTAAATGTTGTTTAAATCAATTATTTTAAAAGATTTTTGATATTTGTGAGAAAATGGAATTTGTCACATGACTAACGTTTGTCAGACGGATGACGTTTGTCAGGCGGATGACGTTTGTCAGACAGATGACGTTTGTCAGACGGATGACGTTTGTCAGACGGATGACGTTTGTCAGACGGATGACGTTTGTCAGACGGATGACGTTTGTCAGACGGATGACGTTTGTCAGACGGATGACGTTTGTCAGGCGGATGACGTTTGTCAGACGGATGACGTTTGTCAGACGGATGACGTTTGTCAGACGGATGACGTTTGTCAGACGGATGACGTTTGTCAGACGGATGACGTTTGTCAGACGGATGACGTTTGTCAGACGGATGACGTTTGTCAGACGGATGACGTTTGTCAGACGGATGACGTTTGTCAGACGGATGACGTTTGTCAGACGGATGACGTTTGTCAGACGGATGACGTTTGTCAGACGGATGACGTTTGTCAGACGGATGACGTTTGTCAGACGGATGACGTTTGTCAGACCGATGACGTTTGTCAGACGGATGACGTTTGTCAGACGGATGACGTTTGTCAGACGGATGACGTTTGTCAGGCGGATGACGTTTGTCAGACGAATGACGTTTGTCAGACGGATGACGTTTGTCAGACGGATGACGTTTGTCAGACGGATGACGTTTGTCAGACGGATGACGTTTGTCAGACGGATGACGTTTGTCAGACGGATGACGTTTGTCAGACGGATGACGTTTGTCAGACGGATGACGTTTGTCAGACGGATGACGTTTGTCAGACGGATGACGTTTGTCAGACGGATGACGTTTGTCAGACGGATGACGTTTGTCAGACCGATGACGTTTGTCAGACGGATGACGTTTGTCAGACGGATGACGTTTGTCAGACGGATGACGTTTGTCAGACGGATGACGTTTGTCAGACCGATGACGTTTGTCAGACGGATGACGTTTGTCAGACGGATGACGTTTGTCAGACGGATGACGTTTGTCAGACGGATGACGTTTTTCAGACGGATGACGTTTGTCAGACTGATGACGTTTGTCAGACGGATGACGTTTGTCAGACTGATGACGTTTGTCAAATGAATGCAATCCTAAATGTAAATTTATGGTAATTACTTTACCTGAGGCCACGTCAAAAAATTAGCCTTTTGACTGACAGAATATGCATCCAGCAGTTGAACTGCTTTCAAACTTTAGCTTAACAGAATAATCATCTAAAGCATTTCAAAGTTCTTCATAAACTCCACTCAATTTCAATATTTAAAAAAAAAAAGTTCCACCACTGAATTCATCATCCGCCCAAATTATTCCTCACCCGCCGCAGCTCAACGTCCTTAACCTCAATTCAAATTTAATGACCACAAAATTACCGTAATATCCCAACAATCCACGGACTCATCTATCGCCAACGGACTCTGGGTCCAAAATAATTATCTCCAGCTGTCAATTCAATCAGTCCCGATCACATTAACGAAGCTGCCCGTGTCTGGCAGCATTCAGGGCTGAGGTTATGTTCGCATCCAATCAGTGAACTGTGGAATGATTGTGCTGCACAGTTGCCGTGCCAATATTGTTGCATAAATTGACTGAGCATCGAGTACCTTGTGGTCTTATTTGCACACACGATCGATTTGCTTGTCACAACATGAACGCGTATCTGTATGCTGATAATTTCGCAGTTCCCGTGGTACCTGCATTCAAACTCATTCCCTTTGTCAAATGTATGCGAGGGCGTGGGGCAGCTTACAGTTATTGGCCCAAATTTTGAGTCTAAATATGCTCTTGGTGTTGTCCTCCTATTATCAGCCTCATCAGCGTGCTCCAATTGTTCCATGGTGAGGCAGGATACTCATGGCGTGGAAAATGCTGCGAATAATGCACAAATTGTCACAGATGTGTCCGACGACAATCAGACGTGGGGGAAAAATCTAAACCAGGTCGACTTTTGCAGCCCGGTTACTTGCAATGGGAAACGCTAGGGAATATCAATTGAATGTCACAGGAGCGGAAGACCGTGGTTTGGTGAATTTTGATTGTCAGCAGCTCAAGGCGGTGGTTTTAGACCACCTCTTTTTGAAATGCTTTCAATGTATAGCGACCAATGAGTAGCAAGGCGATTACATGGAAACGTACAACAACGGGTGTTTTGTGCTCGTTGAGAGTGAGATTTGACGGCGAGTGGAACAAAACTTGTGCCATTCACAAAGAATTTCCCTTGTCCCTGATAGGCGATGAGAATACGCCTACTCTGAGCGACAGCAGGAACTAAATTTATGCCGAACCACGCAGTCGACATTAACACCGCCCACAACTTACAGTGTTTTCCAGTGTCATTGAGAGTTCTCCTCGTCAACCTTTGACATTCCCAACGCCGCCGCCACCGCTTCTGTTTTAATTTCCATTTCTCAACAAACAGGAAAACTTTGCAGAAGTCAACGTTTGACATCTGTCAAATGCAAAGCACAGAGTCCGTAAATAACTCACTCAAAAATATTTACACACAAAATAGCGCCCACTTACGTCTGACGACTTAATTACACATGACGCGTTACAGTCTAAACGGTACATCATATGTGCACGGCTCATTAAACTTTCAAGTCTCAAATGTCAAAATGCTAGGAGTGATCCCATTGTCAGTCATTAGCGAAATTACTTTTCAATGACTGCGTGGAATGTAATTTACCCTACCCTTAGGGGCGGAAACTTATTTACGAGTTCATATTGTCTGCCTTCTGCTTGTCCTTCTGAGCGAACTTAATTACAAGGAAGAAGGAGGTGGATACGCGCAAAGAAACTTGCATGGATTACTTAATACCTGAAGAGTGGCATTTGTCTCAGCTGTCCTGGCAGTTATCCGGCGGCGCGGTAGTCCTTAAACATGTGAGCACCATGCCCCCTTTGAGAGCCACTCTCTACAAGCCGCCGCACTGCCTGCGCTCTGTGATAAATTTGTTCGGTAACCAGACGGGGGCAGCGGACAGAATCATACAATTCACGTTTACGTGCACTAAAAGGGGGGAGTGGGTACCGGAGAGAGTTGGCGTTGTGTTTTGTCGCACTCTCAGATGATATGTCAAGCGGCAGCGACAGGGCAATGCGGTTGCGGGGCAACTTGAGCAGATGTTACATCGACAACGCTTCTTAATAAACACTTTAAATGCAATTGCCCGGGAAACATGGGGCGATGGGGTGTTGTGTCGCGTGCTGAATTCGATTTATTTTAGGGTTGAGGGTGGGAGAGAGTTTTGCGCAGAGTCTTACGATCGTCGACAGTGGGTATAGTTCTTGTGTGTGATTAGGTAACATCCACTGGGGCGAGAGTTGATTTATTTGATTGGGTAACATGATTGCCACTTGAACGTGGTTGCGGGTGGGTCTTGGTTACGTAAGTGATAATTGATATCGTAATGTGTGGTAATTGATAGGTTCGGTAAAGTTTGGGATACCTCTGCGTGTATAGGCGATGAAGGATGATTGAGGAGGAGATAGTCACGTCACACTTGAGCTCTGGCAGATGTGGAAGAACGAACTAGAATGATATTTAGTTGTAGCCCTTTCATGCCGCCTGCGTCTTGTGATTCGGCACAGACGTCACTGGAACAGTTGAATTCGTTTTGGACTATTCTATTATTATTTGCTTCTGTTCGATGTAGGTGCAGTGCGTTGAGTGTACTTTGCGCTTTTAGTTTTAAAACATATGAACTTTCGTTGCACTCTCCACTCAACATGGTAGTGGAGTCCAATTGAAACAGTTGTGAAAATGTTAATACTTAAGAACCTCGAGTGATGGGACAAGCAACACTGCTTGGCCACACTAATTGCGCCAACTGTATTAATTTCGAACCTGGTTGGTCGATCGGAAATAAGGAAGGCCGAGCTTGCTGTCAAAGCCAAGTTGACTAAGTGCTTTTTCCAACACTCACCTATGGTGATGGAATTTGCATAATATCCGAAGGAATGAAATCACAAGTAAAAGCTGCTGAGATAAGATTCTCCGTGCTATTGCAGAAGCTACTTGTCCGAAAAGACTGACGAATGCGACCGTGCGGAGAGAACTCCATGTTGGGCGGAAAGGGCTTTATTTCGTTGGTTTGGCCATGTGGTACAGATGTCCCCTTCATGATGTGAATTCATCAGGTAGGCGGCCCTTCGTGGCGTAGTGGGTAGAGTACAACGCTCACACGCTGAAGGTCCAGGTTCGATTCCCGGCTGGGCCTCGAGTTTTTCACGGCACCAGCTCTTTGAAGCTTCTCAAACTTCGCTGATTGGAGTCGGCAAAAAACTGTAGGTACCTTCTACTCGTGAGAGAACAGTACGTACGCGCACAACACGAGTACTTGATGAGCAAGCTAGACCCTGGTCCCCCTGTGGACTATCGCGCCACCCAATTATAACCCTTCCGCCTTTTAGTCTTTTAAATTTTCCTGCTATGTACATAAATCATTTGAAAGGTCTTGACATATCCTACAAAACGACGCTATGATTAGGTTGGATATTGCGTTCAACAGTCATAGACGTGTAAACATGGAGTTCACTAACGCCGAAATTCGCGCTATTTTAAAGTTTTTTTTCGTTAAAGGCAAATCCGCTAGAAAAACGTTCTGTGAGATTAACTTTGAACAGCCGATGAATGGTTTCAGCAATTCTGAGCTGTGTGAATACGACACCATGGATAAGCCAGCCGGCGGAAGACCTGCGACGACGAATACCGATCGAAACATGGAAATCATTGAGTTAGACCGGCATGTGACATCTCGTGACATCGCCCAGGAGATGGGAGTTAGTCACAAATCCATTTTTAACCATCTGCAGAAGGCTGGATACAAAAAAAGCTTGATGTTTGGGTGCCGCATAATTTGACGCAAAAAAACCTTCTGGACCGAATCAACGCCTGCGATATGCTGCTGAAACGGAACGAACTCGACCCATTTTTGAAGCGGGTGGTGACTGGCGACAAAAAATGGATCACATACGACAATATCAAGCGAAAACGGTCGTGCTTGCCGGCTGTTAAATCGTCCCAAACAGTGGCCAAGCCGGGATTGACGGCCAGGAAGGTTTTGTTGTGTGTTTGGTGGGATTGGAAAGGAATCATCTACTATGAGCTGCTCTCATATGGCCAGACGCTTAATTCTACCATCTACTGCGAACAACTGGACCGCTTGCAGCAGGCGATCGACCAGAAGCGCCCAGAATTGACCAACAGGAAGGGTGTAGTGTTCCACCACGACAACGCCATGATTCGTCAGAAGCTACGGGAGCTCGCTTATATCGCATCCACCATATAGCCCGGACATAGCGCCAAGTGCTTTCCACCTGTTCCTGTCCATTGGCGAACGCCCTTGGTAGTGTGAAGTTGAGCTCATAAGAGACTTGTGAAAAGTAGCTCGCCGAGTTGTTCGGAAATAAGGAGAGGGGCTTCTGCGAGGAAGGCTTCTACGAGAGGGTTATTATGAAGTTGCCGTCTAGATGGAAACAGATTATAGAACAAAACGGCGTATATTTGAACTAAATCCGATCATTGCAACACTTTTTATGAAGCATTGAATGAAGAGCAAAAAAGCGGAAGGAATATTTGGCAACCTTATATTATTAGAACGGCGCTCGGCATACCCAGGAGGAGGTGGTTGAATCATATCCATTAACTCGCCTTGTTGGGCTTGGAAAGAGCTTCTGATGAGTTAGAGTCAATAGCGGAGGATCGAGCGGCCTGGATGGCTCTCGTGCGTGCATTGTCCTCGTGACCCGTTTAGTGGTCGTTGGTTGTATCTCTGATTGTAGGTTAGGCTGCAATTCCTTTCTTTTCTTCATCTCCCCTGCCAGCTACTTTTCAGCTGACCATTATAGCTTTTGTGGTTCTATTCGATATAGGCACAGGACATTGCGTGTCTGTTGCCCTTTTAGTTTTAAAGATGAACTCTCGTTGTCTTCCTGATTGTAGGCTAGACCGCTTTTCCTTTCCTTTCTTGATTTCTCCTGGCGTCTGCATTTCAGGGGACATTCAAATTGTTGTGAATCTGTGCAACGCAGAGAGTTAGGTTCCTCATAACGTTCTCGACTTCTTTTCCTTTCTCGTCATAAACTCCACAAAATTCCAACAATGTAATCCTCGACACACCCATTCATTCCTTCTTGGAGTGACGCTGGAGTCTTAAGTTAGCCTGAGCCATAAATTTCAACGAATTGTCACTTCATGCATCACCGTGTCTCTTTAGTTAATTCGAGCAGATGCATAACCACTGCCTATAGACTGCATCTTGGACAAGGACGTCCTCTATTGCGCTGCCCCTTTGGCCTAAAGTTGTGTTGGCCATATGGCCTACATCCGGCCAGCGATCCATATGATTTTATCCGTGGACGATTACCCATGTTAGATTCGGCAGTTGCTGTCAGTGCATGTCGTCGCTGAATTTTTCCCTGAGAGAGACGTCCACGCAACGTCCAGGGTTGAAATCCGCACGCAAATCTTTTCATGGATACTGCTGAGTCATCCAGTCAGTTTTTATAGAAATTGAAAATTTCATGATTTGCGAGGTTCGTGGCACGCGATACCGGGATAAGCCAAATTTTCGGTTTTTAGCCTCAAATCCTTCTTCGACCACTGGAGGCCTCCAGGACTTCAGACTGAACTTTAAACACCTTTTCGCATATTTTCGGATACCGCCAAGTACGTTCATTGAAAATTGAAAATTTCATGATTTCCTCATCCGCTTTTAACAACGTTCAGTTTTTCTACTCCATAAAGCAGAATGGAAGTGAGCAAGTCAGGCACAAATTAAGCTTGTGCTCGATTCCACGATTGCTCATTGTACCCCAAGAAGCAGCGGTTGGCAAGAGTGAATCAATATTTGTTGTGGGTACTGATTGTTGTTCTTGAAACGTCTTTTTCTTCTGCTGAACAGTAGGAACCCTTCCTCGGTGCATGAGTTCGTTACTGAGCCTTATGCAGCCAAAGCTCTGCCTCTGCCATCCTACACTTTCTGGTGCGACTTTCTTAGGAAAACAGCAAGTAGATGGCAATTCTTCGTACAATATAAAAATAAGCCAAAATCTTTTGTAGAGCTCGCTCCCTGTCAGTGTCTGGTTTTAAAATTTCGAAAATGTACCCATATTATGGTACACACATCAATTCGACTTTTTCGTCAAATCTTGTAAATTACTTCTCAGTTCTACTCTACGTTGTTTTGACAGTGAAATTGTAAAGAACATAAGTAACCACACTTGCAGTGTCAAGTTTCTTCTTCAAATTTCAGTGTCATTGTCATTGATTTACCTCCAATCTTGAAAGTTTTTTGAATAGTTTTTAGCCCTTTAGTAAGAACAATAACAATTGAATGCTCCACAGGGGGATCAGTACCTAGCATGCTCATCAACTACTCGTGTTATGCGCGCAGCTGTTCTCTCACCAGTAGAAGGGACCTACAGTTTCTTGCGACTGCAAACAGCGAAATAATAGAGGCTCTCGAAACTCTTGATTGTTGTCAGCAGCTCGAAAGAGGTGGTGCCGTCAAAAATTCTAAAAATTTGTGTTGAGCTTTGAATCGAACCTACACCCTTCGGCGTGTGAGCGTTGCACTCTAACCACTACATCACGGCGGCCACTCAAGTGTATAATTCCTTCTTCAAATTTCAGTGTCATAGACAACAATTGTATGTCTATGTTCAGACCCTTGTTGAAGCCACGCAGTCTTTGATTTATCTCCACTCTGGGACTTAGTTTTTGCTTTATTTTTGAATAGTTCTTAGCCCTTTAATAAGAACAATAATAATCGGATGGTCCACAGGGGGATCAGGGGGATCAGGGGCTAGCATGCATCTCAGGAGAAAAAGGGACCTACAGCTTTTTGCCGACTCCGAACGGCAAAGTTTGAGAAACCTTTTCTTAGACAGGATTATTTTTCGAGTGTTGTTCGATACTGAGCCTGTCAGCAACTAGAAACTTTCGAACCTTTGACGTGGAAGTATCGCATTCTTCCCACTACGCCCTTTATGAATCTAAATTTTTGCCAATCGTGTGTTCTTTGTCTGTACAAGAGGTAGAACAGCTTGTTGAAGTGTGTTTCATTGAACAATTTACTGCCTTTGTCCAGTGATTCTATTGAAAGATTTTTTTCTAACAACGCACCATCAGCAAGAGTACCTTCCTTTAAATCGAGTTTTCATAACTTTCCACCACCAGACAAAACTCGAGAGTTCAAAACAACACAGCTCTATGAATAATCCAAGGCCTCCAATCAAGTTTAAGAAATTTCCAAGTCTCTAGGTTGTGCGAGCGACATGCTTTCCCTGCATTTGTGCATCTTATTCGAAATGAACAGTCTTTTCATAAATATTTGAGCAGTGCATTCATTCGGTGGCACTTTCTCATGGTCACGATACACAGGACCACCCATGGGATGGCCGCCCTGAAATGCAACGTGCATGGTTGCAGCCAGCCGTAACATCTATGGGAGCAGTCGACTTTATTCATCCGAAAATCCTTGGAATGCTCTTTTTTGCAGATTTAATCGGATTTGGGAGACAAGAAAATAAATATCAGATGACATCGGAGACTTTGAAGTTTTTCACTTCAGTGCTGTGTGTTGGATGTGTTGAGGACAATGGGTGGCAGGAGGCGTTGGGTATGGGATCAGGTGACATGGGTGTGGAATTTGGGAAGTGGAATGACAGAGAGACAAATTTGTAGTCGGAAACGTGGTTGTCAGACTTTCAGTTAACTTAAGCAGCTCCTGATATATTTTACACGTTTCTTTCAAATTAAAAACAAAAAAAAATTCTGAAGTTTCCCTTTCAAAAAGGTTTGTTCGTGCTTGTACCAAGCATTATGCTGCTTCCTCAGAAACGCACTTAAAGATGGTTTCAAAAATGAAGAGAAATCAAAACGTTGAGCTTCCGAAACACTCAGACGCGTGACATGTATAATTGAACTGTCAGGCGGCAGAGCTCTTTCAGTAATTTCTTGGTTTCTCAAAAAGTTCCACCAGTCGATGTTGGGATGAAGATTGAACACCACATCAGCATACAAAAGCAGACATTGACAGGACTGAAGTGAATGGTGCTTCATCATCTTCGCACAGAGGGCTGTGATCATTACTCAAAACACATTGTTGGTGTATTTGTCTTTTTGCGTGCGATTTTTGGTCCTGTTTGCGGCAAAAGTATTTTGAAGAGAAGATTTAACGACGACGGTGGCAGATGCTGGTCAAGCGTCTTCGGATACGACGCTTAAAATGGCTAGGCCATGTGTCGCGTGTGAACATCACTGCTTCGGCCAAAAAGCTTTCGAATCTCAGTCTTTGGAACAACAACAACAAACTACGGCTTAAGCTAAGATAACACATACAAATGGAGAAGGACCTCGATGAACTTGGAGTGCGAAATTGGACGCTGCTGGCAAAAGTTCGTGCTGGCTGTAGAATTGCAATCCACCGCAGACTGTAGGTCCACAAAAGAAGATGAAGAGGGGGAAGAAGAAGTAGAAGAAGCAGAATACGAAGAAGAAGAAGATAAAGGAGAAGAAGTCGAAGTAGAAGAAGAAACAGATGATAAAATAGAAGAAGAAGAGAAAGAAGAAGATAAAGAAGATGAAAAAGAGGAGTAAGTACCACGTCAGGACGTAATAACAATGTCAATCATATCAATAAGCCCCGGGACTAACCAATAAAAACGAATTGTCTATACAAAATTCGACTCTATTCAACAACATAGTTTCCTTCAAGTGTGATACAGTCAGTCCAACGCCGCTCTAACATTTCGATACCATTTTTAGAGAACGATTTATATTTGGCCTCAAAATAGGCTTCAGTTTCGGCGATCACCTCCTCATTGGACACACATTTTACTTCCGGCGATCATTTTTGTGAGATCTGAAAAGACATAGTAGTCTCTGGGGGCCAGATCTGGAGAACACGTTGAGTGGGTGCTGGCAAACCTCCTTGTCAACCCCTTAAGCCGTTTTTTGGTTGTTTTTCACGCAATGACCTTTAGATATAGTCGATAGTCCAAGAGGATCTTTTTCTTCGAGACGACGGAGGGTGCGGAAGCAATTCAAAACCAAATCATGCAATTTGTCTATGGTAACCAAAAACTTGTGTCCGCCGTGGCGTAGTGGGTAGAGTGCGACGCTCACACGCCGAAGGGTCTAGGTTCGATTCCCAGCTCAACACCAATTCTTCGAATTTTTCACGGCACCACCTCTTTCGAGCTGCTGACAACACTCAAAGAGTAATAACTGTCTAAGAAAGCTTCTCAAATTTCTCTGTTCGGAGTCGGCAAAAAACTGTAGGTCCCTTCCACTCGTGAGAGAACACTAGCGCGCACAACACGAGTAGTTAATGAGGAAGCTAGGACCCGGTTCCGCTTTGGACTGTAGCGCCAACAATTATTATATTAACCAAAAACTTGTGACACGGTGCATTGTCTTGGTGGAAGAGAATCTGTTTTTTTTTTCTTTCAATTTAGTATTCGCTGTTGTTCCTTTTACCTTTCTTAAGACAGTCGATGAATAAAATTTTGTTTGCATCACAAAATACAGATGCCATAGCCTTGCCAGCTGACCTCTGTGTTTTTCGACGCTTTGGACGTGGTTCACCGGCTGCTGTCCACTTCGCTGACTGCCGATTTGACTCTGGAGTGTAGTGGTCGACCCATGTTTCATTCATTGTGACATACTGTTGCAAAAAGACTTGTTTATTCTGGAGAAACAGCTTCAAACAGCTTCCAGAATCATCGATATGTTGTTGTGTTTGGTCCACTGTGAGCAGACGCGGCACCCATTTCGGAAACAGGTCCCTCTCTCTCTCTCTGCCTTCTGATATCTTTAAGGTGTCAGTTGCGTGAGATAAGTTTGCACTTTGCTGTTTTCCAAAACGATTTTGTGTACTTTCTTGACGTTTTCAGGAGTAAGCACCTCAATTGACCTTCCAGAGCGTTCAGCATCGTTGGTTCCTGTACGGCCACGTTTAAAGTCAACATACCACCTACAAACAGTTGTTTTTGATGGAACAGAGTCCCTGTAACACTTTTCAAGCCATTGTTGAGCCTGTACGGTATTTTTTCCCATCAAAAAGCAGGGTTTTCCCAAACACGAAATTCTATTTTTTCCATTATTTTAAAAATCGCAAAAGTAGCGCCACTTGATGCACTGTAACTTGTAACCTAATAATCAGATTGTCATGAAAATTTGAGAGGTGGTCGCCGTGGCGTAGTGGGTAGAGTGCGACGCTCACACGCCGAAGGGTATAGGTTAGACTCTCAGCTCAACACCAATTTTTCGAATTTTTCATGGCACCACCTCTTTCGAGCTGCTGACAACACTCAAAGAGTAATACCTGGCTAAGTATTCGCCGTTCGGAGTCGGCAAAAAGCTGTAGGTCTCTCTACTCGTGAGAGAACAGTAGCGCGCACAACACGAGTGGTTGATAAGCAAGCTAGGCCCTGGTCCCCCTTTGGACTGTAGCGCCAACAGTTATTATTATTATTGTCATTTAAATGTTTGTACTTCCTTTAAATCAGTCCCGGGCTTGAGTTGTCACAGGCAGCATTCGCTGTATCAAATCCTGCTGAGCTTTCTATAGGCTTGATTTTCTTTGGAATTCCTAACCAAACCAAAACTCGTTTTTTACAAGAGTGGTGGTTCCATATATGCTGCCAACATGAATTCAAGTCCTAGAAGTATTCCCTCTGAAGTTCGCTTGGCAAATTTGCGATTCCACAAGCTACTGATCAAGTTCACAAAACACTTGTGTTTCTAAAACACATGAAAGTGGTTGAAGAACTGAGCAAGGTCATAAACAACATTAAGCTCTCACCAACGTTCGGTCGCAAACAAATCAGAACCTGCTAGGGTAATCTGTTGTTCCTCAAAATTTTGACATTGGTCTATTGTGCCGTATTTTTTTTTCAAAGTAGATTTAAATTGCTTCCATCCCGCTCCCAAGTTTATAAGTCCATCAACAACCAGCAAATAACCATACAACAATCCTGTGCACAAAACCTACCAACACAGAAAAAATGAACCCAAAGCAGAAGCTCTCCCCATCAGTCAGTCTTCAGCGTATCTCCGGTCAATGGACAATTCCAATCCAGCCACAATTTACACTTACCAGCGCTAATTGCCTGCCATTCAGCAGAGCTTATGGGTTAATTTAATTTCAGAAATGTTATTGCCAGCACTCGCATCCGGCTTATGTTCTCCCAGCCACACATGCAAAAGCGACCACCATCCCCGTCCCCAGGCACACAATTAAGCATTGTTTTGATGAATTAATTCGGAAAACTCCCCGTTGCCACATATGGCGACTAAGGCCAACGAGCAACATTAATGGCCCACTGACCAGAAGCCCACCTCCGTGACCATCTGTCACATCACCACGAAGCCATAAGTGGGTCAAATTTTAATAAAACACCTCAACGAACAGCCATGACAGCGGAATGCAACGCAGTTGAGGACATTCTCAAAAGTTTTCATTGATTTTTCAGTCCGTAGAGGCAGAGCGGATCAACTTCGCATCACATCAAGCATCTTATGCTGACGCAGGACATCCCACTTGCATATCACTTCGCCTGCTCGGCCTGAAACTTGTGCAAACCCTTCAAAGAGTAGCACAAACTTTTCGAATAACGTTAATGCGTCCAGGCAAACTACAACTGCCTGCCCGTCGTTGCCGGAAGGATAGCAAGCGCTTTTTAAGTTTGCTTTTGATTAGAATTCAAAAACAATCGCCACCGCTGAAGAGGCTTCCCTTGAAGTTTCGCAACTTTGACAGTTCATAGAACTGTTTGTGGGTCAAACGGAGAACTTTTCTCTTGTTTGACAGCAGCCAATGGTCGGCTTCTTTGCGCGTTGGCGTTTCTATTTTTGAATAATTGTATGCAACACGACAGAGGCCCTTTGTGCACACGTCCACCGCTGGGCTGTCATTTCTTCGATTCGCAGTTGAAACACGCTAACAGTGCTATTTGCGGACACAGTCCGTGTTTATGAGCCGCACGTGACGTTGATTGTTGTTAGTTCTGTTCCTTTTGTTTATTCATTTCGCAAAAACCCTTGGCGGTTGTGTGTCTTGAGGGAATTAAATTAAATTAGCAGATAACAGGATCAAATCTTGTTTTGTCGGTTTTTGCTTCACTTTCGGCTCCCCACTTCGTCTTGATGCTGGCGCGATAACAATTCATTTCGTATCCACTCAACAGTCGTCACGAGTAGGAGTTAAGTTTTGCTGCGCAATAAGATGTTTTACGGATTTTATGGGCGCTCTGGTGCTGGAATAACAATACGATGAGTGCAAGAGGGTTGTTTTTGTTTTATGAGACCATAGCTTGATTTACAGCATTTTCAATCATCTTGACAGGTAAAACGTCAATTGAATGAGCATGTTTACGACCAAAGGTACCTAGTGTTGCAAAAGTCGTTTATTGGTTTAGTGTGGCTGATTAAATCAAGTGTTGAGATATTTATATTACTTTCAGAATAGATGTAAATTTGGAATTAGCGGTTTTGAGGACGGGTTTGAAAAAAAAAATCGATGTCATTTGTAGGACTTTGTGGTTAGTAGACAATTATTCGCGTATTTATAAGGAATGAGATCATCTGTGTGCTTTCCTTTGGTTGTGCGCATCGGTTCATCGTGTCCACCATTGATTGCAGTTTAGATCATGACAATTCATGGTTAATCTAAGGCATATCCAAACATGAACTTTACGCTTGACACAATCCGTCCCTTCACTAATAATGTTTTGGAATAACCAAATGTTATGATGACAAGTAATGCTTCACAACGCATATCTTTTTATTCAAAATTTGGTTTTAATGCTCTGCAAGTGGCAGCTTTACGCACAACACGCCTAATGTATCAACGCGTCTCGAAAAACTTATATCTAATTCACATTACTGCGTTGTGGTCTCTGCTGCGTCTAAATCACGACATTTTCGTACGGCGTTTGTTCGGCTTCCCGGATATTTGTCTCTTTTCAAACTCACTTTCCTTTTGTAATTTACTTAAAATTTACAAAATGGCTACTCTGGGGCAGTTAATGGATTAGATTCAAAGGAGCCGAAGATTTTTTTCTGTTTACTATCAATCAGAGCTGCCAGCATGCACGGTTCGCGAAATCACGAAATAATCGATTACGGGAAAACGCCTACGTACTAATCCACACCCTGCACACTTCAACTACTCAGTCCGCGGAACTTTCGTTAGGCATTAATCCGCGGGGTTGGTAAGCGACTAACGCTCTGGTCTGAAGCGTTAGTCGCTTGAGTCTGTTTTTGTCTTGAATGCAATTTCACAATGAACGGCTATACCTTATTCCAATTCTTTACACATCACTCAATAAGTCCCGAGACACATAGAGGGCGCCACTAACTAAAACTATTAATTAAATTTTAAAATTTTTCTGTTAGTGGCGCCCTCTATATGTTCCGGGACTTATTGAGTAATATATTATCATGAAGTGTATCAAATTGTCGGCGCTTGGTAGGTTTCCTATGCGTCTTTCCTGCGCAAAGTGGCTGCACTGAAAAATTGCGTGCTTTGGGTCCTCTTCGGAGTTTAGACATTGTGGGCACAGCGGCACGTTGTCGTGTCCAAACTTGTGCGGATACTTTTGGTAGCCGATGTGTCCAGAAAGGGACTGTGACAATAGGTAGTTGCAATCCCCTGCGGGTCTTGATATCCTGGTCACGATAACGGGGATGATCATATGCGTCCATCGATTTTTTGTGAAGCCGTCCCATCTGGCTTGCCACATTGCAATGGATGCAGCTTGCTCTTCTTGGCTTTGTGCCTGTCCACAATTCTTCGGTAGTTCCACCTCATAAGCTCGTTTGCAAGAATCCATGGGTAGCAATTCTGTTATGACCAACGCCGCCTCATCGGAAATGGTCCCAAAACCACTTATAGTCCGTATTGCTCAGAGTCTGTATTCTGACGAAACGCATGGTGTTTCAATCGCCCGGAAATGAGTAGGGGCCGAAGGAAGATTTATAAAGTATATCTACCTATGGAAAAGTTTTTAAATTGTTTCCTGCTAGTTTTCAATGTCAGTTTTTACATTTTCCCGTCGACATGCAGGAAAACTGTCAAAACGACGATAACCAACAGACAAACCAACACAATTTCTAAAACTTATTTACCACCAACAAATCTCTAATAATAATAATAATTGCTGGCGCTACAGTCCAAAGGGGGACCAGGGCCTAGCTGGTTCATCAACTGCTCGTGTTGTGCGCGCTACTGTTCTATCACGTGTAGAAGGGACCTACAGTTTTTTGCCGACTCCGAACGGCGAAGTTTGAGAAGCTTAGACAGTTATTATTCTTTGAGTGTTATCAGCAGCTCGAAAGAGGTGGTGCTGTGAAAAATTCGAAAAATTGGTGTTGAGCTGGGAATCGAACCTACACCCTTCGGCGTGTGAGCGTCGCACTCTACCCACTACGCCACGGTGGCCACAGAGCTCTCATCCCATTCTAATAAACTAACAAAGGTAAATCAGCTAGGGTGCTGCTTCACCCACGGCCTTAACGCTGTAACCCTTCAAAATTTGTAATGCTACCCGAAAACACACTCATTTTGGGGTTCTCTAACTGCTTTCCAATGAAGCATCCATCAAGTCACCAGAACCCCACTCTTAATGGCCGCCATACCTTAAACAATGTTTACCATCCAGCCATGAACGCATTCGATACGCTCCATCTCCGACGACTTCGAATCTAAAACGCAATCCAAAACCAAACTCGGGTTCCGCCGCACACAAACGCAGCACAACAAAGACGAAACCGCATTTAATGCAAAAAACGTGACTAGCGTGCGCTTTCAGACTCAAGCTGGCTTCTCCTTTTGGAAGCCTTGAATATTCCACAACCACCACCGCCGTCACCATTGTTCCCTCCGCCACATCTGGGAGAAGGAAGAAAAATAACGGCATGAAAATAAATTAAAATTAAATGGGTACACCCTCTCAGTGAATGATTTCTTTGTTGTTGATCTGTGTACATGTACTTCTTGAGACGCATAAAATTCGAATTTTCATCTCTCTCTCGGTGAAGAATTTTCAGTTTGAATTTTTCACAGGGTGTTTTGTTTGATTTTCCAATTAATGAACTGTTTGCAAGTGTAGCGAGTCGCGCGAATACAGGCAGAACTGTCAACTAAACTGCGGCAGAGCATAGCGCGCTTTTAATGAATTGACATATGAACCATTTGACCCAGTTCCCGGTGGCAAGCGGATATGCAAATGTTTACACAGAAGCCAATGTAAGAGGGAACTGCAATTTGTTTGGCAGTACGGTCGACTGGACAGAGTGTCACTTTCATTAGGGCCCACACTTGAAGTGTTGACTTAGGTTTTGGGTTGAAGTTGTTTTTTCTCATTTTTCGAAGGCAACCAATTGTGACAAAGTGGATTGTAAATAGCCCCGATAGAGTTGGGGCCTTTAGTTGATTCTCATAGATGTGGCAATTATGACAGTTGATGGGTAGAACATGCCGCACGACGATGATCAATTGTGTAGACGGTGTATGTGGAGTTTGTGCGAATTTTCACAGGTCTTGACAATTGTTGTTTGTCGTATGATCGGGGTTGTGCTAAGATTTAAAATCATGATTTGCTAGAAATCGGCGATAATTTTGTGGTTTGGTTGGGAAACATGTGCGAACTTTGGTTGATTGTTGAGAGAAAACGGGTTGGGTGCCAGATTTGACTTTTGTGCAAAAGAACAGGGATATTATGCAAAGTTAATTCCCGTCAAATATTTCTGAGGGTCTCTGGAATTTACAATCAATGAAAAACAACAAATATAATTCACTGGCATCTGGCACCTAAAAAAATTTTAACATTAAAAGAAAGGAAACCCAGTGTGTTGAGGATATAATTTCGAAAGATCAAAAAAAAAGAAATAGTTTCTGAAACGTTATTTTTTTAAAGCTATAGGAAAGTTTAAAAAAACACATAAAATTTAGAAAAATTCATGAAATCTTTATTTGAATCGATAGTACGGTCCATATAATTTATTGTTTGAAGATTATTTCATGCAAATGTTGACCTTGACTGCGCCTCAAATGCTCCATCCGCTTAGTTCAATTTCGGCATACTCTTTCCAACATTTCGGCCGGTATCTCACGAATAAATGCTTCAATGTTGTCTTCCAATGCGTCAATTGAAGCGAGCTTGTCTGTACAGACATCAGCTTTGACATAGCCCCACACAAAATAGTCTAAATGCGTTAAATCGCACGATTTACGCGGGCAAATTACCGGTCCCGAACGTGAAATAAAATGTTCACCGAACTCGCCCCTCAATAAGTCCATTATTGCGCGTGCTGTGTGGCATATGGCACCGTCTTGTTGAAACCACATGTCATGCAAGTCAAGCTGTTGCATTTTGGGTAAAAACAGTTGGATATCATCTCACGGTAGCGCTCACCATTCACAGTTACGTTACGATTCGCATCCTCTTTGAAGAAGTACAGCCCTATGATGCCACCAGCCCATAAACCGCACCAAACTGTGACTTTTTCTGGATGCATTGGTAGCTCTTGCAATGCTTCTTTCTGATATTCAGTCCAAAATCGACAATCCTCCTTATTTATGTACGTACCGTAAAAATGAGCTTCGTCCATTTTTGACCATAAAATGGAAGAAGCGCGCGATTAACCTTCTTAACCGAGCACGCATTTTGATAATAAAATTCAATAATTTGCAAGCGTTGTTCGTTTCTGAGACGATTCATGGTTAAATAATAGACTAAACTGACAGTGAAACAAATCACAAACGTGCGTCAGCTATTTAAGCCAGTGTTACCAAATAGATGATAGCTAAAAAGTGGTCCTTTATAATTGCTTCATATCTTTTCATAATGCCGGTAACCGGTCCAGATTGAATGGTTCATTCTGCATGTGATTACGGCCGTCATCAGGATTTAACAAACACGTGCACTTGCATATGGCCTTAACCTCTTAGTCTGTGAACAGTGCTGACATATTGTGGGTAAAACAGAATCAGATTCTCTCGCACATTCCCTCGGACAGCGGAAAGTTCCAGTTTCTTGTGTGGAAATCAATTGCTTGATTCGAAAATAAATCCGCCATGCTCACTGACGCTTTCGATAAGGCGACGGTGCTTTGCTTGTCAAGAATTTAAACACTGTACAAGTTACAATGCTTCGAGTCGCGCTACTTTGTGATTTTTAAAAGAATGGAAAAAACAGAATTTCGTGTGTTGATTTAACACTGCTTTTTGATGGGGAAAAAAGTGTGCAAGGTCAGCAATGGCTTGTTACAGGTACTCTGCTCCATCAAAAACAACTATTTGTCGGTGTTATGCTGACTTTAAACGTGGCCGAACAGCAACCAATGATGATAAACGCTTTGGAAGGCCAATTGAGGAGGTTACACCTGAAAACGTAAAAAAAATTACATTTTGCGTTTTGGAAAACCGCAATGATAAATTGCGTGAAATAGCTGACACCTTAAAGATTTCAGGAGGCAGTGTGTACACTATTTTGCATGAACATATGTCCATGAGAAAGCTGTTTTCGAAATGGGTACCGCGTTTGCTCACAATGGACCAAAAACAACAAAATATCGATGATTCTGAAAGCTGTTTCGCCAGAATAAAAAAGGCTGTTTGCACCAGTATGCCACAATGGATGAAACAAGGGTCCACCACTATACTCCAGAGTCAAATCGGCAGTCAGCGGAGTGGACAGCAGCCGGTGAACCATGCCCAAAGCGTCCGAAAACACAATGGTCGGCTGGCAAGGTTATGGTATCCGTATTTTGGGATGCGCGCGGAATTTTATTCATTGACTATCTTTAGAAAAGTGGCCGCAGTGGCGTAGTGGGTAGAGTGCGACGCTTACACGCCGAAGGGTCCAGGTTCGATTCCCGGTTGAACACCGAGAATTTTTCACGGCACCACTTCTTTCGAGCTGCTGACAACACTCAAAGAGTAATAACTGTCTAAGAAAGCTTCTCAAACTTCGCCGTTCGGAGTCGGCAAAAATCTGTACGTCCCTTCTACTCGTGAAAGAACAGTAGCGCGTACAACACGAGTAGTTGATGAGCAAGCTAGGCCCTGGTCCTCCTGTGGACTTTCAGGCCAACGATTGTTATTATCATTATAAACAACACAAATAGCGCTCGTTTGTCAAAATGTTCTGAGTACGTATAACCTCAAAAATGTCAAACTTTACGATAAAGCTGGCAGTTGCCAGATTGCAGCACTAGGGTTGTCCAATCCCGAAATATAAAAGGCAACCTTCTTACATGGCATTATTGGCGCATAAGAAGAAAGAAATTGCAAAAAAAACGGTTCCATGTGAAGAAGAAAAAAAATCTCTTCCACTACGACGTTGCACCGTGTCGCAAATTGTTGGTTCTTCTTCTTCTTCTTGTTCTGGCGCAACAGCCAGCACGATCTTTCGCCAGCTGCCTCCTGTTGCGCACTCAAAGTTGGTTGAGGTTCTTCTCCACTTGTGTGCACCCCTTAGTCTAGGCCGTCCTCTGTTGCGTTGTCTCAATGGCTCAGATTTAAAGGTAATGTTGTTGATTGCGTTGAACAAGTTGTTGGCTTCCCTGGCCAAATTGTACGAATTGATTTTGAATTGCTTCCGCATCCACCGGGTTGAAGACAAAGATCCTCTTGGACTATCGACTATAACTAAAGGTCATTGCGTGAAAAACAACCAAAAAGTGGCTTAAGGGCTAAACAACGTGGTTTGGCAGCACCCATTGCACCCTCCGTGTTCTCTAGATCAGGGCCGTAGCAACTTCTACCTCTTTACAGACCTAAAAAAGATGCTCGCCCGAAAATAAATATGGCTCCAATGAGGAGGTAATCGCCGAAACTGAAGCCTATTTAGAGGCCAAAGATAAATCGTTCCAAAAAATGGTTTCGAAATGTTAGATTGTCATGAAAATTTGATAGGTATCTGAATGTTTATACTTATCCAAAATAATATCGATTTTTTTTTAGTGGTGCCCCCTACATGTTAATCCCAGGACTTATTGAGTGATGTGTTACACTTGAGGAATCTCATCACGACCGTGTTTTGTGTGTTTCCCTCAACGCAAGAGTGAACTTTGTCGTCAAACATGCGAAATTCTGATAAATTTCTTTAATTCGCTCCATTTGAAATGATTGATCAGGTGCCACGCATGTTGAAGTGTCCAACCAATCTCAAAATAAACCTCTCAGTAGTTTACAAAATGGCCGCCAGTTAAAGTAGATCGCAAAATCTATAACCTTTCTTTTTCTGTTGTTTCATTTGACATAAAGTTGTTTCAGTCTTTGCCAACGGTTTGTGCTTCAAAATTCCTTAAAAAAAGCCATAATCATTTGACTTTACCGGTATGAAATGAAACACTCATTATTAATGGGAAAGTAAAAACATTTTATTCAAAGTATTGGCCATTGTTTTCTACACATTTTGACCACCTTTCTGGCAATTTGTAAATTTCGTCTTTTAAAGCAAACCAATCAGATACCCAATTTTCGACCTCATCGTAGGAATCTAAGTGCTGCTCAGCCAATGCGTGTCCCATAGATGAAAACAAATGATAGTCAGAAGAAGCCAAGTCTGGTGTATACGGCAGGTGGGGTAGCTGCTCCCAGCCAAGTGTTTTGATTGTATCCTGAACCGGTTTTGCTTTGTGTGCAGGTGCATTGTCATGGAGCAAAATTAAGTCTTTTGGCCCATTCTGGTCGTTTCTCGATCAATGCATGGTTCAAATTGATCATTTGTTGTCGGTAGCGATCAGTATTAACGGTTTCACCACGTTTTAGGAACTCGTGGTACAGCACACCTTTCTGGTCCCACCAAACACACAGCACTGTCTTCTTGCCGAATCGATCTGGTTTTGCAGTCGATGTTGATGGTTGTCCCAGATTAACCCATGATTTTTTTCGTTTAGCATTCTTAAAATAAATCCATTTTTCATCGCCAGTAACAGTCCGATGCAAAACCGATTTTCTTTCGTGTCTTTGAAGCAAAATTTCACAAGTGTTTTTTTTCTGTTTTCCATCTGTCTTTCATTCAATTCATGTCGCACCCATTTTCTAACTTTTGGATCTTTCCCATAGCTTTTAAACGGTCAGAAATTGTTTGTTCTGCAAAATTTAACATTGCCGGCATTTGCTTTTGACTCAAAGTGTCATCTCCATCCAATATCGTTTGCAATTCGGCGTCTTCAAACTTTTTTGGTGGTCTTCCACGTTCTTCATTTCTCACATCAAAATCATTATTTCTGAACCGTTGAAGCCATCTTTTGCATGTTGCTTCTGATAGAGCATGATCACCATATGCCTCGACAAGCATTCGATGCGACTCTGCAGCACTTTTCTTCAAATGAAAACAAAAAATTAATGCTTTCCGCAAATCATCACTTTCTGATACAAAATTCGACATTTTTAACACGATGAAAAAATATGATGTTGTCTGTTCAATGACTTGATATGTACTTAATTTTTTTCACAGATGTCATAGCAAACAAACAAAAAAAAATAAGGGCTCGTTCACAACAAATGTTCCCTATCGAGATATTTATATCTTGGCGCTCACTTCATACCGGTATACCCGATAAACTTCATTGCGTTTTTAACGGCTTGCAAACAATCCTTGAACTTTGCAAAGTTCTGTTACAAGCGTCACTGTTGCCAACTTTAACAATCAATTCTGTTTTGTCCGGAACCCCAAAGGAATGTGAATTCACTTTTCTGTGTTGCAGATTCTCTGAAAAGATCGATTAGGGGACCACAGACATAATGTCAGTTCCAAAAATTATAAATATTTTTGCAATTCGGGGGTTATATGATTATGACATTTTAGACTTCGATTTAATTGGCCTGCATGAGCCATGTAAAGAGGGTTACAACAAATTGTTAAGGCTTTATTAAATGGCAATGCCTCAACTCATCTCTCTACTGCTAGGATGTCCGAGAAGTTGCAGCGCCCTTTCTGGCAACTGTAAATAAATGCTTTGGGTTGTACATAATTTGACCTATATCAACTTGTTGTGTACAATTGTAGGCAGCTGACGGAAGCACTTGCTGCTTGGAGAGACTTTTTGGTCGAGGCGCTAAGACCACCTGTAGTGCCAAATAAGGAAGAAGAACTTCCCGAATGCAACTCAATGCGACATCCACAAATGTGTTATTTTCTACTGCCAATGACGATTATGTAGCTCTTTTCATTTGTAGGTGAATATTAGCGAAGTATTCGTAAGAATAGAAAACAAATAATATTCCTTGAAGGGACCTAGAAAGAGCGCCTTAAACCTCATTTGCTACAAAGAACAAGCAGTGTCTCAATAGACATAAATCATACCAATGGTTTTCACAAATGGAGCTACATTAAAAAAAAAAAACAACCCTACCCACTCTAGCTGGGACAGCAAAAATTCCTCTCATCTTAATGTTGTCAGTCAGGAACCGATGGCCTCCCACTTCATTGCCTTGATAGATAGGACCAGTCATGTCAAGCAGATTTATCGTTTAATTGAATTGCTCAAGGATTCCTTCCATCTCCGCTGCCACTCAAAGCGCAGTGAAGAGTACGCTCTAATGGAATAGACTGTAGTTAGCACCCTTTTCAGAAGTAGCCTCTAAAAGCATGCCTTTTAGCCTTTACAAAACCGCTGCATTGAATGCAATTTGTGCGAAGGTTAAAAGCCAACTAACCGCGTACGGTTCGTTTTCCATTGAAGGACGTTGTGCAGAGAATGTCTACCACTTCAGCATGAACCCCAAAAGCAATCCACCCATAGCCCCTTCTCAGAATCAAATTAAAAGCCACACGTCTTACTAAACTCTCGTTTACACTTTCCTCAGTGTCACATCCTTTTCGGTTTGTGATGCTAAACAGAAGCCGTCACTCTTGCGAAACGAGGTCACGGCATGAGTGTGCATCTCGAACAGAGGCATCAGCGACCCTCCACAGCGAATTCAAATTTATTCAATCAAAGGCGGGAATAATTCACGAGTCGGTTCGAGATGTCAAGGATTCCCACCGTCGAGTGCACTCAAACCCGCTCCCTGCGATGGGTGCTTTTAATTAATCTAAAAAGTGACCCGCAGGGTGGGGCAGGCAGTGTGCAAATAAACCTCTCGTCGACGTGGGAGGTATTTAATTTATCACCTCGGCGATAAACTCTCCCAATTCACGGGCCCTCCAAGCACAAAGTGTAAACGGCTTTCCACATCATTGACGGCTGTCCGTTCCGTGGCTGCCTGCCGTGGCCGGCTCGACCGAGGGCAAAATCACCGCATTATTCTTGACAAGTGAAATGCCGCCATTATTATGATTTGCCTCATTTCGTCGATGCGACCGGGCAAATTTTCCGAATTTGAGGGTCATTAATAAGGCTGCCGTGGCTGTTCCGGGTACTTGCGGATGCAACAACAACACTGTCCCACAAAGTGTCCTTCGGAGCGATGTCCTTCATCGTTTTCCACACGAAAAGCTAACGAGATGAGTTTTTACGATAAGCATCACTGCACGGCGGGTGGGAAAAGATGAAACAAGGAGACCATTTCCCCGTAATGGTTGGCCATAGATCAGGATGTCAATATAAACGTTCGCCCGGGAAACTATGATTGATTAGATGTGTTCGAGGAAGATGCGGGGCATCCATCTTGTTTGTGCGTACGTGTGTCCTGAGAGTAAATGAGGTATGACACGAGCTAACCCACAAGGCGGTGCTTCTGTGTGTGTCTTGTGCGGAATGTGCGCTGGCAGGTGGGTTGGTATGATGACATGGAATTTGTCCATCGTCAGAGCGTTGAACTTCAATGGGCTTCTGGTTATTTGTCTTCATCTGGAGTTGGGATTTCTCCTCGTGCGGCGATTTGAGACGGCAGATAATGATAATCACCGCTATCAGTTGGAGACACGTTCAAATTGAATTTATGAGCATGACACATTCCAATGACTTGAGTTCCTGGAGAAAATTGTGCTCGTATGTCCGATGATTCTCTAATAATCGATTATGTGGACGTGATGCCGACGCACATGAAAATCCCTTCTCCCTTCCACTGTTAAGATAATTTTAAGATGACTGGGAGTACCCAATCCATCAGATTTCCAAAACCCCATTGTCACTCTGCAAGATTTAGAAATGCCAAGAAGGGCACTACATCCTTCAAAACAACTTCAGCGCTCTTCGACATCCACCGTGATATCAGTGGTGACTTTTAACTTTTGATCCGAAGCACGTCATCTATCACCGCCAGCAGGCGAAATCCAACGTCACGTCCAGAAAAGCTAGTGCCTCCGATACACAACACCCTCGTCTGCTTCTAGCTACGTCCACATCCCACGAAGGGCATACCCTCGGAAATCAATTAACAGCGAGGACTGTGATTTCCGGTCTAGACGAGGGTGAATTCTCAATTTTGTTTCAATTATTTCTCATTTCCTTCCCGGCCACTGCTGGGATCACGAACAGAGACGATGGACAATTTGTTGAAAATTTTATTGTAAAATTTTGACTGAGTTCTTGGAAGGGACTCTTTATTGGGGGCGGAAGGAATAGGTGACATTCCAGGGATGCCAAGTACTTCGTTCTTCAAATGCGGCAAAAGTATGTCAAGTGGCCCCTTTATTCCTCATCCGTGCTGACGACTCAATCGGCGACTCTCTACCAACAGAGCTGATAACTGAAAACGCAACGCTTCATTTACATTCAAGACCACTGATAGAATCCTATTTTAGCTAAAAAGGATTCTTCAAAACAGGCCAACAAGCAGATTTTCTCCTCTTTAAAACCAATCCATCACACCCCTTCTGCCGCCCCAATCCCCCCGCTGTCAAGTCCAATCTTAAGTTGCAACATGTGCGTTCTGCGGGGCTTAATCAAATCCCATTTCACTTGAATTGAAATTACATCCGCCCCGGGGACCGTGCTCGAGCTCGTGCCAAGAAGAATGATGTATTGCTCTCACCAACACCACCCACCATTCTTCACGCTCAAAAGCGGTCCTTCGTTAAGCAGAGACGTAAGTGCAATCCAGTCTACTGGACTGTTTCCCCCAGTCGCCGTCGTGCAGTTGAAATTGAATCCGAAAAGCCAAATCGTGTTTTGTTGCCACATCCGGCTGTACGTGCTTCTTTATTCACCTTCCCACCCACAGTCATTGTTGTGCTGCTATCGCAGGACCCAACGGGGACTGGTATTCATTTCCATTCAGCTTGCATTAATCTGTTTACCAGAATCCGGATGTGTTGGTATTAACTTTGCGCCTAATTTACACTTGTTCACACTCGCACAGTGACATTTAGACGCGGCGCGACAAGGCGGCACAGCAAAATTAGCCTTGCAGCGTGAACAGGAACAGGCTGATTATTTATTCCTTGAACTCTGCCGCATGCACGTGTTCGAGTTGCCGATTGCCTAAGAACTGATTTTGATGGAGCGTGACTTCTTGATGAGCGGAGATACAAATCTTTTTGCTCGAGCAAATGTTAAATTGTCGTGGCGTTTTATTGTGCTTCGTGATCTGCAACAAGACTTGGTAATGAATGAGAAACTGTGCGCGGGATTCAATCAAAACGAAACACAAAACGTGCTTTGCGACGTGTCCGTCGAATGACAGTTGTCTGAAGTTGCTTTCGGCGGTTCTGTACCGGATGTAGACGGGAGTGAACGGTATTTGAGTTGTCACTTATGACTTTATTGGAGCTCCTGAACCTGATGGAGCAGTGATCAGCAGTCTTTGGTCGCCATTTTGAAAACTTTTAGGTAAATTTATTCTGAAAGTTGAACGCATTTGTTGTCTGAAATAACATGTATTCTCGGTGTGCCCACTGTAGCATAGTGGATAAAGTGGGACGCTTATATGCCGAAGGTCCCAGGTTTGAGTCCTAGACTGAACACCTCGCATTTTTCACGGCCCTTATGGACTATGGCGCCATCAAATATTTATATATATGTCAGAACGAACGCCTGACAAAGTTCCTTTGACCTGTGGGGTCTAAATCGGACGGCGGGTTTCGATGAATTTGGTCATTACTGGGTTCCAAGAATCCTAAATCCTAAAGAGTGGACAGAGATGGGTCTAAAGCTATACCCGTTGTAGGGCTTCCATGGCTCGTTTTGGGCGATGAATTTCTCCTGTTCTTTTTTAGTTATTACACTCTCTCTTTTTCCTTATTTTTCCTCTCATTTTAAAAAGAACATGACAAGAACTTGATGATCATAGTTTTGCTCTCTGCCATACGGATATGTACGTCACTAAACAAACTAAAGTACTCTTGACCTGTGTAAACTAATTTTTTTTTTCAAACTTTTGCAATGATGGCGACTTTGAGAGAAGACACATTAAACAACTTAACGAAATCTGGAGTGTATCAACGACAAATGTAAGTTTGGACACACACCAGTGGATCTTAATCAACTTGTGAGGCATCTGAGCGGCCAGGTTGGTTCAAACCTATGTCTATCCGAGACACTAAGAACAGAAAGAAGATGTCAAAATATCATGTTTACTCCTAATTCAGCAGCTAGTGACGCATTCGCCGTCAATTTCTAAAATGCAGTCTTTCATGATATCCTTGACCCAAGTATATTCGCTGAATGAATAGAAAATGGAAAAATGAGACTGGTAAATTGATCTGTTCACTCTTCGACTACGGGGTTTTCATTAATCTTCTATCCATATTGTGTGAACCGTGTGTCGGTGATGTGACTTACTGCAAAAAGGCCCCCTCCTTGTCATGAGATCATTGACAAACTGCGGTGTCTCTTCGATTATAAATGACTCGCGTGTCGCTGCCGTGCCCTAAAAACTACGCCCCATAAATGGATTTTCTTTTCCCTTCACGCTCTGTTTCCCTCCCATAAAAAAATTCTATTTTTATGAAACTAGCGTTGGGCGCCATTCATTAACACCCTATCTCACATTCTCTCTCTCTCTCTCTATTTCCAGTGTATGAAGGCGTATGTGGAATTCGAAATATCCGAGGGAGCATACGAGATATCGTGCCCGGATGCGCAGTGCCCGTCGCAGGGCATCATCGCGCTCAACGAAATCGATAATCTTGCATCGCAGAATCTTATGAAGAAACATCACCGCTATCGATTGAATCGAGGTAAGTTGTTAGCTGTCAAGTGTTGTGCTCCCTGCCGTCCTTCCCTTCCTGCCTGCAGAATGTCACTACCAATTAAGTATGACGTGCGATAAGCATCGTGTGTGAGTGTATGCTGGTCGACGGTAAGCAAATTGCCGCAATCACCAATCGCACCCCATTACAGGGTGGACCTGACGTAATTTGCATACAATGGAGCATTGTTTTTCTTCCAGATTAAAATTCAAATTTATACCGCCAGTCACGTCGCGTCTTAATTCGCGTTTGACGGTGTTAATTTAATTAAAAGGATGGAGAACGGACGGAAAGTGCCCGCCTGTCAGGCAAACGATCTATTTCTGCTTGGCATTGAGTGGAGACTTAATTACACCTAGCCCTATGGAGCTGCTCCCGTGTGCGATTGTTCTGTATGCGGGAGCTTGACGAAAATGGGAGGGAAAGTTCCTTGTTGCAGCAGATTTCGTTTGATCACTGTCATGGGAAGAATCGGAGTACTTACTGATAATTAATGGAAATGTTATTAGGGTTGCCAGGAGGAAGGGAATTTCACAAAAAAGTCAAGGGTTGCTGGGAGACTTTATCGATTTTGAAAGAGTTCAGCTGAGTAATTGCTTAGAGACAAATAAATGCAATTTGTTTAATGAAAATATCATTTGTAGACGAAGGGGTGCTGCGGAGGTGTATACTCAACTTTCTTAAGAATGTTTTCTGATGTTTCGGGGATTCCTGCACTTAACGAGAATTAAATTTTGTTGGAGCAGGGACTGAGTGCTTAGTCTGTAAAGTTTTGTACGTTTATGGGATACAAACTTATTCATATAAAAACTTACATTATAACTGCCAACTATTCCTTTGTCATGAAAACTCTTGTCGGGCGCCAATTTTAATTTTCCAAAAGGGATAAGCCGAAAGTCGAGACCTTCGTTAGCTTTACAAATCTTAAATGATTGAGTATTAAGCAATGACGACTTTCCAATTTCCTCTTCCCTACCACGTACATACTAGAGATGCGCAAAATAGTTCATTTGCCTTACCGAACATGGAACGGTTCCTTTGTGGAAAGAAACTAGTTTCAGGAACTATTTAGTACTGAGGAGCTACTTAGTAGTCCATCTCAAATGCTGATATATCAGGTAGTCCGCTTTTTGGCTCTTCATTCAATGCTTCATAAAAAGTGTTTCAGTGATCGGATTTAGTGCAAAAATGCGCCGTTTTGTTTGATAATATGTTTCCATCTAGACGGCAAGTTCATAATACCCCCCTTGAAGGATCCCCCCCTCCTTATTTGCGAAGAACTCAGATAGCCACTTTTCACAAGCCTCTTTTGAGTTCAACTTCACACCACCAAAGGCGTTCGCCATGGACAGAAACAGGTAGTAACCACTTGTCGCTATGTCCGGGCTATATGGTGGATGCGATAAATCCTCCCATCCCAGCTCCCGTAGCTTCTGACAAGGCATCAACAAAGTTTGTTGTCTGGCGTTGTCCTGGTGGAACACTACATTCTTCCTATTGCCCAATTCTGGACGCTTCTGGTCGATCGTCTGCATCAAGCGGTCCAGTTGTTCGCAGTAGATGGTAGAATTAAGCGTCTGGCCATATGGGAGCAGCTCATAGTGGATGATTCCCTTCCAATCCCACCAAACACATAGCAAAACTTTCCTGGCCGTCAATACCGGCTTGGCCACTGTTTGGGACGATTCACTGGTCTTCAACCACGACCGTTTTCGCTTGATGTTGTCGTATGTGATCCAGTTTTCGTTGCCAGTCACCATCCGCTTCAAAAATGGGTCGAGTTCGGTCCGTTTCAGCAGCATATCGCAGGCGTTGATTCGGTCCAGAAGATTTTTTTGCGTCAAATCATGTGGCACCCAAACATTAAGTTTTTTCTTGTATCCAGCCTTCTGCAGATGGCTTAAAATGGTTTGGTGACTAACTCCCATCTCCTGGGCGATGTCACGAGATGCCACATGCCGGTCTAACTCGATGATTTCCATGATTCGATCGGTATTCGTCGTCACATGTCTTCCGCCGGCTGGCTTAATCATAGTGTCGTTTTCACCGCAGTTCGAAGTGATAGAGTACCATCCCTCAAAACCCCATTAATTTCAAGGAACGTTTTCCTGCCTTTAACGAAAGAAAACTTTAAAATAGCGCGAATTTAGACAATGACGACTTCCCAATTTCCTCTTCGCTACCACGTACATACTAGAGTTGCGCAAAACAGTTCCAGAACTATTTAGTAGTCCATCTCCAATGCTGATATATGAATATTGCCTTTTATATTTCGGGATTGGGCAACCCTAGTGTTGCAATCTGGCAACTGCCAGCTCTATCGTAAAGTTTGACAGTTTTGAGGTTATACCTACTCAGAACGTTTTGACATACGAGCACTATTTGTGTTGTTTACAGTAACTTAAAAGATTCATCTCGGCAAAAAAATGGAATTAAATCGTGAAAATTTTCGTGCGATTATTTTTTACAACTTTCGACGTGGATAAACTCAACAACAGTACATCGATGAACTTAATTCAATTTTTGGTGATGAAGCTCCATCGAGGACCAGTGTTTATCGATGGTATGGTGAATTCAACCGAGGTCGTAGTTCACTCCAAGACGAACTTCGTGAAGGTCGTCCAAAATTAGTTGTTGTTCCGGAAACCATTGATACTGTGCGCCAACTGATATTGCACGATCATCATGTGACCTATCATGAGATTGATACAACCTTAGGCATTAGTGGGACCAGCATACATTCAATATTGCATGAACATTTGACCGTCAAAAAAATTTGTTCGCGTTGGATCCCAAACAATTTGTCAATCACTCAAAAAAAAGGCCTGTGTCGATTGGTCGTAAGAAATGCTCCAAAAATACGATCGCGGTGCTTCGAAACACGTCTATGACATCGTGACAGGTGGTGAATCGTGGATTTACGCGTAAGAGCCCGAAAGTAAATAGCAGTCGACTGTATGGGTGTTTCAAAATGAGCAAAATCCAACAGAAGTTGCTCGCGCACGAAGCACTTCCAAGCAAATGGTCGCCTGTTTTTTTTTTGGAAAAACTGGACATTTCGCAACCGTACCACTAGAACAACATAGAAGAGTCCATTCTGAGTGGTACATAACCATTTGTTTGCCAGTTGTCTTCCAAGAAATCAGGAGAACCAACCGCCGAAGACGGATCACTCTTCACCACGACAAAGCGAGCTCTCACACATCGGCTAGAACAACTGCATTTTTGAGAACTCAAAACCTCGATTTGATGAGTCATCTTCGGTTCAAACTTCTTCCGATTGAATGAACTACAGATCTCTGATGGTGTCCTTGAGATAAATGTCACAACTCGTTCTTCTCCTTCTGGACCTACGAGTATAAGCATATGCGCAGGTGGAGTCAGCAAAGGAACTGTGGTTAGTTGATTAAAGGTCGCGCTTTGGAGCATTCTGGAGAAGATTTTTTCTAAAACGAATTTAGGACTAAAGGCTATGTTTATGGAGGATTTTTGAGTTTTCACACTCAAAGGAGGAGATCATGTTTAAGGTAGTGCTTGTCAGGCGCAAACAGACAGACAGAAACAATAGGCATGAATTTGAGGAAACTATCTTTAACATTTTTGGTAGTACAAATCAAGTCCTGACTTTTGTGTTCCATACTCTTTTTATTGAAAAAATGTTTAAACTACATCACTTAAAGCATTGTCTGTTGGAAGGAACTTGTTTTTTACTCTCTGGTAATTTTCGAATAACGTCCTTAGAAAATGAAGTCCTTCCTGGCATCGACCAAGTCTTTGAGTCATTCTTCGATTTCTTCAAAAGAGCCAAACTGGCGGCCCACCAAATCATTTAAACCCGTCATCAAGTATTCGGAAGGAGCAAGTTCTGGAGAATACAAGCGTTTGGTATATTCCCCATCGTTCAACATTTTCGAACTGGCCAAAACGTTAATTGTATTGACCAACAATTTTGAAGAGTCGAGACCACTTTCTGTATGATTTATCGGCCGGAGCAGAGTCACCCTATTCTTCTTCAAACATTCGATTTGCTTATCTTTCAATTGAAAAAGAAAATCAAGCTTTCAGTAGAAGCTGTTTATTTAAGCCAAATCCAGACATTTGCGAAGAGGCAACAAAACATGTAGTTGTTTAAAACAGACGCGGGTGCATTCTGACATTGCTGACAAATGTCACACCTTTCCAATGAAGTATGCAATTGCTTCCAAGACCAGCCACAACCTGCAGGTGGCGCCATCCTTTGAAAAGGAATGGAATAGGCATGGATGGTGTATGTGGTGAGAACATCTTTGATATCTTTAGTCTCTATTTCACTATTGTTCATCGTAAGTCTTCAAATTTTCAAAAAACAAAATTTTTGCGTTTGGATCTGTAGGATCGATGGGGGAGCTTCTTTGATCCCTGGTAAAAAAGATCAACTCCTGCATCTAAGCTTTCATTTGAACCCATGGAAAATGATTTTAAATTCATCAGAATCTTCTTACAAATACAACATGTCCCTGCAGGAATAAATTGCTTGATAAACACTTAAATCTGGACTCGGTCTTTTCGTTTTTGACGAACAAGGTGAACCGACCGTCATTCCAGTGCCAGTTGCCTCCAGCTAACCACATTTACCTGATTGATGTCCCATCCCATCAGAGGCAGGTTCTTCCTTTACAGCGTTTTCCATCGATTTAGAAAACCAAGTTGGTTTCAAGCCAAGTTGGTGTCCAATCCTTTTGAAGCAAAGACTTGGACTAATCAGACTACATCATTTTTGCTGCACAAATCGTTGTTCTGCCTCCTTTGACGAACTCCATGAGTACACACCGAACCAAAGTTATTACGAAATTTTCCTATCCCCCATTAATATGTGTTCATACTTCTGCACCGCACAGCAGGACTGAGACTTTATTTTTAGATTCTGTCTAACACACAAAAAATGTTTGTTTTTCTCATTGTAGAAATAGAGCTGGATAAATTTCGAACTTGGTGTCCAAGGGCAGGCTGCGAGACTGTCTGCCTAATTGGCTGCACATCGGATACAGCTCTCGCGCCATCATCCTCTACCATCAGTGACAAGGAGAACGCTGTCCAGCAAGCCCTATGCGCTGTACAATGTCCTTCGTGCAAGGATGAATTCTGTTCGGGATGTAAGAAGCCTGTGAGTATTATTTTCCTCAATAAGGCGAGCAGAAACTTATTCTAATTTGTTTCTATTTCAGTGGCATCCAAATATGTCCTGTGATGAGAACAACCGTCGGCTGGCAGCCGATGGCCAAGACGATATCGGCATACCATTCGACAATGATCTGATCAAATGCTGTCCTATGTGTGCTGTTCCTATTGAAAAGGACGAAGGCTGTGCCCAAATGATGTGCAAACGATGCAAACACGTATTCTGTTGGTACTGTCTAGCTAGTTTAGATGTAAGTACAATGTCAGTCATTTTATTTCGCATTTGGCCAACAGTTTTGAATTGCAGGATGATTTTCTACTGAGACACTACGACAAGGGACCGTGTAAGAATAAACTGGGACATTCCCGAGCGTCTGTTGTCTGGCACAGAGCTCAAGTGATCGGTATATTTGCTGGTTTTGGCATTCTGCTGCTGGTTGCATCACCATTGCTCCTCCTGGCTGCACCGTGCATCATTTGCTGCAAGTGTCGCATCTGCAGTGGCGGCAGTAAAATGGAAGAGGGCGAGGGTGAGATCGAAGAGGCAACCGCTCTTCAAAGGTGAGTTCAAAATCCTTTGAAAATCGATTTAAAAAAATTGATGTGTGACTTCTTTGCAGCTAATATCCAGGGGAACCATCACATCACTATGCAAAGGATCAGCGAATTGGCGAAAGTGAACTTAAAATTAATTCAGATCAAACGTATATGTATTATTATTGAACGTGTACATCCTGAGCTACACAACTGAGACCCACACATCCACTTAACTTAATTTTACTCGTTTTTAGTTTTTCAATTACGTAGAACCCTCCTGAATGTATTTTATTTCATTCTTTCAACTATGATGCGGAGACAAGTGTTTTGTTTTTAGATAGAATTCGTTATTTAAATCACACTTAGTAAGGTTTAGATTTTGGGTTGCAAGTGTATCTGCATATTATATACACATAAATATATCATATTTATACATTTAACTAAATTGTGATATTTACAGTGATTCGATTAAAAAGAAATGAAATACAAAACAAAAACAAACAAACAAGACGAAGGATGCCGATGATTGTTCGAGTGGCACGTACCGCTGAGAGGCGTGTCGGTGCAGTGTCGAGAGTAGGAGTAGAAGTCCAAGTCCATCCTTTCTTTTTTTTACATTAACATGTAGATAAATCTATATAAACAAATTATTATATAAATGAATATATATGTATACTATATATGAATACGTAGATTTCTTTTTTGTAAAGAACAAACCAAGAAGCATACTTATTTAATTGTAACTACGATAGGATCCGAGTGTAAGTTAGCGTCTCGCATGTATGAAGTGAACCGTAAAATGGTAAAAATATATGAAACTTGCTTTTATGAATTTTAAGATAGGTAGATAGAGACACAGACACACACATATTCATACCATGTAATTCGTCACCCCCATCCGAGAACACACGCTAACAAACAAACGCGAGAGCAGAGTTTTGTTGTTTTTTGAAAATGTTTTACTACAACACTAACGTAGCACAGAACGTGGGATAATCTGCAAGGCTAAGAAGGATACGAAAATATTTATGTAAATTTAGAGAGTATGGAACTATAATCATTTGCATATTTAATATGAAAAGTACGATATATGTATGCTATTACTATTCTTATTATTATTATTATAACAATTAACTGTACTGTAATAATATTATTATTGAAAAACTCTTTGCGCGCGAATATGCGACAACTGAAATCAAATAAAATGAAAGAAACAAATAAAAAAAATTCAAAAGCATTACAAAACAACATTTTTGGGAGTTTTCTTCATTTTTCTGCGTTAAAGTTTGTTCATCTTAAACTAGGGTGTCCATATTGCGAGCCAGAAAAAAGAGGACAATTTGTGCTAAACAAAATTAAACCCCCCCCCCCTCAATTCGCGTGTAGTAAAAGGAAAAAGTATACAATTCACGAACAAATTCTATTTATTTTATTAAATATAGGCAATTAAACAAAACAACAACAAAAATTTTTAGAATTCACCTACAGAAAGAGCACAACACAGCGTAAATAATCACGCTGCGTTTGAGAATTTGCCCTTGCGGGCTCACGTATGTATTTATTTCATTACTTTGCTAAGAAGCTCGAAATTTCAATTTAGTTACACAATTTAATGGATGAGAAAAACACGACCATAAGTTGTACGGTTGGGACCGCCCAATGAATTCACGTAGATTTGTTGTCATAATAAATATATGTCACCATCTTCACTGTTAAACCGGTATGAAATGAGCGTTTTTTCTACACATTTTGACCACCTTTCTGGCAATTTGTGAATACCACGCCAATAAACTTGTTCGTCTTTTAAAGCAAACCAATCAGACACCCAATTTTCGACCTCCTCGTAGGAATCAAAGTGCTGCTCAGCCAATGCGTGTCCGTCAATGAAAAGAAATGTTAGTCGGAGGGAGCCAAGTCTGGTGAATACGGCAGGTGGGGTACCTGCTCCCAGCCAAGTGTTTTGATTGTATCCTGAACCGGTTTTGCTTTGTGTGCAGGTGCATTGTCATGGAGCAAAATTACCTTGCCGTGTCTTTTGGCCCATTCTGGTCGTTTCTCGATCAATGCATGGTTCAAGTTGATCATTTGTTGTCGGTTGCGATCAGTATTAACGGTTTCACTAGGTTTAAGAAGCTCGTGTTTCAGCACACCTTTCTGGTCCCACCAAACATACAGCATTGTCTTCTTGCCGAATCGATCTGGTTTTGCAGTCGATATCAGATTAACCCATAATTTTTTCCGTTTAGGGTTCTTAGAATAAATCCATTTTTCATCGCCAGTAACAGTCCGATGCAAAACCGATTTTCTTTCGTGTCTTTAAAACAAAATTTCACAAGTGTTTTTGCGGTTTTCCATCTGCCTTTCATTCAATTCATGTCGCACCCATTTTCTAACTTTTGGATCTTTCCCATAGCTTTTAAACGGTCAGAAATTGTTTGTTGTGCAACATTTAACATTGCTGCCATTTGCTTTTGACTCAAAGTGTCAGCTCCATCCAATATCGTTTGCAATTCGGCGTCTTCAAACTCTTTTGGTTATTTTCCACGTTCTTCACTTCTCATATCAAAATCATTATTTCTGAACCGTTGAAACCATCTTTTGCATGTTGCTTCTGATAGAGCATGTTCACCATATGCCTCGACAAGCATTTGATGGGACTCTGCAGCACTTTTTTTTCAAATGAAAACAAGAAATTAATGCTTTCCGCAAATCATCACTTTCTGGTACAAAATTCGACTTTTTAACACGATGAAAAAATATGATGTTGTCTGTTCAATGACTTGATATATACTAAATATTTTTCACAGATGTCATAGCAAACAAACAAAAATAAATAAGGGCTCGTTCACAACAAATGTTCCCTATCGAGACATTTGTATCTTGACGCTCACTTCACACTGGTATACCTGGTACTTATTTGACTCAGATATTTGTTGTTATTTAACAAAACGTTATAAAATGTATTGTAGTTCAGGTCCCTTAAGTTGTACACCACAATCAAGATAGATTTTACTGTTCCTATTTTGAACCGATTTCCTTCTTTTGTCTAATGTGAACAAACGAGTGGAAAAACGCTCTCAACATTGGCATTCTGGCCGGGAATGCGAAAGAAAAATTGACACAATCGAAGAAGCTTGGAAAAGTATTGACAATTTTTTGAAGCTCCGAAATAATTGACCCATTTATCAACAGAAATACTATCTTTAAACAAGTCATTATTTAATTTGTTGACTAGAAAATTTTGCAAATTACAAATCTGGTCAAACAGTTTTGAATCGTCTAACTCCTTTTGAAGTTAGGAAGTTGACCGTTTTTTCAACATCAGACCAAATTGGAACCTCATTTAAATTCATACATAGTTGTTTTATAACTTAGTACTAAATAATGAAAAAGAGGACAAAAGTAAACGCAGAAAAATAATGAGAACAGAAAAGATCCAGAAGAAAAATGAGGGTACATATAAGTCCTCCTTAAAAGAGATGCTCTGGAAACGCTACCTTAAACAAACTTTCAACGAGTTCCTTCTGTCGAAGGTACATGGAATCTGTTGGTGCACTTGTCTGATAAGTCGTTCGTGGAAAAGGGGCAACCCTAGTTGATGGGACTCCGATTACAACACGGGTTTAAGGTATTAAGGAAGAAAGACCAAGGAAGAATCTTTGGATTGATCTTAAATGTCTGTGAATTGTAATAGGGAAGAAGAAACATACAGTTGGAGCAATTGACACTCGTCTGATGCGGCAAAAGAACGAATTCTAAAGCTTTACTGTGCGTGTAAAAAATTGAGCTTAAGGTGAACTGATTAGCATTACAAGCGTAGTGAGCTCTTCGGTTAGATTCTTGAAGGAAAGGAATGCAGTTGACTAATTCATTTTTGCATCGATTGCTCTTTTCTGTAACCCCCAGGCGAAGTAGTTAGGTGCTCTTCTTACACGCTAAAGGTTTCTTTTTCGGTTTCCAGACTGAACATGAAATTATTATCTTTCGTTGAAAGGCGATAAGAGGGCGATCAGGATGAGACATTTTGTCGATGTACTATCAAGTTGACCAACGTTAGGCTATTATTGTTCCCATTCCAAATCAACAATCAGAAAAGAAAGACGTGAGCGAAAAAATAATCAAAATAAATTCCATCAGCTTAGTAGTCGATCCGATTAAAAACGAAGCACTCATGAGATCATAGGTAAAGCAGCAATGACAAGAAGGAACCCGTATCAATGTCGAATCGATTTGATAGCTTCTCAATTAATTCTTTTTTTTTGTGTGACGTTACATTTGGCACAATCTCTCGCCAGCTGCCTTCAATTCTTCTTCTTCTTGTTATGGCGCTACAGTCCGGAGTGGACCTGGGCCTCAACCAACATGCCTCTCCAGCCAGCACGATCTTTTGCCAGTACGATCTTTTGCCAGCACGATTTTTTGCAAGCTGCCCCCAGTTTCACACTCCATGTTAGTTTATGTCCTTCTCCACTTGTATGCGCCACCTTATCCTAGGCCATCTGCTAATGCGTTGTCCCAATGACTCAGATTCGAAGAATTTTCTCAGCACAGACCGCGACTCTACCACAAGTTGCTAATTTTGATCCCGGCAGTCTTCGGTCAGAACCTTGTATCCTACGGATAGTTGCTCTACCTTTCAGTTAAACGTTCGGACTTCATTCCTGCCATAACACCTTTCTATTTCCTCGACCGCGCCCTCCTCATGCTCCTTTTTTCTTCTGAGAAGCCGGTGCTCTTCCCTTCTTCTTTGTTCGTAGAGCTGACGAACAGCCCTCGTTGTTCGATGCAGCGTTGCCTTACAGGCGGGCACATGCTTGCACTCGTCGTCAAACCATGGGTTCTTTCTCGGTGGTGACGTGAAACCCAGCACATCAGTGGCAGCTTCTTTGATGGCTTCTTGATAATGTTTTCAGTCTTCTTCTATGGTTAGTGCAGGGAGCGTCGAACTCTGAGCGTGTTTCAGGGAGACTCGCGATCTGTTGCGATTGTAGCTTTCTGACGTCAAACCGTTTTGGCCTGTCTCGACTCCTTTGATCTTTCGATATCCGGACTCTTACCTTGGCTACACCAAGGTGATGATCCGAGTCAATGTTTGCATCTCGGAAGCAACAAAGTGATCATCCGAGTCGATGTTTGCACCTCGAAAGGTTCGGACATCGAGAATACTGGAGGAGTGTCTGACCTCGATCGCAACGTGATCAATCTGGTTGACGGTGGATTGATCAGTAGATCGCCAGATCTCTTTGTGAATGTTAAGGTGTGGCACCGCGTGCTAGCCACATAGAGGTTCCGCCCCGAGGCAAAATCCAACAGCCTGAGTCTGTTTCCGGATGTGTTGTCGTGCAGGCTGTGTTTACCGATGACTCCAGCAAAAATGTCCTCCTTTCACAGCTGAGCGTTGAAGTCTCCTACGATCTTGGTGTCGTAGCTGGGGCATCGATCGTATTTTCTTTCAAAGAGATCATAGAAGTCTTCCTTGGTCTTCTCATCCTTCTCCTATGTCGGGGCGTGAGCGCATATTAGGCTGATGTTCCCGAATTTAGCCTTGATGCGGATTGTCATAAGGTATTCGCTGATGCGATCTGAGTTCAATAGTTTTTACCTATGTCTGCCTCGAGCAACAAATCCGCATCCGAATAAGCACTGCCTTCTCTCCCTATAGCAATCGCTATAGTAGATATCGCAGTTCTTCATCGTTTTTATGCCAGGCCCATCCCATCGCACTTCCTGGATGGCGGTTATGTCAGCTTTGTAGCTGTCAAGGGCCTCCGCAAGTTGTTCGGCTGCACGTGGCCTGTTAAGGGACCTCACATTCCACGTGCAAAACCGAAAATCGTTGTCCTTTAAACGTTTGCTGGGGTCGTCAACAGTTAATCCGTCCTTATCCGAGGCATATCGGTTTTTCTGAACTATTTTATTTTTACGTGGTAAGGAAGTTACCCTCACGCACAACCCACAGACTGGTAGGCCAGGCCCATTATTTAAATCCTCGGGCAGAGGGGGTCGCTGCATACATTTGTTCACCATACAACAGGTGTTGTGATGGCTATCCAGGGGGCGCCACGTGGAGGCTGTATGTCAACTTGACCTGTGCACCTTACGAATTGCTGCCAAAGAAAAATCTGTGGGCAGAAGATGACTGTCAAAGTGAAAATAAAAAAAACCTCTGACATTTCATATCTGAAAGCTGTTTACATTTAAATGTGCGAATTTCTACGAAAAGTTGTTTCACATGTTTCGGCAAAGATACCTTCTTTCGTTTAATAGCTCGCTCTTATACATCGGATCGTCATTGCCATGACTCTTGACAGTGAAGGCAACGAATTCCTGAATGCAATACATATTTATCAGAAAACAATATAGGAGGGAGATAGTTGGTTACCTCGACACCCGGTTCTTCCAAAACTCTCAAAACTTAGTCTATATCTAACGACAATTCGTATATAACCATCAAACTGTAGATGATCCCAGGGGAAATCAGCTGCTTAATTTGTCCTTCAGTCGACCATCTCCTTCCTCATTGGTTTCTGATGTTTCTCCACTGCTGAAATGTATTTGAAAGAACAATTTATAATTGAAACCAAATTTCCGCTTTGTCAAGAAGTCACATCTCTGGATTGGGAATAATGTTATCGATGTGAATGCGCATCTCTGTGCCAATGACATTTCTTTACTGTCAAAAAACAGCTTTGACAGTAGCCGGAATTTGTTTGTTGTATATGCCGGTTTTGTTAATTCCAATTCGAATATTTTGGTATTAATCAAAATTCATTGATCTCTTAACTAGCCTCAAACAATTTAACCGAAGAATGGATGAGCAGGCATGTCCACGTTGTAAAACAACAAAATACCGAAATCCGTCTCTCAAGTTGATGGTAAACGTTTGCGGACACACGCTATGCGAAAGTTGCGTGGATTTGCTTTTCCTGAAAGGTTCCGGCTCCTGCCCGGAGTGCAATGTTCCTCTACGTCGTAACAATTTCCGCGTTCAGCTCTTTGACGATCCCATGGTTGAGAAAGAAGTGGATATCAGAAAACGAATTCTCCGCGACTACAATAAGAAAGAAGATGACTTTGAAACACTAGACGAATACAATGATTACCTCGAGGAAATTGAGACGATTATATTCAATCTCTGCAACAACATTGACATCATCAACACCAATAAGAAAATTGAACAGTACAAAAAGGAAAATCGAGAGACAATCATGCGAAACAAGGCGAAAATCGGCCGCGAGGAATTCGAGCTTGAGGAAATGCTAGAGATTGAGAAGCAGCAGGAGGAGGCACGTCGCCTGGAGCTGTTGGCAATTGAAGAGGAGAATAAGAAGAAGAAAATACGGGAGAAGGAGGCATTGATCGATGAGCTGATGAGCAGCTATGAGGATGCCAGTAAGATTGTGAGCGCGTTCGCTGAACAAGCGGAGAAACAGCGAGAAGAATCAAAAGTGGTGCCGGCACCAAAAGCAGCGACACAATTTTCGACGGGTATTAAATTCTCTCGGGGCGGTGAACAGTTGTTCCTGCCTGTGCCCAAACAGGATGAAGGACCATTGTACGTTCACAAGGCACCGGAGCTGTACTACGAAGGACCACCTGCGCCGCCTGTTAAGGACATCGAAACAAAGGGCTATATCAATCACATCCGTGGCGAGAACTTGGCAGAAAGAGCGGGTGGCTACAAATCAACCATGGCATGTCAGCGAGCATTGCAGGAAGCTCTACAAGGACTGTTCCATGGTGGATGTTGAATAGTACATTGAAGTAGTTTGTTGTTTTTTTAAGAAAAAAAAATGTATAAAAGCGTTAAAAATCGGAATTGTTTTGATTATGTGTGTGGGCAGTTTTACTCGATACTTACGGACTGGTGCATGCGCAATCCTTGTCGTGCTATGCCTTCTCTAGGATTTACAAATTAACCTTCACTCGATTACGCCTCATGTAGGACCACTCAGATCCTTATCAGAATATTTTGAAAATATTAAGTGACTGAGAATATTTTGAAGAGATCAAGACCCGAAAGCAGGTGCTGCCATGATTGCATAAGTTACTTTTACAAATAACTGATCATTAGTTCTTGAACTCAAAGAAATAGATTAATTCTAATTCTCAAATAGGGTTTTCTCTCGTTGAACTGTTTCACAACGACTTCCATTTTTTTTCTGGGATCCATTTGTGTCTCTTGTGAGGTGATGCACTTTGTCGTAAACTGACGCACAGACAGGGCTGTTCGAAAAGGGGAGTTGGGTTATATTCGGTGGTGTCTTGTGTAAGGGGTGTTTTCGGGAGAAGATTTGTGGTTGAAAAAGTCAGTAATCAATGCTCACAACTGCTATTAACCTTATGTAACCTTATTCCGGACGGTTCCAAGACGACGGAAGGTTCTGGAGCAGGGTCCTTCGTGGAAAACGACAGAATCGAACTCCACATCTCCTTAGGTAATTTCGCGGCGGTCCTAATGGTCACTAACTATATTGTGAAGAATATGTGGAAGGGAAAAGGTATCTGTCTCTGTAACCACAGCCAAGCTGTGCTCAAATTCTTATTCAACCCTTTAACCACTTCCAAGATAGTTCAAGAACACAAGTCTTCCCTTAATTTGGTCGGCAGGCTGAATTCGCTAAGATCCCGAGACATCACAGGATCTTGGGAAACGAGATTGCCGATGAAAGCTAGACTAGGTTCAGAAGATGCATTCGTACCTTGAACTACCCGCGTCCTTGGTCAGGACCTTCGTCGATGGTTGGGTCTCCCTACAGCTCAACCGCAGATGCCGTGACTCTACAGGATGCAGGATGATCAAGAGTTTGCTTCCGAACATTAGCAAGGAATCCGCGTCTTTTCTCATGTGTCTAGACAGGAACGAGTGCAGACGACTTGTCGGCGTACTAACGGGACACTTTACCTTCATAATGTAAGTAAATCGGATAGTATTGTCAACCTTTGCAGTGCCTGTGGAAGAGGTGAATACACTTCAGAGCACTTCCTTTGTCAATGTCCCGCCTTTGCTCATATCAGGTGGCGGCTGTTTGACGCTGATGTGATGGGAAGCGAAAACCTAAGTTCTATATTACAGAAGCGCCTCTTGGTTTTTCTTCGGATAACCAAGAAATAACATTAAATGAAGGTTACTGCCTTGCAGTACAATGGACTAATATTTGAGTCTGAGCGCTCCAGTGCAGTATATCCCAACCTCCAATAAAAACAAAAAACAAAAACTGCAACGTTCTGGTTAAAATCGATTTTTAAAAGAAGTACTCTTACTACTTATGATGTGCGTGATACTTCTGATTGTTATCAGCAGCTCCAAAGTGGTAGTGTCCGAAAAATGTGAGGTGTTGAGTCCAGATCTCAAACCTGGACAGTTCCACGAGTGAATATCGCATTTTAGCCACTACGCCTAGCGACGGATTAGGTGTTGCTCTACCTTTAATAGGTCTATTCCAATTCACTGGTGTACCGAAAATAGTAGTTTGGGTAAAACTCGCTCTTGGAGAGAATAACTCCGCCGAAACTTGTAAAACGACTTTTTGAAGAAATTCGCACAATTAAAAAGTACAGCTATCAGATCGGCCTTAAAACAGAATGAATATGGAGTAATGATAGGTGTATGCACAATTTTGTGAGTTACTGTATGTAATGTTACAAATTTTTTTATTTTCACTTTGACAGTCATCTGCTGCTCACAGATTTTTCTTCGGTAGAAATTTGTAGGGAGGGGAAATACTTTACTCTCTCATGAGCTCTGTCTTCTACGAAACAAATAGCAAATGGAGTTTTTCGTCGAATTTCGTAGACATTCGTAGCAATTCAGAGCAAATGAAACAGAGCTAATATCAGTACTCATATTGTTCAGACTCAAGAATGATTTATTACAGATTACGCAATCCACACGTCATTCATTCGTGGTTCGGACTGTTTATTTGGAACCCAAGGGAGACGAAGTTCTTTTGTAACTCGAAGTTATAGTGGTCTATGGTTAACCTTTGGCTAAGATGTTGATGTTGTGCGTTCTTTAAAAAGTGTGTTTCTTAGTTTTCACGCATACATTTTGATTTTCCAGAGGTATTCAATTTCAGAGCCATATGGCAACAACTTGGTATCTGCAATTTAATTGTTTAACACAAATAAGTCAATTATTTTGTCATCAATTTATTGCACTAAGTATGTTTGTGCAAACAACTGCGAAATAAAATTTAAACTTCCTCCTGCACAGTATTTCTAGAACAAACCTTTTTTTAATTTTTTTTTATTTTTTTCTGAATGGAAAAGTTACACAACTGGAAACTAAGTTGGAGATTCAAGGAAGCTAGTCGGCTCTAATGCATCCTTGTGAGTGCACACCACACGAACCAACGACAGATAACAGGCAAATAAAACAACATCAATTACGGTTAAAATAAGTTTCTTTTTATATTTTATACGATTTGTGTTAACAACTACTTAAATTTAAGTAAGACGTTATACAATTCATGGTGATTAATAATTTTCATTTCACTCTTAATCTCGCAAAAGTCCCACCTCCAATTCTACATTTCCTTTTGCATATACAAATTCACATCCTTTACATCTCGAGTGGGTCAAATGAAACCCTTTGCTTACGGTACGGTAAGGGGATCAAAGAAAAATACAAACGAAAGCTCTTTTCTCTCTCGCTTGCCCAGCAAAAAGGATGAACGCGGTGTTAAGGAAACGTTCGTCCCTTCTTCTTCGACTGGTTAACTGATGAATCGTGCTTACGTTTATCGAACTATCGAATTGAAATAATTTATTAAAAAAATGAATTGAAATGATCAGTTCAATATTTGCTTGATAATACACATCCTGATGATTTGTTTGTTTTCATCTTTTTTTTATTTTTGACTTACATACACAATTTTTTGCTTTTTTTCTCTTTTTTTATTTTTTTTTTATTTTTTTGAAGGCGTAATGAAAGGAGATCAGTGTGTTGATTGTGTGTGTGTATGTCCTTGAACTGGTTAACTACACGTTGAACAAATTTAACTACTGACTGGAATGTGGTTACATTTGCTTGTTAGACCGTTTTCTTTTGTTTTTTTCTCAAAAAATATATGGGTAATCAAACATGTCAAAGCAATTGAACAGTAAATTTTGTTAATGGGAAATTTTTCAAAGATCTGCGTTGTCAGATCGTCTTCAAGAGCGGATACGGCAGGAAACTAAATACTATTAGATTACACAGAGTCATCTGAAAGGAAAGAAAACAAAATAAAAGCGAATTAATTATAATGTCTTTGTTATATAATTTGTTCTCGCTACTTTCTTGACTTCGTTTATGGTGCTAATAAAACCTAACCTCAATTTTTAACCAGTGGCAATTACACAAGAAAACAAAACACAGCAAAATTATCTTTGGTATCTGGATGAGTCATAAACAGTGACATCATCAAGGGTTAACAAATTAAAATGCCTGGGGATGATTGAGTAAACTGATGCAAAAGGGAACAGAATTGAAGGAGTGAGAGGTTTGAGTTAAAATCAGAATGTTTCAATATTACATTTCATACATTATGATCGGTACTGATTGACGGAGCAGAGATCTGAATGAAAGGCGACATTATCTGGAAGGCATCAATGCCTTGCTACTATATCAACTACAACTAGTGCTTACTGAGAAGTAGAGAAGACGTAGATTTATTATTGACTCGGAATGGATAAATTTTAAAAGCCTTTCAGTGGTGATTTCCACATCGAAAATTTGATCTGCCAAAATATTTCCGTGTTCGGAACGTGCCAACACAGGCGGCTACAAGGACACAACCTTACATAACAAAAAATACGAATTCTTACAAATGAAAGACTGCATGAATTCGATCGATTCCTGATCTCTCAAGCCCTAGAATTTGGCGGATTATTTAAAAAAAAGTCAGAAGAAATGTCATAAATAGTTTGCAGAAATTATTTTTTTTTCAGTCTTCAGGGCAAAAAAAAGCCTTAAGTAATAGAACTTGCAGCAGTTCATTCTTTATTTCTTGTGTGGATAACACATTGTACTCCGTTTTAAATCTTTATATTCTTGCGGACACTGTGTTCTTGGACAAACTTTGATGGCTTAAGTGTTTTAGAAAACTGTTTATTTCGGGACTTGAATGAATGTGTTTATTGCCTCAGAACGGATTAATTTAAGAAGCTTCTCAGTGATTTTAGCAAATTGAAAGATTTGAACTGTTCGGTTTTCAGAACGAACTGTCACATTGACGGCTATACAGGGACACACCTTACATAACAAAAAAATACGAATTCTTACAAAGATCAGCAAACGAAAGACTCCATGAATTTGATCGATTCCTGATCTCCCAAACCCGAGAATTAACGGTATTTTTCAGCCACAGGAACAAGAGGGTTTCATAAATAGATCGTAGAAAAGTTTTCCAATTTCCAGGGCTAGGAGAAATTTTAAGTAATCAAACTTGCAGCAATTCATTCTTTGCTTTTTGTCTGGATAACACATTGTACTTTGCTTTGGTATTTTATATTCTTGTTCTTGGACAAACTCGGATGGATTAAGTGTCCAAGAAAACGTTCGACTTCGGGAGCTGAATGAATGTGCAAAATGTGTGACCTTGTCAGGAATATTTCAAATCCAAGAAAGAAGAATTAACAATTTTTCTTTGCATTGTAAAAAAAACCTTTAAAATCAAATCGACACAACGAATTGCAAAAAACAAAATGCAGAATATTCTGCCACCAGAAGTACAATAAAAACACAAACTGTTTGTTACCACCTCAGTATTTATGCGATTCCAACGAGTTAATGATCCTGTTTAAGTTGCTATGTGCATACATGTGATATGAGAAACAAATTCGTGTCATTCTAAACAACAGAAATCCGGAAACTAGTTTCTTTCTCGGAGCTTGGTAGAATTATACAGCAATTAAGAGGTTAATCACTTTTATGCATCCCACGAACACAGAAACTTTAAGGACTGTTGCTAAGATGAATTCTTTTACGTGATGATTCACGCTAAGATAAGAATTTTAACCAGAAGAACATTTCATCAGTCAAATTAGTAACTGTCTGTACCTATTGACCTAGTTCATTGCTGAGTTTGTCGCTTCTCAATTCAACTTCTCGATATGTATGAAAAAGGAAAGTCTTCTCTGTTTTGTTAATAAAATTACATAAACAAATCTGATAAAACAACTCTGCCTAAGTCTAAATAAAAATGAATACTCTCTCCCACACCGTCTCATAAATCAATGAATAATGCCACTGTCTGTCCTTGACAAGTGTACACAAGCCATCACAAGGATGTGGTGAGGGAAATTATCGATTAAATTTATTAAACCATCAAAGACGATCAATAATGTGTCGAATGAATAAGTGATGGCACGAGCGTGTAATCTGTGTCGTGATGTCACTTTTGCTGACGCAGGAAGGTGGCTTAATATTGCAAGTAGTAAATATTTTCAGTCTGAGACGTCTTAGTAGAATTTGGGTTTCGCTCGTTCATCATCGGCAGTAAAGCGTTTGATTCTGATTTGGCAAGCCGAGGCAAGAGGAGGCGATTTGCGAGGTCATTTTAATTCGCGTCTGTACGCAGAAATTGGATATGGCTTTTCTATATCCAACGTATATCTGCAGACATGAAACATGCCCAGTTATGTGGCAGTGAAGGAATTCCGTCTGCGCGCCCAGATTTCTTTCCAAAATCATATCAAACAAAGCAATGGCAAATTACCCAACCAGTTGCAGACATACCCTCGTAGGCACAAACAATTTCAGTTTTTAGGAATAATTTTGCATTTTCTCTATGTAATTCCACACTGGCCGTACGTTAAGTATGAAGTGAAGAATAATTACTACATAAACTTACCATGATACCACCATTTCGTTTTCTTAGGATTCTTATTGCACGTCCTTACGTAGAGTGTATTATCTGCGGGTCGTTTTTTCTCTCGGCAGCCACTCAACATTGAGGCTATGCTTAGACATACGGATTGCACAGACAGTGCCGGCGACCAGTCGTCGGTTAAAATTGATAGGCAGATGTGACCATTTGAATATACATGCGGATGGACTGGAATATTCGATCCAACAAATGTTACCTAAGAGAGAGAGAGAGAGAGACCACAAGTGAGTACAAAAACGAATGATATAATAATAAAATAAAACTCACCTCCGGCGAATCAAATGGATATTTATTATTGAATTTGAATAGCAGTTGAAAATGTTCACCTTCATAAAGGGTGCCTTCGAAGCCGGCGATATTGATTTTCCACCTGAAACGCGTGTAATTATGAGTCAATTATCGATGAATGGTAATGTCACGCTACTGCGGCGCGTGGTTCTAATGGAATTAAATTCGATTCTATACTTACTCGGATAAGTTTTGGCCTATGCTATCGGTGTCTACCGTAACTCCTGGTGGGGGTTCCTTAATTAGAGATGTAAGTTCTTTATGTAATCTTCGCTGTAAAGGGAGGAAAAAAAATTGGATTGTGTGGTTAGCGCTATGGGTTAATTTGTTTTCGAAAGGCATAATTAGAACAAGAGAAATAAGAAGTATCCAATTTTTCAAGCATCAACAAATCCTTGTCTGTTAATCGTACAATAAAAACGAAAAAGGGCAAAGGAAAAAGTGAAGAAGAAATAACGGTAATTCTTACAGCCTGGGAGAAAATTCAAACTCGTATGTAAAGACTGTCCTTCTGTAAGTGCGTGGTAAAAGTACAAGAATATATTTCTAACCTTGTCTAGACCGGCTGTCTGACAGCGCGCTAACTGAGGTGTAAACTATGTTGCAAAATCCATTTAAGTTTACACGGAACTGTTAGATCTTGGCAAAGGTGTCTGGACCCTTTTTATAATCATCAAAGTACATTTAAAGGAGGAGCAATGTCCAGTAGTGATAGTTGAGTGCCAGTTTTAACTGCAACCAGGAACAAAAACAGAACCTACTTCTTTGGTTTCTAATTGTCAGACATTTCAAAATGAATGAAATAAACAGGAAGCAAATATGGCAGATCGGTTTTTAGATGACTTAACAGTGGTCGCCGTGGAGAAGTGGGTAGAATGCGACGCTTATAGGCCGAAGGGTATAGATTCGATTCCCAGCTCAACACCAATTTTTCGAATTTTTCACGGCACCACCTCTTTCGAGCTACTGACAACACTCAAAGAGTAATAACTTTCTAAGAAAGCTGCTCAAATTTCGCCGTTCGGAGTCGGCAAAAAACTGTAGGTTCCATCTACTCGTGAGAGAACAGCAGCGCGCACAACACTAGTAGTAGATAAGAAAGCTAGGCCCTCGTCCCCCTTTGGACTGTCGCACCAACAATGATAATAATGTCCAGTAGGGATAGTTGAGTACCAGTTTTGACTGCAACCAGGAACAAAAACAGAACCTACTTCTTTGGTTTCTGATTGTCAGACATTTCAAAATGAATGGAATAAACAGGAAGCAGATATGGCAGATCGGATTTGAGATGACTAAGCAGTTCAGCATTTGCCTGTTCTGATATAAAAGTGAAAAGCTGATGTTACCAAATGGAAGCCAGTCACATTTTACACACAGTTTTAGCTAGAACTGCGTGTGAATACAATTTAATCAATTGATGTCAAATGGAACGCTTCGATTTATCTAAGAAGCATTTAACAGTCTTTTCCGCTTTGGAGGACGGACTGCTGAAGCTGTAATTGGACGGCTTTCATTAAAGTGGGCATCCCTTTAAATGTTATTTTTATAGAGAACTATACGGTTGAGCAAGAATCAGATACCCAACATTCGCGGCATTTTCTTTATGCTCTGAAAGACCTTCTTGTTGAATCATTGCATTTCAATGAACTTCAAACAGTTTCGCTTCGCCACCAATGCATATTCAGCCAGAAAGCCTTAAGTTGCAGAAAAAAAAATCCGGAATTGATATTCAAACTTAAATACAACATCAAACTGCGGTGTTACATAACAATTTTGAAAGGAACGAAAACGGCGCCATACTCTTCAAGCTTTTTTCGACATTTACACTTATTTGGTTGGCAAATAATCATGGAGCAGTAGGCACTTGGTTGCCGTGGCGTAGTGGGTAGTATGCAACGCACACACGCCGAAGATTCAGGTTCCACTCCCGGTTGAACACCTCGCATTTTTCACGGTACTACCTTTTTCGAGCTGCTGACAAGACTCAAAAGAGTATTAACCGTCGAAGAAAGAGCTTCTCAAATTTCGCCGTTCGGACTCGGCAAAGAACTTTAGGTCGCTTATAATCGCGAGAGAACCGTAGCGTGCACAACACACGTATTGGATGAGCAAGCTAGGCCCTAGTCCCTTTCTAGACTGTTGCGCCGTACAATTATTATTATTATTACTAGAGACTTGAACAAATTTGCAAGCTATTCCAGTTCATTATCAAAGTTTGCGTTCAATCGTCGCAACTTTAAGAGCTTTAAGATAATCACTTGCCTACCACATCAACAGTTTAACGTCTAATAAAACAATTTACATTTTCCCCACATGATGTTCCAATGCCTGTGGGGCAAAGAAGTGCACGCATCGCTGCCGCTAAATGATGAGCTACCATTCCAGATGACCCGAATTGATGACATTAACGGCGTTCTCAACATATCGGCAATCCTGTGTTGTTCTTGAGGAGTTATTGTTTGCAAAGTGATCTTGGATTACATCCATATAAGATCGAGTTGACTCAGGAACTTAAATCGTTTAACCATTTTTAACGTCTCCAATTCAGCTTGAAATAAATGCTGACTTTCGCGAAAGTCATTTTCAGCAACAAGTAACATTTCTGACTGATTCGGTTTGTCCGCAAACCAAATATGCAAAATAAGTGGCAGCAATTCACACGTTTGTGGATGGTGTGGATTACATTCCGAAGGTGTCATCGGATCATATGTACAGTACCTTACAAAATTTAGAACACACTTATCATTACTTCATATTCGTGCTGTTTTAAGGCTGACCACTTTTTTGTTATATTTTATGGTATACAATCATAACTGAATACATATCTTAAACAAGAGTATATGCCAAATTCGCAGACAGGCGACTTCCTACCGGTACATTTCGCATGAGAAAGGAAACAACCCCTGAAATCGACACACAACATTATAAGTGATATTTTTGGGCTCAAGTATAGACTTGGCTACGGTGCCACAAAACCAAGTAGGTCACACAAGCTTAAGGAGTTCTTTATTTCAATCTTGTATGTGATTTTAAGCCTTAAGACTATTTGCTTTGGAGCTACGAGAAGTGATTAGCCATCAAGCCAGTAAAGACAAATGAGCTCAGAACCAATTTTTAACGTAAAATCGTTTGAACTTCGGCCAATTTGTGCGAGTAAGTCGAAAGTCGAGTTCAACCACTGGACTTCTACGAACATGTTTATGCTGACCATAAAAAGGAAATTGAATTTCATTCAAATGAACAAAATTAATTCATCTAGAAAAGTAAATCTGTTTTTCACTTGAAGCGCCTTCAGGAACTAACTCATAGGTCGTCAACTTTTGTAAACTTCCTGATCGTCACTGTCTACCCCTCGTATGCAGTGTAGGTTCCACAAACTCTCAGTGCATACAGAACAAAAGAACTTCCTAACCTCCATCCATAAAAGAATTCCATAATCTCAATGACGTCAACCTTTTACAACCCTAAGCAAGTGCCGTTATCGTGCAGTCATAAACCAATGATTACTTCAATCGCCTGTTCAAAGCTTATCTCATGAACTCCCCAAACAGAAAGCATATCTCTACCACTTTGAAACTTCTCATTCAAGGACGAACATCGTCTGCCATTTTGTAAATAACAAAAAAACAAAACTTTAATCAACCCCATTGACAGAAGCCGAGCCGCCCCCATTTGCGAATTTATAACGATTTACAAAGCCACTTGACTGCGATAAACTCGCCCGATAAGATTGTGATGTGTGGGTGAAATGAAAACTTAGAACTGCGTAGTTCTCCAAAAACAATTTATTCATGTGTTCTTTGATGTTGTTTCTGCAATACACAGACTCGGGCAAGCGTGTCACCACCGCTTGTGTAAGAGTTTCTTATCGGAATTGACAACTCTGTGTGCGTGTGTGCTCCTCAGTGAGCCTGTAAAATCTCAACAACTTTGAATAATTTGTTATTCATATTTCTGTTTACCCCAATGACCAGATAACACAAACAAGGGCCATATGTTTGTATCCATAAATGATAAACCGAGATGTGTAGATTACAGGTTTATTATTTTATTTTCATTTTTTTTTTTGTTTTATTTGCTTGTTGTTAATAAACAAAGATATACGAGGGGATTTGCGCGTTGTTTGGACTTTGAACGTTGAACTTAAAGTGATTTGGCGAAATTTCGTTTGGTCGTTTGAGTTTTTTTTTTTTAACCCAAATTCGGATGAGTCCTTTAAGTTCAGAACCTGACATTGTTTTTGGTTTTTTACCAATCAATGTACATGTCAAAGTTCTTAGTTGGAGTGGGAATAAGAACAATGCACAAAGCTTTAATCCAGACGGCAGTCAGACAGGCAACAATTGCTTACCCTTTTGATACTTTCAACTTTCTTAAACTTCTTAAGAAAAGATGGCTTAACAACATAAAACTCGAAGATGCCTCCAAGTCTGGACGTTCAGATGTGCAATCAGGTTACCTTCATGTTAATTACATTATCGTTACGTTAACTTGAAACAGCTCTGCTTCAGAAGAAGAAGAGGGGAGCTGTTCTTGTTCAGTTTTCAAATCTCCCAACTCCTCTGGGGCAAACTGGATGGAATAATATAGCAATCCCTAAAACGAACAATTTATTTTTCGGCCGCTTTTGGCATTGTTCTTGCTTTTGCGTCGGACTGGAATTAGCAGGGTGTTAGCCTGTGGGTGGCAGTATGTCTTTCTCAATGAGATTTTCTTTTCAGACGCACATGTTGTGTCAGACAGACGAACTAAGAGTAAGTTTATTTTAGAAAAAGATTTAATAATAATAATAATTGTTGGCGCTACAGTCCAGAGGGGGACCAGGGCCTAGCTTGCTCATCAACTACTCGTGTTGTGCGCGCTACTGTTCTCTCACGAGTAGAAGGGACCTACAGTTTTTTGCCGACTCCGAACGGCGAAATTTGAGAAGCTTTCTTAGACAGTTATTACTCTTTGAGTGTTGTCAGCAGCTCGAAAGTGGTGGTGCCGTGAAATATTAGAAAAATTGGTGTTGAACTGGGAGTCGAACCTAGACCCTTCGGCGTGTGAGCGTCGCACTCTACCCACTACGCCACGGCGACCAACAGAAAAAGATTTGTTGGTGAATATTCTTCCTACATATGGTACTTCAAACATTATAATAATTGTATGGCGCGACAGTCCACAGGGTTTAGCTCGTTCATAAACTACTCGTGTTTTGCGCGCTACTCGTGTTGTGCGCTTCTCTTACTAGAAGAAAGGACCTACAGTTTTTTGCCGACTCTGAACGGCGAAGTTTGAGAACCGTTTCCTTAGACAGTTATCACTAATCTTTGAGTGTGGTGCTGTCAAAAATTCAACCGCGAATCGAATCCAGACCTTCTGCGTATGAGTGTCGCATTATACCCACTGCGCCACGGCGGCCACATAACTCTTCAAAAGGGACCTATAAAAACGTCTTAACAAGTTCTTGACGGTTTTGATGTGGAACGTCTTGAAAAGGGCAACCACCACGAGTGGTTAAAATTATCGGTATGAAAAAGAGTACAGCGTCAATTGAACGTGAAAGTCGAGACTGTAAGGATTTTGAATACTACGTGGATCATATCCTGAAGAAAAAATTTATTTGCCATATGAAAGCTGCTCTCGTGAAATGCCGCTTTACTACAATCCGGACGTTACTTCAATATGGACAGCAAGATCAACCGTGTAACCAATTCAGTGTAGTGATGCATGCTGCTTAAAATCAATTTGAAGGAGTTCCTGCGATGATTCTGATTTGTGTGTGTGATTGTGACAATAGGTATACCAAGGTTGCCTTATACATTTCGGGATTGGGCAAGCCTAGTAGTGCAATCTGACAACTGCCAGCTCTATCGTAAGCTTGGACATTTTTGAGGTTATACGTACTCGGAACGTTTTGACATACGAGCGCTATTTGTGTTGTTAATATTAACTTAAAAGATTCATCTCGCCCGAAAAATGGAATTAAATCGTGAAAATTTTCGTGAAATTATTTTTTACAACTTTCAACGTGGATTAACTCAACAACAGTGCATCGATGAACTTGATTCAATTTTTGGCGATGAAGCTCCCTCGAGGACCAGTGTTTATCGATGGTATGGTGAAGTAGTAGTAGTTCACTCCAAGACGAATTTCGTCGTCCAAAATCAGTTGTTGTTCCGAAAACCATTGATGCTGTTCGCCAACTGATATATTAAGATCGTCATGTGACCTATCGTGAGATTGAAACAACCAATCTAGGTTTCCTCTCTATTTACAAATCGGAACCCGAACTCTTTCAAATTGCTTTAAAACAGCGTGCCTCCGAATAGATACTCATGTTGTTATCTTTATCTACCGCTGAGCAGATTTAGACGAAATTTCTGCTGTCTTGCGCTGTTCCTTGACCATAGAAAATATTTCGTTTTGCCTACAAATGCCATCAGACTAATTTAAGCCCCGTGCTCTTCAATTTTTTTATTTAATGCCAGCAAACGTCTCCTTGCACTCGCTGTCTTCGTCTAATAACGTCAATGTCGTCCGCGAAAGGAAGCAGTTAATCCGACATTTGGAAGATCATGCCCCTGGTATTGATTTATGAGTTAAATCGAGTAAAGTAGGGCAAAGAAGGAATTCACAAGTTGTAATCTACTTCGACGACATTTTGAAGGCAAACCGGTCACATGGATCTTATTTATCAATTCCTAATATTCGATCGAATCATTCAATAAGACTGCTCCAGTTGGCAAAAAAACAAAAAGAGCTCTTTTCCCAAAACAAACGGATCAGATCTTACTCGGTTTTTTTTTCGGTGTTAAATTGCTGAATTGGCTACGTCACACATGCCCCTTCCATTGTTAATTTAAGATTAGGCTCCGAGTGTCTTCATACAAGCAAAGACATTCTTGTGACAAATTATGCCTATTTCATTTGAATTTCAAATTTGTAGCATAAGTAGCAGATTTATTCAAACAAACGTGACCTCACGCCATGAATGGACATAATCCCTCGACCGAGGCAAGCAGTTTCAAACTATGTCCCAGAGAGTTTTTTAAGTTTTTAGGCGTGGCCAGTAAACAACCTCTGTACATTCTTCAAATACTAATTTTTTGCAATCTTATCGATAACGGTGGATGTAAGTTATTGATCATTTTTAAACCAACAAAAACATCATTGGCAGACAATCAGCATTTCGGTTGAGTTCCCGTGTTTTAATTTGCAGTTATCTCCGATGATTCACATTTATACTTGTTACTCGACGGTAATTTCCTTAGAAGTTCTCTAAGATAAGGCGTAACGTTTTCAAATGTTCAATCATGCGAGTAATAGTTTTTATTTATTTTGAAGTAAACTTATGACAGCTTTTGTAACTGGTTGAAAAAAAATTAAAAACTATACAGCTCAAGCTTTCGTCAACTGAGTGGAAGTTGTTTTTTATTTTATAGGAACTTGTTTTTATTTTTAAGTCACTAGTTAGCATTTGATATTTGCTGAATATGATAGTAGTCTTTTAAACTATTGCCACAGTTTGGATTTTATTTTATTCAAGGCGTCTATTATTTAAATATGTTCCAAAAGTCTGAAAATCTGAAGGGCAGCAAATTATTTAATACACCTCCTATTCTTTCCACTTCAATTTGACAGCAGGAAGACAATATTTTTCTTTAATTTTTTAAGAAAAAGCAAAAAGCGTCAAGAAAAAGTAAAAAAAAAATCAGATAATAATAATTAAACAGTGACCTACAACGAAATGTGATTAAAACAAACTGAAGATGGGTACAGATTCCCTCGCGTTTTGAAATGTGCTTTGAGAGGCTGTTTCTTCCACTTTTCAATTAGAAAATATTTTTTTTTTACAAATCAAGGAAAGAATTAAATGAACTCACAACGGTACAAGACAAAATTTCAAATTGCGCTAGGTCCCTTCTTTTATGATCTAAAAAAAAACAAATCCTTGGAAATTACGTGACGCTTCACAGAAACTAAAAACAACTTCCAAGCATCCATCCCTAGCTCAAGTTTCAATTGATGATGTTGTTTTCTTTACAGAAAGCGGAAATTGGAAACATTAATTTCCTCTTGTTAAGAAGGATGATTCATCCCCATAACAGCTTGACAACTTATCGTGGCCATGTCGAGCCTTAAGAACTTTCTTCCATGTATCACTGAACACAATTTTTTCCATTCAGCAGATGTCACCGGTCCCAAGCGACATGTGACGCTTTTCCCTTTTATCTTATCATCATTTTATCACCAGTCTAAAATCGAAATAATCAATCAAATACTCACTTCTAATTTCAAGCAGTTAAGAACATGGCCGTTGTTCTTGCGGTTTGTTGCAACGGGCTTCGTTGGCGTAACACTGTTCATAAACGGCGAAAGATTCTCATCAACCTTGCCGTTCGATGCTTTAGCAGGTTTTGCTGGTGGCGGAACTGTCAATACCGGAGACGGGATACTCTCGAATTTCTCAGGATTTCTCTTGAATAGTTTCAGCATTTTGAATTTAAACTGTACGCACTCTTTTCTTTTTTTCACAAAATCACTTTAATTCAGTCAAGTCTACTTTGTTATTCACTCGCTTTGTATATATATGCACTTGCCTTGTATCTAGAGACACATTCTGCTCCAGAACTAAGTACCAATGACAGCTAGGCTAGAAATCGATATGATTCCAAATGAGTTGATTTCAAAATAAAATACCTCGCAGGCACACAGCCCACGGGGTGAAGTTTGTGTACGCTACAGAGATAGGTAATCCTATTTACTGATGTGTGTGCAAATTTACCAGGCACAAGGGGGGTGCGGGAAAACATGAAAAATAACGCTGATTAGATAGACGGGGTTGAGCTTTTTCATTTTTTTTTTGTTTACTACTTCAATGACGTCAAAAAAAGCGGAAAGGAAACGACTGCGGGTAGTGTGCGGACGCGTGCTCTCCATCCGTGTGTTGATTAGAGATGAACTGTTTTTCATTCAGAGGTGATGAGGGGCCGCCCAGAGAGAACTTCCGAAAACTGATTTTTTTTCTTCTTCTATAGCAGAATGATGGAAATTCGTTGCCTTATCATTGTTCAATTAGACCTGGTGACTTTGAAGCTTGTCGAGTGTGCTGATGGGCGATAACTTGATAGGTATGATTGCTGGTTATTGCCTTTGATAAGCGGAAGGGGTAGTGGGTCATACACGAAAAATAAATTAAATAATTGTGATAGTAATCTGATCACTATAGTAACGAACTGGGTGTTCCAGGAACATGGCGGGAATCAAATCCAGGAGTCAATTGGGAAATCCTGCCTTTCTTGAATTTCGACTGACCATACGTGCATGAACCGTTTGGCACAAAATAACTGCACACGAAAACGTAAGTTTCAACAAATTTAATTACTCCATTTTTAAAATCAATAACGCATTTCGAAATAGTTATAAGCCTACTAAAATTTCAAATTCATCGACTGATCATAACGTCACATTAAAAAGAAGAAGTCGGCATGATAGTTTTGGCATGCACAGACAGGAAGGAAGTCACAATACGTTAACCTGTAAGTAAGGCAAATTCAAAAATGGCGTACACCGTGAACGTCTCTGTAGCCGATACGTTAGAACCTCCGGTTTAGAGTGCACTACGGAATGCGATTCATGTCCCCATGTACCCAAAACTTGCGTCTTTTGAAACAGTGGATTTTAAATGATAATGATAAACATTCGATAGCAAGCAACAAATCCCAAAAAATTCTTTGGAAGAATGGTGACACCATTGTTGAATCAAAAAACAGTGTTCAACCTATTTGAAGCAGTCTCCAAATCTAAGCTGAATGCAATAACAATAATAATAGCCGGCAGCTTATTTTAAGACCTCAAAGCAACTGGTGGCCGCCTTGGCGTAGTGGGTAGAGTGCGACGCTCCCACGCCGAAGGTCTAGGTTCGATTTCCGGCCAAACACCTCGCATTTATCACGGCATCGCCTCTTTTGAGCTGCTGACGACACTCAAAGAGTATAAGTTGTCCCAGACACAACTTCTCAAACTTCACCGTTCAGAGTCGGCAAAAAACTGTAGGTCCCTTCTACTCGTGACAGAACAGCAGCGCGCACAACACGAGTAGTTGATTAACAAGTTAGGCTCTAGTCCCCCTGTGGACTGTCTCGTCATACAATTAGTTAATAATAAGCAACTTTACAATAATAATCTGTTCGAACTTGCAACATGCAAACACCCGTATTGATCTATTATTTTAATTAAAGTTTGTAATGAGCGGGAAAAATCCTAATTTCTAAACCTAGACAGTACTGAAACTACTCACGCAGACAGGTCTGCCACTCTCTTTGAATTGAAAAATCGAGAATGGAATCGAATGAGCCCACCACTAACTCTCAGTCTTGAATGTTGCAAACCATGGCCGCCTGTTTTCCTTTGCGTTTGGTGAATATTCTTGTGGACAGAGATAAGACTCACTGACTGAGAGACTGATTGAACCAAATTTTGATTTAGAGATGGCTTCCGTTTTGTGTAGGGTGTTTTTTTTTCTTCAAAGGTAGAAAACTCCAGGTTGGTAACTCTATTTAAAGTGATGATCACATTGTCAGCTGTCAAATTTATTTTTTATTTGGTTTGGTATTTAAACAGGAATACATTGGCCCAAGACAAGAGAAGCGTAGATTCGGTGAATTGTCTGTTGATTTGAATGTTCATAAGGAAATTTTGTTAAGCGATGCAGCTCATTTTTGGTTACGTTCAAACGTCAATAAACAAAACTGACATATTTGATGTGCAGACAATCCTCAAGTGCATGCTGAAACACTGTTAGATCCACAAAAATTGACTGTTTGGTCTGCTTTAGGGGTTAGTGGAATAATTGGTCCGTACGTCTTCCAAACCTTGCTGACCAGAACGTAACACTCACTGGTGACCATTGTGGAGCAATGATTACTGGATTTTTCTTTCAATCAATCAAACAATCATGATATGCAGAAGCAGTGTCTGCAAGAAGACGGCACAATATGTCATACAGATTGTTCCGTGGCTGATTATTGTTGTTTGGTGTTTTGAATTTTAATTATGGTTAGTACAACAGAAAAAAAAATCTCCACAACAATCGGAGCGTTCATCGCGCCACTAATTTTTCCGAATTCAAGGCCATATTCCCAACAGTGCATCACACGATGCACAAGTGCAAACTCAAACCGATGCACTAGCTCAAAGCCCAGGCCATGCATCACAAGGACCACCGATCGTATATCGTAAACGCATAATTTCACGTTGCAGACCCAAGAATTGATCTCCAAGATCATGCAACCGTGGCTTAACCATTTGCCGTAGGGATATGTGAAGTTGCTAGTCGTCACCGATATGACTGAAACGATTGCCCACTTGGAGGGCAATATTCGCCACGTTATTTCCGATACACGGCTACAAATGTTGGAAAATAATCCTAAATTGGGCCTCTAGATTAGACTAGGTGCGGTGGTGGTGATATCTTTGGCATCATATTTATGCTATAATTCCAAGGAACTATTTTTCGAAGAAGGAAATTTTATGTCAATTAAAAAAAAAATCACTTTAAGGTTCTATACCTCCAAAAAATTCTTTATGTGCATTTAGTAGCGCTCTCCAAGTGTTCCTGAACCTAATGATCTCTTCACTTTCAATCGAATTGAGGTAGAGAGACTGGTGTCCCCCAGTCACTAAACAACTTAATCCGCTAATTGCGATGAATGCTTGGGAACATTGTGATGTTTGTAGTGCCATCTTAAAGGCTAGATGTCCTTAGTATACCACTACATCAAATTATTTAAGACAACTCCTAGTTCATTGTGCATAACACAAAATCAGTTAAACAGCAGGCTTTTTTGTGAAACAAAAGTCCAACTTGGTTCTCTTAGGCTGTTAGAACATACCCTTAGCTCACCGAACACAAACAAATTTATTTTTGTTCCATTAATTCAGAAAATATTTCGAAATTTCTCCTTGGACTGGTTTCTGAAACTTAAAGAGAAATCTTTCCTTGCCTTGACATTCCTTTTACTTAGAAAGGGAACTTTGCGTGCTATTCTCCCTAATAGCTGGTTTGGAGCAATCTCTTCCGAACTGTTGTAGCATTTACTAAATTTTTAATTTCTGCAAAAATTGCTTTAGGTGACAAAAAGGATTTTTTAAGCTAGTATCACCGGAAACATCGGAAACAGAAACTAGTATCACAACATCGACGCCTCGGACAAAGCGTCACACTAGGCAGCAGAAACTTCGAGGTAGTCAAGGACTTCGTCTACCTCAGCTCCGCGGTAAACAGGGACAACAACATCAGTACCGAAATCAAAAGCGGAATCACTCCTGCAATCGCTGTTTCTTTGGGCTCAATAGGCAATTGAGTAATAAAGCCCTCTCTCGAAGGACTAAGCTCGCTTTATATAACAGCTTGATCATCCCCGTCCTACTTTATGGCGCGGAAAGCTGGGCATCACCAAAGGCGGATGAAGAAGCCCTTAGTATTTTCAAGAGAAAAGTTTTGCGTGCGATTGTTGGTCCTGTTTGCGTTGATGGCATCTGGAGGAGAAGATTTAACGACGAACTCTATGGAATGTACAGCGACATGCGCCTGGTCAAGCATCTTCGGCTAGAACGCTTAAGATGGCTAGGCCATGTAGAGTATATGGACACCACTGCTCCGACTCGAAAAGTCTTTGAATCCGAGCCACTGGGACAACGAAACAGATGACGACCTAGACTAAGGTGGCGCACACAAGTGGAGAAGGACCTCAACCAACTTGGAGTGCGCAACTGGAGACAGCTCGCGAAAGATCAATTGGCTGCGATTGTAGCTTTTCGACGTCAAACCGTTTTGGCCCGTTTCGACTCCGTTGCTCTTTCGATATCCGGGTTCTTACCTTGACTACAACAAGGTGATGATCCGAGTCTATGTTTGCACCTCGGAAGGTTCGGACATCGAGAATACTGGAGGATTGCCTGACGTCGATCGCAATGTGATCAATCTGGTTGACGGTTGATTGATCAGGAGATCGCCAGGTCCCTTTGTGAATGTCCAGGTGTGGGAATCGCGTGCTAGCCACAGAGGCGAAGTCGAACAGCCTGAGTCCGTTTTCGGATATGTTGTCGTGCAGGCTGTGTTTACCGATGATTCCAGCAACGATGTCCTCCTTTCCCAGCTGAGCGTTGAAATCTCCTAGAACGATCTTAGTGTCGTAGCTGGCGGGAGAGGCATGTTGGTTGAGGCCCAGGTCCACCCCGGACTAAAGCGTCACAAAAAAAAAGAAGTATCACCGGAAAGGAGAACATTTTTCGGTAAGCTTCTTGTTCCTCGTGATGGGTTTCTGGAAAATGCATTGAGAGCCAAATGATCCATCTATATCGTTTGGGGCACGTTTTAGACTTTTTCCCTCTGTGATACATTATGATCTAGCGATCTTCTTGACAATATCTTCTCATTATCCTCTTTTCTTTCTGTCAGATCTTTAAAGGCATAAGACAAATTACATAGAGAACAAAATCTTTCAAACTTTTAAACATTTAAAAACAGACCATGCGTTCCTAACACTGCTGTATCAACCTAACACAGCGACAGCCAGGCTGTGCTTTGAGCCTTAATCAACCCTTTAATCGCTTCCAAACTTAGTGAAGGAATACAAGTCTCCCTTTAGTTCGCAGAATAATTTCCCTAAAAAAAATCGGAGCATGGAAATCGAAATTTCTGATGAACTTGTTATACGTAGGGAAGGTTCGAAAAAGACATCCGTTGAGTCCACATTGAGACTATCCGCGTTCTTGGCTACAGCTTCCGTCGACGGTTGGGAGTCCCGATAGCATAACCAAAGATGGCATCACTTTTTAGAATGCAGGCTGACCAAGTGCATGCTACCGAACGTCAGCAAAAAGTCCGGGGCTTGTCTGTTATCTCCAGATAGAAAAGACTGTAGATCTTCACTTCACCTTCGCTAAGCAACCGAGTCTACTTGGTGCTTAGTGATGGCACTCTTTGCGACCCTGTGGAGAAGGTGAAGACGCTTCAGAGCACTTGCTCTGTCAACGACTATGTTCGTATCGGCTGGCCCCTGTTTGGCGCTGAAGTGGTGGGAGCTGAGAACCTAAGCTCTTAATCACAGAAGCGCTTACTGAAGAAACTACGTTAAATTAAGGTTGTTGAGTCTGAGCGCTCTAGCGCAGTGTTTTCCAACCTCCAACAAAACAAAAATAAACGTCACGTCAAAACGTCACAATTGCAGAAAAAATTACAAAAACAATGAACCAGTGAGAAATGTTGGGGGTGCTGCTGTACTCGAATAAACAACCCAAAACAACACAAATTAACACAACGTTCGTTCCGGTATACCGAAAAAAGGTGTTTTACGTCAAATGAGCGCTCTCTCGAGAGAAACAAATATTTTCCCGACCTCCCCATTTTAACACAAAAAATTTTTGTGGGTAGGTTGTGTTGGTTTTCTGTCAATTAAATTATTAAATTCGTGTGCGTACAGAGATAAGTGAGTATAGACCCATTATCCTTGTGTCTCAAATTTTGTTGTTGCTTTCGTTTACTGTAGCGAAAAATTGAATTTGACATTTCTTAATGACATACTTTACACATTTGGTTTAAATGCGTTCGCGTGCTTCGCATCTTTCTGAGAGAGATTTATCATCCAATCCTTACCAAATGACAGACTTCAGAATTTAATACAGAAAGTACTGAAGCACACCTATTCATAATGAGCCGTCTTCGTGTTCGTTTCGAACGCCTCTTTAAATCCTTTTTTTGGCTAAAATTGGTTTTTCAGTTTTATGCTTCGAGGGAGCTGAGAAAGTTCACACCATCTTTGTAAGACTTTTATGGACTGTACTGTGAGAGAGCAGTACACTGAAATCGGCCGGTTTAAAATTCCTTTCTTTTCAGTTCTTCAAGACTTTACACGTCTGTATGTACATTACTTCAAAGTCTTCCTTGGTGTCGTCAAATCTGTGGATATCCCCTTCAGTCCCCAAATCTTTATGAAAAGAAACCGTGGAAACATTTCACCTCATTCAAACTTGTTTTCTGGCAAATTTCCCTCAACTATGTCAACAAACGAAATGACAGCTTAAATGAGTGCAGCAATTAATTGTTTTATCATCATTTTACCTCACAGCTAAATTGTATGAGTAGCTCTGGACGAGAAACCGCAATTTTGTGAACAATTCTGGTGAAAGTGACTAAGGTTCTACACAGTCCAAAGCCTCAGGCGAGACGCACAAGTGAATGCTGTTTTTATGAGGCAATTAAATCAGTGCTCAGCCAAATCCAGTTTCAACTCGTAAATCAAGTTCGTTAAGCTAAAACACTTTCGTGGACTTACAAATTTAAGCAAGAGCTCAGACACACCGACTAAAAACATTCTGCGCTAGTTGCTGCTTAACTTGAAACTGGACTGAAGAAAGATCAATGGAAATATACTTCACCGCCAAAGAGACACCAACTGCGCCTAAAAATCTCGCGCACGGCCCTACCACTGTTGCGAAATCAAATAACATCTGCCACAAAGAGACTCATAAAACACATCGATTAAGCGCTCGTCAATTGAATCGCATACCGGCAAACCGTCTGACTCATCGTCTCTCATCACTTTCGAGGCAGCATTGATCGATGCAACAAAAGACTTTCGTCAATTAAAACCAAGGCAAACAAGTCGAGTTCAGCAAAAGCCACCAGCCCTGTGATCCGGTAAGGTTCAGCTCTAAGTGTCGCCTCAATTGGCCGCACAGTTCAGTCTGAGTCAATCCCTGGCACAGTGATCAGTTATCATGGAACAATTACGGCCCTGCCACGCCATTAGCGAATGATGGACTCGTCTCCTGGCATTCTCAATTGAACACAATCGATCAGATGACAGTGTGCATTGGGCGCCCATTGCGGGAAATCGTTCTGCGCCAGTGCTCGGCCGGCTCGGCGAGCACGGTGCAGTCGCATGCACGGAGATATGCTTAATTGGTGTTCCTTCCCGTTTTCTTTTTGTTTTGCGGTTATTAGCAATTGTCATGCTATGCGAACGGCAGAACACTTTCAATTGATCAGGCAGCCACGTCTCGGTCGTTATGCAGTTGTGCCCGTGTAACCGATGCGCATTGCATGTGCGAGCTAGGGGAAAATTACAATTCATTGATCCTTGGGCTGGTTTGTGCAGATGCAGGAGTTGAAGCGGCACGCGATGACTGGCTGAAATTCTCCGCGTAATTTGCTTTCTGACTTTGAAAAAGAAATTCCTGACTCAATGCGTTTGGAGTGTGTTCAAGTTGTGCGAAGTTCTAGAGGAGCTGATGTAGCTTTGGAAATGGGAAATAATCATGCAATTCACTTGCATGACAAGTTGTCTAGTTGCCAAATATCCCGAAGCTGGGCGAATAAACGCTTTCTTGTCCAATTACGCAGCTGTTGACCGCATAAGGGGATTCTGAAAGGCTCTAACGACTTGAATGATTATGATGTAAGGGAGGAGTGAAAAGGAAAAAGGAGAATATGCAGCAGCGTAACGGATGACAGACAGAGATTGCAGAAGGTAAAGAGAAAAATCCAAAAGTTCAGAATTCCGAACTGCCCGCAAACCAGAGAACGGACAGAAACCCGGAAATTGTTTCTGAGTTCTGCAGCGAACCCAAACAAGACGTTTGCCACAAAAAGAGACCCTCTCCACCGCACACGTAACATGAATATTTTATGCCTCTTTCAATTTGGTAACACCTCCATCAGCACTGAATTTCTATCACATTTTGCACATGTCCATGGTTTTCGGGCACCTGACGCATTGAAGCACCTACAGATGTGGCGGTATATGACGTTGGCTTCGATGTTCTCGTCTTGTTCAAAAATTTCGGGTGCCGTCGACGTTGATTAATGCCTTTAAAGGACGCATCCGTTTTTTTTTTAACTTGAAAATTAGGAACTTACAGATTCGACGGAAGGGGGGCAAATTTCGAATTCCTCTCAACTGAATTGTTTCCACAACGGGAGAGAAGAAAGTTCAATCTCTGTGTGATTTTAAGTTGAATTCCTTATCTGGGACTAACTCACAAAAGCAGTTACAATGACTGCAAAGATCAACTGTGAGAGACATTTGCACCATTTGGGGCAGGGTTTTGTTGATGAAATGGTCAGAAGTTACCAGATTTGCAAATATTGTCCGGTCTGTCACTGCGAAAATTCTGCCAAATGTTTTGCAATCTTCTAACTCAAGATTTATACCTGAAAATATAATGTTCTCAAATATCTCTGGCTTTTTGTCTTTTGAATTTTCCGGCAATGTACAAAGCGGTACAGAGCTCGTATCTGGCAACACTATACATCATTTGACATAACCTACAAAACGACATGTATGCTTCGTTTGGATATTGACAGTTGTTGTCAACGTGTAAACATGGAGTTTATTTTAAAATTTTTCTTCGTTCAAGTCAAATCCGCTAGAGAAACGTTCCGTGAGATTAATGGTGTTTTGGGGGATGGTACTCTATCACTTCGAACAGCGGAGGAATGATTTTGACGATTCTGAGCAGGGCGAAAAGGACACCATGGATAAGCCAGCCGGCGGAAGACCTGTGACGACGAATACCGATCAAATCATGAAAATCATCGAGTTAGACCGGCTTGTGGCATCTCGTGACTTTGCCCAGGAGATGGGAGTTAGTCACAAATCCATTTTAAACCATCTGCAGAAGGCTGGATACAAGAAAAAACTTTATGTTTGGGTGCCACATGATTTGACGCAAAAAAACCGTCTGGACCGAATCAACGCCTGAGTTATGTTAGAGATAACAGACAGGCAACACACATGCCAACCACATGACAACGGAATACCCTCGCTCTCAACAAACGTACCAAGTATCCTTCTGAGAAGAGAAGATTAAGAAAAACCAAACGGACATTCCTGCGATATGCTGCTGAAACGGAACGAACTCGATTTTTGAAGCGGATGGTGACTGGCGACAAAGAATGGATAACATATGACAATATCAAGCGAAAATCGTCCCAAACAGTGACCAAGCCGGGATTGACGGCCAGGAAGGTTTTGCTGTGTGTTTAGTAGGATTGGGAATTAGAAGGGAATCATCCACTATGACACAGACGCTTAATTCTACCATCTACTGTGAACAATTGGACCGCTTGAAGCAGGCGATTGACCAGAAGCGTCCAGAATTGGCTAACAGGAAGAGTGTAGGGTTCCATCAGGACAACGCCAGACCACACACTTCGTTGATAACTCGCCAGAAGCTACAGGAGCTTTGACGGGAGGTTTTATCGCATCCACCGGACATAGCGTCAAGTGATTATCAACTGTTCCTGTCCACGGCGAACGCCCTTGGTGATGTGAAGTTGAACTCAAAAGAGGCTTTTGAAAAGTGGCTGTCCAAGTTCTTCGCAAGTAAGGAGGGGACTTCTACGAGGGGGATATTATGAAGTTGCCGTCTAGATGGACACAGATTATCAGACAAAACGGTGCATATTTGAACTAAATCCGATCACTGTAACACTTTTTATGAAGCATTGAATAAAGAACATAAAGGCAGATTTTTCACAGTGACAGATCAGACAATATTTGCAAGTCTGGCAATAGTTTGAACGCAGCTCAAGTCTTTAATGCAATTTTGTTGAGATCAGTTTTATTTTTGTCAGAGTGAGTCAATAGCAAGCATCAACAGGAAAAATAAACAACACTGTCTGTTTTGGGAGAATCCATGTCTGAAGCAATGTTTTGCCCAAATTGGGTAAATACAGCTGTGTTTAAAATAATAGTAATACACTTATAATTTGCATATCCCGAGCAATTGGTAGTAAATTTTGTTATATTTCCCCTGAATGCAGCCTGCAAAAACGTATAACGGTAATTGACAAAACAAATACTGATCATATTTTCCACTGTATTTCGGTTGTAGTATCAGTCAGTCGTTAAAGGTTTGGCGAAGTGCTTATACAGCTGTTCAATCATAATATTTTGAACAGAGAAATTCTGTTTGTAGTTTATTGTTGCTTTATATTTTTAATTTCCAAGCTATAAATGTTGTCAGTGAAGAATGAATTATTTTGTTTTTTTTTTGTTTTTTGTATTTAAATACACCTTTTATATCTACAATTAAGAATAAAAACTTTGTATGTACATGCAATTCAAAAATAAGTTGTTGTCATTCGACAAAGCTTAAAATCCCAATATAACCAGGCGCACTACTGTAGGTGGGAATTAAATTTCAACAGTCACAGATGCTTCTGCTCTAGTGGACACTGAGTGAATGGGGGAATAAGTTTTTTTTTTTTTAATTTTGTGCTATACGGGATGGTCAATGATATAAGAGCGATAGGAAAGAAATTAAAGTACTCCACCTCAAAACCCAACTAAAGAATGGTTAGCAGTGGAACAAGTGGTAAACATATTTGGAAGTTCGTTTGGAGTGTTGTTTCAGTTTGTCCAACAAAGTAAAGCAAAGGAATCACGGCGATTCGCGCATTTTTTCATAATTGACGAACATTTAAGGGATTCATTAAAGTTTCAAAACTTCATTGTAAAGGCAAACGGATGTGATTCCTAGCGGGCAAGTAATAATAGTAATAATTGTTGAAGCGACAGTCCACAAGCGGACCAGGGCCTAGTTTGCTCATCAACTACTCGTGTTGTGCGCGCTACTGTTTTCTCACGATTAGAAGGCACCTACAGTGGGAGGTAGATTACTTAATAGTTTTTTTTTTAATGACGATAAAAGAGTGATAGAGACGCAACATAACGTCTATATTATAGCGAGTCAACTGATGTCGCAACCTTTCAATTCCTCTGCTTTTGTTGACACCAAAGCTAAGATTGTTGAAAATAAAACCAAGAAAACCATTCTTAGAAAATGCATGATATAAAAAGCATGAAATAAAAGCTACTCATTTATTCTGATGCACATATAAAAACTAATGAATTTCATTTGATATACCCTTTCTTAATTGGACCTCTTAATAAAATTGGCGATTGCAATAAATCACAACAAACGAAATTTCCACTACGATGGACACTCTCTTTCACCATTAGGATACAAAATGCTAAACGGAACCTTAAAAACACAAAGTTAATATTTAGCGCAGGACTAAGCCCGGCGGATATTCTCTAAACCACAGCGGCCACAGATGGAAGGTGTTTTCAAAAATTCCCGAAAAGTGGTGAATGTTGTTCAAAATCAAAACAGGATTGCCAGAGTTTGTTGGTTTTTTTTCGGTATTTCCTTTTTTGTTCTACTTTAAAAAGGGTTTTGCATTTTTGGCTTTTAAAGTGTAATTTTCTGGGCTTCTAGAATGACATACGAGAGGAATGTATTTGGAAACTAAAATGCAAAATGCCATTTTTTATAATTGGCGCCCGCTAAAGGGATTACTTGGTACACTTAAGTGGCGTGGATTAAGTCGCAACACGGGCTGAATGTGTAGATGCAGAGGCACATATTAATGCATGTAGACTGAAATGAGGGGAAAAATTGAGCTCAAAAGAGCATTCCATATTGCGTATTTTTTTTTATAATTGACGAACACTTAAGGGATGCACGGGAGAAGTTATAGAGGAAGAAAGAGATAGGAAGCACGGTAAATGCCTGTGGACTGTAAAGGTGATTATTTCGGGTAAATTCTAAAGGGGAGGAAACGGCTGCCCAATTCATTACAAGTTTTTCTTTTTTGAAATATCGAGAAGAGCGATCTACATTACGTAGATGTTCTAGCGATTCTACTGACGTCGCAGCATTATAATTCCGCATAAGTTCTAAAGCTCGTTGTTGGATTCTATCCAGTAGGTGCAGAGAGATCTTGGGAGCTCCAAACCAGACAGGAGCGTTATTCTCAAAGATTTGGGCGCATATACATACAGTTGTGTTCATAAAAATACAGGAGTTATACGGCTTAGATAATTAGCAACATATTTCTAAGAAGATCCTTTTTCCAAATGTATATCCGGTTTTATTGTATTTTCCGGTAACTAAGATACCATACCAGAAAGAAAAAATAAAAAATAAATGCTTACTTTCTCCTTTTTTTACTTATTCATTGAAATCTGGTGAGTGAAGGCTGTTCATAAAAATAGCCGTGTTTTTTGGTTTTACCATAAAGTGTCTCAGAAATTGTTGGTTAGGATTTAAAAAATATTTGTGTTTTCTTGTTTGTTAAGTGAATGATTTTGTACATGCTGTATTTTATTAACATACTTTAAAGTTCGATATATAGGTCGATCAAAACGAAACAAAAATCAGAATTTGATCAAAAAATTGCGTTCGGAGGAAAAAACATATGCTTCAATCCAGGAAATCATAGGATGTTCAGCGGAAATGGTCAGCAATGCGATAAACTGGAAAGCTAGGCCCGAAACACGCGGTCCAAAAAGAGTAACGGGTAAGCGAACTGACCGAAAAATTATCAACATGGCAAAGGAGAACCCTTCAATGAGCTCCTGACAGATAGGGGATGAACTCCAACTTCCGGTGAGTGCTGTGACGGTTAGAAGACGTCTTCTAAAGACTGAAGTACCAGCTCGAAGCCCGCGAAAAGTACCGCTTTTGACAAAAAAGCATGTGCCAAAAGATTGGCCTTTGCAAAGTTTCACAAAGAATGGAGGAATATTCTTTGGAGCGATAAAAGCAAAATAGTCTTATTTGGGTCCAAGGGTCTTCGGGAATATGTCAGAAGACCAAAGAATGAAGAAAATAATCCCCGTTACACAATTAAAACTGTTAAACACGGAGGAGCAAAACTAATGATTTGGGCCTGTTTCTCGCCCCTGGGGTTGGGCTTATGGTATACATCCTATCAAGGGTATAATGGACGGTGCCGAGTACGTTAAAATTTTAGAAGAGGTTATGCTGCCATATGCCGATGAGGAAATGCCAATAATTTGGGTATATCAACAGGATAATGCCCCAAAACATACGTCAAAACGGGCAAAATGTTGGTTTGATGAAAAAAGAATAACCGTTATGGAGTGGCCAGCACAATCCCCTGACCTAAACCCCATTGAGAACTTGTGGGGCGATGTTAGAAATTCTGTCCATGAGGTCATACCAAAAAACGCCAAGGAATTATGGGAGGTAATGCGAGACTCATGTAAAGCTATACCAGTTGAGAGATTCGGAGTCTGGTGGACACAATGCCACGAGGATGCAGCGCAGTGTAAGAAACAAAGGCTTTGCTACAAAGTACTAATGGTAAGCTGTAAATAATAATGATTTCATATTGTTTCATTGATTTCTGTTGTCTAGGCACAGCATAATTCTAAACACTGCTACTTTTATGAACAACTGCGAAATATTACTACGACCAAAAAAAAAACAGTTAAAAGCTTTGAACAACATTTATCTTGTGATATACCTGTTAAGACTGAAACACTTTACTTTTGTATACAATAATGATAATTGTTGGCGCTACAGTCCAAAGGGGGACCAGGGCCTAGCTTGCTCATCAACTACCCGTGTTGTGCGCGCTACTGTTCTCTCACGAGTAGAAGGCGAAATTTGAGAAGCTTTCCTGGACAGTCATTACTCTTTGAGTGCTGTCATCAGCTCGAAAGAGGTAGTGCCGTGAAAAATTCGAAAAATTGGTGTTGGGAGCTGGGAGTCAAACCTAGACCCTTAGGCGTGGGAGCGTCGCACTCCACCCATTACGCCACGGCAACCACTTTTGTATACGTTTCTTGAAAAAATAATAAAACAATTTGAATTAATAGAAAATTATTTGTCTCTTTTGAGGAGCACTGGTATTTTTATTAACACAACTGTACAAACTTTAACTTTTGTAAACAAGTACCACAAAACAATTTTGTTTCTATTACCTCTGTGTGCCGACAAGCATCCACGTCCGCCTTCTGTGGATTGTGCTTTAGGGCATTGATATCTGTTTTTGATTTGCTTTGTGCACGTTTAAGGATCCCTACAACGCACTATAAGTGCATAAGCATATGCTCTTCATATCGGCAGATCGATTTGAGAGTATGATCAATTATTTTACATTTTTCCTCTCAAGTAGTTAAGAAATAGAAAAAAATACCACATTCCAAGCGAGTTCCTACTGAGTAAGACAGTCCCTGATCCCTTATGAGCTGTAGCGCTAACCTTAGGTACCACAAATCAACCATCAGCAGGCGTCATCTCAAGTCACTGCACACAAGTCCAACACATCAAGTCTGTTCTTTGACTTAACTCATTGTGCACATAACTCAACCTACGTGCAGTGACTTGAAAATATTTGCCCATTAAAAATAGCCAGATAACACGCACTTCCCCTCATTGTTATTCGTCCTGTGAATCATTCACAATTGTCCGCTGAATTTGCACTCTCCGAACGGGAGCCCGATTAATGCGATAATAAATCAAATTGCATATGCAAATAATTGCGGGCGGTTCTCTTGTTGCCACTCCATTGAGTTTCTTTGTGACTTTTCATTGTTATCGAGGGAAGGACTCATTGCTTTGTGCATTGAAAACTGCGATCAGAAGTGGAACAAATGGGGAAAAAGTTTCTGTAGTCCATAGAATAATATTTTTCATCGATTTTGACATAGGAACACATGTTGAATGTACTTCATGAAATGCCTCTCCTCAGAGTCAACACAAAAACTGCAGATTTGTGAGATCCTGAAACCATATAGCTTTAGCTTCCACTCAAGGAACAAAACGCATTATTTAGAGTCTTCTTGTCACACAATCCGGTCCTGGGATTACAGACACTAGCTCTAGATTTCAACAACTGTCTCTTTGCGTGTTCTTTACGATCAGCAAGTATCCGTCAGAGTTAAGCGCTAAATCGAGTTTCCAAAATGGAATGCAGACACAATAAAAGCGGTCACAACCACAAAGCATCGTGGCAGAATAATTAAAAGCCCAGCAGGCATATGTGACAGGTTTCCAGCACAGACAACCAACACCCAACACCTCTCACAAGTTGTTCTTAACCAAGCCCACTTTCTGTGCACCGCATTTAGAGACCGCGACAGATGTCAATGCCATAGCAAGCTGTGAATAAATCATTATAGTTCAAACCACAGACCCTGTCAAAGCTAATTCCATGCCGCTTTCCCACAAAGTTTTCGATTAAATCGATTAATCGCTCATGCATCGAGTTAATGACTCTCCCTTCGAATAGAGGACAAATCAAAAAGCCGGGAAACGAATTTCCTTCCAGTGCTGTTGTACTCGTTTAGGTTTTCGCAATTTTCCCCGGCTCAGCGCACAAAGTAAACAAAATCTCGGGTTTCGTTGCGCAGAGCAGCAAGTGTTCGCATTGAAAACAAATATCAAATTGTAGACGCAACATTCGAAAACTCTGCACGCCTCCGGCACGTGATACGCTCTGTGCAACTCATGCACTCTTATCAGGAATAGCAGTTTCCGTCGTTGCTACACCGTCCTTGGCAAAGTGATTGTAAGTCGCGCTGACGTTGTTCTGGATGAGAGACGTGACAATTTGTATGTTTAGGAAAATGTTTGTTTTTCTCTTTTTAATGAATCAATGTTTGCTTGGATTTAAATGAAAAGTAGAGTACTGTGAGGTTAGTCATAGAATGGTGCGAAAATTAATCGTCTCAGGCGCAGGGGGTTCTTGTATTGATTCCTAGACTGAATGTCGCGTATTTTTTGCATATTTTAAAGGCTACAGCTCCTTTCCTATGAAGGCTTTCGTTTTGGATTAGGCGTAAAGACAATCGAAAAGTTATTTGTGAGGGAGGTCACAAAACATAAATTTGATTTGTGACTCCAAACATTTCCGCAAAGTAAAAAATTCACAATTGCCGGCAAATTTCAATTTTTCGATGATTTCAACTTTTCTACGGAACTGGTCCAATCGTCCAAAAAAAGAAATTATGCGTGTGCCAAACGAACGAATTTCATTCGTCTCAATTAGTGCTTGAGCAAATCAGAGCTTGTTAGAGAACTATTTTTAAGCAGAATTATTTTGAATTGATTTTGACTGTGTTCACATTCCAGCGCACGTTTGCAACAATCCAAAAATAAAACGATTCCGCTGCACAATCTGTTGATGTGCAATTTTTGGCACCGAATCGAAGGCATGTGTTGGAAAAACAAACGCAAGCGGCGCTACACTTCTCAACCAAACAGAGAGAGAGAGAGAGAGAGAGAGAGAGAGAGAGAGAGAGAGAGAGAGAGAGAGAGAGAGAGAGAGAGAGAGAGAGAGAGAGAGAGAGAGAGAGAGAGAGAGAGAATGAACGGAACGCAAAACACTGTGTGTCACCTAAGCACCCTCTTCTCCACCGATTGGATGGATTTTGAGTTAAACAACTTAATGCGATGGTTAATTAAAATCCTGGTCATAAAATTAATTATTTGGGGCAAACACTTCAGGCATCCGTCAACACCTCCTCGATAGTTATCGAACGGACGACGGTGGGGATGGAATGAAACCACCACACTTTGAAGAAGTGTTCCCCCCATTGCAGAACTTACAACGACGCCTTGAAACTGTGCGTGATGTTTAGAAGTTGAGCTCTAGGTCTATTTACGTCTTGGAAACAGAGGTGGGGGAGCATCGCGATGGGGGCGAAATGAAGGAGCCTTGTGCTGCTGTTTGACAGGAATCGATAAGTTCACTATTTTAGGGGATCCGACGTAATGCTGGAATTTCATGTGGTCACGAACGTCGAGAGAGTTCAGTTGCCTTGAGCAATTATATTTAGTTGACCTCTAGGACGTGTGTTTAATGAACAGTTTAGGGGTGCTGCTTGAAAGTGTGCATGGGACTGAGGAAGCGATCAAATTAGGCAATAAAGCAAACATCCGACAACTTTGTGCGGTTTTCAACTTTCTTTCATTGATTTGACCTCCATTCGATTCCTAGACCAAATGTCGCATATTTGAACTTTGTGCGGTTTTGGGCTTCCTTTTTTTGACTCGACAAGAAAGGATATTGCTCATCACGTTGAACTTAACAAAGCCGCAAACGGGCAGGAAGCCGCTGATGAGAAGTTAACCGCAGATGAGAAGGAAGCAGCAGGTGAGAAGGAAGCCGCAGATGACAAGATAACCGCAAATGAAAAGAAAAACACAGATGAGAAGGAAGCTGCAGATGAGAAGGTAACCGAAGATGAGAAGGAAGCCGCAGATGAAAAGAAAGCCACAGATGAGAAGAAAGCCGCAGATGAGAAGAAAGCCACAGATGAGAAGAAAGCCGCAGATGAGAAGGAAGCTGGAGATGGGATGGAAGCCGCAGATGAAGCTTGGTATGAGTGCAGAAATTACGCCCTTTAATAAAAAATGAAATGAAAAGCATTCAAAAATCAAATGTCCCATGCATGGATTAAGCCTACAGTTCAATGTCAACCCGTCACTTGTCATTAATTTTTAGTAATCTCCATGTTTCAATTTCATCTTCTACCTACTCTTCGGAACCTTTGACTGTTTTTGTGTCCAGAGTTTTGAAGAGAGAGAAGAGATTTGATCTGGACCTTTCTGTGCCGCAAGTGTTAAAATCTAATTCAATGTTTAGACTAAACTAAGACGCATTATAGTCGAAGAGCTCTTCGCTCTGATGAGTAAATTATGTTTTATAAAGCAATATGATTCAGATTTTCTTTGGGTCTGAGCAAGGAGATGTGAAAACTCCGTCAGGTTTGATAAGTGACGCCGTTCCCGGGCACCGCCTGGTGTCTACCATAAGCATGCAAGATGCTTGGGTATCCTCTAAGGATTGTGATGAATATGAAGAAGTTCCTTTGTCACATTTGAGTTACCTGCCACTCTCATGCAGTTGTCAGTATATTTCCAACTCAGCTGACGTGAACTGGTTAGGGTCGGATAGGAACAATCTTCAAATTTCCAAGTGAAAGAAAGTAACAAATTCAGCAGACATCGCTTGTAAAAGGAACATAGGAAGAATCGAACTTGGTGGCCATGGGCTTGTGCCCACAAGGCAATATTGTTGATTGCACTCAACAATGTGAACTTCCACCACTATCTACTGCACAGGTAAAGTTGGCATACAGCCTCCTCGCTTCGGTTCATGAATAGCCAGCACAACAGCTTTTGTATGGTTACCTTATGTCTGCAGCGAAACCCTCTGCCCGCGAGGTAATTAATGGGCCTGGCATATCAGCCTGTAGGTTTTGCTTGTGGTTACTTCCTCACTACTAAAAATGGGCAGGTTAGGGACAACGACGTGCCTCGGATATGAACAGATCAAATGTTGGAGAAGCATGTTGGAGAAGCTTGTTTGCAGAAGTTTGTTGGAGAAGTTTGTTGGAGAAGTTTGTTGGAGAAGTTTTTTGGAGAAGTTTGTTGGATAAGTTTGTTGGAGAAGTTTGTTGGAGAAGTTTGTTGGAGAAGATTTTTGGAGAAGTTTGTTAGAGAAGTGTGTTGGAGAAGTTTGTTGGAGAAGTTTGTTGGAGAAGTTTTTTGGAGAAGTTTGTTGGATAAGTTTGTTGGAGAGGTTTGTTGGAGGGAGTGTTGGGGAAGCATGTTGGTTGAGACGTAGGTCCACCCCTGACTGTAGTGGAGAAGTTTAAAAACTTCCTTTCTCTAGTATCAGTGAAGGTGGACCTCAAGCAAGAAGTTTGCTCAGTAAGGCGTTTTCAGTCTGTTAGTTTATTCGATTTCCTAATTAAAGGGGTCATCTATTTATCCGGCGTATAGCATGGAACCTCCTCCTGTGCTTTTGGTTTAATTTCAATTGCTTCCCTCTGTACAACAGAACAGAAATCGATTGAACGTGCTATCAGCTGATGGTTGGTTATCAGTCATATGGACGTTATGAGTCGAATGCCTTTTTGGACATCACAGCATCGTTCAGTGGTTTAAAATTTAACTAAATGCAGCTTAAAGATCACTTCCAGTCAATTCAAGTTAGAGACAAAATCTAGGGATTCTTTTAAACCGACATAGAGTTGACTGAATAGTAATAATAATTGCGCGACAGTCGTACCAGTTCATAGCTTGCTCATCAACTAAAGTGGAAGGGGCATACAGTTTATTGCCGACTCCGGCACCACCTCCTTCGAGTTGCTGACAACACTCAAAGAGTAATAACTGTCTAAGAAAGCTTCTCAAATCTCGCCGTTCGAAATCGGCAAAAAACTGAAGGTACCTTCTACTCGTGAGAGAACAATAGCGCGCACAACACGATTAGTTGATGAGCAAGCTAGGCCTTGGTCCCCCGTTGGACTGTAGCGCAAACAATTATTTATTAAATATTCGGTTCCTCATCATGAACTGTTCATCATCTAGAACGAATTTCGGTTTTCCCCGGAAGCCCAAGCACATTCAAAAGTCAGAATCAAATGAATCACTTTTCCATATGTCCACAGACGTCATCCGTCAGGTTTAATGCACCAGATGCATCAAGCTACGTAAATCCCCATTTTATTCATTCAATTTAGGAGGAACAATTCAACAACATCAAGTCAGGAACACTCTTACGAGTGCGATTCCACTCCATGAACACATGCAGCCCATCAAAGCAATTGATTCACTGTCAGAGGTCAGTCGTGAGTGATGTAAGGGCTATCAGTTCGAGCTGATGTTAACTCTCGCACTTACTTTTTCGCGGCATCAATTTAATTGAATGCTTCTCTATAAGCACATTAAACAAAAATGGCTTTCAATCGATTCACCCAAGGCGAGATTAGAACATATTCCGTGCTAGGGGCACTTGGGGCTGTGCATGTTCATGCAAAAGATTGAAACGTGATAATGGGATAGCGATTGATGGTTCGATTAAAATTCACTTTAGCAGCATTGCTTGCATAAAGTTTGTGGCCATTTGCAAATTATTTTTGTCTCGAATCATGTTTTCCAAGAAAACACACAGGATATATTTTCAAATGCCTCATTTTTTGAATATTTTCAGAACACACGTATTGCGAATGTCATCATTCTATTTGAAAGGTAGAGAACAATGTAAACAAAGCCATTTTCAAAAATAGAGCTGATGTCCGATTGTGGGATGTTCTGCTTGCGTAAACCAAAGCTGCCATTTGGGCAATTAACAAACAGTCACGAAGAAAACAATTTACTTTCCTTTAGGATATTTTCGAAAAAGCAATTCATACTCCAAAATAAAAAAGGAAATGTAAGAAACGGTCGCATGTTGTTGGAAAAGTATACAAAGTCTGCAGTGACAATATTGTGAAGAAAAAGTTCTAAGTTTGATCTTTTTCGATCTTATAATTTAGATATTTAAACAGAACCTTGTTTCGGTCAGTCAGAATGACGCGAAGAGATATATTGGGGAACTAGGTATCCACCACTTGAGGAGAGCTAGACGCCAAACGTTATTCACGATTTGATTAAGAAATAAATGTGCTGAATTGAATTTAGAAATTTACTGCTAGAAACAAATAAACTCGAATTCTTTATAGGGCGAGTTATTTACTAGCGATTACGAAGGTTGCATTTTATATTTCAGGATTGGGTAACCCTAGTGTTGCAATCTGGCAACTGCCAGCTCTATCGTAAAGTTTGACATTTGTGAGGTATTACGTACTCAGAACGTTTTGACATACGAGCGCTATTTGTGTTGTTTACAGCAACTTAACAGATTCATCTCGCCCAAATAAAAATAAATATATCGTGAAAATTTCCGTGCGATTATTTTTTTCAACTTTCGACGTGGATTAACTCAACAACAGTGCACCGATGAACTTAATTTAATTTTTGGTGATGAAGCTCCATCAAGGACCAGTGTTTGTCGATGGTATGGTGAATTCAACCGAGGTCGTAGTTCACTCCAAGACGAATTTCGTGAAGGCTGTCCAAAATCAGTTGTTGTTCCGGAAACCATTGACGCTGTCCGCCAACAGATACACGATCGTCATGAGACCTTTCGTGAGATTGAGACAACCTTAGGCATTAGTGGGACCAGCATACATTCAATATTGCATGAACATTTGACCGTCAAAAGAATTTGTTCGCGTTGGATCCCACACAATTTGTCAATCGCTCAAAAAAAGGCTCGTGTCGATTGGTCGAAAGAAATGCTCCCCAAATACGATCGCTTCGAAAAACGTCATGACATCGTGACAGGTGGTGAATCGTGGATTTACGCGTATGAGCCCGAAAGTAAACCGCAGTCGACTGTATGGGTGTTTCAAATTAAGCCAAATCTAACAAAATTTGCTCGCGCACGAAGCATTTGCAAGCAAATGGTCGCCTGTTTTTTCGGAAAAACTGGACATGTCGCAACCGTACCACTAGAACAACACAGAACAGGCAATTCTGAGTGGTACACAACCATTTGTTTGCCAGTTGTCTTCCAAGAAATCAGGAAAACCAACCGCCGAAGACCGATCACTCTTCTCCAACGACAATGCGAACTCTCACACATCGGCTCAAACAACTGCATTTTGGAGCACTCAAAACATCGATTTGAAAACATGATGAAACATGAATGGCACCAAATGACTTCCTTTTATTTCCGTACGTAAGAATTAAAATGAGAGGTCAACGTTTTTTGACACCTGATAAGGCGGTTGATACGTTCAGAATGCGTTTATTGGAGATACCTCAATCAGAGTGGCTAAAGTGCTTCGACAATTTGTTCAAACGCATGCAAAAGTGTATAGATCTTAATGGAGAATATTTTGAAAAACAATAAAACTATTTTCGATGATTAATATTTGTTTTTGCTCTCTAATCCTGAAATATAAAATGCAACCCTCGTAACAACTACGACAAGATTTTTTTCCAAATTATTAATCACTTCATCATGTCCGTCTTTACATGTACACACATATTGGACGGCGCCACAGTCCTCAAGAGGACCAGGACTTAGCTTCCTCATCATCTAATTTTGTTGTGCACCCTAATGTTCGTTCACGAAGAGGGACCTACTGTTTTTTGCCGACTCCGAACAGCGAAGTTTGAGGAGCTTTTTCAAGGACATTTTTGTATTCTTTGATTATTGCCAGCAACTCCAAAGAGGTGGTGCCGTGATAAAAAAGAGATGTTCCGTCTGGGAATCGAACCTGCGGCATGTGAGTGTCGCACTCAACCCAATACCCCATGGCGGCTTTCCGTTAATGTGCGACCTTAACAGTAACCTCCACCAATATGAAGCCTTAAACATACAACATTTTCTAACACGAACCGAAGTATTGCCAGATGCAGTAATTATAACCTAGTTGCCATCAAATATTAATTTGTTTTCGAATTTCGAATCGGATAAAATTATATCTAAGGAGCTTTCAACCAATTTCGGGCGTTAGTACACAAAAAAAAAGAACCAATTTCAATGCGTCAGGAATACGATATTGTAGTGTTTTCTTCCTTTTTTTTTAACCAAACATTCTACACGTGTTGCTGCTTGTAATTTTACAGATCGACTGACTCATTTTTTCCCTTATATCCACCCTTCCAACCCTTCCATCCACCCTTCCAACCCTTCCATCCACACTCATTCTTATATTTTCTTTATTTCGTTCATTTATTATGCCTAAAGCAGTGTTGCTACAATAGCGTTTGGCAGTGCTGCGTCACATCTAAAGTTTGAAATGATAAGAAGACAACTCGCCGTTTTTCTTAAGACCCTCTTTCACTTGAAATTTGGATTGAGCAAGGAACAAGTAGGTAAATGCGCATCTACAGCCCTGCCAGACGCAATTTGCTTGTCAAAGGACACCGTGTTCGTATTCGTTGCAGGCTTTATACAAAGAAAGGTGAAAGTGGTTGAAATACAGAAGCAATATGTCACCTCATCCTTTTCAAACCTACAGCATCTCCCCCCAGACTTAGTTTAAATAGAGTGGTTGTAGTTGTCTAAGTCATAGGGACAGCTTCGATTAGGGAAGAAAGATGGCGGCACGCTTGCGGTTGCTCGGCATAGCTCGCCGGTGGTTCTTGTCCTCCTCACTCACACATCATCCTTTAATAATATTATAATAATAATAATAATAATTGTATGGCGCGACAGTCCACAGGGAACCAGGGAATAACCTGCTCATCAACTACTCGTGCTGTGCGCGCTACTATTCCCTCACGAGTAGAAGGGACCTACAGTTTTTTTGCCGACTCCGAACGGCACAATTTGAGAATCTTGTTCTTAGACAATTATTACTCTTTGGGTGTTGTCAGCAGCTCGAAAGAGGTGGTGCCGTGAAAAATTCGAGGTGTTCAACCGTTCAACCTTCGGCGTGTGAGTGTCGCTACCCGCTACGCCACGACACCCACATGATCTTTTGCATACAGAAAAACAAAATCTTACCTAAACTAGCTAAGGGAAGGGAAGAAGAAGGAAGTTAGAAAGAAAGCAAAAGGCTGAGAAATAATAAAGAAGAAAAGCCTAATACCCAAACAAGACTGTGGACGGACAACTACGGTGCCAAAAGGGGGTCAGAAAGGAAAGGAAAGTGCTCAAGGTCTGTGCCTTTACCAAAAAAACAAGGCTGCTTTACCAAAAAACCAAAGGCTACTTGCAGGGCTATCACCGAAGCTATCTTAAGCCCAAATCAATCAACTGATCTTAAAACTAACTAAAACCACCCAGCTCGTCCCTCGTTCGTGAAGAACAGGAGAGTGATCGCTGTTGTCGGCACAAGTCGCCATCACATCCCACCCCTCATGTCATGCATTTCACATGACCTTTGCTACCTCTCATGGTGAAACTTCGAGACACATTTCGTACCTAACCTCACATACGATTCAAGTTTGGACTAAAAAAAGAAGTATATCATTATATTCCGAACAGACGGACCTTTAATTAAATTCAAATGGAACCCTTTTAGACGTAACCCACCGATGATTTCTCAGCTAAATACAAAAATCAATTTCCTTCTCTACAGCATAAAAATTTTCCCTAAAGGAGTTGTAGAGCACTTGAATACAAACAGAAGAGCATGAAACATGTCTGATTCATTCTCTGTCCCGTTGGAGGAATATGAGGCTTTGTCACTTTTTCACACCAAGCAATTTTCAATACGTAAATATGAATTATGAACTCATTGATGCAAGTTTTGTACAAGAGCAAAATGAAAGTCCTACAAGCTTCCTTAGATTGAAGACAAGTCAAACTTTCATGCCAACTGAAGGGTAAGGCATATCGTAAGAGTCGTAATTGAGAAACTTTTGTCTTGAAAACTCGCTCCATGTGAAGCGTGGTCAGTGTTAACGTTTACTTCCAGAGCTAAATGTACTTTCTGTGGTCGCCGTGGCGTAGTGGGTAGAGTGCGACGCTCACACGCCGAAGGGTTCGACTCCAAGGTCAAGACTAATTTTTGAATTTTTCACGGCACCACCTCTTTCGAGTTGCTGACAACACTCAAAGATTAATAACTGTCTAAGAAAGCTTCTCAAATCTTGCCGTTCGGAGTCAGCAAAAAACTGTAGGTCCCTTCTACTCGTGAGAGAACAGTAGCGCGCACAACACGAGTAGTTCATGAGCAAGCTCGGCCCTGATCCCCCTTTGGACTGTAGCGCCAACAATTATTATTATTAAATGTAGTTTAATACATTTAATACAAACGGACCACGTTTTAGTCCGCAACGCTAAAAATTGATATTTTTTTTGGCCATTGGCCATTCGGACTCAACTGTAAGCTGTGCGTCCCTTCGCTTAGCGAACAATGACACGCGTAACACAATTACCTAACCGTAGGCTGGAGCGACATTTATTTATTTTTTATTTATTTAAGCCTGATAAGAAAACGAAGATGCAGGAGTAGATCAACAAAATAACCAAAATTCGCAATGCACAAAAAACGAACTACTGCTCGGTATATGGTGTACGTCCACATTTCTAGAATACTAACACAGATTACGTCAAATCTTTGGGAAATTTCACAACAAGCAAAATTTCTTCTTTGATTGTTTAACAATCGAAATTAAATTCTTTGCTGACACGAGTTGCGGTAAATTGTGTTTTGTTTTTGAGTGACAGACTGCGTGCAAGTCAAAGAAAAGACCACCAAAAAAAATACTGAAACCGTGACAAATATCATATTCAGATAAGAGCTCTCTCCTTTCTCAATCTAACCTCAGATCACTCGTTCTGACATTTCTAGAAGTATGTAAATGTTTATACTTAGTCACAAGCAACACATCAACAGGATATCAGCCGACCCACTTATTCATGTCTATTTCGGTGGCAAACTAACTCGAAAATCGTCAACAGACATGTTCCAATCAAACCAAAATCAGACGAAGAAAAACACCCACCCACCGCCCCGCACATTAGGAAACAGCCCAATACGTTCAAGAAGCACCCAACAGCACATTTCATAGCCAAGCTATTAGCGTCCGAAAAATTCTTCCCCCAAAAAAAAAAACGGCGCGCGAGAGGAATAATTAACCACAGCATGCGCCAGCCGAATGCTAATGAAGACAAAAAAGTCATTTCAAAATAATCTTTACCGCATCTTGCTTAATACCCGTCCACATGGTTTGCATAAATTTGGCCAAAAGTATGCACGACGGGCCACCAAATTGAGCACACCACCGAATTCTGGACACAAAAAGCGTGGAAAACACACATCAGAGCACGACCTAAGTCATGTTCACCGCAGCCGTACACGGCTCGTGTTTCGTAAACTTGCACACACTGTAAATAAAATCAAACACCTCTGCCACTGCAGTTAACATACGTTGTGGGAAGAGACGGGAATTCTCTTGCAAGTCCCGCTTTTCAAATGATAAATTATTCCGCACGCGAACAGTGAAGTGAATCGAACTCCCTTTCGATGGGACCACGCGTCGAAGAGAACTGATGTTGAACAGCGCCTCGGAGAAACTTGAAGTCTCGTGGAGCTGTCGCCGCACAGCAGTGGATACACACAAAGAACACACGACACTGTGGGGGTTGCGCGAACAGAGCCCAAATGGGGGTCGGCGCAAAATGTCGCTCGCGCAAAGTACGAGAACACGGGGATGCCGTGTAAACTGAGAATCGGTCGTAATTAGAGTACTTTCAAGTGGACCTACGAATGCGGGTCTTCACCGCAACGGCGGAAGCTATGGACGCTTCTGCTGAGTGTGCTGCTCGTTGTCGGTAATCCGAAGAATGCAATCCAATTTTAATTTTCTCGCCTCCATCTGCAGGTCTGCCAGCACACGAACTTGTAAATCCTCGGGGCCTTTGACGTGCATCAGACCGGTCGTTGTTGTGGTGGTTGGCAAGGGTGAAATGCAATTAGCCCGCTGTTGTGTCATTGCTGACGAGCACGTCGTTTGGGTGCATCCGTTGAATGGCACAGATGCAGAAGTCATTACCGTAAGCCATTCATGAACTTGGCGGTGTAATAATCCGACGCCAAGAGCCAACAAATTAATGAAGTGTCCGTGGCGGAGGATTGCACTTGGGTGAGGGCTGTTTTTTTCATTTTTTTCTCTCTTCTCTCTTCTCTCCTCGGTCAGGTGGGGCGTCGTCGTTTGTGGTTGGCGCTTTGTGTTTGTTTACCGATGTGGCGGTGCTGTTGTTTTCCCTTGAAAATTTGAATTTGAAATTGTCATGCTTTAAGCTGTGTGGTAGGGGAGCTGGTGTGGAACAATTGTGTTTACAGTTTGGAGGGTTGTTGGCGATTTGGGCCTGTTGCGTTGAAGCTCTGCATGACTAGAATGTATTCAAATGATTAAATCGCCTCCTATGTGCGTTTTAAGAATGACACATACTTGTGCGAGTTTCATAAACTTCTTTAAGTAGGTCAGATTCCATAAGCACTTAAGATAAGAGGAATACACTGAAGCCACGTGGCATACGTGAGCGCAGATATCTGGTGATATCTGGTATATTCCTCAATGTATGGCGTAAATGTTTCGCATTTCTGAACAAAGAAAAACCCCGACAACAGCTTGATTTAAATTTTCGGCACAGTATACTAAAGCCAGTAGCAAGGTAACACTTTAGTATGTGGGCATCAATCACCGCCGAAAAATTCAATTTTGGTTAAGGATGTCGGTTGAGAGAGTGGGTGCAGTTTTTGACAAGTGGCCCAGAAAGACTTTCATGCAGAACAGCGACGAAGTTAATATGTCTAAATTTGTGCCTTGGAATTGGCATTCAGCTGTAAGACCCCTACGAGTGACTGAAACCTATAACTTAATGCAAACTCCAAACTGCGAGTCAAAGAAGTTTCGTTTTACACAGTTTCTGAAGGTTGTAAGCAACATTAGAATAATAATATAGTCTTGAAGAGGGCGACAGAGGTTGTCTTCTAAATTCAAGCAAAGCAGAATCAAACTCAAGAACGCTCGAGCTCCAAGGGTTCCACCTTTAAATTGGGGAGAATCAAAGTTGAGAATTAAAGTGTTGGATACGAGGTTTCTTCAATTTGCGCGATATCTATACAATGATAGTGCGTATTTCTAAAAAAAAAAATAACTGGGTATGCGATTTTCGGCTCTTTTCTCAATTTTTCTAATAATAATAATAATTGGGTGGCGCTACAGCCTACAGGGGGACCGGCAATCGAAACCAGACCTTCGGCGCTTGATTGTCGCACTTTACCCACTAAGCCACGGCGGATACATATTTGCATGGGGGCTTTAGTTATTACAAACTAATTTAGTCCGTTTTCAAAAGATGGAGCCAGGTGAACGTTACGGCTGAACTTGGAAGCGATTAACTGCTCTACGGGAAAGTTGTGAAATTTGTCGCACTATGCCACGGCGGCCACATTTTTGCCTGGGGTCTTTAATTATTATAAATTCATTTGATCCGTTTTCAAAAGATGGCGCCACGTGCAAGTTTTGGCTGAAATTGGAAGCGATTAACTGCTCTATTGGAAAGTTGTGAAATTTGTCAGCGATAGTTTGTGGGTATCAGTGTCTGTTTTAGGTACCTTTGTTTTTCGCATTTTCGAAAATGTCCGAATATGACAAATAAACAGCGTGTGTGGAAAGTTCGATTTTATTTTAAAATTGCTACTGAAGCCCATCGAATTGGGTGAGCAAGAGCAATTCGATTGCATTCAGGGGGGCCAAAAGCTCTTGCAATCGGCGCTCATCTATTTGATTGCAACCTTAGACTGGGTACACACGAAGGCTTTGGTTGCGGAGTCTACTCTGAGGATCTGAACCTTAGTCTAAAATTCAGACTTCCCAATCACTGTAGCGTGTTCCAAGCTGAAGTAATGGCAAGTCGCGAAGCACTGTCTTGGCTGAAGAGGAATAGAATATCCTCAGCTGATATCCTTATTCTTACGGATAGTCAGGCAGCACTCAGGGCCCTGGAACCTGTCTCAACAATCTCCAAGACGGTCATGAACTGCCGCACATCCTTAGATGAGATTGGCTGAGCAGTTCAATATACGTCTGAGCTGGTTGCTAGGTCACAGAGACATTCCGGGCAACTGTCAAGCAGATGAATTGGCCAGGCTTGCCACAACGCAACCACTACTTCAAAAACACGAACACCTCGGTATCCCTCCCGCCACATACAAGTTAGCACTTGAACGCGATCCATCGGACTAATCAAACGTGGTCTAACCATAACCTTTGTCGCGTCTCCAAGAAGGTGTGGCCCTCTCTTGAACCCAAACGCTCCAGACTGCTACTACCACTTAAAAGATCAGACATAAGCCTGGTCATGGGAGCAATGAACCGGGCACTGTCTAATCGGTGAGCATGCTAGCAGGCTAGGGGCTCCCTCAAACGATTTTTGCAGAAGCTGCAGGGATGAGCAAGAATCAGAAACTCTCCTAAACCTGTTATGCACATTCCCGGCGCTCTCGCGCCTCAGACACAAGCACTTTGCTATTTCCTCAACGGCCTACATGACCTCAATAAAACCCCTACCGCCGACATTTTAAACTTTATAATCGGCTCCAGCTGGTTTTAGGTTCTTCCCACATGGTAGCACAATGGTCCTGTATGGGACTAAGTGCATTCATCAGCCACCTTAACCTACCTACCTACCTAGAATGGGTAAGTCCCTTGGAAAAACTTTTGGATATTGTGAAAATGTCACTTGGAGCTGGAAAAACAAAAAATAAAGAAGAGTTGTGGAGCAAAATTCAATCAGCTTGGTACGCAATACCGGCAAACACTTGCCGCAGACTGGTCGAATCCATGCCCTGAATAGTGCGTACTGTGATAAGAAATTAAGGATAATCCACTAAATACTAATGAAAGTTAAAGAACATCGTACACTAACTATGAATTAGGTACATTTTTATGGTGTTCTTATTGTTTTGTCCCCTTTTTATTCACGTATTTTATAGAAAAAAAATCAATTTTGTTATGACCTGAATACTTTTCAGCTTTTATTTTTATTTTCTCTTTATTGAAACAATAATAAAATGAAATATAAATGACAAAGGTACAAAACGCTTTTAGTTTTTCTCTGAAAGAAATGATACTCAGTCCGTAACTGTATAGCCCCATTAAATAATCATAAATGAACACTGGTCAATAGTCAAACTTATTCACATATGTATATCCAAGATTTTGTTAAAATCTCTTCAGAAGTTACGAAGGTTGGTTTTTATAATTATGCAGGAGAAACTTTATATTTCGGGATTGGCTGACCCTAGTGTTGCAATCTGGCAACTGCCAGCTCTTTCGTAAAGTTTGACATTTTTGAGGTTATGAGTACTGAGAACGTTTTAACATACGAGCGCTATGTGTGTTGTTTACAGTAACAGATTCATTTCACCTACAAAATGGACTTAAATTGTGAAAATTTCGACGTGGATTAACTCAACAACAGTGCATCGATGAACTAAATTCAATTTTTGGCGATGAAGCTCCATCACGGACCAGTGTTTGTCGATGGTATGGTGAATTCAACCGAGGTCGTAGTTCACTGCAAGACGAATTTTGTGAAGGTCGTCCAAAATCAGCTGTTGTTCCGGAAACCATTGACGATGTGCGCCAACTGACCAAACGTGAGATTGAGACAACTTAGGCATTATTGGGACCAGCATACATTCAATATTGCATGAACATTTGACCGTCAAAACAATTTATTCGCGTTGGACGCCACACAATTTGTCAATCGCTCCAAAAAGGAATCGTGTCGATTGGTCGAAAGAAATTCTCCAAAAATACGATCGCGGTGCTTCGAAACACATCTATGACATCGTGACAGGTGGTGGATTTACGCGTATGAGCCCAAAAGTAAACGGCAGTCGATGTTTGGGTGTTTCAAATTGAGCCAAATCCAACAAAAGTTGCTCGCGTACGAAAAATCTGGACATGTCGCAACCGTACCACTAGAACAATGCAAAACAGTCAATTCTGAGTGGTGCACAACAATTTGTTTGCCAGTTGTCTTCCAAGAAATCAGGAGAACCAACCGCCGAAGACAGATCACTCTCCACCACGACAATGCGAGCTCTCACACATCGGCTCAAACAATTGAATTTTGGAGCACTCAAAACATCGATTTGATGAGTCATCTGCCGTATAGTCCTGACTTGGCACCGAATGACTTCATTTTATTCCTGTACGTAAAAAATGAAATGAGAGGTCAACGTTTTTCGACACCTGAAGAAGCGGTTGATGCGTTCAGAATGCATGTTTTGGAGATACCTCAATCAGAGTGGGAAAAGTGCTTGGACAATTGGTTCAAACGCATGCACATGTGTAAAGAACTTAATGGGGAATATTTCGAAAAACAATAAAGCTATTTTCGATGATTAATATTTGTTTTTGTTCTCTAATCCCGAAATATAAAAGGCAACCCTCGTAATATACACCGACACTATAAATATCTCCCACTGTGCAAACGGAACCATGTAAAAGTTAAAAAGAGGAAATACGAACTAAATTATCCATCGCCATCGTCATAGAACTTTGATACCTAGAAAACATAAAACCACATTACACTGTAATGGTTTTTTCCATCTTAGAAGGAAAGGACTGTAAAAGTACACCAGTCACCGTCATTTAGTTGGGCACGGTAAATCGGAAACGACTTCCACACCTCAAAAGGGCGTTTTATGTCCATACGCTCCTTGGAACACCCTGTAAAGCAGGAAAAAAAAAGTGTTTCAGGCACAAGACAAATTGCTACATTGTCCTTCTTTAGCCTTAATGTCAGTGTAATTAATTTTACACTGGAGGTTGGGAGCAGGGTCTCTTGCTTGTGAAGTGGAATGGTGGCGTTGCTTGGATTGCAGTACAACAACCCAAAGATACCTGTGCCACTGTGATGGATGTTGCTAAGGGCTTTCGAACCTTTCGTTGATCGATACGATATATTTGTTCAGCAGTTCAAGCGAAGTTTGTGTCCCCATGCATTGTTCATTGTTGAACCTGTGATACGTTTGTACTAAGACACCAACCCCAGCTAGTGTGTTTTATAATTCATTAACCAACCCATTCATTAACCAAAATCCACTTTTGTCCAGGGAACAAACTGAGTTTCACTTCAAAGTGGGTGACGGGGGATTGAAGAGTCTGTGGTAAGACACCAACAATAGCCAAATACGTTTTTGTCCAGGGAGCAAACTGAGTTTCATATCAAAGTTGATGACGGGGGATTTAAAATGTATGTGCTAAGACACCAACCCCAGCTAGATCGTTTTCTGATTCATAACCCAAAATTCACTTTTGTCCTGGGAACAAACTAAGTTTCATTTCAATGTGGGTGACGGGTTATTGGAGAGTACGAAAGAAACAATCCAGTTCTGGGCCTTCAGTTTAAGACTACAGGTCTTTACAGGACAGAAATCAGGAAAAACCAACAGAAAGGTATTTCAAGCATCTTTGAGAAGCCAAAACAAATATGAAGCACTAGCAGAAACAAGAAGACACCGCGCAGGCTGCTGAACTAAATGGTGAACTTCACAGAGATGGTGTTGGATGTTGTTCTTCATTACATGGAAGCACACACAAATCTTCCAGATTTCTCATATGTTTCTAGAGTCAATTATATACAATTGGAGGGAGTTCTGTTTGTTTCTTTAGTTCAATAACTACATCAAATGTTCATTTGTTTGGAAAGCTGTCATAAAAATTATCAACTTCTTTGAAACTTTTAATTTCCCTCCTCGTTTAATTGGTATCGTTTTGTTTTACGGCCACATGTTTGGAAGAAACTGTAAAAAAAAAAAAAGTACAAAAAAAAAGAGAATAACACCCCCATTTAAATTTGAAACAACTCCCCGAGGAGTTTCCAACGATTTCCTTAGATACGAACGGAACCAATTGTCGATTGAATTGAGCGGGGAAATGAATGTTTGCTGTTGCCGACATCCATAAACGGAGAAATGAAACGGGAATAACGCGTTTATTGCCTCATAACCTCATCAAATTATCTCCCGGCTCTGATGCCTTCTGAATCATGCCCATCTTCTTGCGGGCTGTGCCATCAAATGTCAAAGAAGTTGCCAAACGTTGTGACTCACCCGATGCATGAATTATGATTAATGAAGCGGATAGATTACGAAAACAAATTTGAGAAGTTTCTTTGCCTAGATACTGTGTTTCTTTCTTTTTTTTTTGAATAAAATCTTTTGTGAGGAACAAGGGCGATGTCTGACCTTGGTTCCAGGTTCCGTTGCTGAATGAAATTTGCATACCGAGTGAAGAGGCAGACGTGTCCCATGAGTGTGCGTTGTGAAACTTTGGATTTGAATGCTCTAATCTTTGCTGATGGATGAGTCTTACGGTCTCTAGGAACAGTGGAATTTTTTGGTTAGTTTCCAGCTTGTCTGGAATTAAAACCAACGAATTGCTCTTCACTTTCTCACTTTAGGTACGGCAAATTAATTTCTTGCGTTTTTAGCCTTTTTTGAATGTCCTTCATTCAACCTCAGGTTTGGCTTTAAATTTGACAATTAAGGACTGTCGCCTTTAACACCATTGCTTTCTATGCCTATGTCAAGATTTTCTGTGTAGGCCCCTCTTGGTTCGAAAGATTTAAAAGTTTGAGCATTTCAAAATGTTGGCCTTTGACATTTTGAGCTTTTCAGAATTTTGTACATTACGGAATTTTTCGCATATCAGTATTTTGGATTTCAGAAATTTGTCTATGGAAGAAACTAGTTAACCACCGAAATATACAAAAAATCTCCTCCCTTTTGTCTCCCTAAAGTTTAAAATCGAAGAAATTGATCATCGAAACGAAGGATGATGAAGGGCTGATGTAATAGGTCAAGTGCGTGAAATGGAGGAAAATATAACTTGGGACGACATTCCATGTTCAGTCGTGTACTCAAAATTAACTGAGCGCGTAAGAGTGTTTCTAGGCGAAGCATGTATTGCTTGCGGAGTCTTGAAAGGGAGGGGTCTTTTATTGTGGAGGGTCTTTTATTGACACAACGACTTCGCGGCATTTGTGTTTTCCATGAATTTTATTCAATGCTGCGGAGGGGTCTTGGGTGCATTGGACTAGAAACATGTGTTGTGTTCATGCTTAGCTTGAAGAAACGATCACTTATCGCAAGAGTTTTTGAACGACATCAAAATGTGATCACTTAAACGAAGGTCGAGAGCATGTCTTTTGCAACCCCACTCTTGGACTATGGTTTCTTATTTTGTGAACTTGGAATACTGGAAATAGACCGCCTTGACCGCAATAGAGTGCGATTACATTTAGTTTTTTTCGACAAATGCTTGTGTTATAAAGGGTGTCTCAACAAGAACGCAAGATTTAAATTTTCAAATTGTCATTGTTTGACATATGAAAAATTATTATTGCTTGTTAGTAGAAGGTATAGGATTAATAAAAATGGAGCGCTACACGAATGAGCAACGTATTCTCATTGTGAAATTGTTTTACGAAAATGGTGAATGTTTTGCGGCTACAGTTCGCAAATTGCGATATTCATTTGGGGTTACAGAAATGCTCCAAAAGAGTCAACTGTAAAGCGATTAATGGAGAAATTTGCTGAAACTGCGGCTGTAACTGATGTAAAGACAACAACGCGCCTTCCAACAGGTCGATCGACCGAAAATATCGCAAAAATACGTGATGGTGTCGCTCAAACTCCATCCACCTCAATTCGATACCGAGCTCAGCAAATTGATGTTTCCAAATCCACTATGCAGTGAATTTTGACGAAAGATTTGCATCTTCATGCATACAAAGTTTAATTGACTCAGGAACTGAAGCCAGCTGACCATGCACAGCACGACGACGACTCAAGCCTTAAAAGAGGAAATTGGACGCTGCATTAATGAAATACCGCAGCATGTATGCAAAACGGTTATTGAAAATTTCACTTAAAGATCGCGTATGTGCCAGCAAAGCCGCGACGGCCATCTAATAATAATTGTTGGCGCTACAGTCCAGAGGGGGACCAGGGCCTAGCTTGCTCATCAACTACTCGTGTCGTGCGCGCCACTGTTCTCTCACGAGTAGAAGGGACCTACAGTTGTTTGCCGACTCCGAACGGCGAAATTTGAGACGCTTTCTTAGACAGTTATAACTCTTTGAATATTGTCAGCAGCTCGAAAGAGGTGGTGCCGTGAAATATTCGAAAAATTGGTGTTGAACTGGGAATCGAACCTCGACCCTTCGGCGTGTGAGCGTCGCACTCTACCCACTACGCCACGGCGGCCATCTGGCCGATGTGTTATTCCACACATAACCTCATCCTGTCTACTTTATGATATAATAAAGAATTCACGATTTTTTTTAAATATCTGCGTTTTATTTGAAATTTAAATCTTGCGTTCTTGTTGGGACACCCTTTACATGCTATAGAATAGGTAACAATTTGTGCTCATTGGGTATTGCCAGAAACTTGCAATATGCTAGGTAAATGAAAGTCCAGTTCAGAAATCGAAACTCGAATTTCGGTGTTACGGTTTAGGTTCGATTTCTGCCTACTAGGGCACTGTGGCCAACACACACGGAGACGGTGCTAATCGCCATAAGAATGAAGGTGAAATATGCCAACTTCAAATTTGGTGACCAGACAATTTAGTTCAAAGAGTGCGTGAAGTACCTGGGAGTCACCTGGGAGACAACAGGCTCTCCGTCAGGGAACACGCAAAGTTTGCTAGTAAGAAGGCTTCACTTGTACAAGGAGCATTCTCTCGAATCCCTCCAAATATTGTTGAACCCGGTTATGCGCGCAGAATCCTATTCTTACGAATAGTCAGTTCAGTCCTTTTGTATGCAGCTGCGATTTGGACAGAGCACTTACTTCATGGCGACTGAAAGGGATGGTGACTTCTGTGTGCAAACTCTGCGCAGTACGGATATCAGAGTTTTCAGGATCATTTCTAATGAAGCATCGTCCGTCATAGCAGCAATGCTACCTATAGATATTCTTGCAAACGAGGTTATAAGGGTGTACCACCGAAGAACTGCGGACAGGCACCAAGCCAAGAAAAATGGGCAGCATTCGTTACAATGTGGCAAGCCAGATGGGACGCTTCTAGCAAAGATAAATGGACGCATATGCTCATCCCCGTCGTCGAGACCTGAACACCTAAACCCGCAGGGGAGTACAATTATCATATAAGCTTGTCAATTTCCGCCTTTTTGTCTTTTGAATTGTCCGGCTATGTACAAAGCGCTATCCGGCAATATTGAAATGTCTTCACACAACGTACAAAACGACGACATGTATGATTGGTTTGGATATTGCGTTCAACAGTTATAGACGTGTAAACATGGAGTTCACTAGTGCCGAAATTCGTGCTATTTGAAAGTTTTCCTTCGTTAATGGCAAATCCACTAGAGAAACGTTCTGTGGGATTAATGGTGTTTTGGGGGATGGCACTCTATCACTTCGAACAGCGGAGGAATGGTTTTGACGATTCTGAGTAGGGTGAAAACGACACCATGGATAAGCCAGCCGGCGGAAGACCTGTGACGACGAATACCGATCGAATCATGGAAATCATCGAGTTAGACCGGCATGTGGCATCTCGTGACATCGCACAGGAGATGTAAGTTAGTCACCAAACCATTTTAAGCCATCTGCAGCAGACTGGATACAAGAAAAAACTTAATGTTTGGGTGCCACATGATTTGACGTAAGAAAACCTTCTGGACCGAATCAACGCCTGCGATATGCTGCTGAAAAGGAACGAACTCGACCCATTTTTGAAGCGGATGGTGACTAGCAACGAAAACTGGATCACATACGACAACATCAAGCGAAAATGGTCTTGGTTGAAGGCCGATGAAACGTCCCAAACAGTGGCCAAGCCGGGATTGACGGCCAGGGAGGTTTTGCTGTGTGTTTGGTGGGATTGGGAATTAGAAGGGAATCATCCACTATGAGCTACTCCCATATGGCCAGACGGTTATTTCTACCATCTACTGCGAAAAACTGGACCACTTGAAGCAAGCGATCGACCAGAAACGTCCTGAATTGGCCAACAGGATGGGTGTAGTGTTCCATCAGGACAACGCCAGACCACACACTTCGTTGATCACTCGTCAGAAGCTACGGAAGCTCGGATGGGAGGTTTTATCGCATCCACCATATAGCCCGGACATAGCGCTAAGCGATTACCACCTGTTCCTATCCATGGCGAACGCCCTTGGTGGTATGAAGTTGAACTCAAAAGATTCTTATGAAAAGTGGCTGTCCGAGTTCTTAGCAAATAAGATGTGGGGCTTCTACGAGGGGAGTATAATGAAGTTGCCGTCTAGATGGAAACAGATTATTGAACAAAACGGCGCATATTTGAACTAAATCTGATCACTGTAACAATTTTTATGAAGCATTGAATGGAGAGCAAAAAAGCAGAAGGGAGATATTTGACAACTGTATATATCATAGTTCTTTTTTGGACACGGAGGCTTCTGATAATATCTGCACGGGCTTAAGCACAACAGCTCGCTGATGTGCCTATGATGTCCAGTAGAGCGTAGGCGTTTTCCCGCAATGGCGCACACAACTGAAGAAGGACCCCCACCAACTTGGAGTGCGCAACTGGAGGCAGCTGACGGAATATCGTGCTGGCTGGAGTGGCATGTTGGTTGTGGTCTAGGTCCACGCCGGACTGTAGCACCACAAGAAGAAGAAGTTTTCTCGTAATCGGTTACCTTGGGTTCCGAATCGTGCATGCTGGCAGCTCGGGCTGTTAGTATCTTCGGAAAACTACCACCTCCTTGGGCGCACCTCCCATAAAAATCATCCCGGTTACTCTTTGCATTCTATTTTGGAAGTTTCTATTTCCAACCTTTCTTTCTAACCACAACTCAGTGAACGTTTGCAGAATTACTTCTGCAAAACGTCGTGGTTTTGCTGATTTTTTGGGTTTGCGTATGTGACATGGGATGCGATGTATTTAAATGTCGTCTACCACATTAGAGTCTTAAGTGGAGGTAGATCTGAATCGTTCTTGAACATTGCAAGGGAAAATAAAAAACATTTTGAAGAATTCACTTGTTATCTCACAGAATATCAGTGGCAACAGTTGCTTTCGCCAGCTTCTTTCCCGCTTTTTATTGAAAAGAAACCCAGGCAAACGAGTTGACATTTGACACACATAAGCAGTCTTACGCTCGCCTAGATGTCGATGTGCTCATATGCCAAACAATTTGCACTTTTTTTTAGTCATCAGATGTTTAAAATTTATGAAAACATTCAAGGAACACGGGTTTTCAGTGCGAAGCTCCTCAAATTTCCCTATTGAAGTCAGCAATTAACTGTGGGTCACATCCACTCATGAGGGAGTGTTACAACGCTAAAGAAGATATGCCCAGGCCTCTTGGAGTTGAAGGTTCTTTTACCCGTACGACAACGCACTTTATCTGAAAAAAGTTAATCACGTGAAGTACAACCGAGATAAGCCTTTTATTCAAAAAAATCACTAAAGAGGGCTACGTCTTCCTTGCAACGTCTTCTTCAGAAGCGGCTAGGATGAGGAACAAGAAAACAAAGTCTTCAACTTCTTTGTAGGTACTATGCACTTGCGACCCGTGAACATCACCATCTACTGAAGCACACATCTTCGACAATCTCGACAATTTCGGCAAGCCTCTATCCAGCACTAACCTCAATTCATGTTAAGCTTAAACTGACATGTTAAGCTTAAACTGACTCAACCAGACACAAACCTACCAGAGTGCATACGAATGTTAGACTGTACCAGCAAGGCAAAGCTGTCATGCGCCGTTAACCACAAACAATCAAAGTGAAATGAAGTTCATTGCTGTTCCTTGTTCCACAATTGCGAGAAGCTGCGAAGCACACTCCCAACTTGTAGATTGAATGCCAGTCAGTACAAGTCTACGAATCTCGAGAACCCTTGTAGCCGTACCGGTTTGATCTTTTCCAGGTGGACGCCAGCACACTACACTTGTCTACAGCTCTGAGTGATGTCCAGCCACCTACATGAATTTCATTTACGTGCTCACTGCAAATAGATGTACAAATCACAGCACTAGCGAGCGCGCTACAAGTCAATTGAAATCAATTAAATCTCGATACCCCCTGACCCAAGGGGCAGTCATGTGGCGAGTATACAATCGCATTTGCAGTTTGTTGCATAATGTAATCCGGTTATGAGACGGCACCAGTTCCACCGACGCGCAGATTTGGTTCTTGGCTGAGTGCATGATGTGTTCGCGTATCGATTGGGTGAGAGAGAGTCACGCGATAAACAAGGAACCCCGAAGAACAACGCAAACCCGGTCAACTGAGAACCGAGTGCGGAACGCCAAGGTTACTCAAACTTTCCAATTCAATTTCGCTTATGAAAAATGAAAATGCAGACACAGGGCGGAGGGGAATGTGAGCTTATTCCGTGTGTGTGTTTGCGTGACAAGACGATGACGGTGACAGGAAATTTGTTAGTCATCCTTCAGGCGTGTTCGCGGAAGAAGGACGATTGTGTTCTGATTTTCGACACGTTCAAGAGCGACTTGGGGGTGTCATTAAAATGCCTTGAAATTGGCTTTGTGCTTATGATGGCGTGATCGTTTGGAGCACGAATTTTAAAATCTTTGTTTTGTCACCTTTTAGGTGTGGCATTCAATTACGGACACATTTGAGGGTAGTTATACGACGTTAAGTGAGAGATTTTGAAATTTACATTCATTCTGTGTCTGTGCGTGTAGAGTTCATGAACGCGGTCAGTTTGCACGGGACGGTCAAGGCCTAGTTGCTCGAGCACACATTCTTGAAAATCTTTGTAACAATGTTTCCATCTGGATGTTTTGATTGAAATGCCGACCAACACGCAGGTTTATGGTCAAAATCCCACAATAAAACAGCATAGACACTTTATAGTCTTGACTTTCCGATAAAACACAGAATGTTATAATCGCCTACAAAAAGCTTCAAAAGCTGGGCTATGTAGAAATGGTATTGAATTATAGGTTTTTTTCCATTTTTTTTAGCTAAAGAGCTAAACCTCAATTAAAAGCTTGAGATAAACCATGGCGCCTTGACATATCATTATGTGTCAAAAATTTTAAAAAGAAAAAGTTCAAATTATCTGCCCGCTCATTTGGGAGGTGTACAATTTGGAAAACGAAACTTGTTCCTTATCACACTATTAGGTTCATGAGCGAAATATAATTTCGAAAGGCCCACACACTGCAAAAATGAAGCTTAAAACGGAAGATTAAACGCACTAAAAAAGCAAAATCACCAAATTAATTGACTTTTGCAACATTCTCAAAATTTTTGAATTTTGTAATCCAGAAATTTCGTGATTGAGGGCCTTTGACCATGTCGGACTTCCCTTTGTGCGAGAGAATATGGCCCCAGATTTGTGGGATATAGCACCCCAGGATCTTGTTCATTGTGGTACTGAGATGTTTAAGTATAATACATAAATTCGTTTTCATAGATGGCGCCACCTGAAATTCTTGGCAGCGATTTCTTACTTCATTGGAAAGGTGTCAGCAACAGTGTTCTTTGCCTCTTCGAACATGTTTAGATTTATCTTTAACAAACAGCATTTCATTGAAGTTGGGATTTTAATTTAAAAAAAAGAGTGCAGCTGAAGCCCATCGAATGCTTGTAGAAGTTTACGGTGGGTCCACTCGCACCGACATACAGATAGTGGTTTCGACGCTGCAAAAGTGGTGGTTAAAGCATCGTAAAAAAAGAGCGTCTTTCCCAGGCCAAAAAATTGAAAATGAAGAATTGGAAGCTTAACTAGATCCATGCCAAATGCAAAGTGAACTCTCAAGTTGGGTGTGAAGCAGAGAGAGTGGATTTAAAAGAAAGCAAGGAACTTGGCTGCCTTACAAGTTGAAACCGAGAGATGTCTTGAAAGACATGAAAGAGAGGGATTTCTGCCCCGGATAAAAAGTGGATATTCTACAATAATTCTTATGAAACCAAAATAAAAACACAGAGCCTTGCGAACCTATTCCATCATCATCTCATCGAAACATGCACAGTTCGTAAGGTGACCACAAATAAAAGAGAAGCAAATGTTTATGCGACGATGCCTTTATTGCAACTAATTGACTGATCTGTTATTCACCACGATCATACAAAGCATTCAATAGAGCATAACTGAAGCGTACGAGGGTTGCCTTTTATACTTCGGGATTAGAGAACAATAACAAATTTTAACCATCGAAAATTGCTTTATTGCTTTTCAAAATATGTTCCATTAAGATCTATACATTTTTGCATGCGTTTGAACCAATTGTCGAAGCACTATTGCCACTCTTATTGAGGTATCTCCAAAACATGCGTTCTGAACGCATCAACCGCTTCTTCAGGTGTCGAAAAACGTTCACCTCTCATTTTATTTTTTACGTACGGGAATAAAAAGAAGTCATTTGGTGCCAAATCAGGACTATACGGCGGATGACTCATCAAATCGATGTTTTGAGTGCTCCAAAATGCAATTGTTTGAGCCGATGTGTGAGAGCTCGCAGTGTCATGGTGAAGAGTGATCCGTCGTCGGCGGTTGGTTTTCCTGATTTCTTGAAAGACAACTGGCAAACATATGGTTGTGTATCACTCAGAATTGACTGTTCTGCGTTGATCTATTGGAACGATTACGATATGTTCAGTTTTTCTGAAAAAAACAGGAAAAACCATTTGCTTGGAAGTGCTTCGTGCGCGAGCAACTTTTGTTGGATTTGGCTCAATTTGAAACACCCATACAGTCGACTGCTGTTTACTTTCGGGCTCATACGCGTAAATCCACGATTCACCACCTGTCACGATGTCATAGACGTGTTTTGAAGCACCACGATCGTATTTTGGGAGCATTTCTTTCGACCAATCGACACGAGCCTTATTTTGAGCGATTGACAAATTAGGTGGGATCCAACGCGAACAAATTGTTTTTACGGTCAAATGTTCATGCAATATTGAACGTATGCTGGTCCCACTAATGCCTCAGGTTGTCTCAATCTCACGATAGGTCACATGACGATCTTGCAAAATCAGTTGGCGCACAGCATCAATGGTTTCCGGAACAACAACTGATTTTGAACGGCCTTCACGAAATTCGTCTTGGAATGAACTACGACCTCGGTTGAATTCACGGTACCATCGATAAACACTGGTCCTTGATGGAGCTTCATTACCAAAAATTGTATTAAGTTCATCGGTGCACTGTTGTTGAGTTATTGCACGTCGAAAGTTGTAAAAAAATTATAGCACGAAAATTTTCACGATTTAATTCCAGTTTTTAGGCGAGATGAATCTTTTTTAAGATACTGTAAACAACACAAATAGCGATCAAAACGTTCTGGGTACGTATAACCTCAAAAATGTCAAACTTTGCGATAGAGCTAGCAGTTGCCAGATTGCAACACAAGGTTTGCATAATCCCGAAATAAAAAAGGCAACCTTCGTACATATCATGAGCATAAAGTAATGTTATTTTAACTAAACTCGACATCATTCGAGGGTAATGTGAAAATAGCGTATAAAAAACATGAACATGATTACGCACGGACTCGGTAAGCAATATTTATATTTTTTATTTTGATTGTCTTAAAACTTCTACAGGTTCAAATATGGTGTAACTAGAGGGATGTATTGAACTATAAGTTGCTAAAACTAGACGAAACCAATGATGGGGAACATTACTGACTGCTACTAATGTTTTTGAACCGTACATTCAACAAGTCGATTTTGCAACATAATAACGCTCGGACCCCCGCGGCTATTGTGATCAAAAACTTCATGGAAACGCAGAAATAAGAGGTCCTCGCCATCTCGCCTATTCTCCATACCTTGCTATATCCAACTTCTGGCTTTTCGACGGATGAAAAACGATTTGGAGGTGCCAACGGTTTCGGTCTTTCGAAGAAAGACTCGATGATTGGATCAATGTCAGTGCTGAGTCATGTTTTAGAGATTATATCCGAAAATTACCAGACAGATAAGAAGAAGTAGGACAATGGACAATACTTCTACTGCGTTTTTTACGTTTTCTTTATCAAAAATAATTTTTAGGAAAACGGAAAAAATATATTGCTCTCAAAATTGTTAACCACACCAAGTTTTCATTTTTTAGCTTTTTTCAATGTCGCCGTGGCGTAGTGGGTAGGGTGCGAAGCTCACACGCAGAAGGTCTAGGTTCGATTCCCGGGTGAACACCTCGGATTTTCGCGCTGCTGACAATATTCAAAGAGTAATAACTGTGTAAAAAAAAAGCTTCACAATTTTCACCTTTCGGAGTCGGCAAAAAGTGTAGGTCTCTTCTACTCGTGGGAGAACATTAGCGTGCATAACACGCAGTTGATGAGCAAGCTAGGCTCTGGTCCCCCTGTGGACTGTCGTGCCATTCGATTTTTATTATAAACAACACTCGGCAGCTTATAAGTTGATTGCTGTCATTGGCCCCCTTAGATTTTTTGGATAAACAAGAGTCAGCAAGCATTGCATTAAAAAGAAAACCGAAAAACAAACCCTGTTTTACACAATTTTAACTAAAACCCTTACGGGAAACAACGCTTTATTGGGAACAGACTTTTTCGCGAGTCTTCGGGTGATGCCACAATTCGGGAGGAGTTTGATTATCTTCCACAGCAAACGCACGATATACTCGTACACATGCACTTTACTTGTTTCACAAAATAGCAAACATTTTAGCTCTATTTTCAGACAGTAAAGTTGTGTTATAGCTTGAGTTGTTTATGAACTTTTAGCAAAAATGAAAATTCGTCCGAGATAAAACTCGTTCCGATAATCTTAATAATCAGGGCGACACCGAACACACCACGAACAGCAATAATATGAAGACTCCCACAAAAAGCAAAAACAAGTGTAGAACTTGTCTTCTGGTATCTTTTAATCTTAAATGCGAAAGTCAAAGTGACGGTCAATGGCGTCGAGGAGAACTTTAACCAATCAGCTGGACATGAAAACGTTTATACATCAGCTGATATATTAAGCGATGCTGCACAACATAAGTTAATACCGCCCAAGACGAAGGTTTGGAAAACGAATTGAATGTCCAATTAAAGTGGCAAATTTCAAACCAAAGAAACCCGTTTGTCAGTCATTGAACGCCTAGACCAACGACCGTTATGAAACTGAGTGTAATTTACGAGGGCAGTTTATTATCGATGGGAAAGGTGTACAAATTACGAAATCAAAGGCACGGGCAGACAAATGTCTGCCGCAAAGCAAACACGTCCCTGACACACGGAATTCACCCGAAGCAGTACCACGATCTGAGGTTTAAACTAGCGTCATTGCCGCACGCAAAATCAAGTGCGCTGCACTGCACTGCACATTTTCTAAATCAATTTCAAGAGCGGTCCTGTCTCAGATCACGTACTGCAGACCAAGGGTGATGCAAATAAGAATAGAGCAGACACACGTTAACTAGTGCATAGTCCATACTAGTCCCACATGCACAAGCACGGGCTTAATTGACGGAGTACTTTTCATAGCAAGTGATTGTGTGCAGCAGATTGTGTGCAGTTTGCAGCAAATATCATGCAATTCATAAAATGCTCGGTTTCCTGAAAGCTTCTGTTGAAATCATTCCGACAATTAAATCAGTCTTGCTCGACTGGCTGTCTGTGTTCACATCTCATGATAATTACTAATTAAATGCGTCCATGCGAACAACTAGAGACACACAGTCGAGTGGGTCTTCAAAAAGTCAAGCCGACACATCTCATTTCGAATCGAGACGATCATCAGATCAGCCCTCTTTGTGAATCACTTTCAATCAGAGCTCGGTCACGAAACACGTTTTTTTGTGTTATTTTGCGTCCACAGCCCATGTAGGTGGTGTGAAAACTTATCTGTAGGAGAAATTTTTCAACGCAATGCTTAGTCATGTTGTACAGCGAGCTAAGAGATCAGATAACTTGGAAAACAGTGCGATTCTCATGCAGACTCTTCACTGTTATCGTTTTGTTTTGCTTAACCACATAATATACTCGGGCAGTGCAAACACGCTTTCAAGAGCAAGTTAAGCATACAGACATCTGGTTGTTTGAAAGGCACCGCAGACGTATGCTCCTCATCGGGTTGGATAAACTTGTATACTTGGAAAGAAGTGCGTTCTGTGCGTCATGTGCTGGCCTCCTTTTCTTCATTTGGTTTTTAAGGGTTTTCCCCTTCCTTAATTTGCCAACACTTCTCAGAGAAGAACTTGGCAATATTAGGCAGTAATTGGCAGCTAGTTTCTTTAATCTTACTTTTGCAAAAACACACACAGTTCTTGTGTCCTCAAGACTACAATTGAAGCTAACCACATGTCGACATACAATACCATTTCCTTATGCTGTTAGAAAACCACAATGATTGGAGCTTTTTAACCGAAGCCCCGGTTTCAGTTGCAGGACTGGATACAACACATTACGACACCACCTCATTCGAACTTCTGACCACCCTCAAGGACTGGCAGTTCGCCGTGAAAAAACTTCATAAATTTTGCCGTTCAGTGTCGACAAAAACTTTAGATCAATTCTACTCAAAAAAGAGCAATACTAACCACAAGAAGAGAACTGCACTTAAACTTATGGTAAGCCTTGGTTCCCTTGTCCATTATTACAATACTATAAAGGTACTCTCGCAGTTCCGTCAAAGTCGGTAGCGAACTCACCTTTCAATGTCAACAGAGGTTTTAGACAAGGCGATGCACTGTCATCCGACTTCTTCAACATCATCATCATCACGCACATCATCCTCAAGAAGATCGTGAGTAACTCACAAGTCGACACCAGAAGTCAGTTCAATTGGTAGCTTACGCTAATGACATTGGCGTGATTGAACGAACACAGCGAGCCGTCAATGAGGCGTTTGCGGGCATTGAAGCGGAAGCGGCTAAAATGGGTCTGGCGGCAAATGAGGGCAAAAAAACGTACATGCTGTCATCAAGAAAGGACACACTACATGGACGTCTCGGCCAGAGCGTCACACTAGGCAGCAGAAACTTCGAGGAAGTCAAGGAATTCGTCTACCTCGGTTCCGCGGTAAACAGGAACAACAAAAACCGTACCGAAATCAAACGCAGAATCACTCTTGCCAAACTCTGTTTATTGGGCTCAAGAGGCAATTGAGTAATAAAGGCCTCTCTCGGAGGACTAAGCTCGCTTTATATAACAGCTTGATCATCCCAATCCTACTTTATGGCGCGGATGCCTGGCCGTTACCAAAGGCGGATGAGGAAGCCCTTAGTATTTTCGAGAGAAAAGTTTTGTGTGCGATTTTTGGTCCTGTTTGCGTTGATGGCATCTGGAGGAGAAGATTTAACGACGAACTCTATGGGCAGTACAGTGACATGTTCCTGGTCAAGCGTCAACGGATAGAGCGCCTGGGATGAATTGGCCATGTGGAGCGTGTGCACATCACTGTTTCGACCCGAAAAGTCTTCGAATCTGAGCCATTGCGACAACGCAACAGAGGTCGGCCTAGGCTAAGATGGTGCGCACAAGCGGAGAAACACCTCAACCAATTTGGAGTGCGCAACTGGGGGCAGCTGGCGAAAGATCGTGCTGGCTGGAGGCATGTTGGTTGAGGCCCAAGTCCATCCCAGGCTGTAGTGCCACAAGAAGAAGAAGATAAAGGTTTTAAAGTATACAAACTAACCCGCAAGCAAACACACAATCCAGACCCTTGTCATTTGGCTTTTCCTAATTAGCTTCAAATTGTGTCACGACAAATGCAAAGTTCTTTGTGAACCAATTTCCAAGTCTTCAGTAGTAAAAACAAAATTGGAAGCTTTGGCATATCTGGATCCTTCATTGCAACACATAAGACTGTAATAATATAGAAAAAGTTCCACTGAATGTAAATGACTATGATTCTTTTCTTCCCTCTTAGACAACGAATGAAGGACTGCCGACAAAGTCTTTAAAGCAGCTAGAGGTTTTTCGTTTGAGACATTGCACCAACTTGCACTTGTCGGAAGAAAGCGTGCGCGACTAGTTGAATATCTTTATCGTTTTTCTTGCTCTTAAGAAAAAAACAAACGATTAGAAAAACATCTTTGCAACCATTCATGAACTATCGGATTGGTATCATCGTGAATGTATGAACTTCAACTTCATTAATAGATCAATCAGTCGCCGCGTCATTGCACTTAAAATGAAATTAAGAAGTACAGACAATAAACTAAATCAGTAAACGCTCTGATGATGCCAGCTCTGCTCTAAGGTTCCAAGTCATATCGGGAAAACTATTAACGTAGTGTGCTGTGTAAGGGAGAAGTTTTAATGGCGGACTATACACCACACATATGTATTACGCATTTTGACATAACAAATCTTCGAATCATTTCCTATGGATCTTCTGGAAAGAGGTAAGCATTGAGGGAACTTGAAGGCGTTGGGAGTTATTTGTTTATTAAACCCGAGTAGTGGAAGAATGAGGGCTGTGTCATTCAACCCCATTTATGTCAATTATGGAGCACTTAAGTGCCACGCGTATCAAATAGGATTTCTTTACAAATAGTTACAGCTTTTAGAACATCTTCAAATCCAAGAAGCTGTACTCTGGTGGATTATAACCTTAAACAAAACTAAACATGAGCAGAGGCGATGCGATGTTTTCTTCCTTTCGGTTCCTTCAAATTGACGCGTGCTTTAGGGGTCAAGTCACACAAAGGGCCATCTTCATCATTGTGTTTTCATGTGCAATAACCACTTGCTGCTCAGTGAAGCTAAGTGAGTGTTTCAATTGCATATCTGCCATGACTTGGTCATACGACCGGCTACTGGAAAGATTCTTCGAAGTGGCACCACTGCCCGGAATAAAGCAGTATTTCGGCACAAACGAGGAGTAAACAGTTTATCTATCGCAACGGGCAGCATTCAAGAGACGTTTTTTTCTGTTAAACGTGACATTACCGAAGTATTTGATTTAGGACGCCAAGGGTGCAGTTAGGAGATGATTTATAGAAAAGTGCTTCCATTATCATCGTTCTATTCGTTACAGTCCATCTGTAGATGAAACAAAATTTTCAGGAGTAACTGCAACGAGTGTACTTTAGGAAATTGTTTAGACACACACACACACACAGTAAGTCTGTGTTCTTTACGGGCATAAGTTCTGGTCGAGTGGAAACATGACTTCAAACCGTTACGTCAAAGTCCAAACAACGTTGGAGAAAAGAAGATTCGTCCTTCACATTTCATTTCTCTGTAAGAAACATTTAAACTAGGTTAATAAGCTACCTTTAATGATTCCGCTGAAAATTATGACACTAACATACCAAACTTTTCCTTCCATTTCAAAACAAACTTCGTTTTCCTACTCGGAATAGCATACAATTACATTTTTTGAATTCTGACTTGGTGGAAGATAAAAAGGGATGGCTTGCGGGCAAGATCCTCTAAGAAAGAGCTGCTTGCACAGAGCGCTCCGGCAGTTGCATTATACGTATGCACACTTATAATTACTTGCACACAGATATAAAAGCTTTGTCATCTCGATTGTGTGCGATATTTCAAAAAATTCTGCTTTTCCACTAGTGTCTGCATGATAGGAAGCAGTGGAAAAGTGACAATCAACACAATGCTGTCTAAGTTTTTATGACTCATTTCACCCAGATTTATACACTCTTATCGCTCTAAAAAATTTTCCACTATTGTCTAGATTAGAATAATTGTTTGAACAATTTTCTTTCTAGTTTGGATTTCTACACCATCTCAAGTGTTCTATATTCGCCTGAGAAGCGAAACCTAGACGCTCTTCACAAATGGCAATTGACTTTAAAACCCCTTGTTGCAACTGAAACTTGAAACAAATGTCGTTCATGACAAAACGCTACAATTTTCTTTGCACAAATCGATTGAATTAAATTCATTTAGCAACCACTTGTTCTCATACATGATGACTGTCAGTTAGTAGTCGCATGACAATTAAATTCTAAAAATGACCACCATCGACATCAGCATCTCACCAGCTGCACCAGCAACAAATTCATTCACTTAACCGAATTTAATTTGCATTTAGTTTTGTTGTCATGCGTTTTCGAATATTCATTCTCGTCGCCATCCGTTCGTAGTTGTTCGCGGATAGGGAGGCTAATTGATTTCACATCGTTTATAGACAGAAGACTCTGCAAGTCTCTCGAACAAATTGATTTTGACTTAAAAATGAGCAGTATTGCTGCATGTCATTCCGTTGAGTGTCCTTGGATGACTCTTTTGCCCGAACTTTTCAACCAACTCGATTGAGTTTTCGAGAATTCAAGGATGGCTAACACAATCGGAATATTTCCTTGAGTTGCGAAACAAATTCTAATTGAAAATGATTATATCGTATGGGAAAATAAACAAAACACAAGTTGCAACCGATGGGCAGATTGGAAGTGATTTTCGGAAGCAATGGAGCTTCCAACAAAATTAGTCACTTAAGCAAGTACTTCAAAATTGAAACCTTAATTGAATCTGTTTAAAATATTTGTTTGGACTTACCTCTGATGGGGACATTGACGACATTTTTCAGACACAAATTTTCACACGATTTCCTACTTTTTTATTTAATTTGACGTCTACAGACAATTTGTGTTGACAATTTTGACGTCTGTTTGTTGATTTGATACTCTCGGGGTGTGTTCGATTGAAATCTTGTGGTGGCTATTGCATACGGAATCCAAGGAAAAGTAAAAACAGTTTGCCAGATTTCGGGGTAGATATTTAAACAAAAACTTATAGGGGATTTTTTTATTTTCAATTTTATTTTAACATTTTCGCTGAAAAGTAGTGACATAAAACGTATACAAATATAAAATAATATGTGAATATATTAAATCATGTAATTTAATCTCGATTATCCGGAAATTTTTTTAAGGACTTATTATATAAAAATCTAGGATTTGAAATTGTATATCGCATATATGGCACATTGCATTGAATTAATAATAATAGTAATTGTTGGTGTGACAGTCCAAAGAGGGACTGTCAGGAAAAGAACGCACGACAGCAAAACACCTGTTCCAAACGAATGCTCAGAACTTGACAGAGTTAGAACTTTGCCCAGTTTGGATGTAGCATTTGTCTGCAATTCTTTTCTCCACTTATTATGACGACAAATAAGTGGAACCTCTGAATTGCAATATCAATGTCCTGCTTCAGTTGCAGTTAATGCCCTAAAAAGGACATATTCCGTCGCGTTGTGTTGCGGCAGATGAGGATTTCGTTATCGATTGCGAACCCGCCTGCAGAAATATAAATTAATTAAAATTCAGAATTTATTAGAATTGCGGAGAAATCATATACGACTAAGGGGCACGAATTACTTTAAATTTGTAAGGAAATTTAATGCTTCATATGAAAGAGTTAGAAAATACGAACGAATTTCCTTGAAGTAAAACCGATAAATTATTTAATCGCCCGAATCCTTAAGTAATTCGTCAAATGGTTCATTTAAGTGATTAATCAAATGACCGATCACGCCGCGCCCGCCCTGAAAAAAAAGAATAAAAGCCTGAAAAGAAAAGAGCAGAATCCTACCTAGCCTCAGCACACCTGTTCGGGTCCTGAGGGGTCCCCTACCTAGCCTCAGAGGCAGCTGTTTGCTGCCTTGAGGGGGATATTAGAAAAAGTATTTTCGCAAAATGTTATATTAGGACATGCATGCCCGATTACGTAATTTAGTCTAACTTTTTTTTTTTTTGTAAGGAAGTAAAATTAAAAAAATAGCATCGATAAAAATGGACTTACTGGCTTCTTCTGTCAGGCGCCGAAGTGCATTACTCTGCCTTCTGGTTTTCTGCTTGTATCTATCTCGCAATCCTTCAATAAATCACCTGACACAAGAAGAGGAGCTCAAGCTGTAAGATGAATGCTAGACTCTGGATCAGAATAGACACAAATATATTAAATTGGGCAAGCTTTAGAAATGCCTAACCTTAGCAAAAGAGAGCTATTCTAAATGCAAGATCATCAGGGCGCTGACTATCTTTAGCCTGTTTGTGGCTATGAGCAATTTCGGCGAATATAACCCCGAACTGAAGTGAAGTCTTGGGCAAACTTGAAGGACAGAACTTCCCAGAACTACGAACGAACAGGATGTTGTCTATCTTAATGCGAAGCCAACCATATGTTCGTTGTCTACTCTACTCTAAAAAAAGCGCCCTGCAACCCCGGCTTGTCAAGCTTGATGAGAGACTTTCCGACTACTACAAACGAACAGGATGTTGTCTATCATAATTTGATGCATATTATCCGGTTGTTTTCTAATCTACTTCTAAGAGGAAAGCACCATTCAACCCTGGCTTGACAAGCTCGATGAGGGGCCTTCAAAAAACTACTAACTACTATGGGAAGCGTTCTACACTGTGCCCAACTTCGTTCAGTAACTTCAGTGTTACTTCACACAAATAGCTCAAGGCGTCAACAGGCTAAAGCAAAATTGAGAGATAATTGTGAGATAATTTAATACTTCTGAACCATACCGAACCGAACCACATCGAACCGAACTACACCGAACCGAGCCGCCCGTAATCCAAAAGGCAGTTTAGGCCTTTGAAGGAGCAGCATGACTTCATCAGAAGTCCACGAATGTAAGCTTGTACCGTACTGTATGCTTGTAACCGTTGCAAAAGTGGTGAAGTCCCGATGATTCTAGTCCATAAATAGCCGTAGTAGCCGACGCCCAAAGTTCGATTACGAGCTTGTTTGTCTTTTATAAACCGAACAATTTTAGTATAAGCAGCTCCATGTCGTTCGCAATCCTGAGCAACTTCTGCGAGTGTTACTTTAACCAAAGAACAGAAAGCGCGAGCAAACTGGAGGAAAGGACCTTCGACTACTACGAACGGACAGGATGTTGTCTATCTTAAAGCGACGCATATCATCCGTCCGTCGTCTACTCTACTTGAAGAGGAAAGCGCTCTGCAACTCTGGCTTGACAAGCTTGATGAGAGGCCTTCCGACTACTACAAACAAACAGGATGTTGTCTATCTTAATGCGATGCATATCATCCGTTCGTTTTCTATTCTACTTCTAAGAGGAAAGCACCATTCAACCCCGGCCTGTCAAGCTTGATGAGACGCCTTCCCACTTCAATCAACGGACAGGATGTTGTCTATCTTAATGCGATACACACCATCTGTCCATTGCCTACTCTATTGTAAAAGGTCTCTGCAACCCCGGCAGGACACGCTTGATGAGAGGCTTTTCGACTACCATGAGCGAAAAAACCGCTCCTAAGAAGAAAGCCCTTCAACCCTGGCCTGACAAGCTTGATGAAAGATCTTCAACTTATTAGAAGCGAACAATGCGCTTCCAAGACAAAAGCCTTTCAACCCCGGCCTGTCAAGCTTGATGAGGGACCTTCCAGCTACTGCAAGCGAACAAAGCGCTTCTAAGAGAAAAGCCTTTCAACCCTGGCTTGTCGTGCTTGATGAGAGACCTCTCAAGCGAATAAATCGCTTCTTAGAGGAAAGACTTTCAACCCCGGCCTGTCAAGCTTGATGAAGGGACCTTACAGCTACTATATTCAAGCGATCAAAGCGCTTCTAAAGAAAGCCTTTCAACCCTGGTTTTCCAAGCTTGATGAAAGACCTTTCAACTACTGTAAGCGAAAAAAGCGCTTTCAAGAGGAAAGACTTTCAACCCTGGCTTGGTAAGCTCGATGATGGGCTATCTTATAACAAAAGCGAAAACCTTTCAACCCCGGCTTGACAGGCTTGATGAAAGATCTTCTGCCGACTACGAGCGAACAGGATGTCATCTATAACATTGTGACGGACATCATCCATTGATCGTCTAATCTTATCCTAAGGGGAAGTGCCCCTCGAGTCCGGCGAGTCTGACTCCATTCAGCTACTTCAGAAGAAGTGCTGTTGGCGCTGACAGGCTCGGAGGAGGGGACTTCCGACTACGAACGGACGGGATGTTCAACATCTTAATGCGATGCATTCCACCCGCCCGCTATTTAAACTTAACCTAAGGGGAAGTGCCCGTCGAGTCCGGTGAGTCTGACGCCATTCAGCAACTTCAGAAGAAGTGCTGTTGGCGCTGACAGTCTCGGAGGAGAGGACTTCCGACTACGAACGGACGGGATGTTCAACATCTTAATGCGATGCATTCCACCCGTCCGCTATTTAAACTTAACCTAAGGGGAAGTGCCCGTCGAGTCCGGTGAGTCTGACGCCATTCAGCAACTTCAGAAGTGCTGTTGGCGCTGACAGGCTCGGAGGAGAGGACATCCGACTACGAACGGACGGGATGTTCAACATCTTAATGCGATGCATTCCACCCGTCCGCTATTTAAACTTAACCTAAGGGGAAGTGCCCGTCGAGTCCGGTGAGTCTGACGCCATTCAGCAACTTCAGAAGAAGTGCTGTTGGCGCTGACAGTCTCGGAGGAGAGGACTTCCGACTACGAACGGACGGGATGTTCAACATCTTAATGCGATGCATTCCACCCGTCCGCTATTTAAACTTAACCTAAGGGGAAGTGCCCGTCGAGTCCGGCGAGTCTGACGCCATTCAGCTACTTCAGAAGAAGTGCTACTGGCGCTGACAGGCTTGCAGGACGAGCCTTCCAACTACTACGACCGAAAAGGATGATGTCCATCACAATGTTACTTGTGCCATTAGTTCGTTGCCTACCCTACATCTACTTGGAAAGCACTCTTCAACCCCAGTTTGCCCTATGTCGCTAAGTAATTTCGGCGTAACCCCACACGAAGAGCTCAATAAGCAAACGAACTTGGAGAGGCTTAATACTACAACTTACACAATCGCGACCTCGGTCGGAAAGACAAAAGCGGAAGCAGTTCCAGGAAAAGAACCTGCCTATCCTCTAACACCTGGTGTAATTTCCTATAGCTCGCATGACCGAAATGATCCTTACACGGAGGTGTTCGACGTGTAAATGTATTTAAAGTCGTTCCAGTGCACCGACCGGCGGTTATCAACAAAATAAATTCCGCGGTAAGAGCGACCGATTTCCGAAAACGGCAAAAAAAAGACGCCATGAATTTACCCGTCGTCGAACGGAATAGAAGTTGGATTTTAGTCGCCTCATACGACAGGCATGCCTACCTCGGGCATATTCTAACCCCTAACCGAAGGGGTGCAAAACTCGCTTCCGCGCCTAGACGTCCTTATATATACTCTCGGAGTGACCGATCCTTTTGCTTTATATCTTCTAATAATGCTTGGACCCTCAAACTTTGTCAAGATTTGATCGCTTTCTGAAGCAGTATTTGTCTGCAGTTCTTTCCTCCACTTATTGTGACGACAAATAAGTGGAACCTCTGAATTGTAATATCAACGTCCTGCTTCAGCTGCAGTTAATGCCCTTAAAAGGACATATTCCAGCGCGTTGCGTTGCGTTCCTATGTTTTTGCGACACCTATTCTGATAGGGATTTCGTTATCGATTGCGAACACGTCTACAGAAATACAAATTAATTTAAATTCAGATCCTATAAAGGTTGCAGAATAATCAAACAGGAAAATTAATGTTACAAATGCAGGCGAATTTCTTCCTCTGAAGTAAATCTGAGAAGTAATTCAATCTATATCAATAAGCAAATGATTCGCCAAATGGTTAACTTGAGTTATTAATCAAATGGCCGATCGCGACGCGCCCGCCCTGAAAAGAAAGAAAAAAGCCTGAAAAGAAAAGATCCTGCCTAGCCTCAGGGCACCTGTTCGGGTCCTGAGGGGTCCCCTACCTAGCCTCAGAGGCAGCTGTTTGCTGCCTTGAGGGGGTTATAAGAAAAAGTGTTTCCCGAAAAAGATGTATATTCAGGCATGCATGTGTGATCGCGAAAGGATGTAAAAATAAAAAAATTATAATATTGACGAATGGATTGACTTACCGGCTTTCTTTCATCAGGCACCGAAGTGCCTTTCTCTGGCTTCTGGTTTTCTTCCCGAAGCTAGCATGCACCATAACCATGCTTACCATAACACAAAACAAGAGCAAAAGAGAAATTAAACAGACATGTTGATCGTTGGATGGGTATTGAATAATAGGATTAAAAAAAAACGAATGAAAAAGCCTAGGGTGCAATAATACCCGGCGACATGCATTCGAATAAGGGACAAGCGAAGCACTGGCAACGAATGCCAGCACCCAGCTACCAGCAACCAGCAACCAGCAACCGGCAACCAGCAACCAGCAACCAGCAACCGGCAACCGGCAACCGGCAACCAGCAACCGGCAACCAGCAACCACCTACCAGCATCCACATAAACACCATTCGGAGTGCACGAGTACGCTGGAGCAGGAGAACAAATACCAGGCGACGAACACCCACGACGTGCACCCTACGACCACCCGCGGCAGACTAAACCCGCTCCCGCGCCTAGGGGGCCTTATATACCCTCGGAGAGTCCGATCCGGTGACTCTTAATTTTTCAAAATTTTTTAATATTTATTTTTTCTCATCGGATTTTTATTTTTTCTGAGATCTTTTTTGGAGTTGCATGCATTTTTAGGATTAATTAGGGCTGTACGAGAATAGGCGCAGGTCCGTTTGTGCTACTTTCAAGGATTTTCACAAAATTGGAGGATTTTTCATGATGTTCGCTAAGATTTAGCACCGATGAAAATTCATTTTATAAACTTGTAAACGGTGCATACGATGGTATCCAGATTAACAGCACGCCTTAGAATTTTGAATGTCCTAAAAAAGAGTCAGTTCAATACGGAACGAATATTCAACCAATTGCCTTTTGGTTAACAAAGGTTTCTGTTATTATTAATTCTGCATGTTATGTGGTTTACGTCTCAAAATAATGGAGCAAAAAACATAACAACGGCTTTTTGTCCCGCCCAACCAATCTGTCGCTGCTGTGCTCAAATCATCTTGGAAAAGAAAACATATACATCGGGACTGTCTTCCAAACGTATGGTGCTCTCCAAGAAACGTTGATTTGTTTGCACAATGTGATGATTAATCCAGTAACAATAGACACCTTCTAGGCTCTTCTTTTTCCTAAATTGAATTTCACTCAGATGTACAACGTTCACGCCTGTGCACATCCACATCCCTAAATCTTCTCAAGTCTTTGTGCTCTAGATATGACGCAGGATTGTTTTCTAATCGCTTCCACCCAATCGACAGAATGCAGGATTTTTCAGACCGATTTGGTTAGAGCTAAACAGGACCTTTACTTTTGACTGTTCATGAGCGTGAAGATATTCGAACGAGAAGTTTGAAATTAAATGCCAAGTAAATTAAAAAAAATGTTTCCAAACCTAATAGTGTCCCTAGGAAATAAAGTAACTTTCTGAGGATTTTTTCTGCTCATAAGAGTGGTTTCTAGAGAAATCTGAAACGAATACTATTGTGCAGCACTATTTTCTATTCTAGTCAGTTATTTGCTGCAATCATATGCATGACTATAACCGATCATTCCCTTAGGTGAGCGACTGGAGCACCCTCCACTCTTTTGCCCACGAAATCCATAAATTCTTTACTAATCAATAATAAACGAATCACCACACTCATGATTGCCTTTTTTTCCTGGATAGCTCCTACAGGTTTGAAACATGAAAACACACCATTCTAGGAATATTCCGTATGTTCAGATTTTATTATTTTCAGTTAAATACAAAGCCAAAATTGTTCTTCTCTTTTTTAATTAACAATGACTTATCCATGTTGCCATTTGGGTTATCGGAGGACCGTTTGAAGGCGTTTTGTTACCCGGGAACATAAATTAATGTCTGCAATTCCTTGTTAATCTAAACCACCTGTAATATCATTCAAAATTTTTATTGTGTATGCCTGAATAAAGTTAACATACAATTGTCGAATCACAGGATTTTGTTGGCACGTTCACGAAACCAAATCTTGTTGAGTTCGTAGTCTTTGTTGTATTCTCCATAGATGTATTTGAACCAGTTTTAGAGTTACTTTGAGAAAAAAGTTTCAGTGCTGTGATCGCAGCTCCACATGTTTCGTGCTGGCCTGCACAAGTCTGTGCAATCAATAACTGAGCTGCGAAAAATTGTCCAAAATATTGATGAACATCCGGAGCACATGACATGAACTAAAAGTAAAAACAAAATAAAATGACGATCTTTATCTTTGTAAAAATACATGCCATTCAGTTCTGCAGTAGTTTGTCTTAAAATTATGCCTTTAGCAATGACCTACATGATATCGTCAGATATTATGTGTTATTTAAATCCACTGCGTAAGCAGAAGTTCTTCAGGAAAGGTTACTCCTCCGTCTGCGTACTCTTCCACCACTTCCTTTTGTTCCTTTGGATTGTCCAGTACCATTATAAGAATTGGGACTACACAATGAGAAGTATTCTATCCTTAACGGATTCATGTTCTTCCTCAAATGAAAGCGAAATCTAATTTTCTGCAAAACAAAATGACATGCATTGAATTCATACTCACATGTTCGGGAATTTCGCAGAACATTTTGGATAACTTGCTCGATTCGCTTCCTTCATTGGGCAGTAAATAAAATTATCCAGTGTCCGACAGAGGTTTCAAAGTACCTGTGGCTGAACGCGAATACTGCGTATGCGGAAACGTTTCGGATAAGGTTTTCCCATCTTCGGCACATGCGTCCATTTAAGAAGTTTCTTTGCATTGTTGCTTTTAGAAATTCTATGCTATGAAATTGTGTCTGTACCATGCGAGTTGTTCTGAAGGATTCCACAATGAGAAGTATTCCATCTATTCGGGTTCATCTCTAATAATTATCTTGCACAGATGTCCACTCGTCTGCAAATTTAAATTCTGTTAAAAAGATGTTTGCATTTAATTCACACTCACATAAATTGACCCAGCTTTACTTCTGCTTATGTTTTTGCTACTTCCATTTGTAAATTTTTGTTTCATCTTCAATTGTTTTGATTTTAATTGAATTAATCTTTCGTCAAATCTTGTTTACATACAATTCTCCGCACTGCTGCTTGTCAAATTCCCGTATGTTGAAGCAGATAAAAAACTCCACACAGATCTGTTGGTTGCCATGTTGACACTAATCAATTGCAAACTGAACCCAAGGAAAAGTAAAACTAGTCATGAGATTTCGGGGTTAAAATAAAAACATAACAAATTTAGGGAATTTTAAGCTTTGTGTGAAAATGTTAAGTTTTATTTAAATGACGTTATGATTTAATACCACCATGTAATATGTTGTATTGTAGTTGTATGTAGTTTAATCTCGATTATCCGGAACTTCTATCAATGATTGCAAGACTTTGCAACAAAAAAAAAATTGGGCATGAGATTCTATATTGTATACAAATCTGATTATCTGATTTTGTCTCCTTACAACTTAACAACACCATAAAATACCTGAGTTTAATTTAAACACCTCGGTGTGCCCATCGTTTGTAAACCACATTAATGTACTTTTTATTATAAAATCCATTTTGGTGCTCTAAAAATTAAGAATATTTAATTAGCTATATAGTTCTTTCATTCAGTTCCTTATTTTAATTACTTATTCTTCTTAGGTCCATTGAATAAACTTTCAGCTTTTACTGACTCGAAGAAAATTGTCATTGATATAAAGGAGCTGTCAAAACGCACACAAATTTTCAGTTTCTTAACAAGGTGGTCGCCGTGGCGTAGTGGGTAGAGTGCGACGCTCACACGCCGAAGGGTCTAAGTTCGACTCCCAGCTCAACACCAATTTTTCGAATATTTCACGGCACCACATCTTTCAAGCTGCTGACAACACTCAAAGAGTAATAACTGTCTAAGAAAGCTCCTCAAATTTCGCCGTTCGGAGCCGACAAAAAACTGTAGGTCCCTTCTACTCGTGAGAAAACAGTTGCGCGCACAACACGAGTAGTTGATGAGCAAGCTAGGCCCTGGTCCCCCTGTCGACTGTCGAGCCCACAATTATTATTATTATTGGCCAACCCTAGTGTTGCAATCTGGCAACAGCCAGCTCTTTCGTGAAGTTTGACATTTTTGAGGTAAGACGTACTCAAAACGTTTTAACATACGAGAGCTATTTGTGTTGTTTACAGTAACTTAAAAGATTCATCTCGCCCAAAAAATGGAATGAAATCGTGCAAAATTTTAGTGCGATTATCTTTTACAACTTCCGACGTGGATTAACTCAACAACAGTGCATCGATGAACTTAATTCAATTTTTGGCGATGAAGCTCCATCGAGGACTAGTGTTTATCGATGGTATGGTGAATTCAACCGAGGCCGTAGTTCACTCCAAGACGAATTTCGTGAAGGTCGTTCAAAATCAGTTGTTGTTCCGGAAACCATTGATGCTGCGCTCCAACTGATATTGCAAGATCGTCATGTGACCTATCGTGAGATTGAGACAACCTGAGGCATTAGTGGGACCAGCATACATTGAATATTGCATGAAGATTTGACCGTCAAAAAAAATTTGTTCGCGTTGGATCCCACAAAATTTGTCAATTGCTCAAAATAAGGCTCGTGTCGATTGGTCCAAAGAAATGCTCCAAAAATACCCGCAATCGTATTTTTAGAGCATTTCTTTGGACCAATCGACACGAGCCTTCGAAACACATTTATGACATCGTGACAGGTGATGCATCGTAGATTTACGCGTATGAGCCTGAAAGTAAAAAAAGCACCGAATGATTTCTTTTTATTCCCGTACGTAAAAAATAAAATGAGAGGTCAACGTTTTTCGACACCAGAAGAAGCGGTTGATGCGTTCAGAATGCATGTTTTGGAGATACCTCAATCAGAGTGGCAAACGTACTTCGACAATTGGCTTAAAGGCATGCAAAAGCTTATTGATCTTAATGAGGAATATTTTGAAAAACAATAAAGCTATTTTCGATGATAAATAGTTGTTTTTTTTCTAATCCGGAAATATAAAAGGCAACCCTCGTATTGTTATACGACTAATGATTTTTGTTGTAATGATATTTGTTACACGAATAATATATAATCTATTAAATTCGACGGAACCAACCGCAAATGTTTAAATATTTGAGCAGACGACTGTAGAAAAACTAATAGAGTCGTCTGTTTTCAAAACAAAAAAAATCTGATAACACCCGATTGTCAATTCATTCAATATATTTCAAAATAGCAAAACAAATTAAAAGTAGGTACTTTGCCCCAACAATCCATCTCACTTTTGAGTTGTTAAATTAATCTTAATTGCCCTTTAATTCGCTGATAACTTAGGAGTAAGGCAGGCACATTCAATCAAGACTATAGTCGTTGGACATTCATAAAACGAATTTTTTGGCAAAATCGTGCACAGATTAGACTAATTTGTTGCAATAAACAAAATTACTTATTGTGGTCAGATTTTGTTCGTTATACATCAACGGATGAGCCTTAGAGGTTGACTAATAAAGACTATAAATTAAACTTTAAGAGAATTGTAATATACGTAATCACAGTCAACTTTTACTGGCAGTCTTATTTATGTCAGAATTATGCTGAGTGCAAGTGTAAGAATTACAAAACAATAGAAAAAACTCTCCTAACATTTTCAAACGAAAACAGCTTTTCCCTAAAAAATACGATTTTAAAATGTCTTCTTACAAAATTGAGCAAAACATATCGTCTACAACACACGTCGTAACATTGCAATATCCACTGCATCAACAAATATTCGTATTCATATAGTCCGAAGAAAGCATGTACAACACATACATTTTTTTTTCAAAATTCGTTTTTGTGTTCTATACTACATTTTTGGAAATAAACTTCACCTTCTTTAATCCAGAGTCCTAAGTAGAACTTGGTTATGCTTTATATCATAATTCTTTGGCTGTTGTTTAAGATCACATCAAATTAATGTGTGAAGGTTGAATTCATTGTAAGATTGGCCCATTTTCTTGCATATGTCTGGCAATTACAGTCATCTTAAGACTTGCATTCGAAGGCAGTTACTCTTTTAGTCCAAACCCAGTCCAGAAGCTGTCCTCTTAAAGAAAGAACGAGTATTTAATTATTTACTTTAAGTGGAGTTACTGCCTCCGCTTGTCAAAGTGCTGATAAATTTGATTATTCCCTTAACAAACCCTTGTTATAATTGTTGGCGCTACATTTCAAAAAGGGACCAGGGCCTAGCTTGCTCATCAGCTACTCGTGTTGTGCGCGCTACTATTCTCTCGCGAGTAGAAGGGACCTTCAGTTTTTTGCCGGCTCCGAACGGCGAAATTTGAGAAGCTTTCTGAGACAGTTATTACTCTTTAAGTGTTGTCAGCAGCTTGAAAGAGGTGGTGCCGTGAAAAATTCGAAAAATTGGTGTTGAGCTGGGAGTCGAACCTAGACCCTTCGGCGTGTTAGCGTCGCACTCTACCCACTACGCAACGGCAGCGACTGTGTTGGTCAATCCCGAAATATAAAAGGCAACCTTCGTATGTACGAAATTATTGTCGCCGTGGCGTAGCGAACAAAGTGCCATGCTCAAACGCCGAAGGTCTAGGTTCTATTCCCGGCTGAACACTTCGAATTTTTCCCGGCACCACCTCTTTTGAGATGCTGACAACACTCAAAGAGTAATAACTGTCTAAGAACAAGCTTCTCAAACTTCGCCGTTCGGAGTTGGAAAAAAACTGTAGGTCCCTTCTACTCGTGAGAGAACAGCAGTGCGCACAACACGCGTAGTTGATGACCAAGCTAGGCCCTGGTCCCTCTGGACACTCTTGCGCCATCCAATTATTATTATTATTATGAAAGAAATCCTTCGTATGAGCACCGCGAGCACATTTGCAGAAGTCCAGTCGTTGAACTCTACTTTCTCTTTTCCGAAGAAATTGGTTGAAATTTCAGCTATTTTAAGATCAAAATTGGCTTTGTGCTCGTCTTGCTGATCTCATCGGCCGGCTTGTTTGTATGAACCAATGACTTCTCGTAGCTTGTTTTTTGTTGTGTTTTTTAAAAGCGACATCAAACAAACGATGCGGCGATGTGATGGGTCCATCGAATGTATCGAATGTTACATATGCTGCGTGGCTTAAGGCACCGTCCTTTTGAAACCAAGTATTGTCCAAGTGTATACTAATCATGGTGCGGTAGCGATTTCTATTCACAATAAAGTGGTCAGCAGCATCAACAAACAAAATATGGTCCAATTACACATTAGTGGGACCAGCATACATTCAATATTGCATGAACATTTGACCGTCAAAAAAATTTGTTCACGTTGGATCCCACACAGTTTGCCAATCGCTCAAAAAAAGGCTCGTGTCGATTGGTCGAAAGAAATGCTCCAAAAATACGATCGTGGTGCTCCAAAACACGTCTATGACATCGTCACAGGTGGGGAATCGTGGATTTACGCGTATGAGCACGAAAGTAAAAAGCAATCGACTGTATGAGTGTTTCAGATTGAGCCATATCCAACAAAAGTTTCTCGGGCACGAAGCACTTCCAAGCAATGGTCGCCTGTTTTTTCGGAAAACCTGAACATGTCGTAACAGTACCACTAGAACAACGCAGAAGAGTCAATTCTGAGTAGTACACAACCATTTGTTTGCCAGTTGTCTTCCAAGAAGAAACCAGCCGCCCAAGACGGATCACTCTTCACCACGACAATGCGAGCTCTTACACATCGGCTCAAACAACTGCATTTTTGAGCACTCAAAACATCGATTTGATGAGTCATCCGCCTTGGCACCGAATGACTTCTTTTTATTCCCGTATGTAAAAAATAAAATGAGAGGTGAACGTTTTTCGACATCTGAAGAAGCGGTTGATGCGTTCAGAATGCATGTTTTGGAGATACCTCAATCAGAGTGGCAAAAGTGGTTCGACAAGTGGTTTGAACGCATGCAAAAATGTATAGATCTTAATGTAAAATATTTTGAAAAGCAATAAAGCAATCTTCGATGATTGTTCTCTAATCCCGAAATATAAAATTCTACCCTCGTAATTTGACAGTCATCTGCTGCCCACAGATTTTTCTTCGGCAGAAATTCATAGGGAGGGGAATTATTTTACTCTTTCATAAGCTCTCTCTTCTACGAAAAAATCAGCAAATGAAACGCCTATTGGGAGTTTGTCGGGCAAATTCGTAGACATTCGTTGCATTCGGGATTTATTGAGTGATCTGTTTTTTCGCTATCGAAAACTGACAAAACAGACATCTAGAATCCTATCGCCACATCGTTATGAAGACACGGCATCGTTAACTACCTTGCTTACCTACTTTTTATATGTCGGTCGAAAATATAAAACATTTCTTTCCCTCAGAGGAGAACTGATGTCTGGTAATTATTCCCGCGAGTGTAAAGCCTTGGTTTTAAGTAGCAAACTTTACCTGACCTTAGTCAAAGACAAAAACCTTAATTCAATTCATCAAGACCCCTAACAAAGCTCAAGTATAGCTACGAACAGGAGAACCGCTTACAATAATTTTCTAAAGTAGTTCCCCGCTGTATTCAGACACGCAGCGATAACCCGAAACAATGTCGGTTCCCCGCGAGTGCGTTTTACTCGTGTCCTTTTTACATTATTAAATCAATCAGAGGAGATGATATAAGCTTCCAGAAAGTATTAAGGCAATCAGCTCATGGTCTTTTGCTATATGGGTGCAATATAAAGCGAACTTTGAGAGTCTTGCAGCATTTTCAAAGATATAGCCTTTACTTTACTTTTATGGAGTGGTATCAAAAGATGTGAAAACACCAGAAATTCATGGCAACAGAGAATAATGATTTTTCACAGAAATTACATTCTCAAAAATTGTCGGAGAGTGGGTATGAGGCAATTATCCAAACGAGCCCACATTCTTTAGCGAGGTATTCATGTTTTCTTGTCTAGATGAGCGACTTTTTTGATAGGTGCCCAATCCTTGTGGTTTCAAGGTCCTCATACGTCCAAAATCCTCTGTTTTCCTGTTCACAAATATGAGAGTTGGCTCGGTGTCCAGGTGTACATATCCTTGTTCCTTTGAATGGCACCAGCGTTGCTTTCAAATGCACAAACAAAAAAATCAGCAAAAAAAAACACACTTCCATTTGAATCTGATCCATTTACAATTTACTTATGTTACTAGACGACAAGACCTCCCGCACCAGTTTGACTGCGTGCAAAGCAGTTCCCGGGGCAGTGGTAACCCCATACCCGCCATGCCCATAATTATGCACGATTCGCAATGTTTTTCCGGCGGCGGTCTTCAGAATCTCCGGCTCCACTCGAACTACAGCACGATGTGGACGAAGTCCGACAGCCTCTCGCACGACCTCCGCCTTCTTCAAGCTCGGCAACATGCCATAGCATCTCTCGCGAATTGAAAGTGAATCATATTTGCACAGCTCTGTGTTGTAACTGTCAAACTGTCTGCAGCCGCCCAGGGTGACGGTTTCGAAGCCGGGTAAGATGTACGTGTCGTAGTCGCCGTAGAAGGCCATTTTGATCCATGGCGCCTTAACTTTCATGACCTGACCGCGAATCGGAACTAGTTGCTGGTCTTGGCAGAGTTCCTTGGCTCCCATGCCGGTGCAATTGACGATCGTGTCGAATTTTTGCTGAATATCGGAGAATGAGTTGATCTTCTGTTCGATTATCTTGCCTCCGGCATCAAGGAATCTAAGAAAGGGAGTCTTTGAAAGATGGATGCTGCTGGGGGTTTTGAGGAGTTTGAACTTACTTTTGCGTGGCGTATGGCAGGTAGATACGACCTTCGGTGAGGACTGTTGTGAAGAACGATCCGTACTTCCAGCCACCGTGGCACAGTGTGAGCTCTTCCTCTGTCGCTTGACGGTACATGGGGACTATTTTCTCGATTAAATGGTTCTGCAAAGAGGTTTAAGAGTTTGTTGAATAATTGACGGTTTTTTTGTATGCTGGTTTGACTGACAATAAGTTAATTTAAGGCGCGATCAATCCTGTAAGGCACTGTCCACACTTTTGTGGGTTTTTGGTTTTCATTGAAAGGTGAAGCTAGGAAGCTTTTTTTAGGTCTAAGCAAAGGTTCTTGGAAAACAGCAGTTCCGCGATAACAACAGCTAAGATAAAAGCAGAGTGGTCTGAGAAAAAAAAACTTTGTGTTGAATTTTCTAGACAATGTTCCGTCACCAATTACTTTCATACTTAAAATAAAAGTCCAGACTACCTGAAGTGCGTGAATTTGGTACAATTGGGAGCAGCTGCAGAACGATCTTGCCAACTGAAGAGACTTGGTATATAAGGCTGAGGTTGCCAATTTGTTGTAGGATCGCTTTAAGAGAACAAAAAGAAGAAGAAGACGAAGAAGTTGAAGAAGACGAAGAAGAGGAAGAAGAAGAAAGAGAACAAAAATAAAAAAAAAAAATGATAAAGAAGTAGAAAATTGTGTCAGACCATTAACTTTTTTTTTGTGGTTTTAAAACACTGCACTGGAGCGCTAAGACTCAAAAATCTGATCCACTACTAACAGGCAATAACCTTTATATAATGTTATTTCTTCTTCTTTCAAAAGAATACTAACAAGAACTTCTGTGATAAAGAGCCTAAGGTTTCAGCTCAAACCACATCGGCGCTGAACGGATGCCCCCTGATTCGACCAAAGGCGGGACATTGACAGATGAAGTTCTGCATTTTCTCTTCAGACGTCCCATAGGGTATCGTCACCAAGCTCAAGCACGCTTTAGTGCTTAATGAAGGTGAAGTGCTCCATTTGTATGCCAAAAAGTCGTCTGTTCTTTTTAGAGATAAAAGAAAAGCCACGGTTTTCTGGCTGATATTTGGGAGTAAGTACTTGACCGGCCTACATCCGGAAGAGTTATGGCCCTTCTGGTTGCGTTGTTGGGAGATCCAACCGTCGATGGAAGCCCTAAACAGAGATGTGGGCAACCCGAAACTGGGTTCGGGTTCTGTGAAAGCCTCCTTTAAGCCTAGCAAGTTCATCAGTAACCTTATTTCCCATAACTCCGTGATGTCCCGAAAACCAGACAAGTCTTAGCGACCTTAGTATTCCGACCAAATTAAGAGAAACCTTACACATTTGGTTAAAGGGTTGAGTAAGTCCTTAAACGCAGCTTGACTGTCGCTTCAGACGCAGTTGCTTTGCCCCTTCGACCAATTTTTCACAATATAGTTCATGACCATTAAGTTCGCTTACGTTTCCGCTTGTAAGACCGACGCGAATATATTTAAAGAGGCGTTAAGTCTAATGTAGTCGTTTTCCACGAATGCCCCAGCTCCAGATCCTTCCATCGTCTTGGAGCCATCCGTGAAAATCCGAGTACATCCCCTTCCCGACTGGGTTTTGGCCAAAGCCAGTTCTGGACACAGGGAATGTCGACTTTGCAACTCCCAACTTTTAGTACAAAATTGATATTTGAAGTTATTAGTTGATCAGCTGTGGCCACAGTGGCATAGTGGGTAGAGTTCGACGTTCACACGCCGAAGGTCCAGATTCGATTCCCGGCTGAACACCTCGAATTTTTCGCGGCACCACCCCTGTTGACAACACTCCGAGATTATAAATTGTTTCTCAAACTTCGCCATTCGGTCGGCAAAAAACTGTAGGTCACTTCTACTCGTGAGAGAACAGTAGCACGCAAAAAACGAGTAGTTGATGAGTAAGTTATGTCCTGGTCCCCTGTGGACTGTCGAGCCAACCAATTATTATTACAGTTAATCAAAAATATTTAATTTTGCTTAATGTGTCGGTATACTGACATTGATTCGAGTCTCGATGGACCAAAGTTCAAAAAAGTTTCTTTACCAAGTTTTTGTACTTGTTTGTAAAATCATGTTGGAGGTTTTCATTTCTTTAAATTATGCCTCAAGTTCAAAAGTATTTTTTGCAGCTTCAAGAAGCCGATTGAATTCACTGAACAAACTCACAAAAGCGCCCGAAACTGAAGGTCACATTCAGAAGGGTACCACTTTTTCCGTCAAAGCCTACGTTTTCGTACTCTCTTTGTACGTATTATTTGTCCACGTTTTACTGTTTCTACGAACTCAACAAAATCAACGTAAGTCAACCCACAATAAAATCATTAAAATTTGAGTTTGCTAGGATTTATAAAGATAAATTTTACATTGCAGTCCTATCGGCGGAATGGGCTTCAGCAAGTCTCCGCGCATTCATCTTTAAGTTTGACCGTTTGACTATTAAACTGAACATATGGCTGTCGTAAAATCGAACAGTTTACGCGGTCGATTTACTGGCTCTCTATAATAGTCAAGTTCCAGCCACTATTTCAAAAACTGCTGAACCACTTAAAAAACTTGAACAACAGGCGCTTAAATTCTTAAACTCGTCTTTCATATCAAGGCCAAGGATGCCAGTATAAAATAGCCCGTAAAAATATAAAAGGTCAATATTTGTAGCGATAGCACAATAAACAAGCTTTCAGCTGATTAGTTTACAACAGCACTTGCGCACTTGATCGATCATTTGAAAGTGATTAAGCATATCAGCGGTCGCAGTCAGCCCAAATACTGGGCACATTTTCACTTACCCGCACAATTGATGGACTCCTCGACGAGAATATGTATCCAGACAGTTGACAGACGCCAGCAAGTGGAGCGTCGGCCGTCTTGCGAATGCTATCCCAATAGTTGAACGCGTCTGTTATCCATTTCCTGCGAGAAAATCCTCAACCATTGGTCGTCACTTTAATTCATTTCATACTCACTGTGTCACTTCGGGAGTGGGACCCATGAAACTGGTGCCGGGTCGGAATATGCCAGCGGCGACATGGCTAACAGTGTCGGCGTTGAAGCGATCGGCCAAGATCGACACTTGTGCGTTGGGGAACTCCTTCTGCAGTTCGATGGCGGTCGTCAGACCGATGATTCCACAGCCAAGCACTCCTAATTGCATGTTTTTTTTTCCTAGTAAATATCAGCGGAAAGAATGTGTGGACGGCTAAACAGCACGAATCAAACTATCGTCGCTTGTGTCAAAATGATTATTTAAAGAATTCTATAATCTCTTGTTAATTGCTGCGTCTGTAGCTTTCTTTCGAACTATCTATAAACAGAGATAGGAAAGCACAAGTAGGTACGATTGCGCTGCGGGAGGTATAGAGATAGTCGCCCTAACAGCCTAACTGTGGCTGTCAAACTGTTTAAAAATCGATGATTGCATATTTTCTGGAGTGTGTGGTGTATACGTAGTGTGTGAGATCGGAAAAAGCTTGTGCTGAGGTGAAATGCAGCGCAGTGATGGGACATTCAAAATTTCTCATTATAACTGATACAGCGCTTTGTCGGAATTGGGGGCAGATTTGATAAGGGAACAAAATTTACACTGGATTCATGTGATGTCGACAAAAGGCTTGCATGAAATTTTTCCTTTGGGTGCCAAATATGTTAAATCTTAACTCAGACTCAGTTGGACTGAAAAGAAACCATCTCAAATGATTTTATTGTCCGATGGGCTATAAATCAAGGCTCGATAAGAATGACCTAGCTATCATAACACTTCTTAAACTCCTCTTGAGGACAGTCAAGAAGGGCACCTTGGCGGAAATAGTCCTCTCATTCAACTCAAATTTCTGAACAGCCGATTCTGGTATGTGAAGAAATGGAAATCCCTCGTGGCCAAATGTTAGTTGGAGTTGAAGTTCTAAGCCACACCAACTATCCTGTAACACAAAGCGCTGTTATGAAGAAAGATCACCAATTCGGCGTCAAGGGGTCAAGGTTGAAATTTAAGTCAAAACAGAATACAGCGTATGAAGTCCACAAAACTCTGGCCATCCCTCATTCAACTCAAATTTCTGAACAGCCGTTTCTGGTATGTGAAGAAATGGAAATCCCTCGTGGACAAATGTTAGTTGGAGTTGAAGTTCTAAGCCACGCCAACTATCCTGTAACACAAAGCGCTGTAATGGAGAAAGATCACTAATTCGGCGTCAAGGGGGCCAAGGTTTAAATTTAAGTCAAAACAGAATACAGCGTATGAAGTCCACAAAACTCTGGCCATCACTTGTTCGGAAAACAAAACATTCTTCGCCTTTTATGGAGAACGTTTGCCGGGTGACTGTTTCTTGACCTAAAGTATACCCACGGTGGCAATCATTAAACGACGCAGAATCTCCGTACTGTTGCTTCAAAATTCATGCAGACACCTTTTTAGCCCAGCTTTTCATTCAGACCTTCTCAAGGAAGGTTCAAACGGCAGTCAGCCAGCATAGGAATTTTTGTCTCGCCACTTTTTGCGTTAACCATTTCTGAACACTTGGGTTTGATTCGTTATAAGCTGCGTTTCTCCTTAAAATCAGTCGCAAATTGAGTTTTTTTTTTATCTTACGGACGCTTTCGTTGGAGACGAATTACAGCTTCCTGTGCGCTGAACTAGTTCTTATTCATAAATAAAATTCGTATCACCGTTTCAAACGCTGTCAAAGTAAACCTTTGACTTTTGCTACAAGCTCTCTACGAGATGGTATTTTGGTAAAAAACTCTTGACCTCTATTTGGTAGCGAACTGAATGAAGCTTACACACAAAATTATGTTTTATTACAACGATGGACCTCGAACAGTGTGGCGAAAACAAAACACAGCCATGACCCACACCAATATTAACCCCCCAGGAAAGTTTGGTAAACTCTTAGTCATGTAATGGGAATGCATTTCACCAAAGGTTGTAGGATTGGCGAGGACTTTCAATGACATAATGCCGAATCAATTTTATTTGAATTTGTTTAAGAATACTGATCAACAGCGCAACAAATTTCGTGTTCATTAATTAGATAATCATTAAAAGCTTCTATACAAGTTGTACAAAGGTAACGATCCAAAGCACAAGTTGTTCAGCTGCATACTATCCCTGCCTACTCGTTCACCCTTACAGCTATGCTTAGCCACACAATACGAACATAAAATGCTCTTTCTATCCCAACTTTTCCCCCTCAAAACAAGTCACAGGCATTTAAACCCAATGTGCAACGGCACCTCCTTTCCCTCTCTTCCTCTATGCCTTTGGACAGTTTTGTGACTTGATTTCGGTCACTTAAGGGCACCATACACCCTTAAGCGCCCCAATAATAATGAAAAAAACTGGCCTGACTTAACAAAGTCCTAGACACATCCGCACAAAGTCAAGACATGAACCAAATAGAAAACTAGTGGGCACTTTTAAAGAGAAGGCAAAATGGGCTCCTGCATCAAGAAACTCGTTAATCAGAGCAATACAAGGGGAGTGGAAAAGATTCAAGACTACTATGATCTAAAATAGTTAACTGGGTCAATGCCAAGGCGACTGCAAGCCGTTATTGATGCCAACGGTGGTCACGCAAAGTATTAAACTATTTTAAATAAATACATTTTTCCGTGATCTGCCCTGAGCTTGGATTTTGCAAATATTTATTTAAAACAATGAATGTCTGATTTTGATTGATTCCCGACTGAACACCTTGAATTTTTCACGGCTGCTGACAACACTCAAAGAGTATTAATTGTCGAAGACAGCACAATTTATACTTTTACTGACTCCGAACTTTGCCGTTTAGATCGGCGAAAAATTGCAGGTCCCTACAGAACAGTAGCTCACATTGTTATATTCAACATAAAATTTGTTCACAAGAGAAACTAAGAATGGTGGAAATAAACTGATTTTTGTTTTTGGCCAGTTTTTGCCTTGAAAAAAAAAAAAATAGAAACAAACTGAGTTGAAGAAAATAAATATGAAAAGGAAATTAAATTACACTGGAAATATATGACACTGTTTAATATTTGATTACTGCAGCATATATTCGCTTGATGGAATAAACCAACATGCTCTAAGTTTCAGCAGGAATTGAGAACCATTCTTGGATCACATTTCATCCTTGTTGGTGGCTCCATAAGTCCCGATTTTGCGTTTTAAAATTCCCTAGAGGTATTTTATGGGATAAACATCGGGGAACTGTGATGGCCACTCTATAACTACTATTTTATGGCGCGTTAACCACTCTTTGGGGGGTTTCGAAGAGTGTTTAAGGTCGTTGTTCTACATAAACACCCACTTCAGTGGCATAACCTCTTCGGCGAATGCCAGCAACACTTCATTACGGATGTGTTCGTGGTCATCTGAAAACATTCTGTTTTAACTCAAAAATAGGACCTAAGCCAGAAGCCGAAAGGCATCGCCAGATCATGATGTACCTTACACCACGATGCTCAATTGTTTGTTGGTGCACTTGGGATGAAATTCTGTGATTTTTGGATGTCTCACGTACGTTGTCCTAAAGGGACCAAACTAATAAATCTTGGTTTCATTGGTGGCCGCCGTGGCTAGTGGGTACAGTGCGACGCTCACACGCCGAAGGGTCTAGGTTCGATTCCCAGTTCAAGACTAATTTTTCGAATCTTTCACGGCACCACCTCTTCCGAGCTGCTGAAAACACCCAAAGAGTAGTAACTGTCTAAGAAAGCTTCTCAAATATCGCCGTTCAGAGTTATCAAAAATTGTAGGTCCCTTCTACTCATGAGAGAACAGTAGTGGGCACAACACGAGTAGTTTGACCAAGCTAGGCCCTGGTCCCCTGTGGACTGTATCGCCAACAATTATTATTATTATTATTATTATTATTATTATTATTATTATTATTATTATTATTATTATTATTATTATTATTATTATTATTATTATTATTATTATTATTATTATTATTATTATTATTATTATTATTATTATTATTATTATTATTATTATTATTATTATTATTATTATTTTTATTATTATTTTTATTATTATTATAATTTGGCAATTCACAGACCATTGGAAAAGGTTTAAACAAGACTGAACTGCACCTGAAAACTATTGATAAACATAACTTTTAGAATTTTTTTTCTTCTATTATATTTTTTTCGTCCTTAATATGCATACTACTCGCAGCTTTTTTTATTCAAGATAATTAAAACCCGATAAGACCACACTGCTGCATAATCTTAGTATATTTAGATTGCCTTAGCTTTCAGAAAGACGTTTTAAAGCATTGCTAAACGTTTATTCTTTTCACCACTGTATGTAAAGCATTTCGGTTGACGTCAGACCCATTTCTGACGCCGTATAACTAAAAAGTCAAGAAGAAAAATTCTCTTCTTCAAAAGGGTTAAGTGAAATCTGTGTTAGGAGGCGCTTCAAAATTATTTCTCCATTCACTCAATGAAGTACGATATTGAACCTGGCACAGCATGCCTCTCGCTGGCACAATCTTTTGTGGTATTTTCCAAAATTTATACAAAAGGCTGTTTCTTCTGAAATGTATTTCTATTCAAACTCAAATGACATCAACATGCATGTGCCGTCAATAGAAGTCCAGTAGTCGAGGGGGTGAAGTCATTTGTAGTGGCAACAAGAAAGCAAACCAAAGGCAATGAATCACATGAATCACATATGCGTGTTGTACACCAAATTTTACCCTTCAGAAACCTGTCAGAGCGCGACCTGTTAATAACTCTCCACATTTTAACACACTATCATTTGAAGTCTCGTACTTTCTGGTTTCATCCACAATTTGCCTTGCACTTCCGCTTTCCTCCTATCAAACTCTGCAAATAATACTTAAGAAAATTTAGATTGCCATATCATCCCGATTGTTAAGCAGTTTAGCATCGAAAATGGATTGTAATTTGATCCTTGCTGGAGCAGAAGAGCAGAGTCATGCGTGCAGATTGGATGCGGAGAAGATTTCGTCCGTGCGTCCTTGATGCGGCATGTTTACAAGTTGGCATTCGAAACCCTCCATTGGCCTCCGACGGCACATGTCAATTTAACTGCGTTATATCTAGAAAATTACCGTCTCCTCCCTCAGCTGCTTCAACATCCCCACCGAACCTCACCGAATCTCACGTACAACGCACAAAAGTATGTGATTTTCATCTACACTCCATCGATCTAAGAAACACCCTCACGCCATGAAATTAGAAGCAAATAACAACAAAAACGGATTGTCACCCGAAAAGGAAAGCTCATGTGTGACAAATTGAATTCATTCATGAAAACCCCGCTGTTCGAACTCACCCCGATAGGAATTTCGAATTTTCACTCAAAACACGTACGAATCTCATATCTGTCGCCATCGAGGGCGAAAGCTCGACCCTGCAACGCTTTGACAGACGTGTTGTGTCAAAGTTTTGGCTGTCGTCGTCGTTTTTTCCCACCAACATACACCAACAGAAAAACAACTATTCCAGCATAGAGAACTCACTGGAAGGCACATGCGTACCAAAGTTCGCCGAGGCGAATTCACACACACACACACATGCGCGCGTAGGTGCACAACTACTTTCTGTACAATCTAGTGACATCGATTTTCGACAAACGACCAACAGACTTGCGTGCGACCCCATCGTCGATACGAAATTACAATATCCCGCGAGCGAGAAGAAAAACACAAAGAAAATTCGTTGTAGCCACTTCGAACGAAGAACAAAAAAAAAAAGGAAAAAAAAAAACAACTTGCTCTCCATCAGGTCCTGTGTGCGAGTCCTGTGAGGCAGTTTCAGAAAATCCTTACCCCAGTCCGGATTGTGTTTTGTGTGATTTTCGTTGTCGTCGACTTTTTGCCAGTTCAAGAGTCAGTTCTTTTAAAACAAGCAGATCCCACGGCAATTTTGAAAGCGAAGAAAGGGATACACACTCTTCACGGCTGAATTATACAATATCCCAGTATCCCATTCACCACTGGCAGTGTCCTTGTGCGAACTTTTCTCGGTTTTCGTGTGTTGTGTTCGTTTTTTCGGTTTTTCCCTTTGAAAACTACGGTAAATATTCCATTCAATTTTTGCAGTTTAACTTTTGGGAACTTCAAGGAGCGTGGTCGTGTGTGTGTGTGTTTGTGAAAGGATGAAAGAAGAAAAATATCTCCTGTATACTAAGTAAATTGAAGGAAAAAAGAGCATCCTGCTGCTGCCACAGGGTGGTTGCTATTTTTAGCCATTTGATATCGATTAATACATAATACATGGCTCGTTTACATGTATTCTCTCTCTACGCCTAGATTCCGTGACTCTGTGTGTGTGTGTGTGTGTATGTGTGTGTGGGTGTGTGGAGTGAGTGTTCAGGGTGCGTGTTTAACTAGGTATGTGGAGTTTTGTTTGTTATGTCGAAAACGCATTTTAGTTTATATTGCTGAAACTAACGGTTTTGTTTTTGTTCTCTCTTCCTTTGAACAACCCTGGATGCTGTCGCACATTGTGCTCGCAACAACGAAAACCAACTGGACGTCTGTTTGGAAACGTTTGACGGTCCAATTTCTACCAGCTGTGTGAGATTGAGACGTCTCTCGTCGACGCAGCGTATTTCTCCCCAGCTGACCGAACACACACACCAACAGAGTCAACAGCAGCAAAAGCAGCAGACAGCGGCCCGTAAAAAGGAAAGGCGTTGAGAGTCCTGTGGGTTTTCTATAAAACGTAAGTTCAATCCAATTTTGGTTTACGAGCACTCCTTAGGACAAATTCCAAAGCCTGAGTTTAGCACTTTTCGGGTCAACATAGAATCCTTGTTTCCCTCCCTTTCTCTTTCTCTCTCACACTTTGCCTTTTCTCTCGTATATTCTCTCGCGCTCTCTATCTCTCGATGTTGGTCGGGTAATCCTGGCCAACGATGGGGATGTGTTGGGGGACTGTGTGATGCGAACGGGATGAGACAGTGTTCACTGGAGGGGGGGATGAGTTGACGTGGAGAATAAAAAAAAGGAGAACTTAAAAGAATAAAAATGGGAACTAACTGGAGCAGCTGGTGAGGACAACGGATGGGAGTCTGTGGGGCGGAGGGCCGGGGGCCGAGGGCCGGGGGCCGGGGGCCGGGGGCTTGTGCTGAACAAGGCAAGGTTGTTGGGAAACAGCATGCGGTGGAAGGACGGGAGGAATATATGCCAGCAACAGAAAATCGATAATTCTATGATGGAAATCTGGAAAAGTTCTTCCGAAAGTATCTATGTTCAGATATGAAAAAGAAAAGAGGAAATGAATTGAAGAAAGGACGATAAGAGTTGGTTCGTGTATGTGTGCGCTGTTGATCGAAGTACAGTGAGCCCAACAAATTGCTTTTTGATACATCCCATGGTCCGTGATGGATACTTCAGCGAGTGCGAGTGGGAATTTGAGGCAATATTTCGGGACTGACCTTGTCACAAGATGATTGCGATTTCTTTCGTACTTGTGTGTGCTTCTTGTGTTTGACTGATGACGATGTGTTTTTGTGCAAACTGTTTGTCATCTGTTTGAACAGTGGATGGGAGGCGAGCTAATCTGTCTCTTGTCCGTTGGAAAGAGAGTTCGGTTTTGTTACAGAATCGGACTCTTGTGTTGGAGGTTTTTCCTTGAATTCGGGTCACATATAGTTTGTTGTGCAAGTTTTGAAGATTTTCTTTCACTTTTCTGAGAATGACCAACCAATTGATTTTGTGACGGCAGGTAGATTGGAAGTCAATTGTGAATGTATTCAGTGGATTCTCTGGTGGGGTCTCAGCGAATATTTTCTTGTTGAAATTTGACATTGATGGAAGAGGTTCATTTTCTTAAAATCTTCCGTTATTCATGATCATTGTGTTCTAGAGAGCAGATTTCAAAACTGTGCACAGTCACCTAAAGTTTGGAATTTCTTGGAATTAGATTTGTGCCCATGCCTGCATGTACCTGATTATGATTATTCAATAGGGACATTTGAATTTAAAACACTGGAGAGTGTCTACATTGTCGCAGCGACTTCTGCCCAATTGTAATAAATTAGGGCAGCAGACTCTTTCTCAAAGCAAACCTTAATCTCCGATGAATTCTTCACCGTTTTCTGCACATCGTCAAATGATTTCCGATGTCATAACTCCACGCTTTCGTGTTTCGAATGTCTCATAACTAAGCCTCCTCTTCCTTGTTTTTCTTTCTATGGTCTTTCTACCAAACCAATAGGACCCTCCTCTAAGCACAGTTTCTCGCAAGTTCTCCCCGGTCACTCATATCAGGTTGAAAATGAAAGGTCTTGGAATCAATTTAATACATTGAACTTCTGCTGTGTGCTACTGAAGATGCAGAGTTGGAACTTCCGATCTATTTTCTTCTTCAAAGAATAAAACCATAACTTCCGTCCAAAGTTGTTTATTTAGGACAGATCCAAATATTTTTGAGAAGTCAAAAAACAATGCCTTTGTCTAAGACAGACGCTAGTGCACACAAAATATTGCTGCTAAGTGTCATACCTTTCCAATGGAGGAGGCAATCGCTTCCAGTATCTTCCACGACTTGCAGGTGGCGCCATCTTTCGAAAACGGACCGAATTAATTTGTAACCAATATGTGTACTCCATGTAAGCATTGTTTACATAGACGCTTGACTAAGTGTTGTACACCTCATTGCATCATCGGCAAGAGCGCAAGCAGAATCAAACGCTGTCATTTCCAAAACCAAACAAGAGTACCAATATCCGCTTTGAAGACTCTGCGCCCTAAAACAGGACAAATTTAATCAGACACAATTCGTTCTCGTTGTGTATTGAACACAAACAAAAGATGGACTCATTAAAATAAATCTGTGCTTCATCTGTTTCAGAGTTTTCTGTCTGGATTGACTGCGAGGCGAAAGTGGGCTGAATCCCTTTCTCTCTCCTAGTGTTTACTGGCTATTCTGATAGCTCTTGATGTTAAGCGTTCTTTCTTGCAGTGAAGCTCATTTGAAACAGTCCTACACTGATAGGCACTAATTTTGTTACCCTTTAAATCTATGAAAAGACTCAGTCCTTCGTTTCGGTCCAGTTATACATCCCAAAGGAATACATGGTCATCTTCCTTTCAAGTTCAATATACAGTGCTCCACAAAAGTTTAGGTAAAGAACGTATGATTAATAGGAAAAGACTGTCATTTGACAGCCTTTTACATTTTTTATGTCGTTGACGTACCCAGATTAATATGGAAAAAATCAAAATTTTTCCATATTAGCTGGAAGTACCAAAATTTGGTTTCACAAAGGAAAACGAAATAAGTCTAACAGACGAATCTCTTACATGCAATTCGTTTAGTGCTTTGAGTAAGTAGGTTGTCCTGCCTGGTAGCACAAAGGACCAGCCTTTGAGACTGAGTGCTCCAGTGCAGTGTATTTCAAACCTCCAACAAAAAAAAGATTGTCTGCCTGCCTTGGCTTGAATGGTTAGCCGAGAGCAGACCAACGAACAAAGGCAGCTATCTGTTGATTTACATACCAAGCGAGAAAAATCCTACTCTTAAATATCGATGAACGTAAATCAATATTGTTCTGTTATCCACAAAGGGATTGACAAAGGGATGACAATTTAGTAGATAACACTGAAACATCTGGACGTCCCCCTAAGCAAAGCGATGAAAATGAGATAAGTGCTGCAAAAATTGCAAATGCGTTGAACAGGCACAACACAACACAAGTTCAATTCGAAACTGTGCGCCGCGCAATTATAGACAAAGGTCTATTCTCCCGAAAATCAAGTGAAAAACCTCCACATATCTGCAATTTACCAACAAAAGCAATTGAGTTTCCTAAAGAGTAAGTTCATTGGTTTAGAGAGGATTGAAGTTAAATCTTTTTCTTCGATGTATCAATATATTGCATGTGGAGAAGAATTGTGGCCGCTGTGGCGTAGTGGGTAGAGTGCGACGCTCACACGCCGAATGGTCTAGGTTCGATTCCCAGCTCAACACCAATTTTTCGAATATTTCACGGCACCACCTCTTTCGAGCTGCTGACAACACTCAAAGAGTAATAACTCTCTAAGAAAAAGCTTCTCAAATTTCGCCGTTCTTCTTCTTCTTCGGATGGCGCTACAGTCCGGGGTGGACCTGGGCCTCAACCAACATGCCTCTCCAGCTAGCACGATCTCTTGCCAGCTGTCTCCAATTGCGCACTCCAAGATGGTTGAGGTCCTTTTCCACTTGTGTGCGCCATCTCAGTCTAGGAAGTCCCCAGTTGCGTTGTCCCTGTGGTTCGGATTCGAAAACTCTTCGGGCCGGAGCAGTGCTGTCCATGCGCCGTTCGGAGTCGGCAAAAAAGTGTAGGTCCCTTCTACTCGTGAGAGAACAGTATCGCGCACAATACGAGTAGTTGATGAGCAAGCTAGGCCCTGGTCCCCCTCTGGACTTTAGCGGCAACAATTATTATTATTATTATGTGGAGAAGAGCATGAAGTTCCTTCAATCCAAAACATACGATTTAGACTGTGCGACCTAAAATGGAGTTGGTGGACTGCTGGTTTGGGGGACATACACCACCTGCTGGAATGGGAAAAGTCGTTTTCATTGAAAAAAATCATGGACCAGCACGTCTTCTTAGTTGTTCCATAAAATAGTCTAAGAGAAAGTGCCGTTAAACTTGGAATCCCAGCTGATTTTCCAGAGAGACAAACTCTGTCTGCTCTATAATACGGGTAGACGTCAGAGCCCTGAGAGCAATTGTGCGACAGACTAGACTAACTTTAGAAACACATCGGATCTCTAACAAAATACAATTAAAATAAATGGAAGAAGAAGTAATCGGGCGCCGTGGCGTTAGACGCTCACACGCTAAAGTTCTGGGTCCGATTCCCGAAAACCTCTAATTTTTCACGGCACCGAGCTGCTGATAACACACAAAGAGACAATAGTTGTCCAAAAAACTGCTTCATTCACTTCGCCGTTCGGTGTCGGCAAAAATCGGTAGGTTCCGCACGCATAACATGAGTAGCTGATGAGTAAGTTAGGCTCTAATTACGCCACACAATTATTATTATTAAAGAAGTAATAAGCCCATTCAACGCCACACGGCTTCCAGTAAAACATTGAGCGCTTAAAGTTTGTTTTCGCTGTTGGTCCTTTTTTTTAATTTAATGCGGGTGAACCAACATTTTTGTGGAACACTGTATCTTTTCCTTACCCCGTCGTTTATCTTGGAATGAAGCCAATTTAGACATATGAAGAGCGTTTTCTCTTTTGCTTAAGATAATGGGGCGTTTTAAAGTAATGTATGAAATAACACATCACTCAATAAGTCCCGCGTCTAATCAATAAAACACATTTTCTAGACAAAATTCGATTTTATTCATAAACATAGTTTCCTTCAAGAGTGATACAATCAGTCCAACGCAGCTCTAACTTTTCGATACCATTTCGATAGAACGATTTATCTTTGACCTCAAAATAGGCTTCAGTTTCAGCGATCACCCACCTTCTCGTTCAAGCATATTTTTGAGGTCAGAAAAGAGGTGGAAGACGCTGGGGCCAGATCTGGACTGGGTTCACTGCATCTCTCTTTAACTCGAAATGCTTGCTTGATTGTTGAACAATTTTGAGTCAAAATCTTAAGCAGTCCACGAGGTAACCAATCTGCAACAGCCCACAAACAGTGACTATTTATTTTGGGATGTTTTGAATCATGTGAGAGCAGACATTGCTTCAAGATTCGAGAATTTGCTTTTTTCCAATTACACCGATTCAACCGTTTGATGCCGATAACAAACTGAAGGTCAGCTATACGATCGTCAAGCAAGTTCAATAGCAAACATGACACTGGCTTGTCGTGTCTTTAATGGGAAATTCGAAGAGAAACTGAAATCGACGGGTCAAAACATTGGAATTGAGATCTGAGTTAATCACATCATTAGCTTGACTCAAGGGATTAAACGCAGCAGGTATTCCCTTGAAACTTTCAGAGTGACACTGTGAAGAATTGCCTTGATAGATGGTTTAAAGCAACAGAGTATGATTTTTACAGTTTCAGTATTTCAAAAACACAAAACTTCATTTTTGTAAACCCCATTTTTTATTAATTCAAGTTGATTGAAAAAAAGTAAGATTCCGCTTTAGTATCTTGAAAATATTTGAGTATTCGTTCGCTCTCAAAAGATGGCGCCACCTACAAGTTGTGGCTGTTCCTGGAAGAGATTTCCTACTTTATTGGAAAGATGTGATATTTGTCAGCAAAGATAAGTGTGCATCACCCTTTTCTCTACACAAAAACTTTGTTTTTTTTTGCTCCAGAAAATATCCGGGATTGTTGTTTGAAATAAACAACATTTGCGGGAAGCTTTTTATGATTTTTAATTGAAGCAAAGTTCAACTGAAGCCCATCGAACGCTTGTGTAGTAAAAGTAAATGGTAAATTCCATTTATTGCTGGAGCGGACGGACTGTCCGCAGAACTATTTAAAGCAGCTGGAGATGACCTGATTGGGCGCATGCACCAGCTCATCTGTAAGATATGGAAAGCATGCCCGATGATTGGAAACTCAGCGTCGTTTGCCCGGTTCACAAGAAAGGAGACCCCTTTGACTGCGCCAACTACCGAGGGATTAGTCTCCTGAACATCGCATACAAGATCATCTTTGCCGTATTGTGTGAGCGTGTGAAACTGTTTGTCAATGACCTGATAGATCCCTACCAGTGTGGTTTCAGGCCAGGGAAGTCCACTATAGACCAGAACTTCACATTACGGCAGATCTTGGAAAAGACCCAACAAATGCAAATTGACACTCACCACCTATTCGTCAATTTCAAGGCTGCATATGACAGCGTGCATAGAGACGAGCTATACAGTTCCACGTCTAGGTTTGGCATTCCTACCAAACTCGTCAGATTGTGTAGGATGACGATGGAGAACTCTCGCTGCTCCGTCAAGGTCGGTAACGAACTCACCGAGACCTTCAATGTCAAAAACGGTTTAAGACAAGGCGACGCACTGTCATGTGACTTCTTTAACATCATCCTCGAGAAGATCGTGCGTAACTCACAAGTCAACACCAGAGGCACGATCTTCCAGAAGTCAGTTCGATTGCTAGCTTATGCTGACGACATTGACTTAATTGGACGAACACAGAGAGCCATCAATGAGGAATTTGCTGGCATTGAAGCCGAAGCGGCTAAAATGGGTGTGGCGGTAAATGAGGGCAAAACAAAGTACATGCTGTCATCAAGGAAGGACACACAACATCGACGTCTCGGACGGAGCGTCACACTAGGCAGCAGAAACTTTGAGGTAGTCAAGGACTTCGTCTACCTCGGCTCCGCGGTAAACAGGGACAACAACACCAGTACCGAAATCAAACGCAGAATCACTCTTGGCAATCGCTGCTTCTTTGGCAATTGAGTACTAAATCCCTCTCTCGAAGGACTAAGCTCGCTTTATATACCAGTTTGATCATCCCCGTCATACTATATGGCGCGGAATCTTGGACGTTACCAAAGACGGATGAGGAAGCCCTTAGTCTCTTCGAGAAGAAAGTATTGCGTGCGATTTTTGGTCCTGTTTGGGATGATGGCATCTGGAGGAGAAGATTTAATGACGAACTCTATGAGCTGTACAGCGACATGCGCCTGGTTAAGCGTCTACGGATACAACGCTTAAGATGGCTAGGCCATGTAGAGCGTATGAACACCACTGCTCCGGCCCGAAAAGTCTTTGAATCCGTACCATTGGGACAACGCAACAGAGGACGACCTAGACTAAAGTGGCGCACACAAGTGGAGAAGGACCTCAACCAACTTGGAGTGCGCAACTGGAGAGAGGTAGCGAAAGATCGTGCTGGCTGGAGAGGTATGTTGGTTGAGGCCCAGGTCTACCCCGGACTGTAGCGCCACAAGAAGAAGAAGAAATTCCATTCCAACCGATAAATGATCCAAAGAATGCTTCTGCTGCATCAAAAGTGGGGATTTAAGCCTCGAAGACGGAGAGCATCTTGGCCAGTCCGAGAGGAATTTGATGCCACATAATAGTACATGTTCCACTAACATTATATAAATGGAGTACTTTTCATAGCTATAGAACTTTGAAATGGAATAATATAAACATGAGTTTACTTAATAACAATGGGATTTACTTTATTTAAAAGGCTATCTTCTGGCATTTGATAAACGGTCTGCTTTGGACAGAATTAAATCTGAATGATATTCTATAAATATTTATTGCCGCCCAACAGCGGCCAGTAGTGTGCGACGCTAACACGTAGAAGGTCAAGGTTCGATTCCTGGCTGAACACCTCGAATTTTTCACGGCACCACCTATTTCGAGCTGCTGACAACATTCAAAGAGTAATAACTGTCTAAGAAAGCTTTTCAAACTTCGCCATTCGGAGTCGGTAAATAAGGGACAGTCCCTTCTACTTGTGAGAGAACAGTAGCGCTCACAACACGAGTAGTTTATGATCAAGTTAGGCCCTGGTGCCCCACGGAATGTCGCGCCATACAATTATAGTTATAACAATGGCCACTAAATCACGATCAGTCGGTAACATTCGAAAATCATCTGAAAGATGAAAAAAAGTGATAATGGGCCAAATTTGTACACCCAGTATGTTTAATACTTGCTAAACAAAGTGTTGCCAACATCGTGTTTTTAACATTCACATAAAATTAACATTTCAAGTCTTTTGGCACACATGGGAACATTACAAATCCACAAAGGGATTCAACGCTACGAAAATGAAAATTTAGTAGATAACACTGTAACATCAGGACGTCACCCTAAGCAACGCGACGAAGTTAAGATATGTGCTACAAAAATTGCAAATGCGCCCAACTGGCATAACACAACACAAGCTTAATTGGAAACTACACATCGGTATATTCTTTCGAAAACCAAGACTTACAAGAAACTTACAAGAAAGAGGAATTGAGTTTCTTAAAGAATTAGTTCTTTGGTTTACAGCTGATTGGAGTTATTCCCTTTTCTGTTATTTTGCGTTTTTGGATCAAAGGATCTTCAAAGTGTGTACGATCTGTTTAAAAGTCATGTTCATAGAAACAGAATCCTAATTAATTACAAATTAAGAGTTATCCGCTTGTTTAGAGCCTTAAACGAGATTCTTTTATGTTTAGGATACCGATATGCATGTCATATCTTTGCCTGCAAGAAGAGATAAAAAGTCAAATTCCAAGCACCAACCACAAGCGAAACAATCTGAGAATATTCATCCATTTAAAATAAATCACCCTCCTCACTCTTATGGCAATTTTAAACTCTTTACGAGGCAATTAAATCGCACTGAAAGGAAGTTTTTATGTCAAATTCAGTGCTAAAATTTTTTTAAAAGAAAATTCAATTGCTTCCCGCGGGCATTGTGTGCCGAGAGCTTGTTGGAAAAATTATTACTCCTCAGCCTAAATAAAGGAGAAGGTGCCCTTTAAGACTGATTCGGCATCTAAACGAGACATTCCCTCGTTTTCAGAACGTGGGTTGGATTCAAGTATTCCATTAAACATGCCATTTTGTGCAATCCAACTCGCCTCTTCGCCTTCGGTCCTACCGTGCATGTCGTGTGAAAACTTTCTTTCAGCCACCGCAGGAATTGACAAATTTCCATGGAATTCCATTCAGATTGTCATTTTCCTAAGTGACTGCCACCTTGACCTGGGGGCCAATGAATTACTCATGAAGTTTGTGCAAACCTGCACCTGCACTGAAGAGTGGCGTGTGTCTGCTTAAAGGCGAAGAGAGCTCGAAAGAAATTGCTTTCTTAAATGAACAATTTTTGCATGACAAGGCTTAGTTGGAAGATAGAAAATGAAGTTCTCCTCATTTTTCCTTTGACCTTTGTGTCGATTGGGTCACGTACATTTCGGAAATTTGTTTTTAACTTTTTATAGCTTCGGATTTGTGAACACAAGACAACTTGGGGAAGTCTGACACTTTTTTGGCACTCTGAAGTGCCTTATAAACCATAACAGACTTTTTACAACAGAAAACGAATGTTGTGTCCTTCAGTCCCACCGTTGTAAAGAAATGAGAAACTTTTGAAAATTTAAAAAAAGTTCGTTTTGTGAGTAAACACCAGTTTCACTCTAGCAATTGATGGATTTATTCGCAAACAGTGGCAGAACTAAGAGACGAGAGAGAATCTTGTGAACAGAGCCATCGGCAGCATTTTTGGTTGTTAAAAATTTTACTGATACTGGATATTTAGAAAACCAAGGCCAACAGGACCGTCAACCATCTTTTGTGCAGCTGCAGCAGCGTTTTTTTTCGGATAGTTGATAAACTTCACATACTTTTCTCTGCATCTCTGTTTCGTTGGGATATTTGTATAGAAAACCGAAGGCGGGCCAGTAGAAAACGCAGTCATATTAGCCCTTTTGAGACACTAAGGAAAATTGCAAGATGACTGTTTTGAGTCTTAAACTCCTTTGCGATCCCCGAGAAAAAAATTTGCAGTTAAAAGTGCTGCAACCATGCACTAAATTGTTTTATCTTTCGTCCTTCTACGACATTTTGACGGAACTTGTTCTTGCATTGAAAAATGTTCGCCCCAGTTTGGAATAAGGGGAAGCTAATGGGTTTTGTATCAAAAATCTTAAGATGTTTCGTTGTAAGAGGCAAACGCGTTCACGACCAAACCACAAGAAATTACATGTTCCATTAACAGTATAGAAAAGGTGTTCTTTTCAGAGGTATTGAACTATGAAATGGAATAATATAACCATAGTTTCTCTTAATTACGATTAAATTTGCCTTATTCGAAAGACAATCTTCAGGCATTTCAATTTAAACATGGTTTCTGACATATGTCTGGCATTTGACGTAATTAAATCTGGACGATTATATATGTTGGCAAACTGCTGGCTATTGACGTAATTAAATCTGGATGGCCTTCTATAAATGTTTATTGTTTATAACAGCAATAACGCGAAAAATATTCCTCAAGTGGTTTCCCGTCTTGTGCCGACTTAGTTTACCTTCTTCGCATCTCTCCACAGGCAAAAGTGGGAAAGTCTTGGATTTCAATTCACTTAGCCGTAAAGCTTCATGTGACCGGCGTTTGTGATTATCACACGTTTCCTTCAACAAATTAAGCGTGGAAGTGTGTTGTGTGTTGTGGCGAGTTGTGTGACATGCTGCGCCGTATTGTTAAAACCACTGCTCCTGCATTGCCTAAAAAAGAATCGGAAATCAAGGCTCTAAAGTGGTCACCATTGACTACCATTCTGGCCAGTATTGTTTTTCAAAAAAGTACGAACCAATTACTTCACCAACCCAAAAAGCAATCGTGTGCTGAGTCAGTTCTTGTGGATGGTACCTCAACATACACTTAAGGATTACCATCACTCCAAAAATAGAAATTTTGTTTGTTGACGTATTCATTCGACAAAAAGTGAACCTGATCGTTAAACTGAATTCCATTCTTAAGATTGGGATCTACAATAATTTTGGTTTGAGCCCTCTCTTCCTCAATACCTTCGGCCTGTGACCTGACTTGATTCCGGTCACGTATAATACCAAATAACTTTGAGCGCTCCGAGTATAAGAACAAAATCAAAATCTACGCGAAAATTGACTTTCATCGGTTTAAACTTGAAATAAACAAAATACCAAATCTGCGCGGAAATTGACTTTCATCGGTCTAAACTTGAAATTAATCACTCGACAGGTGACAAAATGGCTTCCAGTTAAAATTGTGTTACCAACTTGAAGTTTAATACCTTAAGAAAATACACTTGGTGTGCTCCCGTACCCGAAACAAACAACACAAAATGGTACAAAACAGCACAAACCAGCGCAATGGCCGTTTCCGTATACCGAAAAAAATGGTATTTAAATAATTTAACGTCAAATGAGCGCTCTCTAGAGTGAGCAAAATATTTCCCAACCCTGCCCATTTTAACACAAGAAATTTTTTGGGACGATTGTTGCTTTTCTGTCAAATTAATTGGCGTGCGTACAAAGATAAGTGAGCACTGGATCATTATCTCGGTGTATGTGTCTCAAATTTGTTGTTTTTTTGTTCCAGTGAGCACTGGATCATTATCTCTGTGCATGTGTTTTAAATTTTGTTGTTTTTTTGTCTTCTGTATCCAAAAAGTGAATTTGGCATTTCATTATGACATACTTTACACATTTAGTTTAGATGCGTTCCCGCACTTTGTCTCTTTCTGAGAGAGATTTACCTCCACTCTTTAACAAATGACAGACTTCAGAATTTGGTACAGAAAGTACTGGAACACACCCTCTCTTATAGACAGTCATTTTTACCAGTTTCTGTTTTCTGTTTCTAACAATTTTTTTTAACTTTAATGTACTATACATTCGAGTTTAAAAAAAATCGTTAGAAAATCAGAAATTATATTCATGGCAAGATTCTTAAGAAAGCTATGCGTTCTGTCGTTTCCTTTTTCAAACTTGTGAGAACCTAGTTGTAGACACTGGATTTGGAGGGCATAATTTCATTCGACTGAAGGTCTTTTTATCTCTATTTATCGATTCCCGACGGAACACCATGAATTTCTCACGGCACCACCTCTGTCTAGCTGCAGTTTCTGTTTTGCTTGCACCACAGTATGCAAAGAACAAGGACGTGTACGAATGTGCATGAGCCTGACTGTATTTCTAAAGAACTTGAAACACAACATGTCTCTCATGACCGGCCAAATTGCTCACTGGTGCGCAAGAGAACAGAAGAAAATCGAATACACCGAAAAAAGATGTTATTCTGAAAGCAAAAAGCTATTTCACACAAGTTTTGCCGTAAGAGGCTGGATGTCAACGACTCATTTTTAGAACAGGAAAATGGAGCTGTGTCCCTCTCAACTTGGAGTGTAGTTGTCTTCTTATAACTCCTCTCAAACAAACGAAAGGTCAATTGTCTTGTTCCCTGCTAACAACAATTTTAATTTCCAAATATCTGTCTGACTTGAAACACTTCACAAAAATGTGTAATTGGGTTGAGAACTCATTTTTTTGGTAGAAAAGGTGCGAACGCTTAGATTTGTTTTTCAAATTTATTATTGAATCTCCTATTGGTTGTTAAGAAAATGGGGCGTAAACTAAGCGTGAAACACAACGAATGAGTAAAACAATTTGAAGGTAAAGGCCAAGACGGGTGAAATTCGGGGAAATAAATCTAAAGACAACCATCATAATCTCTTAGCATGACATCATCGTCAAAATCATCGCCAAAATCGTCCAATCTCTGGCATCCTTTGACTGCCTCAATCTGATTCGTTGAATAATTTCGTTACCTTATCTCGGCGAGAATCTTTGAAGTGCGAGCTAAACCAGAAAATTGACTTAACAACCCCGGGCAAGCGTTTGCTCACTCCCCACGCGGAGTTTTTTGACTGACTGTACTTGTACACTGTCCCCCATTTTCACCCTTCGAGTGAGCTCGTTTTTTGTTCCTCCTCTATTTCACCACCACTGGGAGGGGTATCATTTCTCGCAGCGGGTTTCCATTCGACAAGTGATGAAATTCCGAGGGCGGATGACAATGATATACGTTTCAACTTTCCCGCTCCCAGGCGAGTGCCTCGCACACCATCGACGGCTATACACGTCGAAATCTGTGGTGGGCGACAATGGCCCGAGTGGGTGCATAGTTCGCCCGGGCGTCATCGGTCCACCCTCGGCGGAGGGGAATTCTTTTGGCAATATTCTGGTTCGCTTTGTGATTACATTTATTGGCACTGCGGATGGATTTTATTTAGTTACGTGTCTGCAAGGGAATTACGCAAATGCGGGCACTAATTAATCATTCACGGCGTTGCTGATTGATAAGCGCTGGCTTGTTGGCCGGCTGCGAAAGTGAGGCGGGATGCGCGTGATGTATGCCCTGCCAGAGCCCTGATCTGCTCAGACATGAGTTATGTCCCGAGCAAGTGTTCAATCAATAAAACGAGGAGCGTCGCCTTTAGTGCAAGGTGTGTTGTTGTGGATTAGGTGCGGGACACGTAATACTCTCTAACACCGCGGACCTGGGATGAACCGCGTGCGTACCCGATTAATTAATAAATCGTCCGTCCGTCCGTCCGGTTGGGCGAGGGGTAATTAAAGGCGTTCAGATTTTTTCTCGTTGTACAGTCGGATGGAGTGGGTGATCGGTGGGATTTGCTGAATTTTTTATGGTCCAGTGTTTGCGTACGGTCGTCGCGGCGGCCGTTCGGCGTGACAGATAACGATGGGGCCCTGCATAATAAGCACGGGCGCGTAGTACACATTTGCGTGATAAATTGCTCCGGCACGAGGGTCTGAGCGATGCACGGCAAAGAAAGACCCGACACCCCATCAAGGACTGCATCAATATTTATAAGGACGGTAATATCCGTCAGCTGACGTGGCTGTGGGTATACACACTGACGACGGGGCACCGGGAAGTGAGAAGATGGATGTAAACTTGTGTAACCGGGTTGTGTGGTTTTCTGTTGCAGGGAGGAATGATAGATGGCAAACGCAGGGGATGCTGTCAATGACGGAGAATGAATTTGGTTATATGGGATATTTGCATTCCGCAGCGTAACTCGATGCACACGGCAGAGATGGGATTTTATTGGATTACGCTGCACAGGAGTGTTACGTGATGCCCCAAGTGAAGGAGGCTTCCCATTGGAATTGCGGCTGATGGGAGAACGGGTTGCCCCGTGGAACACGTTTTGGTTGAGTGTCTAAAGGCAAATATTATTTGACTCTTGTGTAAATTGAAGATGTGTAGACTGAACGCAGTTTATCCCTCTGGAATCGAATGGAGTCGGCAAACATTTACTGGGTGTCTTTCGGGAGTATGTGTCCTTTCGCGAGAGCATTGAAAGTTGATTTTGTTTTTGAAATCACTAAAAGAGGCAGAGTATTTGAAGAAATTAGAGGAGGCTTTTGGGATGAAGAGCGTTGGCAGTGTGAGGGGAACAAGTAACTTCACTTCTTGGTCTACTGCCTGACTTCAATCAAACAAAAGCAAATAAGATTCGTTTTGGCAAAGGGTTGTAACTTTTTCATGGCTGTTGAAGATTTGTCGTGTTTTTCATGGCTGTTGAAGATTTGTCGTGTTACCTTGGATTGGATGCCGTTCTCCGACATCATCACATAAGACTTCTCCATCTCCATCTCCATCCTATTCTATCTTCTTTCAAGGGATGACCACTTTGAAGGCTAGCCTAGAAAAGAGACTGGGACAAAACCCCTGATGTAACAACTAGTGCTGAGTGCCATGTTGCTTATTTTTTCTCTTGAAAAGACAAAGGGCTTCCTAATTTGCTTTATGTAACGTCCAGCTTTCGGAGCCATAAAACAGGACTGAGATAATTTAGCTGAAATACAGAGCCAGCTTCTTCTTCTTCTTGTTGTGGCGCTACAGTCCGGGGTGGACCTGGGCCTCAACCAATATGCCTCTCCAGCCAGCACGATCATTCGCCAGCTGTCTCCAGTAGCGCACTCCAAGTTAGTTGAGGTCCTTCTCCACTTGTGTGCGCCACTGTAGTCTAGATCGCCCTCTGTTGCCTTGTCCCAATGGCACGGATTCAAAGACTTTTCGGGCCAGAGCAGTGGTGTTCATACGCTCTACATGGCCTAGCCATTTTAAGCGTTGTATCCGTACCCGCTTAACCAGGCGCATGTTAGTGTACAGCTCATAGATTTCGTCATTAAATCTTCTCCTCCAGATGCCATCAACGCAAACAGGACCAAAAATCGCACGCAAAACTTTTCTCTCGAAAAGACGAAGGGCTTCCTCATCCGCCTTTGCTAACGTCCAATATTCCGCGCCATATAGAAGGACGGGGATGATCAAGCTGGTATATAAAGCGAGCTTTTTCCTTCAAGAAAGGGTCTTTTTACTCAATTGCCTCTTGAGGTCAAAGAAACAGCGATTGGCAAAAGTCATTCTGAGTTTGATTTCGGTACTGATGTTCTTGTCTCTGTTTACCTCGAAGTTTCTGCTGCCTAGTGTGACGCTCCGTCCGAGACGTCGATGTTGTGTGTCCTTCCTTGATGACAGCATGTACTTTGTTTTGCTCTCATTTACCGCCAGACCCATTTTAGCTGCTTCCGCTTCAATGCCAGCAAACACCTAATTGGTGGCTCGCTGTGTTCGTTCAACCACGTCAATGTCGTCAGCATAAGCTAGCAATTGAACTGATTTCTGGAAGATCGTACCTATGGTGTTGACTTGTGAGTTACGCACGATCTTCTCGAGGATGATGTTAAAGAAGTCAGTGTGTGACCTTGTCTAAGACCAGTTTTGACATTGAAGGTTTCGGTGAGTTCGCTACCGACCTCGAGGAAGCAGCGATAGTTCTCCATCGTTATCCTACACAATCTGACGAGTTTGGTAGGAATGCCAAAACTAGACGTGGCACTGTATAGCTCGCCTCTATGCACACTGTCATATGCGGCCATAAAATCGACGAATAGGTGGCGAGTGTCGATTTCCACTTCTTGGGTCTATGCCAGGATCTGTGATAAAGTGCAAATCTGGCCTATCGTGAACTTAACTAGCCTGAAGCCACGCTGATAGGGACCTTCCAGTTTGTGGATAAACGGTTTAGAACGCACAAACAATACGGTAGAGGGTATTTTGTATGCCTGATCCCTCGATAATTAGAGCAGTCAAGGTGATCTCCTTTCTTGTAACGAAGAAGCTGAGATTCCACTCATCGGACTTGCTTTCCTCTTCTTTGCGAGTGTAGAAGTTTTTCATATTTCTTACACAAACCATCCAGAAATTGACAGTAAATATAATTGGGTTGTTGTATCATAGAATTGTCGTGAAGCTTTTCAAATGGTACCCGAGCAGGACAAAATGCAAGAAGGGAAATAATTTTCACTCCCAAGTGGTATTCGTTTTTCGATTCTACACATTTGAGAACCCAGAAACCAAAAATCTTGTTCACTTCTAATGAGAGCTTTCGGTGTACAACTAGCTCAAAGTTGGAACTTTGAAATCTTAAAAATTGAATGTTTTTTTTTTCAAGAAAATTTAATGACACATATTTTTTAAAGTAAGACTTTGAACATGATGTTGTGTTTATTTGAAAGGGCATACATTTAACCTTTAAACTGCATCAACAGTTTTTTCAATCTGACCACCACTTTTCTAGACCAGCCTTTTCTTTAAGGCCAGCTTTTGCAGGAAGTACTTCTCTGTTTAGTGGAGCATAGCAAAAGTGTTCCAGGACGCTTCAACGGGGGGGGAAAAAAAAACTTTTCTTAAAGTTTCAAATATTCTTTATCGATAGTGCGAAAACAAAAAGTAATTTCTTGCAGTTTGGGAGAACCAGTGGAGCATTCTCAAGCATTTTCCGGCATTTTGTTTTAATTCTCCTAAAATTTCCTTTCTTGTTCCCTTCTTATTGTGCTTGTATCGTACAAATATCATGGGCATGAACCACTAAGTAGTGAAGCGCAAGTCCTTTTACATAAATTTCAACTTTACAAATTTTTACAACAAATGTGTGTTAGTTTATAGTACTGAATGTAATTTTTCTATATAGGTAAGAATTCTACCTTCAGTTTGAGCTTAAATTTACTGTCATTAATTGTTATAAAATATTTTTTTTAGGTACTTAAACAAAAAAAAGAGTTTTTTTCAATTTCTTAACTTAAGATTATTCTGTTATCCTTTATGCTATATCTACCGTATTTTGAAATCAGGACGATACTGATACTCTATTCTAAATTTCATTATCAATTTCATGACGATCGGTCAAGGGGTGCAAAAGTTGCAGATTTACGAAAGCTCCACTGTGCGGCAGAAGCTGCTGTTGTCCGTTCGTTGATCATCAATTTGGGACGCTTCTGTGATTATTGCATGTGCCCATTGCACAACTACCTTCATCTGGTTTCAAATCTAACACTGAACACAACTAAAAGAAAAAATCCGCTGAAGGCTCTCAACTTCATTTTCCAGTCACAAGTTTTAAAAGTCGCTATCATCTGCGTGACCTCATGGTACAGCGCAGCCCTGCTGCAAGCTATGACTTGTGACATCAACACAAGGCAAAATTAAAGCACGCGTCCAACTGCCAGCAACATCCCTTAATGGACAGTCATTGTCACTGGCAAGTGTCGCCGCGAAAACTTGACCAAGGATAAGAAACTCACACTTGCCGACGACAGTGGGTCGCTTCAATCTCTTGCAATTACTTAAGCAAAACCCTCCCAAAGGCTTACGCCATCTTTTGCATTATTTCTGAGAATAAAGTGTTCTCCGACGCCCCCGGTCGGTCGGGAGTTTTCCCATTTCCGCTGGTTGGTTATTCAAAAGTATTTACAGGTCACCGGAGGATCCCGGGGTGATGTAATCGATGGATGGTGTTTGTGCTGTTCCGTCGTTTTGGTGGCCACAACGGTTGACGGGTTGTGGCTGACTGTGATGTTTTGCCATTTCCTTGCAAGCAGATTTTCAGTTCTTACGAGTGGACGACTGCCGTTGTGGCAGTGTGTGTGTGGGTGTGAGTGTGTATGGATGGCGTGGGATGTGATAAAGTCACTGCCAGCGATGAGGCGACATTCATTCATTTGCCAGACGTCCCACCACAACTTGCTGCCCTTGAAACCCTTCTGCGCGTCGAGACTTGTGGAGATCCACTAGAGTGGGTGGACGAGTGAGGGCTGTGCACATAATGAATGTAAGAAGCCTTAGTTTACATGGAAATAGATGCGTTTGCCTTGGAGTCTTATTTTTCCGCTGAGATAACTTTCTGGGGAGTGGTCGTGCACAAGGGATGGGTGTGACCCTGCGGTGGAATATGATTTATGGATAAGGCGCCTTTTGGATTCTTTTAGAAGGATAAACATAGTCCGACAGCTTGCGAGGAGTGAGGGATGAGGTGCTTTCAGTAGAGCTCCCTGGGCACGAGATTATGCTGAGACTGGTTTGAGGTTGCTGAAGTGTTGCGTCAGAACGGCAACTGAATGGCATGACAGCGTTTTTAGAAAACGTGGAGACGTGACCATCAATCGGAACGTCAAACAAGACAGATAAGAGTCCCGTCTATTGCGGGGCGACTTGACGAAGCAGCAGAAATGTACGGAAAACTCGTCATCGCCCTTGGGCCACGCGCTGTCAAAACATCAACCTGCCCAGCAAGATCTTTATCCTCGCAGAGACTGAAAGTTCTTTTACTATCTGCTTCAGCCGGCATTTTGTTCGATATCTACAGTCAAAATCTCAAAATTGCTCTCGGAGGACCGAGACCCATGTGCAAACAGCCACACGTCGCTCCCCCGACCGCCTTTTCTGCGAATAAACATTCAAAATCAGAAAGCTAATATGTCCTTCTGGGACTGGGGGCCGCATGAGTCCCTCATGTCTCCCAGTGGTTGGAGGCGCTTTGCTTGAGTGACGCTGCTTCGACAGCGTCGTTGAAAAGTCCTAGGAGGGGAAAATTTGTTGTTCTACAGCCGATAAGCTGCTGCTGCCGCACCATCCCCCATTGTTCGCAGCTGGCAATCGCAGTCGGTTCGGAGGTGTTTAGTCACGGCCTCTGCCATTGCCTCTCGGCCTAACTGGGTCAATGCCTGCGAGGGGGCCTCGATTTGTGTTATTATTCCGATTGCGAGCAGTGTATCTGTTGGTTTCCCTTCCCGCACCTTCCCGCAAAAGTTTTGAAATGAAATTCATTTTTCATGGGCACGTGTCGGAGAAGGGCCGATGTCCCCGTCGCCGCTACCCTCTGGGCTTGATATAAATTTCAATCGGCAGCAGGACTGGTGCGGATACGTGAAGGCCCCACTGAAATTGCCATTCACGCGCAGGGTGAATTTGTTGTTGTTGTTTTCTTGTTTTCTCTGTACCCGCCGAAGTGTATCAAATTCCTTCGGATGATTTCACATGGTTGGGGGGGCCGGGGCTGGAGCTGTTTGTGTGTGCATTCTTCTCGAGCAATTAATTTTAATTAAGTCTCGGCATTTATTTTGCCCTCCTTGGATGTGCGAGGCGTTGCTTTGGTAAAGCGAGGGTAGGCACCCAAAGGGGGAAAAGATGGACGTAGGCTACCAAAAGCTTTTGTCGAGATATAAATCCTGCAGATTGGCCTGGTGCCATCGGGGGCGTTATTGAAACTAGGGCCGGCTGAGGAAGATAAATGAACATATCAGGTTGCCGCACGCACATTTTGGGTCCTCAATGAATGCGAGAAGGATTCGGTCCAGTTGCTGCCGAGCGCGGGGGGTAGAAAGCAATTTTGAGGAACGTGTTCATTAACTTTGTAGGGTCAGGGTGTCAAGTGTGTCTTCTTTTGCAAGGTTCTCCTTCACCTTATTGGAGGAAGTGCGTGAGTGGAAGTGACATAAAATTCTTTCTTGACTCTGAAGCAGCATTCTGCAACAGTCAAGGCGATTATAGGTCACGCGATGCACCGCCTTCATTATGTAGGTTGAGTCCCTGAAACGTGTGGCGTGGAATATAGCCATCGCACACCTTTGTTTATAAGCCACTTTCGACATGATGGTTTCAGTTTTTTGCTGTTGTAAAAATAACGGTAATCACCTTGTTGTTCAAAAAATAAGGTATTTTTTTTTTAAATACTTATTGTTTGCATTGTTCTATTATTCCCCTTCAATTTCAGATAGAATGCACTTGTGCCAGCAGGTTTTCCATTCCACAAAGCAGTTCTGATATGTACTTTTGAATATACCCGTGAGTGCAAGTTGTAACGCATCGCTCAATACGTTCAGGAACCAAGAACAAAAAAAAAAAAATAAATATTACGAGGGACTTGGATCTTATTAAACCAAGCGCAAGCGCCAACGATATACGAGGGGCGTTCAATATATTCTCGGTAGCGATATGAAAGAAAATGCGAATTTAATTTAAATTGTTTTAATTTTTCAATATAATCTCCCCTACCAACAATCAATTGATACATCTTGAAATAAGCTTTTTTAAGCTCACAATACAATAAATGTGGTCGCCGTAGCCGAGTGGGTAGAGTGCGACGCTCACACGCCGAAGGGTGCCGGTTCGATTCCCAGCTCAACACCAATTATTCGAATTTTTCACGGCACCACCTCTTTCGAGCTGCTGACAACACTCAAAGAGTAATAACTGTCTAAGAAAGCTTCCCAAATTTCGCCGTTCGGAGTCGGCAAAAAACTGTAGGTCCCTTCTACTCGTGAGAGAAGAGTAGCGCGCACAACACGAGTAGTTGATGAGTAAGCTAGGCCCTGGTCCCCCTTTGAACTGTAGCGCCAACATTTATTATTTATTTAATACAATAAATTTCCTCTTTTTCTTTAATGTACCCATTTATTGCCGACTTGAGTTTTTTATCATCCGAAAATCCTTTTTCCACGAAGACATTTTTTGAAATCCGGCAACAGTAAAGAATCACTAGGGGCAAGGTCTGGACTATGGGGTGGGTGTTGGATTTCTTCGAAACCACAATCTCGCGCAGCAGCCTTGGAAACTCGAGCTGTGTGAACAGGAGCGTTTTCATGAAGAAGCAACACACCCGCTGCGAGTTTACAGCTTTTTTTCTTTTTAATTTCCTCCCGCAAATTATGCAAAGTGGAAGCGTAGGATGTGGCGTTGATGGTTTCACCTTTTTTTTTGTACTCAATGAGTAAGATTCACTCTGAGTCCCAAAAAACTGTAGCCATGAGTTTTAAGGCAGACGGAGTGACTTTGAACTTCTCGGGGGTTCAGTTCCTTTTTTATGCCACTGCACTGCATGGACACTTGTTTGCTTTTAGGCTGATAGTGGATGGTTTAAAATGGTTTTGTGACTAACTCCCATCTCCTGGGCGATATCATGAGATGCCACATGCCGGTCTAACTCGATGATTTCCATAATTCGATCGATATTCGTCGTATTCGTCGTCACAGGACCTCCGCCGGCTGTCTTATCCATGGTCTCATTGACTGTCAGCTCTGAATCATCGAAACCATTCCTCCGCGGTTCGAAGTGATAGAGTACCATCCCCCAAAACACCATTAATCTCACGGAACGTTTCTCTAGCGGATTTGCCTTCAACGAAGGAAAACTTTAAAATAGCGCGAATTTCGGCGTTAGAGAACTCCATGTTTACACGTCTATAACTGTTGAACGCAATATCCAAACTAATCATGTATAGCATCGTTTTGTAGGTTATGTCAAGACCTTTCAAATGATATATAGAAGTGAGCTCTACAGTGCTTTGTACATAGCCGAAAATTTCAAAAGACAAAAAGCGGAGGGATATTTGACAACCTTATATCTTTCCCAATCCTCTCGTTCTTCGAATGGAACTTTTCGTCGTTTATTCTGAACACTTTGCTCACCAAATTTGCTGCAGTGTTATTCAAAATGTATTTGGCTCCGTAGCCTTCCTGATGTTGTAACCTGTAGGAACCAGTCGAAGCAAGGACAAGGATAGATCATTTCTCTTCAAACTCAGCGAAGAGTAAACCGCTTCTCAAAGCCTTAAGAACGACGGACTGTAAGTGATAGGCGATCTATAGTGTTTAGTCGTGTCGCAATTTGGTTCATCTTGAGCTTCCCTGGACCGGAATCAGACAGAAAAGGACCTTCAGTGTTATTCCCAATTTCAAAACTTTTCTACAAAACTGAAAAGACAGACCTTTCTCTGATTAGACTGAGGTTTCATTTGCCAGTGTATTAGACAAACGACACATCGGACTTGTCCTCCTCGAACCATAACGGATCACTCAATAAGTCCCGGAACATATAGGGGGCGCCACTAACAAAAAAAAAATAATTTACTATAATTTTTTTTTGTTAGTGGCGCCCCCTATATGCCTCGGGAGTTATTGGGTGATGTGTTATCTTCAGCAAATCACTGCCTTGGGTACCCATGACTCCGCTAAAACTAGACAAAAACGGTTGTCATGATTGAAAGTAAACAAACAGTTCCTCGTTCTTTAAATTGTCTTCTCCCTGTCGCCTACTCCAATTGACGTCACATGTGTTTATCCCCCATGTCCTTGTTTCGTGTATGTTGCCTATGAGCATCAAGTTCTAGTTCCTTCAGTCTGTTTTCAGCATTCGACTCCTGCCGCGATTCCTTTTACACGCCTTGTACCTTCCAAATGTCGCAGATTGTGCTCCCACTCAAAGTTTCTTTCGGTTACAAGCTTAAAACTCACCGGTTTTCACTGCATAATGTCTGCAATTTTTTCTGCGTGCCCACTCAATGGCGCTTTAAGAGAGCGCTTGCTTTAATTAAACGCAGCGTCCACTCCACACTAGTGCGCCATTTTTTTTTTTTTGCAGTGGAATGGGACCACGACCAACTTAACTCATTTCTTCCTTTTCCGCGTGCATGGCTTCGTGACAAACACGTGAGCTGTCATTCCACTAGCTTCGTTTCCTTTGCGGAACAGCCCGCTCGCTGGCCCCCCATTGTGCGGTGTTGCAGGCGAAAAGATACTCATGTCGTGCTCAAGTGGCCTTTGTTCGACGTGCCTCAAAGAGCTTCCGGTTGTTGTCTTCGCATTTGGAAAGGGAAATGCTTTCATTTAAACGAGGACGTGGCTCACCTGTTTTCCCGTTGAATCCTAAATGACTGCACATGGGGTCCTGTCAAGATGATGTGTCCTCCTGAGCCACACCGAAGACTCACTGGCAGGTCATTGTTTGTCTTCCATGTTGACGTCGTCGTCTTCGTCTGCAGCAGAAATTAAGAGGCGTCCTTAGGAAACTCAAATGAAGACGGGTGGGAAGTGCGCCCGCTTGCCGACATTTCTCACTCGTTCAACGGCCATTACGTGACCTCTTGCATGCCAATGAAACTCTTGAGACGGCCGCTATCAGAGGCGGTGCACAAATCGCTCTTTGGCATCCTTGTTTATCCGGCTGATATGCAGAGCTCGAGGGGCGTTTTGCACTGTCCTCAATAATTAACCACTGCTAGTGGGCAGCTTATCGGATGCCGTAACGCTTTACGATGATGAAACGAAGTCCCTCATGTACACATCGGCTCCTCCTGGAACCACATCAATCTTAATTAGCATCTCAGTAGTGCTCGGTGGCGATCGGTGGTGCTCGATGGCGCTTGGTGCTTTGTGCTCAGTGGTGCTTTGTTGTGCGGGATGGTTGTCCCGCACTTTGGGGGAGCGACCACTGAGCCTTGTCGCTTGTGTAGGGATCAAGGAGGCGACTGTTTTTGATGGAGGTGGATCACTAATGGGGCGACGACACGTCTCCGTATCAATCACACACAACGTTTGGAACTGAATTGGATTCGTTAGTTTAATGGGTGTCATTCAGACGCCTACTATATGCCTATCCGTTGTGGAATTTGATTTCGTAATTAACCAACTTCGTGGCTACTGACGACGGCAGGGAGATGACATCCCAGATCGTTTCTTAATCGTTTCCGGTTATCAACACGGAAGCAATGATTCTGCGGTTCTTTTCTCATCGCAACTTACTTCAGTAGGAGGGTGGTTGAACGGACTCGACGTCGTTGTGTCACAGAATGTCAACCTCAACCACTTCAGCTCTTCAAGCCCTTTGAATGCCTTTCTTTTTGTCATCAGTTCAAGGAATGAGACGCTTGCCACTATTGTCCTTGGAAATCGATTACAGATTCAAGGCTGTAAACTTTTAAGTGAAATGAAGCAAAATACTTTCTTCATTCAGGCTTTCGTCAGATTGTCCTTAAATGCGCTCAAAGTAGTTCCCTCCTCAACACAAGCTGCTTGTCATTCAGAAATCCATCACATTAGCAGTCTACTCTCATCCCACAGCACAGCCTCTTTCACAATCTTCTTGACGAACCCACCGCCTCCGTCAGCCTGAAGCTGAAAGCGTCTGAAAATTGCTTTTAAAAGTTTCCCAATACCATCTTAATTGCATTGCGACTTAGTTACCTCGCTATTTGCCTGCCAGGACATCGACCCCAAACCGACTTAACATAATTGAGGAGATTTGTCTCGACTGTGATTGCATTAGGGCCGGGTGAACGCCTTCCCCGGGGTGACATGCTTCAATGAACCAAAAATCTAATCAAATTCATCTGAGTCGGACGCGTTTCGCTTTCACTTGATTGTGTCGCACTTCCAAATTTGCCGCATTCCGGAGACGAGTTTGGATAAGAAATGTGTTCGGCGGTGGCGAGGACAACATCCTAGTGATATCCTTACTCAATTAGCCACAGTTGGCTTCATTCGTCTGCTTCGCTTGATGGTGCTGGGAGCCAGATGGTTGAACCGCTCACCTGGTCCCCAGAATCATCGACTGGGTGTGTGGGAATTCCTCCGAGTGGAGGGGAGTTGTTATCAATTTGCTTGCAGGCACAAATTTGTTCCACATTCGAGTGAGTGGAGAAGGAGGTGGAAAGGAAGAAGTGAAACAGAAATGCAATCCAGAGCTTTTCCGTGGCCAGTTGGACTGGTTCATGGATCCCGTCATTATTATGCATGTCACTGTGTGCTGCAGAAAAGCAATTTGCCTTGGGGCTGGGGTAGAGAGCCTCCGATCCGAAGAAGGGACGACGTGATTGCAAAGTGCGCAGGGACAGTTGGATGTGGTGGCTGCTGTTCCAGAACCACCACAGGTATTGTTTGGTGAATTTAATTAACCCGTCAGCTCTGACTGCCATTTTAACGAATGGTGGAACTAGAAGCTAGCACACGGGGGACAAGAGATGATTTTTTTATTTGTTTGACTTGGATTGAGTTCTTTGGCGTGGCCAACTTTCCATTAGTATTAATGCCATTTTTGGACACTGCTGAAAGCGGATGAGGAAGCCCTTAGTATTTTCGAGTGAAATACTAAGATATACTACGAAATAATACTGGTCCTGTTGGCGTTGAAGGCATCTGGAGGAGAAGATTAAACGACGAACTTTATGTGCTGTACAGCGACATGCGCCTGGTCAAGCATCTTTGGCTACAACGCTAAAAATGGCTAATCCACGTAGAGCGAATGGACGCCACTGCTCCGGCCCGTAAAGTCAACGAATCTGAGGCATTGGGACAACGCAACAGAAGACGGCCTAGGCTAAGGTGGCGGACACAAGTGGAGAAGGACCTCAACCAACTTGTAGTGCGGAGGTGGATTCAGCTGGCTAAACATCGTGCTGGCTGAGGCCCCGGTCCAGATGAAGAAGAAGAAGAAGAAGATGAAGAAGAAGAAGAAAAAGAAGAAGAAGAAGAAGAAGAGGAAGAAGAAGAAGAAGAAGAAGAAGAAGAAGAAGAAGAAGAAGAATAAAAAGAAGAAGAATAAGAAGAAGAAGAAGAAAAAGAAGAAGAAGAATAAAAAGAAGAAGAATAAGAAGAAGAAGAAGAAAAAGAAGAAGAAGAAGAAGAAAAAAAAAAGATTTTAGCGATCTCGAGCACCTTCAATCGGCAGTCGGCCAACATAGTGTTGCGGATTTTTATCTCGTTATTACCTGTGTTGTTCGTTTTCGAACGAATGTGACTTGCCACAAACCCTCATTAACTTGAGTTTTGTTATTTTTTTACGAAAACTATTGAAGTAGTAACAGCTTTCTGTACGCTTAACTATGGTATTTCTACTTCATAAACAAAAACCGTTTCACCGATCCAAACGCCATCGAAGTAGTAACAGCTTTCTGTACGCTTAACTATGGTATTTCTACTTCATAAACAAAAACCGTTTCACCGATCCAAACGCCATTAGAGCAAATTTTAACTTTCAATACAAGCTGTCTACGAAAATGTACATTGATAGAGACCTCTAGCGAACTTGCGTGCAGCGCACATACAAAAAACAAAAATTATGTTAAACTACAACGATGGACCTCAAAAGGTGTGGCGAAAACAAAAGACAGCCTTGGCAACACACTTGAGTGTGGCAAGTTCTCAGTCATGGAATGGGAATGCATTTCATCAAAGAGAGTAGGAGAGTTGAGGACTTCCAATTGTATAATGACGAAGCTACTTTATTTGGATATTCTCTAAAACGAACTGATCAAGAGTGCAACAAATTTCGGGTCAATTAACACAGATAATCCTCAAAAGCTGCAATACAAGTTATGCCAATATAACGATCCAAAGCACATATCACACAAGTTAGTCAGCTTCACTACTTCTTTTCAAGAATTTACCCGCCATACTCGCCTCGCTCGAAATGCCAACTCCTTCACCCTTACAGTTATGTTTAGACCCGCCACACCACACGAATATGGAATGCTCTTTCCCCTCATTACAATCCACAGGCATTTAAAACCAATGTGCACAGGTATCTTATGTCCCTCTCTTCCTCTATGCTTTCGGCCAGTTCTATGACTTTATACCGGTCACTTAAGGGTACCAAACTGTCCGTTTAGCGCACCAATTATAGGAAAAAACACCTGGCCTTGTATGCTTAACAAAGTCATCGACATATCCGCACAAAGTTCAGACATGAACCAAATATAAAACTTGTGGGCATTTTTAAAAGGAAGGTGGCTCCTACATCAAAGACGCATTAAGTAGGGGGCAATACAGGAGGAGTGGGAAACGTTTAAAGACTACTATGATCTGAAATACTTAATTGGATCAATACCAAGACGACTGCAAGTCGTTATTGATGCCAACGGTGGTCACACCGAGAACTAAAGTATTTCACAAGACAATTTTTTTTCGTGCACTGCTCCTCAGTTTGCATTTTGCAAACAATTATTAGACACAGTGTATGTCCGATTTAAGGGTTAAATGTTTTGTAAAAAAAAACGAGAATAAATGTTTCAGGCGATCCTTTTTCAGCTCAATTCAGCTCAAGATCTTAAAAGAAAGAGGAGTCTTCGCAAATGTAAAAAATAATTCCTAATTGAGTGTTCTATGGCTTAAATAGTGTGCAGAAATGAAGCACACCCCTCGACCGCTGAATCCAAGTCTGTGCAGTTCTTGAGACTGATATGCCACAGACTCGGACACCAACGACCTCTGCATTTTCTGTTAAAAATCATTTAAAGGTCGTACACGAGGTTTGATCAAAATTTAACGTCAAATTTCGGGGTCTACGTAAATTCAATTGTCAATTTTTTTATTGCGGTATGTTGGTACACTCGTCTCGAACATATGTATACAGTTTAAGGAGGAAGAACAGGGCCTAGCTTACTCATCAACTACTTGTGTTGTGCGCGCTACTGTTCTTTCACGAGCAGGAGGGACCTACAGTTTTTTGCCGAACCGAGAAGTTTGAGAAGCTTTCTTAGACAGTTATTACTCTTTCTGTGCTGTCAACAGCTTGAACGAGATGGTACAATGAAAACTGCGAGATGTACAGCACGGGAATCAAACCTGGGACCTTCGGCGTGAGACAGTCGAACTGCATCCACTTCGCCACGACGGCCACTTTAGTCTCATCCTATTTTTTTTTATTGTTAACCATTATTTAAGGTTGTCCTTTCAGTGTACTGAATGTTCTAAACGAATTACGCCGCCTAGAAGAAACCTATGATTTGAAGGCTAGTGCAGGCAAGTACGTTCAGGCAAACACGATGTCGACTAGGCAATGCTCCAACTAAAAACAAGAGCTGATCTATGAACAAAAATGTGCGGCAGAAGTTGAAAGAATTATTTTTGCAGACTGTTCGAGTTCTGTTGTAATTGAAACCGCTCAACTTTACCTTGACGACGGTGGACAAGTCTTATGTTCAATTAACATTGATAAACTCAGGATACAATATCAAGAGTGAAGTTAGACACAGATATGGGATTATATCACGGAGTTCATTTTCCCAAGAGTCATAGATAACACTAGACGCCTTAGTTACCCAAGTACCAAATTGAGATCATGCTAGAGGAACAGTCACCTTGGTTCGATGCGAGGCCTTCCTAAAACCTCTGTGGCTCTCTGGGTCACAGAGCTCGTTTGAGTCGGGAAAGTCCCCTAACCGCCTTGCCTAGCGCAGCGTGAACAACAACTAGACAAGTCAGCACAGTACACTAACCTCGACTTCGCCCGCGATGTTGGGTATTAAACTCTCAATACTCTCACAAGGGGGCCTCCCGCTCGGTCGGGCTGAAACCGCAGTTCCAGAGGCTTCTGACTTCCCGTTGCACCAGAGCACAGCTTCTGGCCAAGCTGTCGCTACCAGTCAGGCTCCCTCAAAACCTGGATCTGGTAGCAGCCATCCCGCCACAAGATGGTTTCTCCATCAGTGTTTCCGTTGAATATTGAATCATGTGTTGCCAACTAATAATAATTGTTGACGCTACAGTCCAAAGGGGGACGAGGCCCTAGCTTTCTTATCTACTACTAGTGTTGTGCGCGCTACTGTTCTCTCACGAGGTGAAGGGACCTACAGTTTTTTGCCGACTCCGAACGGCAAAATTTGAGAAGCTTTCTTAGACAGTTATTACTCCTTGAGTGCTGTCAGCAGTTCAATAGATGTGGTGCCGTGAAAAATTCGAAAAATTGGTGTTGAGCTGGGAATCGAACCGACATCCTTCGGCGTGTGAGCGTCGCACTCTTCCCACTACGCCATGGCGACCACCAACGTTGCCAACTATTGCCGTGATATACGCGTATTTAACTTTTGTAACCAATGTATGTTTAAAACTTTTACACTTCCCAGCTACATGGAAGGAAGCAAAAGTTACATCTATCCTAAAACATGGAAAGAATCCGTCCGATCCAGTCAATTACCGATCCATAAGCCTCTTAAATGGCTTCAGTAAAATCCTTGAAAAGGTGAATGAATTTAAGATTGAAGCCCTTTTGAGTGCAACAAACATTCTTCCTCCCGAGCAGTTTGGTTTCAGGAAAAATCACAGCAGCAGTTTTTCCGTAAAAATGTCTACTGGCTTAGTCCTCCTTGACATAGAAAAGGCCTTTGATTCAGTGTGTCATAACGGCTTAATATAAAAACTGATAAAATTACACTTTCTAAAACACCTTATAAAAATTGTACAAAGCTTTAATCGAGCCTTGTTTTTAAGGGGCATTTTCCCCAAGAAAACCTGTCCTAGCCGGAGTCCCACAGGGCTCGGTTCTGTTCCCTGTTCTTTTCAATGTGTTTCCTACTGACTTACCTAATGCCCCCAACTGTGATATTGTACTCTATGCAGGCGATTTGGCATTATTCTCCTTAGAAGAGTATGGTCCAGTGATTGAGAATAATCTACAATTTGGAATCCAAGCTTTCTTCGAATACTACAAACACTGGAAGATAAAAATTCTTGTTGATAAGTGCATTGCTATTTTCTTCACCCGAAGAAGACTTGCTCGCTTCTTGCCTATTGGAAATCTCAACCTAGACAATAAAATAATACCGTGGGTCAATACTGTAAGGTACCTAGGGGTGTATCTAGACCAGAAATTGACCTTTGGTTGTCATATACGAGAGACTTTAAAAATTATGTTCAGTCTACCGCGGGAAATTTCAACACGCACATTACACGAAAGAGCAGATGTTATCCAGATTGGTAAGAGGATTGAAATTCTCAATGCTAAATTCATGTCCAGATGTATTCACGTTCATAATGAACTTATTAGAGATTTAAAACTGTTGTACCAAGTATACCGGTATAAAGTGAGCGTCAAGATACAAATGTCTCGATAGGGAACATTTGTTGTGAACGAGCCCTTATTTTTTTTTGTTTGTTTGCTATGACATCTGTGAAAAATATTAAGTATACATCAAGTCATTGAACAGACAACATCATATTTTTTCATCGTGTTAGAAATTTCGAATTTTGTACCAGAAAGTGATGATTTGCGGAAAGCATTAATTTTTTGTTTTCATTTGAAGAAAAATGCTGCAAAGTCGCATCGAATGCTTGTCAAGGCATATGGTGATCATGCTCTATCAGAAGCGACATGCAAAAGATGGTTTCAACGGTTCAGAAATAATGATTTTGATGTGAGAAATGAAGAACGTGGAAGACCACTAAAAAAGTTTGAAGACGCCGAAATGCAAACGATATTGGATGGAGATGACACTTTGAGTCAAAAGCAAATGGCAGCAATGTTAAATGTTGCACAACAAACAATTTCTGACCGTTTAAAAGCTATGGGAAAGATCCAAAAGTGTGGAAAATGGGTGCCACATTAATTGAATGACAGACAGATGGAAAATCGAAAAACCAGTTGAGAAATTTTGCTTCAAAGACACGAAAGAAAATCGGTTTTGCATCGGATTGTTACTGGCGATGAAAAATGAATTTATTTTAAGAATCCTAAATGGAAAAATCATGGGTTAATCTGGGACAACCATCAACATCGACTGTAAAACCCGATCGATTCGGCAGGAAGACAATGCTGTGTGTTTGGTGGGAGCAGAAAGGTGTGCTGTACCACGAACTGCTAAAACCTGGTAAAACCGTTAACATTGATCGCTACCGACAATAAATGATGAATTCGAACCATGCATTGATCGAGAAACGACCAGAATGGGCTAGAAGACATGGCAAGGTAATTTTGCTCCATGACAATGCACCTGCACACAAAGTAAAACCGGTTCAGGATACAATCAAAACAATTGACTGGGAGCAGCTACCCCACCCGCTGTATTCACCAGACTTGGCTCCTTCCGACTGCCATTTGTTTTCAACGATGGGACACGCATTGGCTGAGCAGCACTTTGATTCCTACGAGGAGGTCGAAAATTGGGTGTCTGATTGGTTTGCTTTAAGTTTAAAATGTTTTAAATTTTATTGGCGTGGTATTCACTAATTGCCAGAAAGGTGGTCAAAATGTGTAGAAAACAATGGCCAATACTTTGAATAAAATGTTTTTACTTTCCCATTAATAATTAGTGTTTTATTTTCAAGTGTAATTATTATATATTATGTGTTACTATTTATTATTTATTAATTTTTATTTATTGTTTATAATTTATCATCAATTTTTTATTATTTATCATTTTTATATAATTATTTATTTATATTTTTTTTTCTTCTCTAAAATGGACGTTTTTTTCCATAGTTCTTCCCCCAATATAGATTCGACTTACCGAACTGCATATCTTGTAAAACAATTTTATTTTCAGCAGTAATGATTCTATAAAATCGTATCTCTGTGCAAGCTAGAGCGAACTTTGCTAAAATATTGCAGCCAATAAGTATATCTAAGTATATCTTGAACCATGTGTGATTCATAAACGTTACATCACTTGAAAAGTGAAGTCAAACACAGCTAAAGATGGCCGTCATTGACAGATATTGACTGGCATGAATAGTCATTTCCTGAACCTCGCAGGTCAAATCAAATTTCTTTATTATATCAAATCTAAATCGAGTTCGCTGGCAATCTTTTCATAAATATCTGAAAGCCGATTAACGTCAAATTTTGTGTTATGAAATTATTTTCACAGTTGTTGAATCCGTCAACTAAGAAACGTCACAATTTGTCATCTGACAGCATAAGTAAATTGGCATCAAGTTCACCAACAGCAAGCTGGCTGATGTCAAAAATCGTTTTGTTCTAAAATCTGTTTCCTCTTCCTCTCATTACAGATGGCTGGCGGTGGAGATCCAAAATGGCAGAAGGACGCAGCCGATCAGAATTTCGACTATATGTTCAAACTGTTGATAATCGGAAACTCCAGCGTTGGCAAAACCAGTTTCCTGTTTCGATACGCAGACGATTCGTTCACGTCAGCTTTTGTGTCCACAGTTGGGATCGACTTTAAAGTGAAAACAGTATTTCGGCACGACAAACGAGTGAAGCTACAAATATGGGTGAGTACATGGCGCATGGCTGCGATGTGTGAGCGTGAATGTGTTCCATATGGTGAGGAGAGACGACAACAAACTAATTTTATTCACTGCGCCCTCAATTGAATTCTAGTTAACGCAACAAGTCTTCGCAACTGGAAACTCCAAAAGTGTTGCTCCAGTGCAGGGGTGCTGCCACTCGAGGAGGATGGAGAAGCAGAAGGGAAATTGCTAAAGGAAGCCACACAGCAAGTGTAAACAATAATAATTATCAGGGGTTTTTGTTTTGCTCTGTTAGGAGCTCGAAAGTTGGCCATCCATTTGGAAGGGTGCGTTTCGAGTACATTGTTGGCCATTATATACTCAACCAGTTGATATGTGTGCATATGTGCGTGTGTGGTGGAGACGAGTGTGGATGATGGAAGATGGTGGAAAGGAAACCACTTTGGTGTTGAGTAAATTTTAGGATCTAATTAAATTTGTTTTTCCAGAGGCGCCGCAGGCGAATGAGAGAATCAAAATTGCGTACAAGTCGTTAACGGTTTTTATTTGAGTTGTTTGTGATGTGCTGGGTACTGGGTCGGTTTGTTTTGTGTTCACACGCACCGGCAATAAGCTGCACAGTTTAAATTTCTTGTACAAACTAAAAACAAAACAAATTGCCTTTTATGCCAGCGGAGGATTCTTTTTTGGCACGGAGAGGGGAGGGAAGGTCGAGTTGCGGCAGTGGAGGGTTTGTGAAGCCTTGGTAATGGAAATTGTTTGCAATGACCAGAAGTTAGCTTATAATGGTTCAAGGGGATGGGTGACGACAGAAGGGACTTGGAAAACATGGAAAACTTTTTTTTATTTCCTTTGGTACGTGAGGTACCACGGTCTCTTGGCTGGAAAGAGACTGGAAAAGACTTTGGAAGCCTGCGAAAATATTGGGAGTAAGAACTTTTTTTTTTTGTGTTTAAAACTGTTCTTTTTTTGAAAAAAAAAAAAAACACATCAAACGTTTCTCGGAAGAGGTCCCCGTTTCCCATCTCTCTGGTAATTTTCGAATACCATCTCTGAAGAGCGATCCCTCTCTGCCATCGATTCCATCGTTGGCCCTTTCCATTTCTTTGTCAAAGGGCCCAATGAACGTAAAAATCGATTTGCATTCGTTGAACAGTCTGAAGTCAGATGGAGTAAGGTTTGGAAAATATGAAGGGTCGGTTTGGACTTCTATTTCAGAGTTTCCAGGTAGACTTTGTAAACTGCAGTCATGTAAGCGAGCATTATCATGCTGCCAAACTCCCTTTTCAAGCCCTTAAATCGTTTTTTGGTCGTTTTTTACGCAATGCCCGTCACGGACACATGATAGTCCCAGATGCTCTTTGTCTTCGACCCAAAATGTATCACTTTTGAAGAAACGAAACCACTCTCTGCATGATATACGGGTCGGAACAGATTCGCGGTAAATTTCTACTAGCATTAGATTGGATCCAGCTGAAAATGGCCGTCAGAAAAATTCAACCTGCGTAAATTCAGCTACATTTTCCTTCCAATTAAAATAGAACATCAAAATTTTCTGCGAATACTATTTATTTACAACAAATCCGGACATTTTCAAGGAGCCGGAAAAAACTGCTATTGTGTAAGACAGACATTGATGCACACTTATTATTGCTGGCACATGTCACATCTTTCCAATGAAGTAGGTAGTCACTTCCTGGATCAGCAACAACTAGCAAGTGGCGCCACCTTTTGAAAATAATCCGAATTCCCTTGAGCTTCTAATAGATACAGAGTCTTATGTGTCGTTTGATTGTGAAGTGTGTTGTTTTCTCTTCTTCTTCTTCTTGTGGCGCTATAGTCCAGGGTGGACCTGGGCCGCAAAGAACATGCCTTTTCAGCCAGCACGATCGCCAGCTGCTTCCAGTTTTGCATTCCAAGTTGCTTGAGGTTCTTCTCCACTTGTGTGCGCCTTCTTAGCCTAGGCCGTCCTCTGTTACGTTGTCCTAATGGCTCAGATTCGAAAACTTTTGCGGTATGGAGAAGTGGTGTCCATACGCTCTATTTGGCTTAGCAACCTTAGCATTGTTACCGAAGATGCTTGACCAGGCGCACGTCGCTGTACAGACCACGGAGTTCTTCGTTAAAACTTCTCCTCCGGATGCCATCAATGCAAATAGGACCAAAATTCCCAAACAGATTCTTTACCTCGAAAAGACTAAGGGCTTTCTCTTCCGCCTTTGCTAACGTCCAGGATTCCGCGCCATAAAGTAGAAATGGGATGATCAAGCTGGTAAATAAAGCGAGCTTAGTCCATCGAGAAAGGGACTTATTACTCAATTGCCTCTTGAGCCCAAAGAAACAGCGATTGGCAAGAGTGATTCTGCGTTTGATTTCGGTACTGATGTTGTTGTCTCTGTTTCTCTCTAAGCCGAGGAAGACGAAGTCCTTGACTACCTCGAAGTCCTTGATGACAGCATGTACTTCGTTTTGCTCTCATTTACCGCCAGACCCATTTTAGCCGCTTCCGCTTCAATGCCAGCAGATTCCTCATTGATGGCTCGCTATGTTCGTCCAATTACGTCAAAATCATTAGCGGAGGCTAACACTTCAGCATACTTTTGGAAGATCGTGCCTCTGGTGTTGACTTTTGACTTACGTATGATATTTTCAAGAATGATGTCGAAGAAGTCACAAGACAGCGCGTCGTCTTGTCTGAAGCCTTTTCTGACATGGACAACTTCGGTGAGTTCGTTGCCGACCTCGACGGAGCAGCGAAAGTTTTTCATCGTAATCCTACACAATCTGTCGAGTTTGGTAGGAATGCAAAAACTAGACATGGCACTGTATAACCCGTCTCTATGCACATTGTCATATCCGGCCTAAAAATCGACGAATAGGTAGCGAGTGTATATTTGTACTTTTTGACTCCTTTTTAGGGCTTACCTTAAAGTGAAGATCTAGTCTATTGTGGACTTCTCTGGCCTGAAACTACAATGATAGGGACCTATCTGGTTATGAACCAACGGTTTTAGACGCTCACACAATACGGCAGAGAGGATCTTGTATGCGATGTTAAGAAGGCTGATCCCCCGGGAGTTGGCGCAGTCAAAAAGGTCTCCTTTCTTGTGGACCGGGCAAACGACACTGAGATTTCAACCATCGTCATGCTTTTCTCCGACCATGTCTTACAGATGTGCTTGTGCATGCGCTCAACCAGGTAGACTTCAGCTGCTTTCAATAGTTCTGCGGACAGTCCGTCCGCTCCAGCAGCTTTGTTCGACTTCAGCTTGGATATTGCTTTCTTCATCTCGTCTAAGTCGGGGTGTCTATCATCGTCCAAATTGCGTGGAACTTTGTGTCTAACAGCAGGATTTGGGCCGTCATCGCCATTAAGGAGTCTGCAGAAATGATCCTTCCAGACTCTCAGCACAGACTGCGACTCTAATACTAGTTGTCCATTCTGGTCCCGACAGGCCTTGGTCCGAGCCTTGTGTCCTCCGAAAAGCGTTTTTGCCTTTCGATGAAACTTTCAGACTTCATTCCTGCTACAACATCTTTCTATTTTATTGACCGCACGCTTCTCATGCTCCTTCTTTTTTCTTCTGAGATGCACGTGCTTTTCCCTTCTTCTCTGTAGAGCTCACGAACAGCTCTTGCCCTTCGATGCAGTGTCGCCTTAAAGGCGTCTTGTTTGGCTGCATGCGCTTGCCTGCACTCGTTGCCAAACCATGGGTTCCTTCTGGGAAGTGCCGTGAAACCCAACACATTAGTGGCAGCTTATTTGATGGCTTCTTGACAACGTTTTTAGTCTTCTTGTATGGTTAGTGCAGGCAGCGTCGTACTCTGAGCGAGTTTCAGGGAGACTCGGTCGGCAAACTTACCAACACCCTGTTGCGACTGTAGCTTTCCGCAGCGCGTAGTGCCTGCGTAGACTCCGTTGATCTCTTTATATCCAGGTTCTTACCTTGGCTAGAACAAGTCGATGTTTGCACCTCGGAAGGTTCGGACATCGAGAATATTGGAGGAGTGTCTGACGTCGATTGCTGGCTGTGTTTACCGATGACTCCAGCAAAAATGTCCTCTTTTCCCAGCTTAGTGTTGAAGTCTCCTAGAACGATCTTGGTGTCATAGCTGGGGCATCGATCGTATGTTCTTTCTAGTAGATCATAGAAGTCATCATTGGTGTTGTCATCCTTCTCCTCTTTCGGGGCGTGAGCGCACATTGAGCTGACGTTCTCGAAATTAGCTTTGATGCAGTTTGTCATAAGTCGTTCGCTGACGGGGTCGTAGCTTAAGACTTTTTGCTTTGGTCCGTATCCGAATAAGCGCTGCCTTCTCTCACTGTAGCAATCGGTGTAGTAGATGTCGCAGTTGTTCATCGTTTTCTTGCCGGGGACATCCTATGCACTCCCTGGATGGCGGTAATGTCTGCGATCGCCAGGTTCCTTTGTGAATGTCCAGGTGTGGGAACCGCGTGCTAGCCACAGAGAGGTTTCGCCCCGAGGCGAAGTCCAACAGCCTGAGTCCGTTTCCGGATGTGTTGTCGTGCAGGCTGTGTTTACCGATGACTCCAGCAAAGATGTCCTCCTTTCCCAGCTGAGCGTTGAAATCTCCTAGAACGATCTTGGTGTCATAGCTGGGGCATCGATCGTATGTTCTTTCTAGGAGATCATAGAAGTCATCCTTGATGTTGTCATCCTTCTCCTCTGTCGGGGCGTGAGCGCATATTAGGTTGATGTTTCCGAATTTAGCCTTGATGCGGATTGTCATGAGGCGTTCGCTGACTGGGTCGTAGCTCAAGACTTTTTGCCTAAGTCTGCCTCGAACAACAAATCCACATCCGAATAAGCGCTGCCTTCTCTCTCTATAGCAATTGCTGTAGTAGATATTGCAGTTCTTCATCGCTTTTATGACAGGCCCATCCCATTGCACTTCCTGGATGGCGGTTATGTCAGCTTTGTAGCTGTCAAGGGCCGCCGCGAGTTGTTTGGCTGCACGTGGCCTGTTAAGGGATCTCACATTTCACGTACAGAACTGAAAATCATTGTCACTATAACGTTTATTGGGAACGTCAACAGTTGATCCTTCATTATCCGAGGCATTTCGGCGTTCCTGGAGTATTTAGTTTTATGTGGTAAGGAAGATAACCTCATGCACAGACCACAGACTGGTGGGCCAGGCCAATTATTTAAACCCTTGGGCAGAGGGATTCGCTGCATACATTGGTTCATCATACAACGGATGTTGTAATGGCTATCCAGGGGGCAATGCGAGGAGGATGTATGTCAACCTGACGTGTGCACTAACGAGGACAGTGTTGGCAGCTCGCCTTGTTGAGCGCAATCAAGAACGTTACCTCGCGTGGACCGGCCCATGCCCCCCGCTCAGCAACCGTTGTTTTCATTTTTTTCCGTTTTTGAGTGGCAGAGTCACGAAAAATTTTATATATCTGCTGATCACCAGATGATGTGACTGGATTTATGAATCACATGATTCAAAATCACATCCGTATCACTATTTATAGTGACAACGGAAACACTGATGGAGGAAAGACCATCTGTGGCGGGATGGCGGCTAACAGCTTAACCAGAGGCTATATTCTGGTGCCACGGGAGGTCAGGGGCCCCTGAAACTTCGGTTCCAGCCTGACCATTGCGGTAGGCCCCCTTGTGGGAGTTTCGTGGTGGCTGTGGTTTACCACCTAACATCGCGGGTAGAGTCGAGGATAGTGTACTGTGCTGACTTGTCTAGCCCATTGTTTAAGCAAAACTAGGCAAGTCGGTTAGGGGACTATAATTTCTCGGTGTGGAGTTGCATTCTCAACCGGGCGCTGCGACCCAAAGAGCGGAAGAGGTTTTAGGAAGGCTTCGCATCAAACCAAGGTGGGGTGATTGCCCCTCAAGCATGATCCCAGTTTGGTACTTGTGTAACTAAGGCGTTTAGTCTTGCGTTACTTACGACTCTAGGGAAAAAGGTTCCCCGTGATATAAGCCGTTAAGGCAGGTGATCACGTAAAACCAAATCCCACATATCTGCTGAACAAGATCTTTGTGTTTTTCAATCAATTTGTGGGACTTTACCGGACAAGTCCATAAAATGGAAAATGGCTTGAGCGGCGCATGTGCGAAATTATTTCCTGCATGGACACCATACTGTAAGCCCCTTCCACGATTTGATTGTCATATAAAAGAATTTTTCTCCCGCAGTACCCTTCGAACGAACCTCAACTTTTTTCGCCGGTCTCGATATTTTATGCATTTGACTTGCGTTTTCTTTCTTTTTCACATTTTTCCGACCCTCGTCAACCCCTCATGTATCGTCAACAAAATTCCTGGCCGTTCAAAATCCCCCCCAGGAATTTGACGTTACCCCTTCAAAAGTTTAAGTTGGCTAAGTTAAGTCGCTCCTGTTGCCACAGCCAGCTATCACTCACTTATCGTATCTTCCCATCAGTCAGCTTATGTTTGTTTACCTCATATGATAAGCTCCTTCCCACCCACCCACATGTCAACCAGCAACCCCACATTTGTTGATGGGGGGAATTTGAGAAACGAAGCACTGAGTTGAGGTGCTTGCCACATCGACGTCGTCACGTGAACGCGTGCAGCTGGCATCAAATTGTTGCGATGTAACTCGAAGACTTGAGACCGCTTCTCGGAATCATTTGTAATGAATTTTTGAAATGCTCCTCCATTTGAATGCCAGAGTTCAGGTAGACTGTCTGTTGCGCTCTCTCTTTTTACCGTAGATTTCATTTATTTTTAAATAGCTCTGCAGAGTGAATGTTTCTAGGGAAGACACATTTTTTCGATTAGTTGATATTCTAATGGTGACGCCATTTGCTTGGGGGAACGTGTCTTACGTTCACACATGTGTAACAGCGCACGTGCCAAGGCGGTGGGGGTGCGAAAGGATCATCCCTTACACTGTTATTTTCATTCGATTACCTAAGAGGAGTTTCAATTGAATTGACAAGCAACATGAATTTCACGTTTCGTCGTTTGGCTTTAAAGAGGCAAAGCGCGAACTTCCTTAAAGTGGTTGGATTCCTGAATGGTTCTTCGAGAAGAGTTTCAGTTGACGAGTGATGTGATGGGATTGGAAAAGTTACGCATTCACTTGACTGTTGGCTAGGAGAATATGTCCGCAGAGACTCTATACAATGTAATTGTTTTTAACCTACAAATCGGAATATCCTTATTCCTTATTCCTTCTTCTCAGTCAGTCGCTTGATCCAACTCACAAAACCTCTTGCGTGATTGCAGATTTTACAAAACTGAAAAATTTCCATTCAATATAACTTCACCGCATCTTACGTGAAGCTTGGTACAGTTGCCAGTAGTGCCAACACAAGGATATACACCGAAAAACTCTAATCGGAATTCAGTCATAACAAGTGTTTCGTGTTTTTTCTATTCACAGTATTGGCTTCTGTTGGCTTATGACTTTCCTTCAGTTTTCAATAAATTCCCAATTTTTTCAGCATGGCATTTGTTTTGGCCTACAGCGGAGGCTTAACCCAATCGCTTCTTTTTCAGTAGGCTGTGAGTGAGCATTTCTATTGGACATATGACTGAATAAATTTTTCTCTCCAACCCATCTTCGATAATGTATAGACGTACTGCTGGACTAGTCATTGTTGCTGGAAGCAACAATGCTCAACCGAGCGCTTTGAAACTGAACTCTTCGAGTTCTCAGCGTTTAGGCTTTGGTGAATAACAACTGAATTGATGACGCTTCCTTTTACATAAGCATCGTACAGGTATACCAGTATGAAATGAGCGTTTTTTCTTAAATTAAAACACTAATTATTGATGGGAAAGTAAAAACATTTTATTCAAAGTATTGGCCATTGTTTTCTACACATTTTAACCACCTTTCTGGCAATTTGTGAATACCACGCCAATAAAATTTAAAAAATTTTAAATTTAAAGCAAACCAATCAGACACCCAATTTTTGACCTCCTCGTAGGAATCAAAGTGGTGCTCAGCCAATGCGTGTCCCGTCGATGAAAACAAATGGTAGTTGGAAGGAGCTAAGTCTAGTGAATACGGCGGGTGGGGTAGCTGCTCCCAGCCAATTGTTTTGATTGTATCCTGAACCGGATTTGCTTTGTGTGCAGGTGCATTGTCATGGATCAAAATTACCTTGCCGTGTCTTCTGGCCCATTCTGGTCGTTTCTCGATCAATGCATGGTTCAAATTGATCATTTGTTGTCGGTAGCGATCAGTATTAACGGTTTCACCAGGTTTTAAGAGCTCATGGTACAGCACACCTTTCTGGTCCCACCAAACACACAGCATTGTCTTCTTGCCGAATCGATCTGGTTTTGCAGTCGATGTTGATGGTTGTCCCTCGAAGTCCTCGACTACCTCGAAGTTTCTGCTGCCTAGTGTGACGCCCCGTTCGAGACGACGATGTTGTGTGTCCTTCCTTGATGACAGCATGTACTTAGTTTTGCTCTCATTTACCGCCAGACCCATTTTAGCCGCTTCCGCTTCAATGCCAGCAAACGCCTCATTGACGGCTCGCTGTGTTAGTCCAATCACGTCAATGTCATCAGCGTAAGCTAGCAATTGAACTGACTTCTGGAAGATCGTGCTTCTGGTGTTGACTTGTGAGTTACGCACGATCTTCTCGAGGATGATGTTTAAGAAGTCACATGACAGTGCTTCTCCTTGTCTATAACCTTTTTTGACATTGAAGGTCTCGATGAGTTCGGTACCGACCTTGATGGAGCAGCGAGAGTTCTCCATCGTCATCCTACACAATCTGACGAGTTTGGTAGGAATGCCAAAACTAGACATGGCACTGTATAGCTCGTCTCTATGCACACTGTCATATGCGGCCTTGAAATCGACGAATAGGTGGTGAGTGTCAATTTGCATTTCTTGGGTCTTTTCCAGGATTTGCCGTAATGTGAAGATCTGGTCTATTGTGGACTTCCCTGGCCTAAAACCACACTAAAATGGACCTATCAGGTCATGGACAAACGGTTTCAGACGCTCACACAGAGAGGATCTTGTACGCGATGTTCAGGAGACTAATCCCTCGGTAGTTGGGGCAGTCAAAGGGGTCTTATTTCTTGTGAACCGGGCAAATGATGCTGAGATTCCACTCATCGGGCATGCTTTCCTCCGACCATATCTTACAAATGAGCTGGTGCATGCGCCCAACGAGGGTCATCTCCAGCTGCTTTAAATAGTTCTGCGGACAGTCCGTCCGCTCCAGCAGCTTTGTTCGACTTCAGCTTGGATATTGCTATCTCGGTGATTATTAAAAGGTTTTATTTAGTTGGTTAAAAGAAGAAAACAAATGTGGACTCACTGATGAACAACACATTAAAAAACAAAAAAATAAGTCTTAGCGCGCGCGGAAAGATGGAAATATTCTCCAACTACTGCGTTTGTAATGTACGTCTTCTTTACTGCATTTTATGTTTCAAAGGTTACCTACTAGCTTGACGGTATAAAAATTAGTCTGCTTTGTTTCGGGAAGCCATTGCCGGTACTTTCACTGGTTACGTTCCTTCTTGACTCACATTTTGATGATCTTCATCGTCTTGCTCAATGCGAACCACACTATAAGGATGCAAGTATGAGTAAAAGATGGCGCCACTTGCAATTTGTGGCTGTTCTTGGAAGCTATTACCTATTTCATTGGAAAGGTGTGAGAATTGTCAGAAATAATTAGTGTGTATCACCATCTGTTTTAGACAATAACATTGTTGTTTGCCTCTTCAAAAATGACCGAATTCGTCTTAAATAAACATCACTTAGTGGAAGTTTTAATTTTCTTTTTTAATTAGAAGCAAAGAGTAGGCGTATGCCTGAAGAAGTTTATGGTGAATCTACTCTGATAAATAATGCAGAGAGTAGTGAAAATTATTTTAAAGTACTAATGTTACCGCTTACGACAGAGACGGTCTTGGGTAGTCCAAACATGTTTAAGGGGAGGAATTGCAGGAGTTACTGGATCAAGATCCGTTGGTGGCATTCGAAGATTACCAGAGAAATGGGGAAAAGTAGTCGCTTCCGACGGACGCTACTTTGAGTGGTGTACAAAAATTTTTGTAGGTTTTCAATAAAACCAAATTTTTGAACACAAACAACGGACATTTGAACTATTTTTGATCATCTGATTACTGCACTGCACATACTTAAGTTCTAAAACAATATTATTTAAAACTCCCTACAGAACTACGAGTAAAAGACACAGCCTTCCATGCACAGAGAATGTCCCAAGTTATCCGACTACCGCCTAAACCTTTTCGACCTGTAGATCATTCTGAAGGATGAATTTGACAAAATCTTAGAGAGTGCTAATAGAGCTATTTTAGCTGTGAAAAATGTCATGTGTTCAGTTCAGGAATCGAACCTTAGGCATGTGTGTCATTCATCGGCGGCCACAAAAACTGCACAAAAGAGAAGTTTGCAGCAAAGTCACAGTGGCAATAGCCGGAAGGTGCAGAAAATGAAAACCACAAACTGAAAACACGTTCAAACAACTATTCCCACCATCTGGCTGTGAGTCCCTGTGCATAAAGAAAACTAGTTAGGGGCTCAATTTGCAGGTTCAGTGGTCGTGGGAAAATTATGAAATCTGAAAAAGGATCATTCCCATGCAAAACTATCCGAGAAGTTTTCCAAAAACTTTCTGCCGCCGCTTAGGTGGGCACCTCCCTTGCATTCAGCTCTCATTCAGCATGGATATCTGCTCGTCCTGATTTAATCAAAACTTAATGTGGGTACTTCCTTGAAAATCCCTTCTAGCGAATCTCATTTGCCAAATGCGTAAACAGATGATCCTTTTAAAAGGTCTCCATGGCTTTTCGTCTCCTCACCTGTGTGTGTGTGTATGTGTGTGTGTATGGATGGGTGTGTTTAAATATTAATAAGGATGAATAATGTTGTTTTGTCTGTTCACAGGATACCGCCGGCCAGGAGAGGTACAGAACAATAACAACCGCCTATTACCGTGGTGCGATGGGATTCATCCTAATGTACGACGTTACAAATGAGGATAGTTTTAATTCTGTGCAAGATTGGTAAGTCCGTGTTCTGCTGCTGGGCAGGGTGTGTTTATGCTTTTCGACCAAATTTGGTTTTATGGTAACGAAGTGAATCCATGACTCATTTAAATGCAAATCCGCGTGGGGGAAAGGTTCACTAGCCGGCAGTCTATTTGGGCTTAGGAAGCATTGGTTTCACGTTGCTGTGGGGCAGGAGGCGACTCTTTGTGAGGAGCCGAGCACTCTGGATTTGAAATTTTGAAATGAGGGTTTGCTTGGGACGAAGATAGACTCGGAGGACGCCACACGTGATAGGAAATTGACAGGAAATGACTCATATCGAAATTATTTTGTTTCTGGGATACAAGGGTTAAGCCAACAACTTGTTGAAACCACAAAGTCCGTCATTCATATGGTAACCTTGTAAAGTTTGAGATCAATTTATTATCATTTTCTGGCCATTGGCTAAACGACATGCGATGACAGGAAGAAGGGCAACATTCTGATTTGGGTTACAGTAGCTCGGGGTGTGACAGGTTGTGACAAAGATGCAAAGATATTGTTCATGAGGGGTATGACTTTGATAGGGACAGTATGGGAATGTTAGCCTTCGCAATTTGTCAATATTTCTCTAAAAATACTCAAAATTAGCTTATGAGATGTGGGGAATTATTGGGGGCGGTGGAACCCATAAATACAAAATTCAAGATTCTGGAAACCCTAAAAAGTTAGACCAAAATCTTCAAAATCCTACTTTTCGACAGGTTTGCCAAAATTGTTGTTTTTTTTACTCTTTATGAGGGTTGCCATTTATATTTCAAGATTAGAGAACAAAATAAAAATATCAATCATCGAAATTAGCTCCATTGTTTTTCAAAATATTCCCCATTAAGATCTTTACACTTTTGCATGCGTTTGAACCAATTGTCGAAGCACTTTTGGCACTTTGATTGAGATATCTCCAAAACATGCATTCTTAAGGCATTAACCGCTTCTTTTTTAATTTTTTTCTCTCAATTTTTAAATGTAGGTTTTATTGTTGCTTATTTCTGATTTGTAATATCTAGAACAAAAATACTTAAGCTACTTACAAAGTACGTTATAATGTGAACTTTTTTTAATGGCCCTCTGCGGCCGCCTTAAGTTAATCGAATCATATAATAAGATTGCCTTTCAGCGTCGTGTTGGTTTTATTTTAGTTTATTAATTAAAACTAAGATTTAATATTTAATACTAAGAAAAATGTTCTTAAAAACTGATTAATCTAATTTATTATCTATAAAATATAAAGCCAAACCTACACCTACATTCTAATTAAACTAACAACTGTGTGCTTTGTTTTTTTAAATTTTTTTTTTAATTTGGTATCCTTTTCTAACTTATTCTACATGTCAAATGGCCGTAGGGGACCAACAGAAGACGACAACGGTGGCACCTGATGGGGTTGCAGCCACCAATAGAATCTCCCCGATCCCTATCACTGTTTGTGGTATCGCGTAAGGGTAATGCCTTGCTGAATCGGAGATCATTTGGCCTTACGGTTTCAACATCACTATTATAAAGCAGCTTCTTGTCCACTATCCTTCTCGTCACGTGATTCAAAAGTGGACATCCCTCCGCATTTTGGATTAATCCGATACGGTGAAGATATAGAAATGCTTCCGAGAGAATGAATCCACTTCGGTGCGCATTTTCATGATATGCATCGTTGGCGTAATACGCTCCAAATATAAGTTCGTTGTGAGAAGTCATGACTCGTGCAACGTGTCTTCGAATTAGCTTAATCATAAAATTGTTCACCCTATTTACTTTGGCTTCGTTGTACAAAACTTCATTGCGATAGAATTTCTTGTACCCCGATTCGAGTTTTCTGTATTTCTTGAGACAAACGCAAATCCAAGAGACATTTCCTCTCGAACATCATTTTCTTCTCCATCTGGGAAGGACTTACGTTGAACTATACTGGACAGCCATACACAATGACTGGCCGGACCAGGGCTGTGTAGCAGAACACTTGTACTTTGGAGCTAAGTTGGCTGCTGTAAAAAGCTCTACTCACCATAGAAAAGGCTTTCCTGACTTTCTTTAGAGCCGAAGGTATGGAATGAGTGTTTCCATACAGAAACTGGTCTAACAAAATGCCAAGATATCGTACTACCGTCTTTACAGATAATGGTTGTTCCTGTGGATCCAAGATGCTGAACTTACGCCAGTTTTTTTTCGTATCCCTTGAGGCTTTGCACAACGGAGTCCTGATGAGGATGATTTCGCAAGTTGATTTTTAACTTCCAGCCTTCGCAAAATCGCTGGATCATTTCGAAGTCACGTTGCAAGAGAGTGTGAATGACCTCAATCTCCTGCGCTGTTCTGTATATGAACAAATCGTCAGCGGATGCCATCAGATGCTGTAAGGAGCCAATCAGGTCACTGGTGAAGATAGTGAACAGAATTGGTGAGTTTACAGCTCCGCATTAACCGCTTCTTCAGGTGTCGGAAAACGTGGACCTCTCATTTTATTTTTTAAGTACGGGAATAAAAAGAAGTCATTTGGTGCCAAGTCAGGACTATACACCCTATACGACCCCGGTTGAATTCACCATACCATCGATAAACCGCCGTGGCGTAGTGGGTAGAGTGCGACGCTCACACGCCGAAGGGTCTAGGTTCGATTCCCAGCTCAACACCAATTTTTCGAATATTTCACTGCACCACCTCTTTCGAGCTGCTGACAACACTCAAAGGGTAATAACTGTCTAAGAAAGCTTCTCAAATTTCGCCGTTCGGAATCGGCAAAAAACTGTAGGTCCCTTCTACTCGTGAGGGAACAGTAGCGCGCACGACACGAGTAATTGATGAGCAAGCTAGGCCCTGGTCCCCCTCTGGACTGTAGCGCCAACAATTATTATTATCCACAAACACTGGTCCTTGATGGAGCTTCATCGCCAAAATTTGAATTAAGTTCATCGATGCACTGTTGTTGTGTTAATCCGCGTCGAAAGCTGTAAAAAATAATCTCCATTCCATTTTCTGGGTGAGATGAATCTTTTAAGTTACTGTAGACAACACAAATAGCGCTCGTATGTCAAAACGTTCTGAGTACGTATAACCTCAAAAATGTCAAACTTTTTGATAGAGCTGGCAGTTGCCAGATTGTAACACTAGGGTTGCCTAATTCCAAAATATAAAAGGCAGCCTTCGTAGTAGCTTCGCTTTTCAAACGGACAATACATCTATCTTCTCGCTGTTCTTCTTCGTGTGGCGCTACAGTTCGGGGTGGGCCTGGAGTCAGCATTATATCTCGCCCGTTGCGTCCAGTGGCGCACTACAAGCTGGTTGAGGTCTTTCTTCCCTTGTGTGCGAAACCTCAGCCTAAGCCGTCCTCTTTTGCATTGTTTCAATGACTCGAAATCGAAGACTTTTTGGACCGCAGCATTGATGTTAATGCACGGCTTAGATATCTTAAGGTTTGTATCCAAAGACGCTTGCCCAGGCGCATGCCACCGTACAGCCCATAAAGTTCTTCATTGAATCTTCTCGCCCAAATGCCATCAAAGCAAACAGGACCAAAAATCCCAAGTGGACTTAAAAGTAGGACTGGAATCGATCGAGCTGTCATATAAGTCTCTTGAGAAAGGGATTTTATAACTCAATTGCCTCTTAAGCTCACTTTCTCACTCTTTTTCTAATGAAAAAGAACAAAAGTGTCTCTTCAGTGTTGGAAGGCGGAAGACAACAAACGCCGATGCCTCAAAAAGTTTCAAAAATGTATCTTCAGTATGGGAAAGCGGAAGACAACACGATTCCTCAGAAAGCTTCTGTTCTATGAGGGATGCGCAAACAATCTAAATTCGCAAATATTAAGCTCAGGGAGCCTACAAGTGATCAAAGACACCTCTGTGAATCCGGACTGTCTGATCTCCGGTCGAAAGCATCAAAGATCCGTATTGTGTCGCTGACGCTAATGGGTCAACAGTAACCTTTGGGGCAACATAGTTGAACAGAAGTCCAAATATTGGCTAGCCGATAAAGGCTGTAAATAATGTTCCCAAAAAGACTGGGCAGCAAGCCCCATTTCACAACACTTTCCGGCTTGAAGGAGTGGAAATTTTCTTGTTCGCTTAGTTTAATGTTTCAGCGTCGCGGGTTGGGCGCCAAGACAATGAGTTATGACACCGACAGATTTTTTTCCGTCGGCCTTCGCAAGAGACCTTCTTTACGCTATTAATTAGCGAATTAATTCAAGACCTATTGAAATCTTTCATGAAAGGAAAATCAGGAGTACTCTCTGATCCTAACCGACGATTAGGGCTTCAAAATTTACTGTTTTTGCAGACGTGGCCTTTCCAATATCTCGGATACATGCCATACACTGCGTTACTGTATCATCAGGTGAAGTATTGAAAGGAGTTGAGTCCTGAAGTTGAAGTACTGAAAGGAGTTGAGTTCTGAAGTTGAAGTACTGAAAGGAGTTGAGTCCTGTCACTGGCAAACATAGACTGAAATGAATGTGCTCTTCAGAATATTCCAAAGAGCCCAAAATCTATCTGCTCGAAAATGTCTTTAATGTAAGTTTCATTGTTCTCACCACCGGCGACGTTCCTCTCAACGAAAGTATCGCCAAAACGGGTTAAGTCCCAAATGGCTGACAGAGACGGCCGCTTAGGAAATCCTAATAGAGGGTTCAGCTACATTAAACGACGGTCGGAGTAGAACACCTGGTGGGCAGAGTCAGACGCAGCCATATTCTGTAAAAGGGCCTTTGTTTACGTTTCTCTTGCTGCTGATAACCAACTTTAAGGCGTCATCCTTTCAAGTTTTCACTCCTACAAGAACTGCTGTGCTTTATAGTTTCTTCGTCTATTCTTTTGACCCGAAACGCAGCTCACCATAAGGCAGCAGTGTTTGTAATGCTAAAGTGAACATGACCGGGAGAGGCAACAAGTGATGATTCGAGTGCTGTTTTACTCAAAGCCAAGTGTTTTATTTATCGACAACCAATTAGCAGCTTGACGATTTTTCATAACTTCTGCCTGGAAAACACTTCAGCGAGACATTTCACCACCACACCTCACAGCGAACGCCGGATACTCTGGAGCATTTGAAACTCTTGCAGACTAATCGGTTTTTCAGAAAGAAAGAAAGAAAGAATCGGTTTCTCGAAGCTAAGTCCAAATTTTTCAAAATTTGCCATTGCTTGTTGTAAAAACGTGGCCGCCGTGGCGTAGTGGGTTGAGTACGATGCTCACACGCCGAAGGGCTCAGTTTCGATTCCTGGCTGAACACTTCGAATTTTTCACGGCACCACCTCCATCGAGGTGCTGACATCACTCAAAGAGCAATAACTGTCTAAGAAAGCTTCTCAAACATTGCCGTTCGGAGTCAGCAAAAAACTGTAGGTCCCTTCTACTCGTGAGCGCGCACGACACGAGTAGTTGATGAGCAAGCTAGGCCCTGGTCCCCCTGTGGACTGTCGCGCCAACAATTATTATTTTAACCGGTTTGTCTGTAGTTAGTGAAACTATATACTTTTTACGTCGTCTTGTCTTGTCAATCTGTTTTAGTGAATGGAATCTCACATTAATCGAAGACATTTTAGGGCATTCATAGATCACAAGGCTTCACAAAATCAAAAAGAAAGAACGTTTGCAATACCAGAACCTAAGTGTGAATTCTGAAGGTTAAGTTTTTTTGTTTGTGCAAACGAAACCTTTAAAATGCAGACTCAAATTTTAATGATTTTATTGTGTGTTGACTTACGTTGATTTTGTTAAGTTCGTAGAAACAATAAAACGTGGACAAATAATGCGTACAAAGAGAGTGCGAAAACGTAGGCTTTGACGGAAAAAGTGGTACCCTTCTGAATGTGACCTACAGTTTCGGGCGCTTATGTGAATTTGTTCAGTGAATTCAGTCGGCTTCTTGAAGCTGCAAAAAATACTTTTGAACTTAAGGCATAATTTAAAGAAATGAAAACCTGCAATATGACTTTACAAACAAGTACAAACATTTGGTAAAGAAACTTTTTTTGAACTTTGATCCATCGAGACTCGAATCAATGCCAGTATACCGACACATTAAGCAAAATTAAATATTTTTGATTAACTGTAATAATAATTTGTTTGCGCGACGGTCCACAGAGCTGCTAACATCACTCAAAGAGTAATAACTGTCTAAGAAAGCTTCTCAAACATTGCCGTTCGAAGTAGGCAAAAAACTGTGGGTCCCTTCTGCTCGCGAAAGAACAGTAGCGCGCACAACACGAGTAGTTGATGAGCAGGCTAGGCCCTGGTCCTCCTGTGGACTGTCGCGCCAACAATTATTATTATAAGTTGTAAATTGCAAGGCTTATGAAACGGCTAAGAACACTTCAAGAGAATCAGATAAAGTCATAAAGGGTGTTCCATCAAGAACGCAAGATTTAAATTTGGCGCCATTCGAATTGTCATTGTTTGTCATTTGAACAATTATTATTGTTTGTTTGTTAGTAGAAAGTACCATATAAGGTTAATAAAAATGGAGCGCTACACGAATGAACAACGTATTCTCATTGTGAACATGAAAATGCTGATTTTGCCGATAAAATCATCTTTAGTGACGAGGCCCATTTCCATCTTGATGGCTTCGGCAATAGGCAGAGTTGTCGCATTTGGGGCGAGGAAAATCCTCGATTGAATCACGAGCAAAGCAAATGCATCCTCAACGTGTCACTGTGTGGTGTGGATTTTGGACTGGAGGAATCATTGGACCTGTTTTTATGAAAATGAGTCAGGTCAAACGCAAACAGTCAATGGTGATCAGTATCGTGAAATTATAACCATTTTTTTCGTGCCTAGAATTGAAGAAATGATTGTGAAGGGGATGTGGTCTCAACAAGACGGCGTCACATCTCATACAGCCAGAGAAGTGCTGCATCAGTCATTTAAATCATGCGTTCTTGTTGGGACACCCTTTATTTTGAAGCTATTTTCGTGTAGAAAGCTGGACAGGCGGTCAATTGAAGCAGAGGGCTCGCGTAGTAAGATACAGTGTAGCTTTGATTTTTTGGGATTTCCAAAGAAGTTGCCAAGATGAGGAGAAATTTGAAACCTGCTCAAGGCGGCCGGCCTGCTACAATCTGAATGATGTCCATAACGCGAATACCGTCATACTCTTTGACCAATGATGTAGAATAAGCCAACAGACTACTCTAGCACATCACTCAATAAGTTCTGAAGCATATAGGGGGCGCCACTTACAAGAAAAAAAAAGAAAAATATTAAATTTCAAAGCTTGTAAGTGGTGCCATCTTAACGTCCCCGGACTTTTTGAGTGATCTGTTATGTTAACAGGCCTTGCGCTTAGCTTAACGGAACGTCGTGTGTGTCTTTAAATAATTAATTGAATGTCGCGAAAGTTCACAGGTGGGACCAGTGCCAAGCTTGCTTATAAATTTACTCGCGTCGTGCGCGCTACTGTTCTTTCACGAGCAGAAGGGAGCTACAGTTTTTCGACTTCAAATGGCGCTCGAAAGAAGTTGTGTCGTGATTCGAAATTCGAAATCTTAGGCCGGAAATCGAATATAGACCTTCGGCATTTGAGCATCGCACTCTACCCACTACGATACGGTGGAAGTAAAACAAATCAACGGAGGAAGGCGGATCTATGAAATACATCTGCTCTGACAAGCCAGTGTCTTACTTTTAGCCAATGTCGTACTTCCAAATAATCTATTGGCAGCATCCGATTTATGTTTAAGCCTTCAGCAAGTTCTGGCGATTGCCTGCATTTTATCAACGTCTTTATTGATGTTTGATGTGATCGGACGCCATGTTGATCGTCGGCCACCCATTGATTTGTTCCAAGGCGCAGTTAACACTTAGAGTATGCCCGCGTTCTCAATTTCGTTCTTCTCACAACGACACATGCTTTGGCCTATTTTTAGGAATTAAATAAAACTTAACAAGATATGCTGTTTTTTAAATAAAACGTTTAAAAATCGGCCACCGTGGTAAACGCACACAACACCATCTACTTGAAGCTCCTGACAAAACTCACGGAACATTTTCTGTCTATTAAAGTTCTTCTCATATTTGGCCGTACACCATCGATAATAAACTATAGGTTTCTTCTACTCGGTAGAAGCTAGTAGCACACACAACACCATAAGTTGCTGAGCAAGCTAGGCACTGGTCCCCTTGTTTTTGAGGCACCCAAAATACATATACATGACTGATTCCAACGGAAACCAACATCTGACTGCTACAAACCTTTACTGACAGTGAGCTGAAACTCTGACATAGTTAAACAGAATCATAATGACAACTGAGACGATGATGGTGAAAATTGAGCATGGCGCTGTAATTAAATTTCTCACTAAGCAAGGAAAATGACAGAAAACTATTCATGAAGAGATGGTGGCTGTATACCAGGGTTCCGCACCTTCATTAGCAACTGCGCAAAAGTGGTCAAATGAGTTCAAGAGAGGCAGAGAGAGCATTGAAGACGACCTCCGGTCCGGCGCCCCGGCTACTGCTTGTACGGCAGAAAGTATCAAAGAAATCAAAAAACTTGTTCTTAAGGATGCCCGAATAAAGGTGAAAGTGATGGCAGAGATCACCAATCTTTCAACTGGTACCATTCACACCATTCTTAATGACCATCTTAACCTTTCAAAGGTCAGTGCAAGGTGGGTGCCACCAATGCTCACAGCGCCTCAGAAAAAAGTGAGAATGGCATGCTGTAGGGAGCTTTTGGAGATGTGTAGTGAGAACGCGGACAGTGTCATGGATCGAATTGTTAATGGGGACGAAACACGGGTTCACCACTATGAGCCTAAAAGCAAACAAGTGTCCATGCTGTTCCGTGGTGGAACTCGGAATTGCAGTGAAAGCGCAAGGAAACCAGAAAACTTCTGAATAGGTCACTTAAGACCAATCTGGAAGAGGATTGGGACCTGTATCGATTAAAACAAAAAAAAATATATAAAAGGCTTATTCGAGCTTCGAAAAGTGCTTCTTATAAAGACTTTTGTGGGAAAATCGAAACACTCAGTGAAACCAGCAGACTAGTGAAAGTCCTCAAAAGGGACAAAGCAGTGAGGCTGGACACACTAAGAAAACCAGACGGTACCTACACCGAGTCTAAGGCTGAGACCCTCCAACTCATGCTTGAGACTCATTTCCCTGTGAACCGGATCACAGTTGGCTCAAAACCAGTGTCGATTTTCGAAACTGGGGATGAGCAGACAAATTCTACTCGCAGAGGCTGGTATATTTCATCGCTCGTCGTATCCGATGAAGCCATCAAGTACGCTGTAGCGTCTTTTGATGGTTTCAAGTCACCCGGCACCGATGGCATATATGGAGCACTGCTGCAAAAGGGCATAGACCCTATACTGCCGGCTCTGAAAAGAATTTTCACTGCCAGCCTCGAGCTGGCATACATTCCAAGTACCTGGCGTACAGTGAATGTAGCCTTTATACCGAAAACTGGTAAAGGAGACTCGCCAAAAACTTCAGGCCTATCAGTCTCACCTCCTTCATGCTAAAATGCTTGGAGAGGCTGTATACCAGGGTTCCAAACCTACACTATGAGATCAAGAGAGGCAGAAAGAGCATTGAAAACGATCTCCGCTCCGGCGCCCCGGATACTGCTAATACGGCAGAAAGTATCAAAGAAGTCGAAAAACTTGTTCTTGAGGATGCCCGAATAAAGGTGAAAGTGATGGCAGAGATCACCAATCTCTCAACTGGTACCATTCACACCATTCTTCATGACCATCTTAACCTTTCAAAGGTCAGTGCAAGGTGGGTGCCATCAATGCTCACAGCGCCTCAGAAAAAAGTGAGAATGGTATGCTGAAGGGAGCTTTTGCTTTTGGAGATGTGTAGTGCGAACGCGGACGGTCTTATGGATCGAGTTGTTACTGGGGACGGAACATAAGTTCACCGCTATGACCCTGCAAGCAAACAAGAGCCCATGCAGTGACATAAAAAAGGAACTGACCCCCCGAAGAAGTTCAAAGCCACTCCGTCTGCCGGGTAGCTCATGGCAACAGTTTTTTGGGACTCAGAGTGAATCTTGCTCATTGAGTACAAAAAAAAAGGTGAAACCATCAACGCCACATTCTCCGCTTCCACTTTGCATAATTTGCGGGAGGAAATTATCAAGAAAAAAGCGGTAAACTCGCAGCGGGTGTGTTGCTTCTTCATGACAACGCTCCTGTTCACACGGCGCGAGCTTCCAAGGCTGATGCGCTAGCTTGTGGTTTCGAAGAAATCCAACACCCACTCTATAGTCCAGACCTTGCCCCTAATGATTAATTACTGTTGCCGGATTTGAAAAAATATTTTTGTGGAAAAAGATTTTCGGATGATAGAAAACTCAAGTCGGCAATAAATGGGTATTTTGGGAGAAAGAGGAAATTTCCTTTTTTGAGGGCTTACAAAGGCTTATCTCAAGACGTTAATGCATTGATGTTCGAGGAGATTACATTAAAAAAAAAACAATTTAAATTGAATTCTAATTTTCCTTCATATCGATAATGAGAATATATTGAACGTCCTTCGTAGAACTTCGTCGTTTGAGCGTCGCACTCTACCCACTACGCTACGGCGTCTTTAAGTTGCATTATTTGCTATGCCAGATTTTCTGACGGAGATAATCCTCTTGTTCAACCCGACGAGCGAATTTCTTCAAGTGAGGAAACAGGAAAAAAACCGTCAAGAGGCCAAAGTCTGGTTGAAAACTGGTGGATCTTGCAACAGTTTATGGGGACTTGGTGATGGTAGAGGTGCACTTTTCTTTCGGCCAAATGGAGCCGTTTTGTATCCAATAGAGTTTCAAGGTGGTGCAAAATTTGGCCAAGTTAAGCCTAGTGATAAGAAAGTTCACTCTGTTTGAAGCCTTAAAACAGTGGTCACCATTTTTCCGACTGATTGAGTCCTTGGACGCGATCATTCTCCGGACCAATGACTTATTCTAAAAGTCTTTTGAAGTTGAACTGTGATTTTTATGCGTTTGGTAGTGTTACTTTCCATTCTGTTCCACCACCCTTCCAACCAGAAAATACTTCCAAAAAAGAATCTGTTATCGAGGAATTGTTAAATTTGAAGTGGACACTGCATATGTGAACCTTCAGACGTGGAAAATTATTTTTTTTGCAGTAAGAGATCGCAAGGTTCTTTTGAAATGCATTTCGAAACCTTGCAAAGAACCTCAAAAATGAGAAAACATTACCAGAAACCGATGAAAACTAAAACTCTCCTCATTCTAGGGTAACACAGATAAAGACGTACTCATGGGACAACGCCCAAGTAATTCTAGTCGGAAACAAATGCGACATGGAAGACCAGCGTGTCATTTCATTTGAGCGCGGCCGCCAGTTGGCCGATCAGTTGGGTGTGGAATTCTTTGAGACATCCGCCAAGGAGAATGTCAATGTTAAGGTAAGTTCCTCCAATTTCATCATTTTTTTTTTCAATTTAAAATAAATTTACCATTTAGGCTGTTTTTGAACGTCTTGTCGATATAATATGCGATAAAATGTCGGAGAGTTTAGACTCTGATCCAACGTTAGTGGGTGGCGGTGCGAAGGGCCAACGACTGACTGATCAGCCTCAAGGAGCGCCTACTACTAATTGCAATTGTTAAAAGATATATTAAATCTGTATAAAAAAAAAAGAAACAAAAACAACAAAACAAAAAATATTATATAAATATATATAAATATTGTCTTTTATTTTGTAATTTACTGTTAATTCTGATAAAGAGATAAAAAATGACAAAAGAAAAAAAACCTAACAAAACTCTATACACTCTGTAAAGAAATTTTAAAATAATATTTTAAATGAGAATGCTACACAAACACAAGGTTAAATTTAAGTTTTAATTTTTCTACTGCAAAGGACAAGCCAACAACAACAAATAACAAAGCTATACGAACAAAATAAAATCGATCTGGTTTTCGATATTCTCTCTCTATCTCTACATTCTTATGCACTTTATAATCGTATCCGAATTTAGCCAAACAAACAAATTAACATTTTCCATCACAAATGACACACAAGACACATCTCTCACTCTCTCTCTCTCTCTTTCATTTGTCACACAAGCTCTCGTTACTAAGTTAAGTTACAGAAAAAAAAATTCAAATAAGAAACTACATAACAAATTAAAAGAAAAAAATAAAATAGTTTACAATAGCGTGTTGCTTTGTTTGTATACAACTATATGAAAGAAAATTAGTTTCAATAAATTGGAAAAAAAATTATTTGAGATAAAACCTAAATTGTATAGATGTGGTTTTAGATAACGGTAAAATAAAAAAGACAGATAAACGTACGTACATACAAGACATTTAATAAACAACTATCATCTTAACTAGAGAATGTTACTGAATATACAAGTGTAGGAAATGCGTTTTGGAATGAATATATACACACAATTATATATGTAAATGTATGTGTAATAAATACTTAAAAGCTATCAAGAGAAGCATAAAATATGAAAAACGAACGATACTATACATTATAGTAGACAATAAAATTTCAAGCCATAAGCAACTGACTTTAATTGAATTTCCATTGCCACTAGTAGAATGTTCAGACGTGGGCTGGCAAGTGGAATTCAATTCAACAAATTATACAAAATGTAAATCACGTAATGAACTTACTTACAGACATAAAGACGGAGAGCTGCATGGGCTTGATGTGAAGGTTTGATTTGAGTAAGCATTTAATTGTCCTTGCTGTTTCTTTTACAAGCTGAAGATGGGTTTTGAGTGGGGGGCGGCATTTATGAGCATTCTTCGCGTTGACGGTGATTTTGGGAGGACAACACATTTGTTTAAAGTCTGCTGAAAGTCCTCCACTTTTGTCCAGCAGGGACAAAAGTGGAGGAGCTGTGTGTAGTCTGCGCACTTCCTTCTCGACCAGCATGCCTCTCCATCTCGCATGATCTCTTGGCTGCTGCGTTTTTGTTTCCCTTTTGGGAAGCAAGAGTTGAACATAAGGGGCAGGGACATTAGTCAAGGGGCTGTGCAGTCTTTGTATTTTGGCCTAGATTGGAAGGCTCTTCATCTCCAATCTCCATCTTTTCGGTTCCCTTTTGGGAAGTAAGAGTTGAACGTAAGAGGCAGGGACAGAAGTCAAGGGGCAGTGTGTAGTCTGTGCAGTTCCTTCTCGACCAGCATGCCTCTCCATCTCGCTAATTTCTTGGCAGCTGTGTTTGTGTTTCCCTTTTGGGAAGTAAGATTTGAACCTAAGCGGCAGAAACATTAGTCAAGGGGCTGTGCAGTCTGTGTATTTCGGCCTAGATTGGAAGGCTCTTCATCTCCAATATCTCTCTTTTCGGTTCCCTTTTGGGAAGTAAGATTTGAACGTAAGCGGCAGGAACAAAAGTCAAGGGGCTGTGCAGTCTGTGCATTTCGGCCTAGATTGGAAGACTCTTCATCTCGCAGGTCTCTTGGCAACTGTGTTTTTGTTTCCCTTTTGTAAAGAAAGATTTGAGCGTAAGTGGCAGGAGCAAAAGCCTAGATTGGAAGTCTCTTCATCCCGCTGGTCTCTTGGCAGCTGCGTCCTTGTTAAGTTGGGAAGTAAGATTTGAACATAAGAGGCAGGGACATCAGTCAAGGGGCTGTGCAGTCTGTGTCCTTCGGTCTAGATTGAAAGCCTCTTCATCTCGCTAATTTCTTGGCAGCTGTGTTTGTGTTTCCCTTTTGGGAAGGGACAAAAGTCAAGGAGCTGTATAGTCTGTGTACTTCGGTTTCGACCAGCAGGCCTCTCAATGACCTCTTGACAGTCTCGTTTCTGTTTCCCTTTTGGGTAGTAAGAGTTGACCATGAGTGGCAGGGATATACGTCAGAATGCTGTCCACGTCAACTTGAGTAGCCATTTCGAAAATTCAAACTTCAGCTCCTTCCTGGAAAAACATGCCTCCATGTCTTCTGGCAGCTGCATTCAATTGTACACCTCAAGTTGGCTGAGGTTCACCTCTATTTGTGGGCGCTTTCCATCACATTGCTTGTTTTCGCAGGCTTTTCAGGACCATACTTCTGGCTGCAATCATAAGTTGAGTGGTGGGGCCTCTTTTCTTTGTGTGACTTGCAAGTTGGTCACCTTCTCTGTTTTATTTTCGGATTTAAAGACATTTTAAAGAAGATCTGTGTTGTCCGTATGCTAGGCATGGGCAAAATATGCTTCTTGTGGATTCCCCATAGGCACTTGATGACGGGCCTGCTGCCACAAAGTATTTAAAGTTTATCGTAGAAACTTCCTTTAAATGAGACTTAGTTCGCACGCTAAACTTTCCTTTTGAAAGAGAGTAGATCTCTTTCCTACGCCCACAATAGTGCCCACACTCAGCCATAAAACAGGACAAAAGTAAAGGGGTTTAAGTACGAAAGAGATAGGTGCTTGTTTAAGGAACTGATACCGCCGTAGTAGGTAGAGTTCGACTGAAAACTTCTCCGTTCGTAGTCGGCAAAAAACTGTATTGTACTCGTCAGAGAACAGTAGCGCGCACAAAACGTGTAGGTTATGAGCAAGCTAGGCCCTGGTCCATTTATTAATACAATTAAAATACAATTATTAATTGTCGAACAATGCCTACGTAGACGAAGTATTTGCCAACATTAAACTGTTTGTATTCCATTGAGAGATGCCTATTTTGCTCAACCTTTCAATATAATTTATAAACAGACACAGTTAGGCCGAATTTCATTTTGCTGCCAGCAGGCGTTCCGTTTACGACGTCGTGTGCACGTTTGAGTTCCACGTAATCTTCTCAAGAATGATATTGAATATGAAATGAGACTCATTACAGAAAGTTGCCTCATTTTCACCATTCTGGAGCGCCTGCGTTCATCTTTCTTCTAGAGGTGGATAGAAACAAGTGGAGAGTTGGCCGAGATAGAAATTCAAAACAAATTAGGCCCCTTAGCAGTGCGCTGGTAGTAGTGTGGGAAAAAATAGGGAAATACATAGAGTAAAGCAGCATAGATCACCGTGTCAGAGAAATCCTTTAGAATACTTAATAAACCTTTGCTTGCTCTAGCTGCGCTTGTTTGCAGGCTCCGCGAGCTCCGTTTGTTTGCTCTGGTCGGTTATTGGCCGGAAGCCCAGCTTTATTATAAGTAGGCGGCGAAGAATGTATTTTCCCCCTCTGCACTTAACAGATCTCTCAATAAGTCAGGACATATAGAGGGCGTCACTAACAAAAACTCCATAGTCTACCATGGCTATTTTGTTAGTTTAAAAGATGAACGAAGGAAGTTAATAAGATAAGGAACTCATCGAATACGGTTTCCCACCATCCTTCTGCTGTCGGCAGTGTCAATCTTCTTTATGGGGAGACTTCCCCAATTGGTGTCCGTTGGCTGTTTCCCTGTTTTCGACTGTCCATCAATGACATGAACCAATTTTTTTATTTCTGGAAAATACGTTCCCCTTCCACTGAATTGAAGTACAACTTAGAATAAAGAAGTATTTTACAAAACATAGTCACGAACTGGCGTTAAAATCTCGAAGCACCAGTGGGGTGACCAATATTTTAAAAGGAACAAAAATCATTTTTCTTCTTTTTAAAAGAAGCATTTAAAAGGACTTGGAGAAGACACCATGGCGACGTGGGTAGATTGCGAGACTCACACGCCAAAGGTCCCAGGTTCGATTCCATGACGGAACACATCGCATTATTCTCGGCACGACATCTTCCGAGCTGCTGCATCACGCAAAGACTGATAACTGTCTAAGAAAAAGCTTCTCAAACTTGGCCATTCGGAGTCGGAAAAAACTTGTAGGTCCCATCTACTTGTGAGATTACAGTAGCACGCACAATACAAGTAGTAGATGAGCAAGCTAGGTTCTGGTACCCCTGTGAACTGTCGCGCTATACAATTTATTAATGAAAGACACACTGGGTCAAGTTTACTGAGCTTAGAAGGCCAGTAGGTAGGGCATACAAGCCATCCAATATAAAATATAGCAGAATGCATGATGTGCCCGTCAATCATCTGTAGGTTTTAGAAATGGGGCTTCATTTGAATCATGTTCTAATCCGATGTTCTGTTTTCTCACAAACATTTTAAGTTCAATGACTTTTGGATTTTGGTCATTTTTGGACTTTGGATGTCGGAGGAAAAGAGTGCAGACCACTTTTTTTTTGGTCTTTTTGGGACCTTGGATGTCGGAGGAAAAGAGTGCAGACCACTTATATTTACCTTTAAATTGGTGGTGCTTTAATATGAAAAAAAATATGTTTTTAGAGAAAGCTTGTAACAATGAATTTAAGAAGTGGTTAGCAGGATGGAGGGCCAACTCCCTTTGTCAAACCTGCAAACCCAGAACCGATATTTCGAAACTTCCACGTTTCAAGGCAATATTTGTCAACATTTTCACAGTTGACACCTTAATTCGTCCTGAGCATCCGCTCAAAATCCTATCATGGGTTTCTCTCGTTCCCGTGTAAAAACTATCGTCTGCTATCAAAACCGGAAAAGTTTTAATTTCGACATTTTGGCGGTTAAAGTACTACGAATGTCCGGGCTGAGAGATTTTTGTATTCAGTGCGCTCTCACTCAAATCCAATGGCCCCCAAAAGCCTTCGGTGGGGCAATAGGCAGCGTGTAAGTCCCATAATCTTCTTCCTTTACAAATAGCACGCTTGGGTCAAAAAATACCTTCTTTGTCTTGGCGCTTAAGTGCCATCAAAGAATTGGGCTAAACTTTCAGTAAGGTTTTCGTGTAGTTGTGACTCATTGTTCGATGTGTTTCTTCAATAAAATTTGAAAAACTGATCGTGTTCCAAACAGTCACGAAATGTTTTTGAAATTGAAGTAAAGTTTAATTTAAATCCAGTCCAAAGCTAACACCTCGCCGAATCACTGTCGAATTTTTTATAACTATTTGTGACATTCGTCTGGCAAAAGACTCAATTTTTAGGCATATTTGAAAGGAATGACTCCACTTGACATGCCCCAGCAACGTTCAAACTGCCACTCAAAGCTCATTAGCTCAACAAATGATCCCAACGTATGTTCATTCCCCAGAGAATCATAGATCTGCCGAACGCTTAGTCCATTCCCCGCGGATCGACTCAAACAAACTAAAAGCACGACGGCACATTCAGAGTGGAAAACTAATATTTCTAGAGTAAATAAAAATGTACATAAATGAATTATCTGTATAAAGCGAATATAAAACTATCAGCGGATAAATTAAAGTTAATTATTGTATGTTTACCCAGTTTTTCATTTCATCCCGATGTCGAGAAGAGATTATTATTCAAACTGCTAAACATTGAGCCGGTCAAATATATAACCAAAGAAATATTTATTATAAATATATTTAACAAATCAATTAATTACATGTGTTATTTGTTGTAGTGAATAAAATGTTGAATATCATTAAAATATTATTTCTTTTGTTGTATAAGTTAAATTTGTAGAAAAATAAAGAAACTACGCACATTACATCGATTGCAGTTGATACAAGAAAAAATGATGAAAGACATAAAGAGACAAGACAAGAAACAAAAGAGACACAAAGACGGGAAGACGGTTATACATCATAGACTAAAGTTTAAGATCTTTTGCAATTATTCAGCGGAAAAGACTGTTCATACGTAGTTTTACAAGAAAATATCCACAACAATAGTTGAATGTCTTCTTTTCCCGAACCTTCTCCTTGTCTGCCTACCGTAGCAAAAATTGCATTAAAGGCCTTAACGAAAAAAACATCGTATCTGTATAATTAATGTGCAACAGTAAGTCTTAGCCCCCTCAAGAAGCCAACCAAATGTCCCTAGTGAAGAACAGCTAATTTTTCAGAAGCCCGTCAATAGGACAAAATGTCCCCTAATTTCGTCTCAATTCAATTTCTTTTCTTCACACAAAATTTATTACGCGATGAAAGAATTATATTTACATTTAACAAATTAGGTGAAATAGTGTATTAATACAAAGTATATTGCAAAATATGTAAAACTTGATGTAAAACCTCATATTATTGAAAAACAAAGAAAACATTATAATTATATCATTATTCATACAACAGTTTAAAAATAAAATAAATTAGATAAAATTACAAATACTTATATTTGAACAACAAAAAGTATAAAAAAATCGGTTTTGCTGTGGTCGTCGTCATTAACATTCACACACACACACATTTATATAAAGAAAAAAAGAATGTAAACAAAATTATATGTATATGTATGTATATCAAAAGATGAGTAATTGAAACAATGAATTTTTCAAAGAAAACTTTAGTCTCTAATACAATTTTAAATCACATTTACACAGATCGTCATCAATGTTTTTTATCTTTTAGTCAGTTCAGTGATGAATGTGAAGAAAAACAGAATTGTGTAAAAAACTGATAAACTCGTGTCCTAGTTGTTTTGCCCATTTAAACTGCTCCACAAAAATTGCATTAAATTTAACTTGATAAAGAACAAATCGAGGCAAACATTTATTAAATATCAATGAGACAATTTAAGCAAGAACATATAGTTAATTTCTTTGAGAAAAATTATTATTATATTATACTTATTATTGTAATTAAAATTATTATTGTATAACAGAGGATGAAGATATAAGCAGAGCGACGAGGAATCATTTATTGAATAAAGTGCATATACATGGATATAATAATTGTTAAAAATTATTACTATTATTATTATTACCTAAAAAGAAAATAAAATGAAAACTGAATAAACACAAGACAAACTACAATTTTTTTTTTTCACATTTTACACGAATAATAATAATATTGATTGGTTGGCGCGACAGTCCACAGACCAGGGCCTAGCTTGCTCATCAACTGCTCGCGCGCTACAGTTCTCTCACGAGTAGAAGGGATCTACAGTTTTTTACCGACTCCAAACGGCGAAATTTGAGAAGCTTTCTTAGACAGTTATTACTCTTTGAGTGTTGTCAGCAGCTTGACAGAGGTGGTGCCGTGAAAAATTCGAAAAATTGGTGTTGAGCTGGGAATCGAACCTAGACCTTCTGCGTGTGAGCGTCGTACTCTACCCAAAACGCCACGACAGCCAAACATTTTACACGAAGTTGCTTGAAGAAACATACAAACGAGTATATTGAGATACATAGGTCAATAACCTCCACGGTACAGATATGAAGGTAATATCTTGCACATGTGTCATCAAAAGTAAACAAAAAACAAAACCCAAGATGGCTGATCAGAGTGACATCGATATTAATGTCCCGTTTTTTTCCCGTTTTTTTTTTGAAAATAAAACACTAATTATTAATTGGAAAGTAAAAACATTTTATTCAAAGTACTGGCCATTGTTTTCTACACATTTTGACCACTCTTCACAATTTGTGAATACCATGCCAATAAAATTGTTCGTCTTTTAAAGCAAACCAATCAGACGCCCAATTTTCGACCCTCTCGTAGGAATCAAAGTGCTGCTCAGCCAATGCGTGTACCATCGATGAAAACAAATGGTAGTCGGAAGGAGCCAAGTCTGGTGAATACGGCGGGTGGGGTAGCTGTTCCCAGCCAAGTGTTTTGAGTGTATCCTGAACCGGTTTTGTTTTGTGTGCAGGTGCATTGTCATGGAGCAAAATTACCTTGCCGTGTCTTCTGGCCCATTCTGGTCGTTTCTCGATCAATGCATGGTTCAAATTCATCATTTGTTGTCGGTAGCGATCAGTATTAACGGTTTCACCAGATTTTAGGAACTCGTGGTACAGCACACCTATCTGGCCCCACCAAACAGGCAGCATTGTCTTCTTGCCGAATCGATCTGGTTTTGCAGTTTTGCAGTCGATGTTGATGGTTGTCCCAGATTAACCCATGATTTTTTCCGGTTAGGATTCTTAAAATAAATTCATTTTTCATCGCCAGTAACAATCCGATGCAAATCCGACTTTCTTTCGTGTCTTTGAAGCAAAATTTCACAAGTGTGTTTTCGGTTTTCCATCTGTCTTTCATCCAATTCCTGTAGCACCCATTTTCCACACTTTTGGATCTTTCCCATAGCTTTTAAACGGTCAAAATTGTCTGTTGTGAAACGACTAACATTGCTGCCATCTGCTTTTGACTCGAAGTGTCCTCTCCATCCAATATCGTTTGCAATTCGGCGTCTTCAAACTTTTTTGGTGGTCTTCCACATTCTTCATTTCTCACATCAAAATCATTATTTCTGAACCGTTGAAACCATCTTTTGCATGTTGCTCCTGATAGAGCATGATCACCGTATGCCTCGACAAGCATTCGATGCGACTCTGCAACACTTTTCGAATGAAATCAAAAAAATTAATGCTCTCCGCAAATCATCACTTTCTGGTACAAAATTCGCAATTTCTAACACGATGAAAAAATATGATGTTGTCTGTTCAATGACTTGATGTATACTTAATGTTTTTCATAGATGTGATAGCACACAAACAAAAAAAAAAACAAAATAAGGGCTCGTTCACAACAAAAGTTCCCTATCGAGACTGGTATACCTGGTATCATTGTATCGCTTGGGTGTTCGTGGCAAAAAATGGTGGTGGCCCATTTTCACAGACGTGGTGGAATTGAGCTTAGCTTATGCTAGGCGTCTACATATTTTGAGCAGTCCTGAGGGCTTTGACCAACTAGCATTTAGAAGTCAAAAAGCTCAACATTATCCAAACCCAACCAAAAATGGACACAACCCAGTACAACTATGTAAACAGTTGCGATGTGTTCTGAGCCACACTCGAATAAAATGGCAATTTGATCGGTGTCAGAAAACTATGTGTAAATATAAGGATTGTTTTAAGAATTTTCATTCTCAAGTGCCCACTGTACTATAAAAAGTACACCCCAAAAACCACCTCATGTTAACTTTTTTTCTAATTTCTTATTGTAAAATATTTGTAATGTAAAACCTTCTTGTTCTTCTTCTTGTGGCGCTACAGTCCGGGGTGGATCTGGGCCTCAACCAACATGCCTCTCCAGGCAGCACGATCTTTCGCCAGCTGTCTCCAGTTGGGCACTCCAAGTTGGTTGATGTTCTTCTCCACTTGTGTGCGCCACTTTAGTCTAGCTCGTCCTCTGTTGCGTTGTCCCAATGGTACGGATTCAAAGACTTTTCGGGCCGGAGCAATGGTTTCCAAACGCTCTACATGGCGTAGCAATCTTAAGCGTTGTATCCGTAGACGCTTGACCAGGCGCATGTCACTGTACAGCCCATAGGGTTCATCATTAAATCTTCTCCTCCAGATGCCATCAACGCTGACAGGACCCAAAATTGCACGCAAAACTTTTCTCTGGAAATGACTAAAGGCTTCCTTATCCACCTTTGCTAACGTCCAAGATTCCGCGCCATAAAGTAGGATTAGGATGATCAAGCTGTTATGTTAGTCCTTCGAGAGAGGGTTTTTTTTACTCAATTGCCTCTTGAGCCCAAAGAAACAGCGATTGGCAAAAGTCATTCTGCGTTTGATTTCGGTGCTCATGCTGTTGTCCCTGTTTCCCGCTGAGCCGAGGTAGACGAAGTCCTTGACTACCTCGATGTTTCTGCCGCCTAGTGTGACGCTCTGTCCGAGACGTCGATGTTGTGTGTCTTTCCTTGATGACAGCATGAACTTTATTTTGCCCTCATTTACCGCCAGACCCATTATAGCCGCTACCGCTTCAGTGCCAGCGAACGCCTCACTGACGGCTCGCTGTGTTCGTCCAATAACGTCAATGTCATCAGCGTAAGCTAGCAATTGAACTGACTTCTGGTGTTGATACATGTAACAAAAATACAATTAATATATCCTGACGAAGGCAGCAATCCCTGCCGAAACGTTGGGATAATAACAATGAAATAACATGGTTTCATTTGAAAACAACAGTGACCAAAACAGCCGATGAAGGGAAGACAGTTTCCCCTGCATGATAATAATTGATTTGGTCAATTTTAACAAACAATCATATTCACTACACTACATCCCGCTCAGACTTAAATGATCAGAAATGAATAGCTGAGTGGCTGCCAGTTTGATTGAAAGGCCTTCTTGAACTACTGATAAATATGTTTCGAATATTCCATCCTGGAATTTATTTGTATACGGCTTCTGAAGCTAGATCACCAGAATTGGGGAAAAGTTTCCTACATACGTATGTATGTATCCAGATAATGAGGTAAGCCTAACATTCTCTCGGCAATACCTTTCCTGATATAAACTTATGCCTACACAAAAACGTGTCAGGAACCTTCCATCGTGATTCACTGGAAAGTGGATTTGGACAGGGGTGTGAACTGACCGATGCACCTATGAGCAGTCCGATTCTTTGCCTTTAAAAATTTTTGTACTAAAAAACAAGTTAAAAAAAAATTACATCATCTGTTGAAAGCTTCAACTTTTACCACCTCTCTGGTAATATTCGAACACTATCTAGACTATCTTCGCTCTGGTGTCAAGTTGACTGCTGTAAAAGAGTCCTTTTGCCATAGCGAAGGCATGTTTAATTCCGGTCAGAGCAGTACCCACATGGATACTACCACATAGATACTGGTCCAATCACATGTCCAGATATCTAACTACCAATTACAGAGCTATTCTTCCATTTCTTCAAAAGACCCGGACGGATAACCCCCACATCGTTTTGCATCCGTCGAAAAGCGAAAAAGCAAGTTCTGGAAAATACGACGGGAGGGGTAGGACTCAGCGTTTCCATATTATTTTTGTCCCCTAATTCCACTTCAATCCGAGCGTGGCCATGTGGCAAAATAATCTTCTCGTTCCTTTCGATCGTTCTTGGTCATTTTTAAAGCGAAGAAGAAACGTCTGTGTGATAGTCGATAACGTTTCCCATAAATAGTCTTCTTCTTCTTGTGGCGCTACAGTCCGGGGTAGACCTGGGCCTTAACCAACGTGGGCCTAAATCAACCTGAGCCTCAACCATCTTGGGCCTCAATCAAACTGGGCCTCAACCATTTTGGGCTTCAACCAACCTGGGCCTCAACCAACTTGGGCCTCAACCAACATGCTTCTTCAGCCAGCACGATCTTCCACCAGCTGCTTCCACTTGCGTACTCCAAGTTGGTTGAGGTTCTTTTCCCCTTGTGTGCGCCACCATAGCCTAGGTCGTTGTCTGTTGTGTTGCCCTAATGGCTCAGATTCGAAGACTCTTTGGGCCGGAGCAATGGTGTCCATACGCTCTACATGGCATAGTCATCTTAAGCGTTATATCCAACGATGCTTGAACAGGCGCATGTCGTTCTACAGCCAATAGATTTTGTCGTTAAATCTTCTCCTCAAGATGCCATCAACGCAAACAGGGCCAAAAATCGTACGCAAAACTTTTCTCTCGAAAAGACTAAGGGTTTCCCCATCTGCCTTTGATAACGTCCGGGTTTTTTCAATCGAGGTAGACGAAATCCTTGACTACCTCGAAGTTTCTGATGCCTAGTGTGACACTTCGAGAGGTCGAAGTTGTGCGTCCTTCCTTGATGACAGGAAGTATTCAGCTTTGCCTAAATTTAGCACCTCCCACTTTAATGCCAGAAAACGCTTCATTAACGGCTTCATTTCTAAACGCCTCACGTCAATGTCGTCTGCGTAATTTAGCAATTGAACTGACTTCTGGAAGATCGTGCCTATGGTGTTGACTTGTGAGTTACGCACGATCTTCTAGAGTTAATGTTAAAGAAGTCACATGTATGTAGCCCCTGGTATTCCATTATTAAAGTTATATAGAAATAAAAAGTAATAGTTTTCATGTGGGCGTTGAAGGGTTAAGGCACTCAAATCTTCAAGAAATTGAACAAAAATCAAATTTAAATTACAAATTACATTTATTTCAGTTAAATTTATTTATATAAATATTGATACAAAAAGAAATTCGACACTTACGGTACAAAATTTAAACAATATTTAAAAAAAAATTGTATATATGATATACAATGCATAAATAATTATTATAAAATTTAACTAAACGTTGAGTATTTCCTTCTTAGACTTAAACTTAATCGTACAACGCTCATCTTGGAATTAAATTCAGTTTTTCTTTGCGAATAAATTAAATGAATTGAACTCATAAATTAATCACAACACAAAAATAAGAAAAAATAATAAGAAAGCGATGAGGAGAACACAAAAGGAACCTTTTTCAAAAATTCATGGAAATGAAACTAGAAATTAAAAACCTGCATTACATGATGATTTGTGTATTCTGCTTTGTTCTCGTTTTTTTTTTGTTTACTTTAACAATCAATAAATATTTATTAACTGGTTTTGTACGCACTGACAAATGCGTGTACATACATATATTTATTTTATCTATGGTTCACTTTGTACATATAGATTTTTTTTTCTCATTTTATTGAATTCAAGGGTTCGATGCGAATACTTTTCTTTTTGTATATATAGTTTTGTTTGTTTCACATTTTAATGGTAAATATTGTAGTAAATAGAATTATTTTTTAAGATATTTAATTTGTTTTTCAATTCTCTCTCAGATAGACACTACATCAAGTTTTCTTGTTTGTTTCAATTCGAGATGGTAACTTAAAATAGAGCGGAGGGGATGCTAAGAAAGCGAAATGAACAAAAATTAATTTTTACAACGAAATATCAGGCACTCATTTTTTTTTTCTTTTGGAATGGGAATGTTGATTATTTTTTAAAGACTTAAACTGTATCTTAGGTATTCTACCAAAAAAATGATTATTTTCAGATATGAGTTACAATGTACTCTGGCAATGGCAAGGTTAGCAAAAATATATAAATCTCATTTTCAACGTTCCTTTCTTTTGAAATTAATTCAAATATATTGATGGAAGCAATTTTTTTTTTCATCCTTGTCAAATTTTACTGTAGAAACTGAAGTTTAAAAAAAAAGTTCAAACATAAGAGGGTTTAGGAAACATTGTTTCTCTTCAACGGAATGATTGACAATGAGCATATATCGTCGCCTCCATTCCACATTTAGTCCTTAAAACATCGGTTGGGTGTAAAGGGAGTGTTACATTTCACAAAATCAGTCTAAAATGATTTCTATGACATTTTCTGGTTTGTCTACACTTAAACTTAAACTTAATCACTAAACTTAAGCCTGTACAAGAATAATCTCAACTTTCTGCCGAATGCAAATCATCAAGAGAATTCAGTTTACATTGCAATAGCACAAAAAGGAAAATAAAACAAAATACAAACGAAACTTTATTACACACTGCAGGACTTTCAGACGCGGCTGTCGCTAAATTGGGAATCGATTTTCATGCACAATTGGAGCCGATGGGACTTATTATGTACAGAGGTTCCTCATTCCCTCGAGCCTCCAAGTTGGTATGAATAAATAAATGCATTTGATCTCTGGTATACTTTTTTTTGTTGAACTATATACTCTACTTTATACTCGTATGGATAATATTTTCTGAAGTTATATTCTTTTGTTTCTACAATATAAATAACATTTCAATTCAATTTATCCGTTCATTCAATCTTTCGCTTTCGTTCTCTCTCTTTCTCTATGTGTTTCTCCCTCTCAATCTCAGTCGAGTGAGCGGGATGTGTTTCCTGTTTGTAAATATATGTGTATATCCTTTAACACGCCATGCAGAATCTATTCAACTGTTATTTGTGTCTTTGTCCTTTGTTTTGAAATCAACTCGGCACTCGGGAGGATATTTTATGGTGACAGTGGTGATGGTGGGGTCCTGGGGAGTATGTTGGATGTGCTGCCGTTGCTCGCTTAATATAATCACACAGTCGTTTCATCATCATCAATATTCCTCCTATGAAATGAATGGAAAGTACAGAAAGAAAACGTTAGCATTACCGTCATCGTACAGCGAAATGGAGTTTTGCAAAAAGGATACGAGTGTTAGTATTGAAGCAAGACAAATGGGTGAGCCTTTGTTAGGAGAAGTTGAGTGTTCTACTTTCGATTCTACGGTATGTGACAAACAAAAAATATGAAAAACTGTATAATGCGATGTTATTCTATGTTATTCTATGTTTGTTGGACGATGATGAAATTTTGCTACTTTTGCATGCATTGTATGAGGTCTAAGTGATTAGTTACAAGTGTGTGACAAGGTTTCTGTAGGTTTCCGTCACCCGACTATTTAGTGGTGTGTCAGAAATGTAAAGGTTTGAAATTTTGATCCTCGCACAGTTAATGTTGTTTGCAAACAAATACCTTTCAAAAGTCATTTGACAAATGATGTCCTAGTGCTGCATATATGGTACTTAAAATAAAGGTCGTGTGGAATATCCGGCACATTTGTTTATTTGTTCTATTCGGGGTACGATTTCAAAAGATGGCGCCACCTGCAAGTTGTGGTTTATCTTGGAAGCGATTACCTGCTTCATTGGAAAATTATGACATTTGTGAGCAATTGTAGGCCACTGTTTTCGACAGCAACATTGCTTTTTGCATCATCGAAAATATCTGGACTTGTCTTAAAATACAGCATTTGCAGGAAGTTTTGATTTTTCTTTTTAATTAAAAGAAAAGTGCAGTTGAAGTCCATCGAATGCTTATAGAATTTTATGTTAAATTCGCTCCGACCGACTAATCATGCAGAGAGCGGCTTTGACGCTTCAAACGTGGTGATTTAAGCGTATAAGACAAAAAGCGTTTTGGCCAGCGTATGACAGAATCGGAGTCTCAACTCGATCAAGATCAAACACATAGCAAACTCGTAGAATCCTTGGGAGTGAAAGAAATATGGATTTATTCAAAAGCAATGCAAATGGATGTCGTACGAGTTTAAACAGAGAGCTGTCGAAAGGGGATTTTTCAATTCAGAACTACCTTTTGAATGGCATCAAAGGAAGAAAGTTTTGAACTCCAATTCAATGTAAAACTTGGTGAACCTCTTTCAACAACGTCTACATCGACGGCGAAGGAAAACATTCACTTTTCAATGGCCATGCTCTGCATTTGCTGGAACCAGACATGTGTGGTGTACTATGAGCTGCGAAAACCAGGCGAATTAATTGATAGGAGACTTTGTCGAGTACAATTGCTGCGTTTGAGCCGTATGAAAACCGCTCAGAAACGACAAGGTGACTGTGTAATATGACAACGCTCAGTTTTACGTGACTGTAGTGGTCACAAATGGAAGAACCTACACCATCCGCCGTATTTTATAGACCTTGTTCCTTCTGCCGTTTGCCTTCTTCGACTGATGCAAGATGACTTAGAGGGTGACCAGTTCGAGTATTTTTTTTTTTAAGAAATCGAAGAATAACTTAATGAGCGAATTGATGATAGAAAGGACTCACTTTAAGAAATGGTCTTCAATAACTATTGTGGCCGTCGTGGCGTAGTGGTTAGACTGCGACGCTCACACGCCGAAGTATCTAGGTTCGATTCTAGGCTGAACACCTCGAGTTTTTCACGGCACCACCTCTTTGGAGCTAGTGACAACACTCAAACGGTAACTGTCTGAGAGAGCTTTTGAAATTTCGCCGTTCGGAGTCGGCAAAAAAACTGTAGGTTCCTTCTGCTCATGGAGAATAGTAGCGCGCACCACGCGAGTAGGTGACGAGCAAGCTAGGCCCTGGTCCCTCTGTGGACTGTCGCGCCAACAATTATTATTAAAAACAATAGAGTGGAATTTAATGCTTTCAAAACCTAGTGCGGTCTACTGTCACTTAAGGGATCTGAAAATAACCTGTCATTGTCTATGAATGGCTCCGAGGTTGTTGAAACTGAACGACTTTCCATCCTCGGTATGTGTAAAAACTCAACACAAAGTTGGAATGATCACATATTCAAGATTGCCAAAAATGCGGCGAAATGTTTAAGTTTCTAAAAGCGATGCAAGATATATTCCTACCCTTCTGATCTGGCAACAATATTTAAGCCATACATCCGCTCAAAGCTTGAGTATAACGCTCGTATTAGGTCTGGTGCTCCTAAGACCTCTCTGCACCTACTAGATAGAATCTCTCAGCGAGTGATAAAATTTATTGGCGATAATAATGCTACGCAGTCAATCGACTCGACGAAATGTTGCGTCTCTATCACTACTTTATCGCTTCTTCAACAAAAAATGCTCTAACGAGTTAGCCAGCTTCATTTCTCCCCTTTAAGAATTCACCCGCTATACCCGTCTCGCTAGGAATGCTCCCCCGTTCACCCTTAAGCCCACCTTCGGATGTACAGTCAAATTTTAAGTTTAAGAGACTCGTTCTTTAGCTGCATCACACGAATATGGAATGCTTTTCCCAGCCCAACTAGTTTAAGAGACTCGTTCTTCAGCTGCATCACACGAATATGGAATGCTTTTCCCAGACCAACTTCCCCCCCCCCCCCCATTTCACAATCACAATCATTTAAAACCAATGTGCATCGGTACCTCCTTTCCCTTTCTTCCTCTCTACCTTCGGCCCGTGCTGTGACTTAATTCCAGTCATTTAGGGGTATAAAGAATCCCTTTAGAGCGCGCCAATTATAAAAAAATGTTTAATGAAGAGGAATTGGAGGCTTGACTGGATCAAGACCACAAGTGCACACTTCTTGGAGCATTGTTTTTTTACGTTTTTTCCTCTAAACAACTTTTGGAGAAAAATCGAATTTGTACTCTCACACACACGAATGAGTGTCCTTAAATCGAAAAACGACAGCCCAAAATTTAGGTTCAACGGAGAAACTAATACTTGGCCTTAACCTATAATTAATTTTAAATTGACCGAAAATCAAATTTTGAACAAAAATGATATTCGACCGCTTTAGTATTTAGCCTGCACACGATTCGACCATTACAGCGGTTGGTGTCTGTGATTATCATTCTATTCCTCAGAGATTGTGAACAGCTGTCTTTGATATTTATCGAGTTTCCGTCCTTCTGAGAAGACTAAGAGACTCCTCAGACATCCGCCGACCGGCGTGTGCATTCAACGGTAACTACATAATGTCTAACGGCGCCTGCCGTGTATGAAGGTCACTGTATACCAGAGCATGTAAAGTTCGAAAATGTAATTATATGGCGGTAAAGTCTAGAATAGAACCGGGCTTTTGGCAGCTTCTAGTTGTGCTCCACAATCTCACTATCCGATGGTCTTTGAATCTCAGTTCTAGACACCCTCTGTTGCGGTTATCCATTGTGCACATAATTGAGTGGCATGTTCATTGATCAAATTCAGTGATGAAGCCGGTGACGCTTTATCAGTCGCAAGACGCCGTGTGGTCTGTAAGATTAGTCGTTGGATTTTCCCTTGAGGTACCATCAACGAAAGCATTACACAGACATACCCTTCAAATATCCATAGTCCTGTGTTAAAATGCGATCATCCATGACTCTGTGCTGCAGTGCTGGGCTGGACGGTCACACGCAGCATGGTTGTCCCTTTTAGGTTCATTCCTGAATTGCTTCATTGCTAAGACGGATTCTGTGCTTAATTTTGTTCCTTCAGTTGATCCTTTTTACTGGGAATGGAATTAATGGAGTCCTCAAGTTTTTTCCGTTCGTTCTGTTGCTCTTTTCGAGACCTCAGGGTTCCGCGTAAAATTTGCAAAACTTTGCTTCGTCCACGTTTGCTGATAGAAACTTTCGCCCTTTGCCCACCTCCATACCAGCCAACGACCATCTTTGAAGCAGACAGCTCACCCCCTTAATGTAAGGTGGGTGAGGCTTGGACTTTTGGGCTAATACGGAATACACATACGACTACTCTTGTGATTCAAAAAGGAAGACACTGCAGCTATTCATAAACTGAGATAGAAGTGACCCAGTGGGCCCCTAAGCAACTACTTTCATTGACACACAGAGTAGGAGAAGCCAGGGCTTATTGGGATGTGTACTTCTTGTTCAAAGTGGGCTTCCACAGAAGTGCCTGCAAAATTGCCACTGTGCATCTACACCTCGTTAAGTGAATCACTTATGACTTTCATGTTTGTCATTTCTCGCTCCTTGTCATTTCGTAGAGTTTAGCTTTCGACCCAAAGCCGTTGGACTTCAACTTCGACTTCGAAGCAGTGCCACCTATCCCGAACTTTAAAACTCTCCATGCACCTTCCCATCAGTGATAACAGATCACTCTATAACTCTCGGGACATATTGGGGGCGCCACTTACAAAAATTATTTATTTAATATTTTAATCTTTTTTTTTGTCAGTGCGCCCCCTATATGTCCCGAGACTTATTGAGTCATGTGTTAACTTGGTTATTTCTTGTGGACTTCCACAGTCGTTTCTGGCTTTCAACCCCTCCACTGTATGTGTTAACGCAAACAGTGCTCAGGGAAATGCAACTCTGCTGCCCACATAATAAACGCTCCGTGCCTTGGCTGTCTATTTAATTGAAGTGATCCCCAAGCCAATGCCAATCACTTTGATTAGTTGCTTTGCGAAGTCAATTAGTTTTGAATTTCCAGCGCAGCTACACGTCAAGCAATGTCTGTGGACACTATCATCGCAGGCACCTTCTATTTCGTCTTAATTTTCGGTCTCACAACGCACCTTTACGACACCAAAACGCACCGTCTCGTGCATTCCCTGAAGGCGCACGTCTTTTCTCTTGCGCTTCATCTCCTCTTCTTGCTAGACCTGACCTACAAAACTGTAATTGAATACAATAGCGGGTGACAGGACACATACATAAGACTAGTCTACTTTTGGATTCTCACGATGCAGTGGACGCGTCGGGAAAACGTGTCGATGGTGATCAATGAAATCTTCCGGATTTGGCAGAGAGATGTCTTCAATCTACGGTGCGACAGGCAGGGTACTCAGCGGACTGCAACCCTCTTCGTTTTGCATGCAGTCTTATTGCTGCTCCTCATCGTTTCGCAGTTCTATGCATTGTGCACAATGCTCGACGGTGTACCACTCCCCATGATTATTATAGCTATGTTTGATTTCATGATGGACAGCATTACATACGGAATTGTATTCATATTCGGCACTGGTCTGCTCTTCTGCTCGCATCTCCTCCGCATCCTGAACTCAAACTTAACGCAGGTCTTGGCGGACATCGACGACCTTCCCCAAACTTCGACATCACAACGCAGGCTGGTGGAAGTTGAGAAGAAATTGGCGGACTTAGCACGCACCCACTCACATCTGCGACGTTGGGTGCTTCGGTTCAAGGACGCGTACCAAGCCGACATCTTCCTTATCATGTTGATGTATTTCATGACTAACGTGATCGTGCTGTTTTTGATTACGTTCAATATATACACTAGCGAATACTTGAACTTATTTATCATATTGCACATGGTTTCGTACGGCTTGTCGTCTTTGCTCGTTATGCTGGAATTCTTCCTCTTGGCTTACATGTGCGACGATCTGCAAAGCGCCAGTGCCAAGGCAGGGGAAATCGTGAAGGAGTTCTATCCACTTCAACTCTACTCTGTTCAGGTGGAGAGACTAGTAAGTTGAAGATGACGAAGGTTGGAGTTCGAAATTTAGACGAATTTATTTTCAGGTTGAAATGGTGAGTTTCCAGCTTAAAACGGAACGAGTGCGTGTGACAATCTGCGGCATGGTCGACTTGGACATAAGGAATTATTTTACAATGCTAGAGGGCGTTGTTCTGTTTGCGATACTATTCATACAGATGGAGTATTACAACTTCTTAAACCGATATGATATCTTGCAAGCCGGTAACTAGACTTTTGTCTCTTTCATTCTTATGAATTCACTCTTTTAAATAAAATCACAGAAACAGCGATATTCTAGCTTTTGTATAAGAACTACTGCAAATGCTGTCAAGGGGAAACTATTGTTATGTAATGGCTTTCAAACTATTGTTGGCCTTTTTGGCTAACTCAATCCACAAGGGAACAGTCGAGTACTCAGAGGGTCGGGCTGAAGCGTTTGTCAGAACATTTTCCTTCTGCGCCCTTGTGACAGACTTTCTGGTCCTTCTTTCTGCGGGCAACCGTTATGCCACTCATCGTCGTAATGAGGAATGCGTACCGCGCTACGCAAGGCTGCTGTTCGACATCCCAAAAATGGCTTTCTGCAGCACCTCTTCAGCATCCTTAACAAAAAATTTGCCTTTCCCGAACTCCGGCTGCACGATGCACGATGCATATTGGCGAAGCTCGTGAAAAAGCTGGCGAAGCTTGTGCAGGAGCTGGCGAAGCTCGTGAAAGAGCTGACGAAGCTCGTGAAGGAGCTGACGAAGCTCGTGAAAGAGCTGGCGAAGCTCGTGAAAGAGCTGGCGAAGATCGTGCAGGAGCTGGCGAAGCTCGTGAAGGAGCTGGCGAAGCTCGTGAAGGAGATGGTGAAGCTCGTGAGGGAGCTGGAGAGGCTCGTGAAAGAGCTGGCGAAGCTCGTGAAGGAGCTGGCGAAGCTCGTGAAGGAGCTGGCGAAGCTCGTGAAGGAGCTGGCGAAGCTCGTGAAGGAGCTGGCGAAGCTCGTGAAGGAGCTGGCGAAGCTCGTGAAGGAGCTGGCGAAGCTCGTGAAGGAGCTGGCGAAGCTCGTGAAGGAGCTGGCGAAGCTCGTGAAGGAGCTGGCGAAGCTCTTAAAGGAGCTGGCGAAGCTCGTGAAGGAGCTGGCGAAGCTCGTGAAGGAGCTGGCGAAGCTCGTGAAGGAGCTGGCGAAGCTCGTGAAGGAGCTGGCGAAGCTCGTGAAGGAGCTGGCGAAGCTCGTGAATTAGCTGGCGAGGTTCGTGAAGGAACTAGCTAAGTTCGTAAATAGTTGTTGAAGCTTCTGAAGGGTTGTCAGATTCAGTTGCGCTTATGAGCCTGCTGCACAAATCGAGGTATCCTTGTACTATTCTTCCTCATCGGTTTTATCGGTTCCTTTCTATGCAATACCGTCCTTTTACCCACTCCATACATAGAGTTCGAGCACAATTTGGATTAACGAGGTAAATTGCTCAAGGAGTTGGACAATTTTTTTGCTCCAAAAACGTGCTTGGAATAATTCCGACAAAAATCCGAAAAATCTCAAGTTTCCGAAAAGAAAAAATTTCGAAACGTACAATTCCAGGAACAGATCAAAATATGAAAAGCTGTCAAATACAAAATTGAAATTTTTTAAATTCTAAAAATTTCTGCACTTGGAATTTCTAAATTGCTCCACATTTCTGAAATCCCTAAAATTTAGGAAATGCTCCATATTTAAGAAATTTTAAATATTTGGAAATGTGGAGCATTTTCCGAAATCATCAAAATTTCCGAAATTATCAAGATTTCCGAAATGCTCCAACTTTGTGAAGTTCTCCAAATTTCCGAAATAGTCAAAATATGTGAAATGTATAAAATTTGTGAAATGTTCAGTATTTCCAAAATGCTCCAAATATTCGAAATGCTCAAAATTTCAAAATGCTCAAAATTTCCGAGATGTTCGAAATTTCCGAAATGCTGAAAATTTTTGAAATTTCTAAAATGTCTGAAATGACAGATTTATGAAATTTCTAATCTTTTTGAAATGTTTCCAAATTTCCGAGCTGCTCCAGATTTCTGAAATGCTCCACATATGCGATATGCTCAAAATTTCCGAAATGTTCAAAATTTCCAAATGCTCAAAAGTTTTGAAATTTTTAAAATATCTGAAATGCTCCAAATTTCTGATATATAAAATTCCGAAATGCTTTAAATTTCCGAAATGCTCAAAATTTGCAAAATGTTACAAATTTATGAAATGCCAAAAAATTTCGGAAATGCTCCAAATTTCTGAAATATTCAAATTTCCGAAGTGGTCAAAATTTCTGAAATGCACAAAATTTCTGAAATGTACAAAATTTCTGAAATGCTTAAAATTTACGTAATGCTCAAAATATAGTATAGCCTAATAGGCAAGTCCATATGAGATGAAATGCACTCTTGCTCCACCTGTAGGAGTGAAAACGTTGACCATCGTCACATAGAAGCCACAGAAAATAATTCATCAAGCAAAGTGATTACAGGCAGCCACAAATTTCCAATTAGAGTTCAAAAATAAAGAAATTTCAGCATTTGCGTGTCTCCTATCCGTTTCATACCAAGTTGAGTTCCCAACTGGGAGACGAGTTAATAGTCGATTACTTTAAAACCGCAGTCCCTTGATTGAAATCGGCCTCGAACCAAAGCACACATTGCTGGAGTGGCCCCGAAAGTGCAATCAGTCCAGAACTTCAGTCTCCGCAAGAGGTCAGCTTATAATACTGCGCAATGATTGGCGCCAAGAGAGACAGCCTGGACATCGCTATTGCCGGCACATTTTATTTCATTCTCCTTTTCGGCCTCACAACACACCTCTACGACAGCAAAACGCACCGTCTCGTTCATTCTCTGAAGGCGCATGTCTTTTCTTTTGCGCTTCACCTTGTCTTCTTGGCAGTAATAACTTACAGAACCTATTGGGAATACGCCGGCCGAGTCGACATACTCGTAAGACTAGTCTACTTTTGGGTCCTAACGATGCAGTGGACACGACGGGAAAACGTGTCGGCGGTGTTCAATGAAATCTTTCGGATTTGGCAGAGAGATGTCGTCCGCCTTCAGAGCGGCAGGCACGTTGTCCAGCAAGCTGCTACACTCTTCATTGTGCAGGCAGTTCTAGCGCTAGCTGTGCTAGTTGTGCAGGTTAATGAAATGTATCCAGCACTCAGTGGAAGAACCTTATTCGACTGTTTTCTGATAGTCATGGATCTTATGGCGGATGACATCACTTACGTGACTCTAATCATTTTCTACAACGGTCTGCTGTTTGGTCTGAACCTCTTTCGCATCCTGAACTTGAGCCTGACGCGGGTGCTGGCGGACATCGGCGCTCTTCCCTCAAATCCGGCACCACAACGCATGCTGCTGGAACTGGAGGAGAAGTTGGAGAAACTTGCGCACATTCACGCGCAGCTGCGACGCTGCTTGATTCGGTTCAAGAACGCCTACCAAGCTGACATATTCCTCATCATGTTGTTGTACTACATGGTAAACGTCATGTTACTGTTCTTCATGGCTCTGCATATATACACCAGCAAATATTTTCACATATACACTGTTTTTAAAGTCCTTTTGTGGGGCTCGCCGGCTTTTCTCGTTATGCTGGAGTTCTTCCTGCTGTCCTACATGTGCGACGAGCTGCAAAGCGCCAGTGACGAAGCGGGCCACATCCTGAAGGACCTTTCGCCGCTGAAACTTGGAAGTGTTCAGTTGGAGAGACGAGTAAGTTGATCACAGGCAGGGTTTGAGTTCGAAATTGAGACGAATTAAATTTCAGCTTGAAGCGATGAGTTTGCAGTTCGGCACCCAACGACTGCGTGTGGCGATGTGCGGCATGTTCAACTTCGACTTGAGCAGCTACTTAACCTTTCTAGAGGCTCTTTTCCTGTTCTTAATAGTATACCTCCAGATGGAGTATTACAACTTTTCAAACCGCTATTTGTGGAATGCCAGCCGATAACTTAGCCTTTGTCAATTTCTTTGTTCTTGTGAGTTTGCTGTTTGAGTGTCTGTTTTGATGTTGTTTGAAATAAAAGTGTGTTTCGATTTCCATCCAAATTCCTTACAAATGTTTTGTCATTTAAAATGAAATGAGTTCCAGCTGTCGTGCGAATACTCGACTTTTGTCATTCTGCTTAATGTGGGACGTAATCCGTGTAGAAGTTCGAGCGACGAAATGAATCGTTTATGCAAACGACTTGCAATAAAATCCAACTACGGGCAAGCGTCTCATGCTTTATATGGGCTTCGTTTTAAATAGTTCATTTAAGCGCTCAGTTATTGCTCTGGGGGTTAAAACTGAAGGCAAAGAACACATTTTCTGGCAGAAAGAACTTCATCTCAATTGCACTTAAAAACGAGGTGGTGGTAAGGTATTTTTTTTCTCTTTTTGTAGTTGAATGAAAGAAATTCCAGCTGGCGAGGATATCCCCTCTACACTGGTGTTCATTTGGAAGTGATTGCCTTGAGTATGAAGCCATGCAGTTCCTGTTTTCATAGATAAGACCTTCTTTGGGTCAGTTTAATGGCAAAACATACTCAGCACATTTCTGTCGATTTACTTTTAAAGTGTGGATGTTCTTTTGAACGCACGTACTTTCTAAGTATGCATGCCCGGAGAAATTTCATTTTTTTTTTTCAATTTAAAGCAACCTCCCTTTTTATTAAGTCCTTCAGTCCGGATCTTAACCAACCAGCCTGTCACGGTGTTTAAATAACTGCCTCTGATGTCATATTCCTTATTGGTTGAGTTCCCTCACCACTTGTGTGTCGCACTGGTTGGGAGTTATAGACTTATTCGGCTGGAGCGGTGCTGTCCATGCGTTAGAAGTTGATCACTCATTCCACTGGAGCAGAAATTTTCATTCTTCTTCTTGTGGAGCTACAGTCCGGGGTGAACCTGGGCCTTAAAAAATCTGGGCCTCAACCGACCTGGGCCTCAACCAACCTGAGCCTCAACCAATCTGGGCCTCAACCACCTTGGGCCTCATCTGACCTGGTCCTCAACCAACTTGGGCTTTAACCAACCTGGGCCTCAACCACCTTGGGCCTCAAAAAACCTGGGCCTCAACCACCTTGGGCTTCATCCGACCTAGGCCTCAACCAACCTGGGCTTTGACCAATCTGGGCTTTGACCAACCTGGGCTTTGACCAACCTGGGCCTCAACCAATCTGGGCCTCAACCACCTCGAGCCTCACCCGACCTAGGCCTCAACCAACCTGGGCTTTGACCAACCTGGGCCTCAACCAACCTGGGCCTCAACCAACCTGGGCCTCAACCAACCTGGGCCTCAACCAACATGCCCCTTCAGCCAGCACGATCTTACGACACCTGTTTCCAGTTGCGCACTTTCAGTTGGTTGAGGACTTTCCCCCCTTGTCTGCGCCTCCATACTCTAGGTCGTTCTCTGTTGCGTTGTCCTAATGGGTCAGATTCGAAGTCTTTGGGCCGGAACAGTGGTGTTCATATGCTCAACATGGCCTAGTCATCTTAAGCGTTATATCCGAAGATGCTTGACCAGGCGTATGTCGCTGTACAGCCCATAGAGTTCGTCGTTAAATTTTCTCCTCCAGATGCCATCAACGCAAACAGGACCAAAAATCGCACGCAAAACTTTTCTCTCGAAAAGACTAAGGGCTTCCTCATCCGCCTTTGCTAACGTCCAAGATTCCGCGCCATAAAGTAGAAATGGGATGATCAAGCTGGTATATAAAGCGAGCTTAGTCCTTCAAGAAAGGGTCTTTTTACTCAATTGCCTCTTGAGCCCAAAGAAACAGCGATTGGCAAGAGTGATTCTGCGTTTGATTTCCGTACTAATGTTGTTGTCTCTGTTTACCGCGGAGCCGAGGAAGACGAAGTCCTTGACTACCTCGAAGTTTCTGCTGCCTAGTATGACGCTCCGTCCGAGACGTCGATGTTGTGTGTCCTTCCTTGATGACAGCATGTACTTTGTTTTGCCCTCATTTACCGCCAGCCCCATTTTAGCCGCTTCCGCTTCAATGCCAGCAAATGCCTCATTGACGGCTCGCTGTGATCGTCCAATCACGTCAATGTCATCGGCGTAAATTAGCAATTTAACTGACTTCTGGAAGATCGTGCCTCTGGTGTTGACTTGTGAGTTACGCACGATCTTCTTGAGGATGATGTTTAAGAAGTCACATTACAGTGCTTCGCCTTATCTAAAACCTTTTTTGACATTGAAGGTCTCGGTGAGTTCGGTACCGACCTTGACGGAGCAGCGAGAGTTCTCCATCGTCATCCTACACAATCTGACGAGTTTGGTAGGTATGCCAAAACTAGACATGGCACTGTATAGCTCGTCTCAATGCACATTGTCATATGCAGCCTTGAAATCGACGAATAGGTGGTGAGTGTCAATTTGCATTTCTTGGGTCTTTTCCAGGATCTGCCGTAATGTGAAGATCTGGTCTATTGTGGACTTCCCTGGACCACACTGATAGGGACCTATCAGGTAATGGACAAACGGTTTCAGACGCTCACACAATACTGCAGAGAGGATCTTGTATGCGATGTTCAGGAGACTAATCCCTCGGTAGTTGGCGCAGTCAAAGGGGTCTCCTTTCTTGTGAACCGGGCATACGACGCTGAGATTTCACTTATCGGGCATGCTTTCCTCCTACCATATCTTACAGATACGGCCCAATCAAATCATCTCCAGTTGCTTTAAATAGTTCTGCGGGCAGTTGGTCCGCTCCAGCAGACTTGTTCGACTTCAGCTTGGATATTGCTATCATCACCTCGTCTAAGTCGGGGAACCGAATTCTTGTCTAACAATAATTGTTGGCGCGACAGTCCACAGGGGGACAGGGTCTAGCTTGCGCATCAACTACTCGTGTTGTGCGCGCTACTGTTCTCTCACGCGTAGACGGGACCTACAGTTTCTTGCCGACTGCGAACGGCGAAATTTCGCATTCTTAGACAGCAGTCACTCTTTGAGTGTTGTCAGCAGTTCGATTGAAGTGGTGCCGTGAAAAATTCGAGGTGTTCAGCCGGGAATCGAACCGAGACCCTTCGGCGTGTGAGCGTTGCACTCTACCCACTACGCCACGGCGGCCACGGAATTCTTGTCTATTATCGTCTATATCGAGGGGAACATTCTGCCTTAAACCGGAATTTGGTCCGTCATCCCCGTTGAGGGGTTATCGTTCCAGATTCTTAGCACAGAATCTATGCACTACATGGGATTAAATCTGTACCGGGCTGGCTAAGCTCATGGCACTTCTCAGTTCGTTGAGGTCCCTCTCTACTTCTGTGCCCAACTTGTTGGAGGCAAAGCATTGAATTCGCTGACTTTCTGCAAGCCTAATGTCGCCATACAGCCCGCATAGTTCGTTCTTTCATCGTCTTCATCAAAAACCAGCAAAACCGGGCAAAATGTCTAAAGCAGAACTTTTCTCTCAAGAAGCCCAAAAGGGCATTTTTTGTTTGGTTTTGAGATTGTCCATGCTTCAGCGCCATACAGCAGGGCAGGTAAAAAGCTTAGTCCTTCGAGAAAGCACTCCTATTCTTAATTGCCTTTTTAGCCCATAGCACAGCGTTTGGGAAGAGTTAATCTGCGTCCAGTTGAAGGGGTCAAGTCCGAAGTGCTTCTTATCTCAAAGTTTTAGCTGGCTATGGTGATGATTTTATCGAGTCGCTAAGTTCTGAGTGCATTCTCGATTTAACCAAATCTGCCGCAAGGCAATTTTAACGGCTTTCGCTGTATTATTGCCTTGGCGTCCTTCGACAGATCCCTTCAATAGTGCCACATATGCCGGACACTATTGAAGTGATCTGTCGAAGGACGCCAATTGCCTTGGCCATTTTAACAGATCCTTCCCCTGTGTTGCTGAGTGCGCTTTTTAACATCTTTTTAAAAACGTTAAAGAAGTCACTTTACGTGCTTTTGAGCAACAATCTTGATTGGATGTATCTTGCACACAGCTGAGAATTGACTTTAGTCGTGAGGAAATGCATTTTCATCTCGCATTTCCCCACTTTGTGAAACTAGACCAAAGTGTGAAAAACAAAAAAATTAGTTCCCTGACTTCCGTGAAATTCTCACCCCAGCGCAAGATTAATTAAATGCCACAATGTCGTCACTTCCATTTAACGATTCGTTCCAATCACTTTATCTCGTTGCCGCGCCGCTAAAGTTTTTCAAACTTTCCCTCCTTGAACGGTATCAACAACGACCAACAACGCGCGGACATTCAAACTTCAAAAACAAGAAACTCGTTCAGAAGACGGCAAAAGTTTAAGAAAACTGTGACGCCACCAGCTCCACCTGCCCACAGACGGACAGTCCCACAACGAAACGGGACAGAAATAAGCCCTGTAAACTACAGACCAAAAAAACACCAACAATAAAAGTTTTAAAAACTGCAAAGAACTCCTCGCGAGATACGGAAGTCATGAATACGGCTTGTTTGCGGTTACGGGCGGGCATATCGCCTGTGCTCGATGGGGGAGGCAAGCGAACCTAAAGCTGCAGAAAAAAGAAGGATGCAATTCAATGCGATGGGGGAGTGTGTGTGCGGTGGGTCTAAGCGTGCATCTACATAAAAATGAATGTGTAATGCGTTGGTGTGTGTGTGTGGAGTGTGGAGTGTGGTGGCTGCATGTGTGGCTGTAAGCTGCACCCCGGGAAGCTTAACGTAAGGAGATTTGTTGCTGCATCTAAAATGAGATTACTGTGGCAATTCAAGCGGACGAGTTAAATGACTTTTTTAATAAAACCAGACAAACTGATGGCAGCACCAGCGGCGGTGGGATGACAGGGATGCCGATCGGGATGAGGGCAGACATTTGAATCGTTGGGGATGTCGCCGTTTTTTTGGCTCGGACATGTGGCTGCCATTTGTTTTCATTAGTGTGACGCTGACGTTGTTTACGGAGACAACCCCTTTGCTTGACAGATTTGCGGGACATGTGGAACAAGAGCTTTGGTGTTGAGCAGGCGTGGCATGAATTTGAGTCCACTTTTGTGACGGACAGAGGTCCACAAGAACTTGCAAGTGCTCACTTTTCCTTGTCATTCAAAATAGCTCATCCCCAGGAGGGGAAGGAAGAAAACTTTAACACCCCGACAAGCGTGTCCCCGAAAGAGTGTTACTTCAAATCAACTGCCAGAAACTTAAACAAAGTATTAATTATCGCAGCAGTCATTGGAAGTGCGAACTTCGACAAGGCGGATATCCCATCAACTTCAGAATCTGGTTTAAAATGCATCCCCCTCCCAGGGGACGTTGCCCTAGTCCAAGGATATAAATCAGTCCAAAGAGGCACTCACTAACGAGGAGTTTATAAAGCGCAGCACTCAAGTCTCTAATTTGTTATCGTCGTTCCTCATCACTGGCTTCGGCACTGGCCAGGCAAAGTGCTCCTCCAACTTTGTAAGTATTATTAATTAGCGCTAGCAGGATTCTTAAACTGAAAGGAAGACGGTGGAGGAGGGTTAAGGTGACTGAGGGTTGTGCGTGGAAATGTTACGAGAGGGCAAAACTTCGCTACGGAAGAATTGATTAGCTATGGCTGTGGCGGGAGGGAGAGGGTAGGCAGCTCAAGTTCAAGTTTGTGACGCATTGTCTGCAAGGCCTCACCCCAGCCAGAAGTGGGTACTTTAAGCTTTCAGGATCTAAATTTGCATGCGATTTGCTTGTTTGGAGTGGAGATCGGTGAAGGATGATTGGCGGACTGAGTTAGAATGAAAGGACTCGTCTACCATATTGTCAGAGACCAAGGATAACGTTGACGCCTGTGCAGCCATACGATGGATAACTGAAAGTTTATGTTTATATGTTAAATGAGTGTTAATAACAATAATGACAGAGAATGTAAATGTATGTGTTTATGAATGAATGTGTATGTACAAATTAAAGCTACGAAACGGGTGGATGGGCGTGGGGGGCTGCTTCGTCTAACAAATCAAAATTTCAACGGTTCTCGGCTGTGAAACACACTTTGGAGTCGGGGAATTGATTTTCACTTGGAATTACGCGTTGCTTGGAGTAGAGTGAAATTGCCCGAAAGGGGAAAAACGCAAGTCCAGACAGAGGCGATTGGAGATAGTTGGCGAGGGGTAACCATGCAAGACAGTCGCAAGTCCAGACAGAGGCGACTGGAGGCAACTGGCGAGAGGCCGTAATACAGGACAGTCGAAAGTCCAAGCAGAGGCGATTGGAGGTAGGTGGTGAGAGGTCATCATGCAGGACTGTCGCAAGTCCAGACAGAGGCGATTGGAGATAGTTGGCGAGAGGTCGTAATACAGGACAGTCGCAAGTCCAGACAGAGGCGATTGGAGATAGTTGGCGAGGGGTAACCATGCAAGACAGTCGCAAGTCCAGACAGAGGCGATTGGGGGCAGCTGGCGAGAGGTCATCATGCAGAACAGTCGCAAGTCCAGGCAGAGGCCATTGGAGGCAGCTGGCGAGAGGTCGTGATACAGGGCAGTCGTAAGTCCAGACAGAGGCGATTGGAGGCAGCTGGCGAGAGGTCATCATGCAGAACAGTCGCAAGTCCAGGCAGAGGCCATTGGAGGTAGCTGGCGAGAGTTCGTAATACAGGACAGTCGCAAGTCCAGACAGAGGCGATTGGAGGCAGGTGGCGAGAGGACGTCATGCAGGACTGTCGCAAGTCCAGACAGAGACGATTGGAGGCAGGTGGCGAGAGGTCGTCATTCAGGACTGTCGCAAGTCCAGACAGAGGCGATTGGAGACAGCTGGCGAGTGGTCGTAATACAGGGCAGTCGCAAGTCCAGACAGAGGCGATTGGAGGCAGCTGGCGAGAGGACGTCATGCAGGACTGTCGCAAGCCCAGACAGAGGCGATTGGAGGCAGGTGGCGAGAGGTCGTCATGCAGGGCAGTCGCAAGTCTAGGCAGAGACGATTGGAGGCAGTTGGCGAGAGGACGTCATGCAGGACTGTCGCAAGTCCAGACAGAGGCGATTGGAGGCAGCTGGCGAGAGGTCGTGATACAGGGCAGTCGTAAGTCCAGACAGAGGCGATTGGAGGCAGCTGGCGAGAGGTCATCATGCAGAACAGTCGCAAGTCCAGGCAGAGGCCATTGGAGGTAGCTGGCGAGAGTTCGTAATACAGGACAGTCGCAAGTCCAGACAGAGGCGATTGGAGGCAGGTGGCGAGAGGACGTCATGCAGGACTGTCGCAAGTCCAGACAGAGACGATTGGAGGCAGGTGGCGAGAGGTCGTCATTCAGGACTGTCGCAAGTCCAGACAGAGGCGATTGGAGACAGCTGGCGAGTGGTCGTAATACAGGGCAGTCGCAAGTCCAGACAGAGGCGATTGGAGGCAGCTGGCGAGAGGACGTCATGCAGGACTGTCGCAAGCCCAGACAGAGGCGATTGGAGGCAGGTGGCGAGAGGTCGTCATGCAGGGCAGTCGCAAGTCTAGGCAGAGACGATTGGAGGCATTTGGCGAGAGGACGTCATGCAGGACTGTCGCAAGTCCAGACAGAGGCGATTGGAGGCAGCTGGCGAGAGGTCATCATGCACGACAGTCGCAAGTCTAGGCACAGACGATTGCAGGCAGTTGGCGAGAGGACGTCATGCAGGACTGTCGCAAGTCCAGACAGAGGCGATTGGAGGCAGCTGGCGAGAGGTCATCATGCACGACAGTCGCAAGTCTAGGCACAGACGATTGGAGGCAGTTGGCGAGAGGACGTCATGCAGGACTGTCGCAAATCCAGACAGAGACGATTGGAGGCAGGTGGCGAGAGGTCGTCATTCAGGACTGTCGCAAGTCCAGACAGAGGCGATTGGAGACAGCTGGCGAGTGGTCGTAATACAGGGCAGTCGCAAGTCCAGACAGAGGCGATTGGAGACAGCTGGCGAGTGGTCGTAATACAGGGCAGTCGCAAGTCCAGACAGAGGCGATTGGAGGCAGCTGGCGAGAGGTTGTGATACAGGGCAGTCGCAAGTCCAGACAGAGGCGATTGAAGGGAGCTAAGGCAGCTATCGGCAGACAGTCGTAGGTTCGATAGGTTTTCCATTGATTCACATGGGCAACTTAGGACGTTGACATTGTATAGAATAGCAAATTCAGGATTTACTACCGAAAAGTGAGTGCATGAATAGAGATCATTGACAAGGACTTAGCACTGTAAAGGCGCCCAGACTGTTGTAAATTTGAAGTAGAAATAGGATTCCCAGCGTATTGATAAAACTTTCCACGTTTTTCTGACTTTCCGAATGGCACTTAAGCCCAGACAATAACTTATTTTCAAACAATATTTCCCTGAATGAAGGCAGTGCTAGCTTCTCTAGCTGAAGGCAGTGCTAGCTTCTCTAGCTAGCATTGCCTTCATTCACGGAAGTGATGCAACGTCCTTTGTTGCGATCAAAAAATCCCTCCAGCCATCACCGTAACTCGAATTGCGCACGCCTGTTTAGCTGGTGCTGCAACTGTCTGCCCAGTGTATCATTTTAATCTACAACGTTCTCACTGAGTAAGTCATTTTGGGACAGAACTTCGTTCTCCGTTCGATTACATAACCTACCCAGACGATGTGTCTGTAGACGCTCTTCTCCAAATATCATCAATGGGACCAACTATCAAAGTTATTGCCTTTTGAACCAAAGAAAACAGCAATTAGCTCTGACTCCCGATTTCGGTGCCCTCTCTGCCGTTCGTATTCACTGCGAAGCTAAAATAGACAAAGTCCTAGACAACCCTTAGGCCCTTTACGTCCCATGGCGATTCCCTATAGAAGACGTCGATATTGTGCGTTCTTTCTTTTGTCACAATTTACCGGCTGCTCCAGTCCGGTTGCCAGGAAACGTCGCATTAAAAGTGGACTAACAGTTCACTCAATAAGTCCCGAGGCGTTAATAGAGGGTGCCAGTAGTAATTAATTGACTATTAATTTTTCTGTTAGTGGCGCCCCCTATATGCGCCGGGACTAACTGATTGATGTGTTAAAACAGAAGAAGTTCTTGACAACCTCTGTGTCTTTTGCTTTCATTTGTGATGCTCCATCGGAGACGTAGATGTTGTCAGTTCTTAGTGTTGCCCTCGTTAATAGGCTGATTCAGTTCGGTTGCCGGCAAAGGTCGTAATAAAAGTGGATTTTGTTCGTCTAATCACGTTTCTCAGACTTCACAGACTGCTTGGCGTTATTTTATCTTCCCTTTTCAAAATGAGCGAATCAGTGACAATGCATTTTCCGACGCACTTTCTGGAATTCTAGACACCTACGTCTAATCGTGCTGCAAAAAACACTGAGCCCCCATGTCACGTTGTTTTTTAGCAAAACATGGTGCAAGTCTTGATTACTTTTTCTCTTTTAAAATTTTTGGTGCGGCATTGACTCAAGGAACAGGAGGCCAATTCGATACACAGTCCCTCTGCAGTCGCTATGAGACTGAGGCTGGACTGGAATTAACGTTCATAACTCGTTCACCTGCTGGGATGTAACGTAAAAAGTCAGTAGCACCGCGAATTAGCTCTACTGCCCTATTCATTGTGCCAGCAACGTTTTAAGTGGTGCTTAGGGAACAAACCACTTTTTTCATTTTTTGAGAATGGAGCGCTCAGACTCAAAAACTGTTCAATTGCACTACCAGGCCGTAACCTTCATTTATTCTATTTCCTTGGTTTCCGAGGAATAATTAGCCAGCACTGCTGTGTTAAGTTTTCAGCTCTCCCCAAGTCAGCGCCATACAACCGTAAACTAATACGAGAAACAGCGGGACATTGACAGAGGAAGTGCTCTAAGGTCTCTACACTTTCTCCACAGGCGCCGCCCAAGCATACACCAAACATACATAGTTAGCGAAGGTGAAGTGTCCTGTTTGTACGCCAACAAGTCGCAACCGTTTCTGTCTAGAGATAACAGAAAGGCCGTAGATTTTTTTGCTGACGTTCGGAAGCATGCACTTGGCCAGCCTGCATCCTGGAGAGTCACGCCATCTCTGGTTGGGCTTTTGGGAGACCCAATCGTTAAACAAACCGCTTAGGTGAGACTTTTCGAAGACTTTTAATTCACTGGTGGGTGAATTAACCTCATCTTGTCATAGAAGAGAAGAAAGTCTCGAAACTCGCGCTTGCTAGGCAACTCACAGTATATTGCAATAAATTGGTCCAACGAGGCCGTGAGAATAGGCATTCATTCCATGGACTTCGACTTGAATCTTTCGTTTAATCCCCATACACTTGTTCTTCTTCTTGTGGCGCTTCAGTCCGGGGTGGACCTGGACCTCAACCAAGATGCCTTTTCGCCAGCTGCCTCCAGCTGCGCACTCCAAGTTGGGTGAGGTCCTTCTCCACTGTTGTGCTCCATCTTAGCCTAGGCCGTCCTCTGTTGCGTTGTCCCAATGGCTCAGATACGAATCCCCATACACACTGCAGCTGATGTTAGGCCGAAGCTATGGCGAAGGAAGAAAATCTCTCCAGGAGGAGGAGGAGGTGCCGAGAAGAAAGGACAATGTTACATTTGAAATGGAAATTGCAGCAAGTTTCGACATCTAAGACGCAATCAAATCTGTTGACAATCCGCATTTCTCTGTCTTATGAGGAGATGAACGGGCAGCAAAGCACCCAACTTATGTGAAGCTGTTGACGCTGTGACGCTCGAAGAGATGATCAGGCAGCAAAGCACCCAACTTATGTGAAGCTGTTGACGCTGTGACGCTTGAAGAGATGACCAGGCAGCAAAGCACCCAATATATGGGAAGCTTCAAAGTCGGTTTGGAGCGGTACCACATTGATGTTCCTCCACTTCTTGAAGTGCACATCATTTCATCAGCTGAACGCATTTTCGCAACGACGGGATTTAAAACGCAAACGGTAGAGGGTCGGAAAACGCAGCTGCCTTTTTTGCTAAGCCTAATGTTACACAGCTCTTGCCACAATTGATCTTTTACTCAAAGCACACTGACAACCATGTTGGCGACGTCAAATCTTCGGTTCAACCAGCAGCGCGGACTCTGAGGACACAATCCCAACAGAAAGAAGGTTTGGAAAAATTATGATAAAGGAATGTATCAAGTCTAAGACAAGGTTTAGACACGGTTTAATCTGAGGATTCATCAAAGACCTAATGACTTCAATAGTTGTTGTCGCGTGATCTCTGTTCTGTTTTCTTTGCTGCGTAGTGGCAACCTTTCTGCGAATTAATTGCAAAGGATGTCCACTAGAGGGAGGTGCGAATGCATGTCCAGTGCTGCGGTCTGAGATTGGAGGAACACAGCGACCCGTCGATGAGGCGTTTGCTGGCATCGAAGTGAAACAACCGAACATGGATCTGGCGTCAAATGTAAAATGTAAAAATGAAATACAAGCTGTCATCGGTGAAGAACGCACAACTTCGACACCTCGGGCAGAGCGTCACTCTAAGCAGCATTTACGGACTTCCTCTACGTCGGCGCAGCGGTAGGAAGGCACAAAAACGTCAAAACTGGAATCAAACCCAGAGTCACTCTTACCAATCGCTGTTTTTTAGTTTCAAGCGGCAATGTTAAATCAGAGCTCTCTCTTGAAGAACTAAACCGTCTTTGTATAAGAACTTGATTATCCCAGTCTTGCTTTACGGCGTGAAAACTTGGACGCTTCTCAAAGGGGATAAGAAGCCTTCAGTCTGCCTACGAATACCGTCTTTATTTGCGTTGGTGGCAATTGGACGAGAAGATTCAACGACGACGTTTGTACGACGTCAAACACGTTGTCGAGCATCTTGGATCGTACGATGGACCAGTTCTGGAGTTTGAGCGCTCCAGTCCAGTGTTTCCCAAACTCCAATCGTCCTTGATAGATCGCGTAAGGTGGCCAAGCTTTGTAACAGATCACTCAATAAGTCCCGGGTCATATAGAGGGCGCCACTAACAAAAATTATTAATTCAATATTATATTATTTTTGTTAGTGGCGCCCCCTATGTGTTCCGAGAATTATTGAGTGATGTGTTGCGCACTTCGGCTTGAATTTCGAGCTATTTGTAAAACGCAACAGAGGACGGCTTAGGCTGAGATGAGGCAAACGAGTGGAGAAGGACGTCAAGCATTTTGAAGGGCGCCACTCGAGGCAGGCGCTGGATATCGTGATAGCTGGAGAAGCTTGCTGGTTGAGGACCAGGTCCATCCTGAACTGAAGCGCTACACAAGAAAAAAGTAGAAGTTGTGGTTCGGTAGCACGTAAAGCTGCAGAGGCTTGCTGGTTGAGGACCAGGTCCACTTTAATGCACTACACAAGGAGAACGATTAAGTTGTGCTTCGGTGGCACGTAGAGCTGGAGGGGCTTGCTGCTTGAGGACCAGGAACACCTTGAAGCACTACACAAGGAGAACGATTAAGTTGTGGTTGCGGTAGCACGTAAAGCTGGAGGGGCTTGCTGCTTGAGGATCAGGTCCACCTTGAAGCACTAGACAAGGAAACCGAAGAATTTGTGGATAGGTGGCACGTAGAGCTGGAGAGGCTTGCTGCTTGAGGACCAGGTCCACCTTGAAGCACTACACAAGGAGAACGATTAAGTTGTGGTTGCGGTAGCACGTAAAGCTGGAGGGGCTTGCTGGTTGAGGACCAGGTCCACCTTGAAGCACTACACAAGGAGAAAGCTTAAGTTGTGGTTAGGTGGCACGTAAAGCTGGAGGGGCTTGCTGGTTGAGGACCAGGTCCACCTTGAAGCACTAGACAAGGAAACTGAAGAAGTTGTTGTTCGGTGGCACGTAGAGCTGGAGAGGCTTGCTGCTTGAGGACCAGGTCCACCTTGAAGCACTAGGTAAGGAGAACGATTAAGTTATGGTTTGGTGGCACGTAAAGCTGGAGGAGCTTGATGCTTGAGGACCAGGTGCACCTTGAAGCACTAGACAAGGAACGCGAAGAAGTTGTGGTTCGGTGGCACGTAGAGCTGGAGAGGCTTGCTGCTTGAGGACCAGGTCCACCTTGAAGCACTACACAAGGAAACCGAAGAAGTTGTGGTTCGGTGGCACGTAGAGCGGGAGAGTCTTGCTGCTTGAGGACCAGGTCCACCTTGAAGCACTAGACAAGGAACGCGAAGAAGTTGTGGTTCGGTGGCACGTAAAGCTGGAGGAGCTTGCTGCTTGAGGACCAGGTCCACCTTGAAGCACTAGACAAGGAAACCGAAGAAGTTGTGGTTGCGGTGGCGCCTAGAGCTGGAGAGGCCACGAGAGGACCACGTCCACCTTGAAGCACTAGACAAGGAAACCGAAGAAGTTGTGGTTGCGGTGGCGCCTAAAGCTGGAGAGCCTTGCTGGTTGAGGACCAGGTCCACCTAGAAGCACTAGACAAGGAAACCGAAGAAGTTGTGGTTCGGTGGCACGTACAACTGGAGAGGCTTGCTGCTTGAGGATCAGGTCCACTTTGAAGCACTACATTAAGAAAACGAAGAAGTTGTGGTTCGGTGGTACTTAAAGCGTCGATGATCGATGCATGTGCCCATTTTTTTTAACACATGTTGTCCCATCCAGATTTGCAATGTACGGCCCTGGAAAACTGAACTTCCTCCAAAATTGTGAAGAAAACACTCTTCAAGTGAAGACTGCACTATATTGCTAAATTCAGGGTTGAAAACATTGTGTGAAGCCAAGCCTTGAAAACGAAAAAGTTGCGGTCTCCTTCGGACAACCCACCTGCATGTTGGTTCCCCTTCTCCCAAAGTGTGTTCAAACTTCAAACCGAACCGAACCGTCCTCGTTCACACAAACGCACACACAAAACAAGAAAAAGCAAATCACACACAAGACGAGAACGAGAGTCGAGGAAAAACTACTCAAACGAAAGGACTGAAGGATCAAAATGAAACAAAAACAAAAAAACAACAAATTCGGCAAACAATTCGAAAGGATAAAGCAAGCAATAGTTGCACTAATGTTTTACCTCGGATCTTGGTTGTTGTTGGAGTTGTGTGGTTGTTGTTGTTGTTGTTGGTGGTGGTGGTGGTGGATGAATCCCCGTGTTTAATAAAATTGTTTTTGTTTGTTGTTGTAGAATTAAAATGACAGATGACAGATGAAAGATGACAGATGGAAAATCAAATCAGAGTGAGAGAAAGAGCAAATGATACAAAAGAAGAAGAAGATAAAGAGAAAGAGAAAAGAGACAAACAAATGAAAGAGGAAATTAAATTTTCTTGAGCCTTTCCCATGACCACCTGGTACAACCGGGAATGGAATGGATGTGACGAGGTATTTACACACACAGAGTGAGAGTAAGAGAGAGAGAAAACAAAAACAAAAAATAATGATCAAGGATTAGAAACGAAACCAAAACCGAGGACTGGGTGGAGCAACTCCTAGCTGGTGGCTGGAGCGGGGAGTACTCACTCGGTGTCCGTGATGCTGGTGAGCGGGGCCAGGGGCTGCATTGGCGCCACGATACTCGGTGGGGAGGAGGCTCGGGACCCGTGACGCGAAGAGAGCCGGCTCTGGGGCATGCCCGGGTTGTTGATGTCGTTCACCATGTGGTGGTTGGGCTTGCGGCCCAGGCTCGTCGCCAAATGGTCCTCCTCGGCGGTGTAGGGGAAGTGGTAGCCGTTCTTGTCGGAGCCGTCTGACATACGATCAGAGTGGTAGTCCATTTGGCGGATCTGTTGCTGTTGCTGCTGCTGGTTCTGCTGGTAGTCGTTCTTGAGAAGCGAGTGCACACTGTGCATCGAGTCGCCGTAGAGCGGCTGCGCCTTCAGCGTGTAGTGGCTGTCGCGGGAGCCGTAGATGTCGGGGGCGATGCGCTCCTTGGAGAGGTACGGCGAGTCAGACTTCGTGGTAAGGTACGCATTGCCCAGCGTGCGCTGCTTGTCGTAGATGGTGTCACTCAGGTAGGCGTTATCGGGGTGAAAGGAGCGCATGTGGTTGACTATCTGGGAGCCGCCTCCGTTGCCACCGCCGCCGTAGTCCTTCTCACTGCCATAGTGGCTGGGCGGCTTGTAGGTGCCGGTAACGGGCTGGCCCGCCATGTCGAACTGGCCATAGTTGTCCTGGTAGTCCTTGCGGCGCCCGTAGAGACTCTCGCGTTCTACGTCGTAGCCGTTGTCGTTGCAGGCGTTCTGTATGTTCTCGAGGATCGACGGCGGCATGTTGATCTTGTTCTGGTGCTGGTGCAGGTAGGAGGTGTCCGTGAGGTCGGGGTTGGGCAACGGGTTCGGCGAGCTGGTCTTGTGGGCATGGATCAGCTCGTTGTCAGAGCCGGTGTCCTGCGACCAGCGGCCGATATTTGGCGGCGTCGGAAGGTAGGCGTCCGGCAGCTGGCTCGACCACCTCGGGGCGTAGACGGGCTTGTTCACGCTCGGGAAGAGCTGCGGGCTCTGAACGACGTTGAGCTCTGGGGGAGTCGTAGCCTGGACGTGCTCTGTGATGTTGGGCAAGTAAGACGGCGTGGCGCTGACGCCAGTGCTTCGGTGAGTTCCACTGCTGCGCGCCGTCCGTGACTCGTCGTCGTCGCTGGAGTGGCTGCTTGCCAGCTCCAGACTCCTCCCGTCGGTCTCGGAGCCCGAGTCGGAGTCTTTCCTGTGGCGGCGCGGCTTCTCCTCCCGTCGGCTGCTGGACGACTCGAAGCCGCGCAGGTAGCTGGGCGCTTCGCTCGCCGAGTTGTAGTTTGATGTCGACGTCGAAGTCTGCCGAAGTTGACCGTCACTGAAAGACACAGAAGTGAGAGAGGAGACGCGTGGAGCTTTGAGGCAACTTACCTGTAGGGACTCGAACTGGTCTTGGCGGTGCTTCTCGATGTCGTACTGGATGCGCTGATGCCGATATTGCGCCTGGCCGTGTCGTAGCTGCCCGCCAGGAAGTTGTTCGGCCGCGTGGCGTTAACGTTGTGCGAGCTGTTGCTGACCACAAGAGACGAGTCCAGTAGCGGCACCTTGCGGCCCATACAGCGCAAGAAGGTGCGGTGCAGGTTCTCGCGAACGCGCTTGTTGATGATGCAGTAGCCGATGAGACAGAAGATGGCGTGGAGGACTACCACAGCCGACAGCAAGATGCTGAGCAGTTGCGAGTTCTCGGAGGCGGCGAGAACAGCCAGCACCCACATGACGCCCATCAGCGGGAGCGACACCACCGACAGCCACAGCAGGGTGCGCAGGTTGCCGAAGCCAAGGACGTGGTCCTTGAGAGTGAAAGCCGCCTTCACCGACACGAACAGGATCAGCAAGTTGATGACCGACATTCCGGCGATGGGGCCCACTAGCCACCACACGACGGGCTCGTAGACGGACAGCCAGCAGCTGCAAGAAGGGGAAACGTGAGCGAGTGCAATGGGTGGGGGAAGAGATACTTACAACAAGCTGTTCCCGTACTCGTGGGCCCTGACCCCGACGGAGAGTCCAACGACGATGGCCGGCGCGCCGTAGCCCATGGAGAAGTAGAAGCCCATGGGGCCGTGGTTGATGTCGCGCATCTCGGTTAGCATGCGGTAGAGGTGGACGCAGTCGACCGTTGTCCAGGCGAAGGCGGCCAGCCACGTGTAGTGCAGGCAGATGGCGATCAGCTTGCAGGGGAACTCGTTCTCGAGGAGGTTCCGGCGGGACTGCATTCCAATGAAGAAGAGCATCTCGGCGAAGAAGACGCACAGGACGATGTTCTGGTGGATTGTGTTGGAATTGGTTTGCATGCCTCGCAGGAGTCCGAGAGCCACGAGTACGCTGAACAGTATCGGCAGCGACAGCATGAAGGCCGAGTAGGAGGTGATCTGAACCAGAAGAGAGGGCTCCGGGATGTCCTCGGGGTCGATAATATCGACGATGACGGCGTAGTTGGAGACATGCGAGCAGGAGCAGTTTACGATGATCGGCTCGCCCTCCACGAGCACCTCATCGAAGTCTGGAATCTCCGTCTGGCAGCCGAGTCGTGTCCACTGGTTGGTGAAGGTGTTCCAGCGAACGCACTGCGGGTTGGAACGTGGTCCAAACCGAGCCGGGTCGATGTCCAGCCACATCTGCAGCTTAATCGGCTGCGAGAGGTGCGGCGAGCCCAGGGAGCGGTAGGTGAGGTGCTTGTTGGCTGTCTCTTGCTGCTCGGAGGGGTAGATCACCTCCGCCTGACGCTTGACCAGTCTTCGGTTACGGTAGGTTGCCTCGTTCTCCCGCGATGAGCTGCTGTCGCCCTTCGTCTTCTCCACCTCGCTCGAGGAGATCATGTGCGAGGTGTCCTCGCCACTGGAGCCCTGGAACTCGATGTCACTCTCGTCGAAGTGCACATGAATGTCGGGGTCCCCCTCGACCTCCTCCTCGGAGGCTTCAATCTCGTGCGCGATGATCTTGATGTTCTCGCTCATCTGCTCCTCGCTGCTGCGGTCCTTGGAGTTTGGCACGTCGAACACCTCCACAATGGACTCTGTGTCTGGCTTGGCGTTGCGCTGGGGGGAGATTTTTCGGGACGGGATCTCGATGCGTTTGTCCTCGTCGTTGCTGGGCACCAGAATGGCCAGGGAAAGGATCGGCGTGGCCACCTGGATGTCCACGCCCCAGCGGCGGGTGATAGTTTCGTCGAACATCTCGGGAAACAGGTCGCCGACGTCTTTGTACTGTGCATAGCTTACGATCGCGCGGTAGTCGCTTGAGCCCTGCGTCACCTCGTTCTTCTCCGGCGGCTGGATGCCCAGCATATCCAGCGGCACCAGCACCTTGGTGTGCTTGTCGAACTTGCTCTTGTCCTGGATGTAGTTGTTGTACTTGGGGAACGAGATCACTGGCTTTTGCTTCGCCGAGTGCTGCAGGAAGCCGCTGGTGTCGGGCAGCACCACGCTCTCCGTGGTGAACTGGTTCGGCTTGAGGAACTTTGTCTTGTGGTACTCGCTGAGCTGCTCCGGCTCGTAGCCGAACAGCGACTCGGTGGTGACGATGTCCAGTCCCAGGACCATGTTCTTCTGGACGATCTCGAAAGGGTTGGTGTAGGTGTCGTGCTGCGAGCGTGCCAGGACGATCATGTACTTGTTGAAGGCGTCGATCAGGTCGTCCGGGCCGCGTTGTATCAGCTCCATGGCGCGCTTCCACTCAGCAGCGTACTTTTTGTCCAGGATGACACTGGCGCTGTCCACGAGATTCTTGATGAAGTACTTGTCCTGGCTGTGTGACAGGTTTAGGCCGCTCTGCATCAGCTCGTAGTTGATGAGCTCGTGGAGGATGCCCTCGGTGACCAGGAGGTCCGCGCCATACAGCCGGTCGTGGGTGAACTTCACTTCGTCGGATAGGTATTCCATCTCGAACTCGTCCGACCACATGTTGTTGCCCTCGTTGAGCAGGAACGACGATTCCATCTTATAGCGGCGGCTGTCCTTGCTGGCGGGTTTCTTCACCGTGCTGGAGCGATCCACGGCTTCGCATGCGTGCTGCAGGTTTTCAGCCATCTTCACGGACACGAAGGAGTTCAACTCGAGCTCCATCTTCTCCAGCTGTGACAGCTGCTTGCGCAGCTCCACGAACGGCTCCGAAGTGCAGTTAAACATGTCGGCGTGGCCCCATCCGCCGGAGGTTATGTCGCAGACTCGGGAACCCTTGCCGCGGCTGGGTGCGGGGCAGTTCTCGACTGTAGTGCTTCCCAGAGGTGTCCGTGGCCACCAGATGCCGGCGGAGAACGACCGCGGGCAGGCGTCGTACACGACCTCGCAGCCGTTCAGGGTCACCTCGGCGTAGGGATTTGAGCAGGAGTCGCAGCGCCGGCCAATGACGCCCTCACGGCACTCGCACTGACCTGTCAGCCGGTTGCAGGCGCTGTTGAAGGAGCCGATCGAGTAGCAGTCGCACGGGATGCAAGCCGTCTCGTTGGGCGGCTGGTAATGGTTGTTCTTGCAGTAGCACTGGCCAGTGGTCTTATTGCAGTCCGGGTGGTAGCCCTGTTTGAGGTTGCACTTGCAGGGGCCGCAGCCCTTCTCGCCCCACCAGCCGCCGGGGCAGGGCTGCTGCACAGTTTTCTCGCAGTATTCGCCGTGCTGCAGCGTGCTATTGCACTCGCAGCGGTACCCGCGCGGCTCGTTGACGTTGGCGCGACACACTCCCGCCGAGCAAGGCTTCACTGTGCAGATGGGCGCACAGTCCGGGCCAACGTACCCCGGCAGGCAATCACAGTGGGACTCGTCCCAGCTGGTCACGCAGCTGGAGTGCATCGGGCAGACGGTGGGGCACTCGGCGCGGGACAGGCAGCCGTCGTCGACGTTCTCCCGGATAGTGGGGCGGCTGAGAACGGTCTGGGAGGCTCCGATTCGCACGTCCTGTATGCAGCCCTCAAACGGCATGAGGTCGGACACCATGCCTAGCGATCCGTCAGGGCTGCCGATGACGATCTTTCCCACGTAGAGGCCCTGAACCTTCTGGGACATTAGAACCACGCCAGTTCGCTGACCGTAGTCGACGGAGAACTGAATTTCGGCCCCAAGCCACTTGACCTCGATGCGGTGCCAAACGCCGTCGGCCAGGTCGGCACCGGCCAGGTACATGGGCTCGTTGTCGTAGACGTAGTAGAGGATGCCCTCCTTGAGGCACACGATGGCGGAGCTGTTCTGCCCAATCTGGATCTGGACGAGGAAGGCATCGCGCTGGCGCGTCCTGATGGAGAGCGAGGTGATCCACGGTAGCTGGATTGGCCGGAGAAGCGGATTAAAGCTAAGGCTTCCGTCGCCGGAGAAGCGCCACGGGGCGGGGATGGGCTCTTGGCACGTGTTGCCAGCGAAGCCCTCCGGGCACTCGCAGGTGTAAGTGTTCCAGCCCTCGCGACAAACGCCGCCGTTGAAGCAAGGGTCGGAGGAGCACAGCGGTGACTTCTGTGGACAGCCGGAGATAGTGCCGTTGTCGGCAACGTACGAGTTGAGGTCGATGAAGCGGTCGTCCACCTTCAGGTCTGAGATGCAGCCCACGAAGTCCTGGTTCTCCACTGGGAAGTGGGCGGGAATCCTTGGCAGCCCGCCGATCTGCAGGGGGCCGGTGAGATCAAGGAAGCGGTGACAGGTCTCAGTCAGGGAAGCACATCGCTTGTCCAGCACGAGGGTCGTCTGGTTGGCGCAACTCCACCGCTCGCCGAGGTTGCCTGCAAGGGCGATCGCAGTATCGCAGTTGTCCAGGGACAGCGTTACGGTCCTGTTGATGTAGGTTACCTCGACGCTGTGCCAGCTGCCGTCGGAGACCTTGGGCCTCTGGCGCACGCTGACAGATTGGATGCGGTCTCCCAGAGAGAAGGAGAACGAGACGTATCCCTCGAGGATCTCCAGGGCGATGAAGTCGTGGAGCTCGTTGTAGCGGCCGTTGTACAGCAGCAGACCGTTCTCGCTGACGGTGGCGAAGCGCAGTTTCAGGTTGAACCGGTAGCGCTGCTTAAGGCTCTCGAAGGTGAGGAAGGAATTCCGTGAGAACGAGCGCGATCGCAGCTCGCATGTGGGCGTGTAGGGCGGAGGCTGGGAGCTGGTGAGCAGGGTGTTCATGCAGGAGTGGCCACCGTCGCATAGCTCCGCGTTGCAGGGCTTCAGCTTGGCGATGCTGGTCTCGCAGTTGACGCCTGTGAACTCGGCGCTGCAAATGCACGTGTAGCCGCCCTCGCGTCTGTTGCACTTGCCGCCGTTGAGACAGGGATCGGAGTAGCAGAGGTCCACTTCGGTGTCACACAGGTAGTGCTCCTTGCTGCCGGTGAAGCCCTCGGGGCAGGAGCAAGCGAACGTGTTGACGGGGTAGATGGGCCGGAAGAGCACTGTGTCGCTGTGGATGAACTCGGAGGCGTTGCCGAACTTCAGAACCGTCAGGCACTCCTCGAAGTTGAGGCACGGCTCCCGGACGCATAGATTGTCGTCGAAGGGCAGCACCTCCACGGTCGCGAGTCGGGCCAAGATGGCACGGTTGAGATAGACGCGCTCTTGAAGATACTGTGGCGTGTAGTACTCCTCGTGGGAGACGTCGGGACGGCGCGCGGAGAAGCTCACGTTGAGGATCCGCGACGTGACGTCTGTGTCGTCCTGGATGGAGAAGATGTAGATGTTCTCCTTGGGGCAGGGGATGATGGCCGCCAGGCCGTCCAGGAAGAAGTTAAGCAGCGGTGACAGGAAGGCCTCCTCGGTCATCTCGTTGAGCCGGACCGTCACGGAGTTGAAAAGCATGTCCTCAGTGATGAGCCGCACGGAGAGCTGCATGATGGCCTTTGCCTCGTTGATCCCGTCGGACACCGACACCTCCATGGTGGCGAACTTGGGTACGTTCGTGTTGAGCTGCGGACTGAGGATGAGCCCGCCCGACGTGGTGTTGAGTCGCAGGAGGTTGGCGTTGTTGCCCGAGAGGATGCGGTAGGTCAGCTTGTCGGTGACGTCGGCGTCGAAGGCGGGAATGCGGCCAATCTCGCCGCTGGGGAAGTGATCGCGGAAGTTGTTGAAGATCACTTGGAAGTCGCGCAGGATGGGCGCGTTGTCGTTCACGTCAGTCACCAGGATCTCCACGTGGGCGTCGTTCCTGAGGGGCGGGCTAGCAGCACGGATCACCAACTCGAATCGTTTTCGCGAGGATTCGTAATCCAGCTCAGTCATGGTGAGGAGCTGCGCCCTCTCGGAGCCAGGGCGCGTGACGAGCGAGAACGAGTTGGAGTCGTCGCCACCGATGATGGAGTAGTGTACGATCGCATTGACTCCCTCGTCGGGGTCGTGGGCGTGGATCTCCCCAACCACGGAGCCCACTGGCGAGTTCTCAGGCACGTAGAGGGTGATCTTGTCGGAAGAGAATGTCGGAGGGGAGTCGTTGACGTCCTCTAGCCGTATCTGAACTTCCACGGAACTGCTCAGTGGCGGCGATCCTTTATCCACGGCGATCGCCGTCAAGTGGTACATGGCAACAGACTCGCGGTCCAGACCTTTGTTTGTTCTGATCGTGCCAGAGGTAGGGTCGATGACGAAAGACCCATCCTCTTCGTCTTTGTCGCTCAGGATGTACTTGATGCGCCCGTTCAAACCCATGTCTGGATCTGTCGCCGAGACCTGCACCACGGAGGTGCCGACGAGGGCGTCCTCAAGGATCGAAGCCTGGTAGAGGGGGTTCTTGAAGACCGGTGGATTGTCGTTGACATCTGTTACGCTGATCTCTACGTCGGTGGTGTCGCTTAGTGATGGATTACCACCATCCTTGGCGGTCACAGTCAGCAGGTAGCCGCTGGTTGTTTCCCGATCAAGCAGGGCGTTGGTGACGATCGCCCCCGTCTGCGGGTTGATCGAGAAGGGATCGTGGGCGCCCATGCCGTTGATGCTCTCATCGTTCAGAGAGTACGTGATCTGGGCGTTTATTCCCACATCACTGTCTGTAGCCGAAACCACGAGTACTGTTGTTCCGATCGGTGCGTCCTCGAACACCGAGGCGCTGTAAGGGGCGTTCTCGAAAATTGGCGCGTAGTTGTTGGCGTCGGTAACGTTGATGTTCACGGTGGCGGTATCGGATCGGCCTCCTGAATCAGTGGCAGTGACTGTGAGCAGGAACCTCCGCTCCTGCTTGTAGTCCAAGGACTGGGCGATCGTGATCAGGCCGCGACCATTCTGGGAGGTGATCGCGAAGCGGCCCCTTGTGTTGCCGGTGGTGATTTCGTAGTGAAGGCGCGAGTCCTCGTCGGGGTCTGTAGCGGTGACGGTGGTGACTGGGGTCCCTGGCGGCTGATCTTCGCCGACGTTTGCTTCGTAGTACTTCGGCCGGAAGGTGGGGTCATTGTCGTTGACGTCCTGTACGGTTATGACTACGGTTGAGCTTGCGGACTTCGGCGGGATGCCACCGTCCTTGGCGATCACTTGGAACGTATAGCGGCTCTGCTCCTCGCGGTCGAGTTGCTTGATCGTCTGCACCCAGCCGGTGCGGGGATCCACTGCAAGGGGGAAGTTGTCATCGCGCTCGGATATGCTGTAGGTGATCTCGGCATTAGCGCCCTCGTCGGAGTCGTAGGCCTGCACCCGGATGATGTTGTAGCCGATTGGGACGTTCTCCAGGACTGACTCCTGGAACTGAGATGTGTAGAAGCGCGGAGCATTGTCGTTAGCGTCGATCACGTTCACCAACAGCTGGGTGGTGTTGCTCCTCGAGGGGCTTCCGCCATCTTGTGCGCGGATCACCAACCGGTAGCTCCTGACGCTCTCGTAGTCCAACGGTTTGACCAGTGACACGTCTCCGCTCATGGAGTCGATCGAAAACTGGGACTGCGTGTTCCCTCCGATGATCGCGTACCGGATCGCTGCGTTGTTCCCCTGGTCTGCGTCGGTGGCCTTGATGTGGGCGACCACGTTGTCGTCGCCCCACTGGTCCTCGTTCACTTGCACCGTATAGGTCCGTTCGCTAAACTGTGGATAGTTGTCATTGTCGTCGAGGATCTTCACCAGCACCGTGGCGGTGGCGGTTTTTCTTTCACTCTGTGGCGAAGCCATGTCCGTGGCAGTGACCGTGAGCGTGTAGCTTTCCGAAGCTTCTCTGTCCAGGGAGCTCCTGGTCGAGATCACGCCTGTGCGGCCATCAATGCGGAAAGTGTTGGCGTCCTGTTCTTGAGTGGTGGTTCCTCCCCCGATGACGCTCTCGATACCATACTCGATTTCGGCGTTCTTTCCTATGTCCTGGTCGGTGGCTCGAAGTGTGATCACTGTGGAGCCAACTGTGGCGCCCTCTCGGATGCTAGCCTCGAACTGCTCGGCCTCGAAGGTGGGGCTGTGGTCGTTGCAGTCCAGGACGTTCACCTGGAGAGTGGTCGTTCCCGAGCGTGGTGGAAAGCTGTCGTCCGTGGCCACTACACGGAAGTAGTGCACGTCCATGAGTTCTCGGTCCAGACTCGCCGATGTTGTAACGATGCCTGACCGAGAGTCGACTTTGAAGAGCGACTGCGACCTCGAGTCCAGCAAAGACACCATGGAGTATACAACTGGCGAGTCCTCTGGATCCCTGGCACGCACTGTGGTCACAGTCACTCCGGCGGGCTGCTCTTCCAGCACTGAAGCGACGTACAGAGCCTGCTCGAAGTAAGGACTCTGATTCCTCAGCTCCCTGCGAACGCGGCGAGCGATGTCGGTGTCGTTAAACTCCTGGTGGTGGTAGACGATCTTGAGGCGATGGTCGGAGTCTACGATGTCGTTGCGGTTGCAGCGAATGTTGAATGTGATGATCACCTTCCACATAGATTCGTGGATGCACACGTCCCGGCTGGCCACCAGGTCGCGGTTTTGCGGCTCAATGAGAAAGCGCTCATCATTGACGTCCAGAAAGTTTACCTTGCAGTGCTGGCACACGGACTTCGGCAGGAACGCGTTCAAGTTGTTGATGAACTGCGACGTCTTCAGGCAGATCTTGTTCCACTTGTCCGTCGTGTGGATGGCGTACGAGGCGTACGTCTCCGAGATCCACTGCTTTGCGTCAGCTATCCTGCGATGCATACTTCCGGGAGCGGCGCTGGCATCGCGTGACCTCCGTTTCCGGCTTAGAATCCTGTGCCGCATTTCGTTGTCGTACGTGTCGCCGAAGATGAGGTCGCCATCTTGAAACTTCCGACTGTCGTTGTGGTTGATCTCGTTGCCGATGGCGTTGTGACCCAGGTATTCGCCGTAGAAGCGCTCATCCGGGTCCTCATACCCCTCCCCTTCGATGTACCGCCGCCGGCGTCTCCGCGAGTACCCGGTATCCTCCTCTTCGAACAGCCGCCCGTACATCTCCACCCGGCGGTCGTCGTTGCAGTCGTTGCCCGCCACGAAAATTCGAATCGGCAGGCTGTAGTAGTCGATGCTCCGCAAGCGATTCGACGTCGAGTCCACGTAGAACGTGAACAGATTCGGGTAGTAAATGCCGTCGCACTTGAGGTGCTTCTTCAGCTTGATCTGCCCGTCCTTGTGGTCCACCTCGACCAGGTGGTGCACGAAATGTGCCGACTTGTGGGCGTTGATCTTGTAGTGACGCTCCGACCCGAGCTTGTACACCGACGCGTTGAAGATCACCGTGCCCGGCTCAGCGCTCTCATTGACGATCACCAGATACGCGGCCGTTTGTACTGTCAGCAGGCTAAGATATAGGCTAACTATGAAGACATGCCACGAGGGCGCTGCCCCTGTGGATCGTCGTCCTGCTGGGCTCAGCATGACTTGTGGGTTTGGTTGAATTTGATTTTTCGATTTGTGGTCGTGTTCACTTTTTGGTGGTGATCCCGTTACATGTGCAAACATAACGGTACTTGATTCGTGCTAATTTTCATGATCTGAAATGAGAAAGAAAAAACTTTTGAGTTTAGAATTTTTTTCTATTTTTCGAATAAAATTAAAATTTAAAAACACCGTTTGCAAGGAGAAAGCGCGCCGAAAATTGTGGCGCTACAAATGGAGTCAAGAAAATGCAGAAACCGTTAAAAAGTAACAAAAAATGGCTAAGCTACAATGTTCCGACTTTTCACTAAGTTTGCAACGTAAATAACTTTTCACAGAGATATTAGATCCCATTAGTATCTTCCAACAATATTAAGCTTAATACGTCAGCTTTCAGTCAAGGTATAGCATTGCCAGATTCAATTTATTCTGATAGAGTATTTACATTTCAAAACTTTCTGACGATAATTAGATATCAAACATTTTGGAACACCCTTTATTATCCTGAATGACGTAACTGAAAAAATTTAAGATTGATGAGTCCTAATAACATAAGACTGTCAAAAAATTCTACCGTTGAAGCACGATTTACTCCCAATTCGTCATACAAACGTTAACTAATGTCGGCACTACAACTTCTTACCCTTTCCCGAAAACGCTCGCTATCAAATAAACTGTAGGCACATCCCCTCCTCCACTTATCCACCCATCCTTTGTCTACTTCCCTGCATGACAGCATAAATCCTCAGTTGTAACACTCAACTTTCATGCAGTTGAACGTCCTTTTCCTGTGGATTACACGATTGCTTCCACACTTCGTACAATTTTAATTAAAAAATTTGAAACAAATTCTCATCGCAAATTAGTTCTCCGGCTAATCAAAGGAACCTCGCGCACAAAGGGATTTCTGCTGCATGCATTGCACATTCCCCATCAGAAATTCTGCATCCCTGCGATGCATCAAATCAACCAAAAGAAGCGGGTGTAAGGGGGGCGGGCGATGTTTTTCACAACCAATTAGCACAAAAGTACACACACGAGCGATGGCGGAGGAGCGAGGGATCGCAACACTTTGTAATTACAAAATTTAATGATGAATATTGTTAAATGCGAATTGAGTTCTGGGACCCCCTGTACAGATTGGCGTCCGCCGGCGCCACTGTAGCGGTGCGGCACCACGGTGGATGTTCGTTTATGGTTCTGTGTGATTATCAATAGAGTTGCCACAGCCGCCGACGTCGGCGGAGAGGATAATTAAGAGCTGCATCAGGATCTAGTTTAGCTGTGTCCCTTCGCAACAGACGGGAGTGCTCGTAATTAAAAGACAAAAAGTTTTTTGATTGAAGTGCGTTTTCCACATGAAATGGAGAGGGCGGTGGGGTGGGATGCAACAGGGTGATGTTAGGAGATGCAAAGGAAATGCCTCTCTAATGAGTGGCATTTCTTCTCTTGCGCTTAGAAGGACACTTGGAATTGGCAAATGAGGATTGATGATAATGCGACGAATTAGGCCAACATCACGAGTGGATGCCTGAAGGACGGAAATTTGTGGTTCATGCATTCACTTACATCAGAACAAACTTCATTTGGGACGTCGGAGTGCAAGATCCGCACGTTATTCACCGACTGGAAGAACGTGTATGACTTTCTGTTAAACTCATGACCTTTAGTTGCACAGGGCAAGTGTACAATCCTGATCATAAATATCTCGGTCTGTAAAGACATTTGTTTCTCTGATCGAAGGAAGCAAAACACTGTTACATGCCTTGTGTTGTTGTAAGGTTTTTAGGTGCCATTTCACGCAACAGAAAATCCTGTTTTGGTTTGAAAAAGCTGTTCGCATTCAGTTGGAGATTTTCTTCTTGAGAGGACTTAATTTCTGGTCTCCTGGATACTCAGAGCAATGTGCCAAGCAGATTTTATAGGCGTCGAAGGGCGTGCAACGTGTAATTTTGTCGTCTATGACGAAAGAAAGAAGATATGAACATAATAGCAAAGCTCATGGCAATTTGTAAGTCGCTCTAAAATGGACCAAATTTTAAACGGACCAGAATTGCAAACATACCTAAATCTGAAACGTACAAAAATCTGAAAGAGATAGAATTCCCAAACAGGCCAAAATCCCAAGCAGACTAAAATCTCAAATAGACCAAAATCCGAAAAAGTCTAAAATGTCAAACAGACCAGACCAGAAATTCTAAAGAGACCAAAATACCAAACAGACCGAATTCCCGAACAGTTCAAAATCCAAAACAGACCAAAATCCGAAACAGACCAAAATCTAAAACAAACCATAATCCAAAACAGACTAAAAACTCAAATACACAAAAATAGGAAACGATCTAAAATTCCAAACAGACAAAAATTCTAGGAAGACCAAAATCCCAGAAAGATCAGAATTCCAAACAGACCAAAATTCCAAGCAGACTGAAATGTCAAATGGAACAAAATCCGAAAAAGTCTAAAATGTCAAACAGGCCAAAATTCGAAAGAGACCAAAATCCCGAACAGACCAAAATACGAAACAAACCAAAATACCAAACAGACCAACATCCGAAACAGAACAAAATCCCAACCAGAACGAATTCCCAAGCAGACTAAAATTCGAAACAGACCAAAACCCCAAGCAGACTGAAATGTCAAATGGAACAAAATCCGAAAAAGTCTAAAATGTCAAACAGGCCAAAATTCGAAAGAGACCAAAATCCCGAACAGACCAAAATACGAAACAAACCAAAATACCAAACAGACCAACATAGGAAACAGAACAAAATCACAAACAGAACGAATTCCCAAGCAGACTTAAATCCGAAACAGACCAAAATCCAAAACAGACTAAAATCCGAAACAGACCAAAATTTCAAAACGGATGAAAGACGCCAACAGACCAAACTCCCTAACAGAGCAAAATCTAATACAGACCAATATCTCAAATAGACCAAAATACATAAAAGACTAAAACACCAAATAGACCAAAATCCGATACAGACCAAAATCCGAAAAAGTCTAAAATGCCAAACATACCAAAATTCTTAAGAGACCAAAATCCTGAACAGATCAACATCTTAAACAAACAAAATCCCGAACAGACCAAAATACGAAACAGACCAAAATCCTAAACAGACCAAAATCCTAAACAGACTGAAATCTCAAATAGACCAAAATCCGAAAAAGCCTTATATGACAAATAGACCAAAATCCGAAATAGACCAAAATACCAAATAGACTGAATTCCCGAACAGTTCAAAATCCAAAACAGACCAAAATCTAAAACAAACCATAATCCAAAACAGACTAACAACTCGATTACACAAAAATAGGAAACGATCTAAAATCCCAAGGAGACCAAAATTCTACAAAGACCAAAATCCCAGAAAGATCAAAATCCCAAACAGACCAAATTTCCAAACAGAACGAATTCCCAAGCAGACTAAAATTCGAAACAGACCAAAATCCCAAGCAGACTGAAATCTCAAATAGACCGAAATCCGAAAAAGTCTAAAATGTCAAACAGACCAAAATTCGAAAGAGACCAAAATCCCCAACAGATCAAAATCCTATACAAACCAAAATCCCGAACAGAAAAAAATACCAAACAGACCAACATCCGAAACAGAACAAAATCCCAAACAGAACGAATTCCCAAGCAGACTAAAATTCGAAACAGATCAAAATCCCAAGCAGACTGAAATCTCAAATAGACCAAAATCCGAAAAAGTCTAAAATGTCAAACAGACCAGACCAGAAATTCTAAAGAGACCAAAATACCAAACAGACCGAATTCCCGAACAGTTCAAAATCCAAAACAGACCAAAATCCGAAACAGACCAAAATCTAAAACAAACCATAATCCAAAACAGACTAAAAACTCAAATACACAAAAATAGGAAACGATCTAAAATTCCAAACAGACAAAAATTCTAGGAAGACCAAAATCCCAGAAAGATCAGAATTCCAAACAGACCAAAATTCCAAGCAGACTGAAATGTCAAATGGAACAAAATCCGAAAAAGTCTAAAATGTCAAACAGGCCAAAATTCGAAAGAGACCAAAATCCCGAACAGACCAAAATACGAAACAAACCAAAATACCAAACAGACCAACATCCGAAACAGAACAAAATCCCAAACAGAACGAATTCCCAAGCAGACGTAAATCCGAAACAGACCAAAATCCAAAACAGACTAAAATCCGAAACAGACCAAAATTCCAAAACGGATGAAAGACGCCAACAGACCAAACACCCTATCAGAGCAAAATCTAATACAGATCTCAAAAAGACCAAAATACATAAAAGACTAAAACACCAAATAGACCAAAATCCGAAACAGACCAAAATCCGAAAAAGTCTAAAATGCCAAACAGACCAAAATTCTAAAAAGACCAAAATCCTGAACAGATCAGCATCTTAAACAAACAAAATCCCGAACAGACCAAAATACGAAACAGACCAAAATCCTAAACAGACTGAAATCTCAAATAGACCAAAATCCGAAAAAGTCTAAATGCCAAACAGACCAAAATTCTGAAGAAACCAAATTCTCAAATATACCAAAATGGCCAAAACCAGAAACAAACGAATATCTTTAACAGACCAATATTCCAAGCCAACCGAAAATCCTTACAATCATCATAATGCCAGACCCCTGAAATCCTAAAGTTCCAAAATCTCTCAAAAGGAAAACGCACAAAAATGGAGATCGTATACTGCGACGCTCGTTAGACCTTTAGGTCAACCGTAAACCGCAACGTTCGTCGATTCTGTGCATAGTTTGTCCAGAATTTTATGAGGCCGGGCTCACATTGAGGCAAAGGATAGAAGTTACACAAAGAGAGTCGTTAGTCGATAGCAAGAGGATTTAAGAAGGTGAGATGTGGAGACGATGGAATCCTCTCCCTTAAGGGACCCACTGTCTTAATTTATAGCAACAGTGGACACTAATCGTGGCCGCCGTGGAGTAGTGGGTAGAGTGCGACGCTGACACGCTGAAGGGTCTAGGTTCGATTCCCGGCTGAACACAGCACCACCTCTTTCGAGATGCTGACAACACTCAAAAAGTAATAACTGTCTAAGAAAAAGCTTCTCAAACATTGCCGTTCGGAGTCGGAAAAAACTGTAGGTCCTTTCTAGTCGTTAGAAAACAGAAGCGCACACAACATGAGTAGTTAATGAGCGCGCTAGGCCCTGGTCCCCCTGTGGACTATCGCGCCAACAATTATTATTATTAGTGGTCACTATTCCCTCAGGCATGGGAAGCTGTCGCTTAACCTTCACTTGTCACTGGTCTGATTTGATATTTGGATTGGTGATGGGGATAAGAGGACCAGAGGTTTCAAGACGACAGCGCCGCTTGCCATTCAGCTAATACCACACTTGGCAATCGATGAATCTAAATAAGTGGCTACCACACGCAGAGGTGATATTGACGAGCAATCCAGATTGTGAAGGTTGACACAGTTAGATTGTGAGACTGTGAGTAAGAGAGAATCGTAGCCGCTCCGAAAAAAATTTCACATTGTACGAGTCTTCATCGGCAACACAACTCAGGCCATCCGTCGAATTCGATCTGAAAGGACTCTTGGAATGCACGGCACTGACAAAAAATGACGAGTCTCATATTGAACGGCATCGAAAGGCCTTTCAAACAAGTAAAATCTTTGATGCCAGCCTGTCCCGCCTTCTTTTTGTTTAAATTGGAAGATATGCTGCTCTCTGTGACATCTCATGGTTTACGCAATGTCGAGGAATCTCTAAGTGTAAAATGTGAAACCAAAGTCGGACTCCCCGCCACTCTTTCTCCGTTCCAAGGGGAAGTAGTCCTATTCAGATTCCTTGCATCACAACTGAAGTGTCTCCAAAATTTATCCTCGCCATGACTGAATATCTAAGTGGACTTCCATAATTTGATGCATGAAAGACTTTTCAGATTCCTCCTCGTCCAATGGCCAGCGCTGGTTAAAAATGAATAACATGCCAGGACTCAAATTTGAAGTGTCTTCCACTTCATCCCCGCCCATCTATCACCATCTACATCCAGCCACATCCAGCGCATTTAAATTTTCTTTCCCAGCCATGATTTCTTTTCCAAAACTATGTCAACGAAATGTTGAGCATGGTGTCACGCAGCCTGTGGAATTTCCACTTTTCTCGATATCCCACCGTCAATATCCTCCACCTGAAGCGCAAGAAAATCTACTACAATCCGGCGGCTGGAATAACTTTGCATAATTTGCAGTAAACCAAGGCACCACCCTGTTTGCATTACGAATGAACTGCGAGTGCTGCACTGTCGTCGTTGCAATTGAAATGCTCGGCGCACTATATTCAAGGGCCATCTGGCGGAGAGGACAGACGGAATGGAGACGATGACTTTCTTCCTGGTTGCAGTCGCCAGTGCTCGACTGTCACTATTCAAAGGACCCGCCTCTATTTGTGCTCACAGAGGGTGAACTATAAGCTGAGCTCCAGTGTCAATAATTTCTCGAGGACTGCACGAAGCGGTGGTGGAGTGCAGTTCACAACGAAATTTATTTCTGTTTGTCACAAAAAAGTGCAACCTTTCCGGTGTATAATTTCCTGAGCACTTGTCACTGTCGCAGGAGTCGTCAGGGTTGTCAACGGCTCGGAAGTGAAAGTTCAGTGCGCGTCTGACGGATGCCAGCAGCATGTGCATGCATGCGGCACAGAGGCGACTTTGACGAGAGACGCAATTAGTGCAACTGTTGTTTTTTTTAAATTGAAAGCGATCCTGTGGGGGATCCTTCATTCACATACACACCTCGAGGCTCTTACGTGGTGCATGCACACTTTTTTTGTGCTTGAGTGCACTTCTTGTATTTAGTTTGCGTCGCACATGCAAGCCATCACTGCACACGGAACACTCACTCCTCGCCGAGTTCATTCATCAAGCGGCCACCGCAGCACACAACCGGTTGGCTGGTCGGTGCACTCAAGAGCCAGGAGCCCCCTGCTGACCTCGTCACTTTCCATTTCGTGTTGTGTGGCTGTGGCGACTCCTAATCGCTCAAGCATCCAGCATCCAGCATACAGAGTTATCCGTCCGTCCGCCCGTTCGAATGCTTCACTCTGAGTTCGAGGTTTACCTCGACGTCCATCCCTCAACATCATCGGGGCGCATTGGCACACCGACATCGCCAGCACCAGACGTGTTGCAAAAGCCCCCTTCGCAGCGTCACGACCTCGTCGACTGCGCCCGGCGTGCCTCTTAACTAGGTGTGGTTTCAGTTGCTTAGCGGTACCTAATCTGATTAATCAACCTCTTCCATCTCGGCATCCGGCTGGGTTGCGTGGCAGAGGGGTGGGTGAACCGGGCCCCCTCCTCTCGCACCTCTGGAGCCGAACACATCGCCATGAACGGTAACGAGTTTTCACCCAGCCGCGTCGGTGGAGAAGGGGGAAATTCACGGAGGACCGACCGAAGTTTACAGTCGGAAATGTGCGAAAATGGGTTCTAATAGAGAAGGTGCTGAAGCTGAAGCTGAAGCTGGCTGTTGTTGCTCCTCCTGGCAACTACTGTCGCTTGCTGCTGGTTGGGGTTAGGGGGAGAGCTTGGGTTGATTATTTATTGAGTTGATAGCGAGCTGAAATGTCGATGGAGAGAGTGGGGGGACGGGCGGGGGACTTCACGCTCGTTCAGTGGCAACGATTTATCTTTGTTTTCGGAATGAATAGACGCCATCTACCGGTGATTGAGGTGCGAATTTCACACAAAAATTTAAATTAATATTGATTGAGGCTAACAGCCCTTTCGTTGGGGTGTGTGGGAGTTACGTGGAAGTAACTTTGTCGCAAACATGATTGTGTTGCCGTCCAAAAAAACACAGAATCCTACACAGGCTGCCACGGCGAAGCCCCCGCAGGAGCAGATGCCGCGCGGCAACAGAAGCTGCTGCTGATGGAACAAGATTGAATAGTTGTCGCTCGGGAAATTGAGTTTGTTGTTTGGCCAAAATGGGAAATTGGAAGGGAACTGGGTGTGTGAAGGGGTTCGATGTTTAAAAATAAATTGGCCGGAATGGGGCTTCTGTGCGTTTGTCGGAAACGTTTTTGATTGAAAAACGGTGTCCGTGTGAGGGTGCGCGACTTTTAAATCGGGCAATCGACAGAACGACTGAAATGTGACGACAGGTGTCAGTTGAACGAGGGGAGGTGGTGAATTTATTTGTTTGATCTCGTCCTCGTTTTGGCAACACTTGCGATGATTAGACTGATGATTGGTTCGATTTGTGGAGCGATTCACAAGTGTTTCGAGAGCTAATGGAGGAAGAATTTGTTAGCGAGGGGATTTGGGGTGAAGTTTTGTTATCAAGTGTCCGCGAAATCCTTTGATAAGTTCATTTGAAAATTAATCAGTCGTTTGGATGTTCATTGCAGACGTAAGGTGTCTAAAGGAGGTTTCGACTGAAGAAAGAACTTTCCCGATGATGGCAGTCCGTAATTTTGTTGGACGACAGTGCAGGTGAATGTGAAATATGGTAGTCTTGCAGAGGAAACAGATCCATGCAACAGAGGATACACTCCAATAGGCTCAACAAGTTCAAGGAAACGCGGTGAATGTGCTTTCCATGCAATCGACGGAAAGAGTTCTTATTGCAAATTTGATTGAGTTGAGGGTGATTCTTCAGTATATGCTGGAAATTGTAAGAAGGCAGTTGAAGGTCTCCAAGCTGATTGGGGGCAAACGTCAAATTTTTGGGTATGGACTAAAAAAACAGTCTTTCCATCGCCTTGTACATTCAACGAACAGTGTTGTGGTTGAAAATAGACGAAGCTTACAAAAGCGTACACTTAACGAGTGTAACAGATCAGTGTTCAACATTCAAAGGGCAGAGAGAATGGATCGAACCACTAAAATCATCATGCTATTAGGAAGTATAAGGATAATGAACTGATTTAGCACAAACAACTCTGACGCATGAGTGGTTTCGTTTTTCAATTCTTTCTCATGCCATTTGCTTCAGGGTGCAAATTTGTACAAGGTACTGGAACTGAGCTTACATTGGAGGTACAAATGAAGAAAAGAGATGGCGCCACTTGCAAGTTGTGGTTGATCTTGGAAGCGATTGCTTACTTCATTGGAAAGGTGGGATGTTTGCGTTTTTCTTAACACGAAAACATATGTCCGCATTTGTCATAAGTTTTCTTTTTCAATTGGAAGAAGTGCAGCAGAAGCCCGTCACACAATTGCAGAAGTTTGTGGTGAATCTGCTTCTGTCGATAAATCATACAGAAAGTGGTTTCGATACTTCAAAAGTGTTTTTTTTTATTTGGCTCTTCGAAAATGTCCTAAATAATCAGAATTTTAAGGAAGTTTTGAATTTCTTTTTTAATTGAAAGAAGTGCAGGTGAAGTCCACCAAATGAATGTAGAAGTTTGTGGTGAATCTGCTTCGACAGAGAGTGGTTTCGAAGCTCCAAAAGTAATGATTGTAGTTTCGAAACAAACAGCGTCTTGGCCAGCCCAGTTCTTAAAGATGAAGATTTGCAGGCGTTACTAGATCAAGATCCTTGCCCAACGCAAAGCGGATACTCAGAATCGTTGAGAGTGACTGATTAAACAGTTTACTTTCAGGAAACTTGGTGCCGTTTCAGTTCAACCCAGAGATGTCGGAAGGCGATTTTTCATCTCGCTTCTGCTTCTTAAAAAAAATCAAAGAAGAGATTTTTGCGCCAGATCGTGATGCAAAGTGGACCCGAATATAAAACCTTGTGAACCTGCTCCATTATTGTCGTCGCCAAGGAAGCACTTATATCATCACAGCTCATCCTCTGCACACGGTGTGACCACACGGATGTGGTGTACTACGAGCTGCAAAAACAAGGCGAAAATATTGATGGGAAGAGCACCGGTTTCTCAGAAGAAAAACGAAGGAGCATGAGATGCGCGCTGTAGAGGAATTGGAAACGTGGTATGGCAGAAACGATGTTCGAAAGACTTACGGAAAAGTAACATAGTTCGGACCGAAGGCTGCTGGATCCAGTATGGACAACATGTGGATGAGTTGCAATCGGTGATGAGAATCTAAAATGATCATTTCTTTAGACTTCTTAACGGTGATGACGGCCCGAATTCCGCTGTAAGCAGAATTTTCTACTCGATTTAGGCAAGAATTCTGTCCCCCCGACTTAGACGAAATGAAGCAATATCGAAGCTGAAATCGAACAAAGCTCCTGACGCGGATAGACTACCCGCAGAACTGTTTAAAGCAGCTGGAGATGACCTGGTTGGGCGCATGCATAAGCACATTTGTAAGATATGGTCGGAGGAAAGCATGCCCGATGAGTGGAATCTCAGTGTCGTTTGCCCGATCCACAGGACAGCAGACCCCTTTGACTACGCCAATTATCGAGGAACTAACTTCCTCAACATCGCCTACAAGATTCTCACTGCCGCATTGTGGGCGCATGAAACATTGTGCATAGGGATGAGCTAAGCGGTGCCATATCTGGTTCTGACATTCTTACTGAACTCGTCAGATTGTGTAGGGTGACGATGGAGAACACTCGCTGCTCCGTCAAGGTCGGTAACAAACTTACACAGATTTTTAATGCCAGAAAAGGCTCAAAATAAGCCGACGTTGTGTCATGTGACACCTCATTCTTGAGAAGATCGTGCGTAAGTCATATGTCAACACCAGAAATGCGGTCCTCTAAAAGTCAACTCAACTTACGCAGACGACATTGACGTGATTGAATGCCCATACCGAGCCGTCAATGAAGCGTTTTCTGGCATTAAAGTGGGAGCGGCTAAATTAAGTCAAAGCCGAAAACATTATGCCATCAAGAAAGGACACACAACTTCGATGCCTCGGAGTGCCACACTAGGCATCAAAAACTTCGAGGTAGACAAGAACTTCGTCTACCTCGGCTCCGCGGTAAATAGGGACAACAACACCAGTACGGAAATCAAATGCAAATCGTCTTACCGCTCTTACCAACTGCTGTTTCTTTGGACTCAAGAGGCAATTGAGTGAAATAGCCTTCTCTCGAAGGACTAAGCTCGCTTTATATAACAGCTTCATCATCCCAGTACTACTTTATGGCGCGAAAACCTGGACGTTATCAAAGGAGGCTGAGGAAGCCCTTAGTCTTTTCGAGAGAAAAGTTTTGCGTACGATTTTTGGTCTTGTTTGCGTTGATAGTAGCTGGAGGAGAAGATTTAACGACAAACTCTATCGGCTGTACAGTGACATGCGCCTGGTTAAGCATCTTTGGATATAACGCTTAAGATGACTATGCCATGTAGAGCGTATGAATACCACTGCTCCGGCCCAAAGAGTCTTCGAATCTGAGCCATTAGGGCAACACAACAGACAACGACCTAGGCTATGGTGGCGCACACAAGGGGAAAAGAACCTCAACCAACTTGGAGTACGCAAGTGGAAGCAGATGGTGGAAGATCGTGCTGGCTGAAGAAGCATGTTGGTTGAGGCCCAAGTTGGTTGAGACCCAGATTGGATGAGGTCCAAGGTGGTTGAGGCCCAGGTTGGTTGAGGCCCAAGATGGTTGAGACCCAGGTTGATTGAGGCCCAGGTTGATTTAGGCCCGGGTTGGTTAAGGCCCATGTCTATTCCAAACTGTAGCGCCACAAGAAGAAAAAGACTATTTATGGGAAACGTTATCGACTACCAAACAGACGTTTGAGCTGTTTCTTCTTCGCTTTGAAAACGACCAAGAACGATCGAATGGAACGAGAAGATTATTTTGCCACATGGCCACGCTCGGACTGAAGTGAAGTTAGCGGACAAAAATAATATGGAAACGCTGAGTCCTACTTCTCCCGTCGTATTTTCCAGAACTTGCTTTTTTCGCTTTTCGACGGATGCAAAACGATGTGGGGGTTATCCGTCCGGGTCTTTCGAAGAAATGGAAGAATAGCTCTGTAATTGGTAGTTAGATATCTGGGCATGTGGTTGGACCAGTATCTATGTGGTAGTATCCATGTGGGTACTGCTCTGACCGGAATTAAACATGCCTTCGCTATGGCAAAAGGACTCTTTTACAGCAGTCAACTTGACACCAGAGCGAAGATAGTCTAGATAGTGTTCGACTATTACCAGAGAGGTGGAAAAAGTTGGAGCTTTCGACAGATGATGTAATTTTACTTGTTTTTTAGTACAGAATTTTTTTAAGGCAAAGAATCGGACTCCTCATAGGTGCATCGATCAGTTCACACCCCTGTCCTAATTTTTAAAAAATGAGTTGCAACAAGGGGCGGTTTGTTCGCCGATTCTATTCACGATATTCACTAGTGACCTTATAGGTTCCATGCCAAACTTAATTGCGTTTGCCAATGATCTAATCGCGTACAGATCAGGTGCTAATATTGAGGTCATAAATGGCCTGCTGCAACGTGATTTCGACTTTATTCAACAATATTGCGGCAACTGGAAGTTGAAAATCAACTACCGGAAGTGCGAAACTATTCTTTTCAGAACCCCGTTGTCCAGAGCATCAAGGGACACGAAAAGAAATTGTCGCAAGTTCAGCATATTAGACCCACAGGGGCAGCCATTAACTGTTAAAAGTGTGGTTAGATATCTTGGCATTTAATTGGACCAGTTTTTGTATGGTGGTATCCATGCAGCAACAGTTTTGACTGGCGCTAAGAAAGCCTTCGCTATGGCAAGGGGGCTGTTTTACAGCAGCCAACTTGACACCAGAGTGAAGGTGATCTGCTACATGGCCCTCATACGGCCAATTATGGTGTATGGTTGTCCTGTGTGGTTCAACGTGAGTCCTTCCCAGATGGAAAAGATGAGGGTGTTCGAGAGACAGTGTCTTCGGGCCTGTCTCCGTTTATGTCGTACACCCGAATTGAAGTACAAAAAATTCTATCCCAACGAGGTTTTTTACAATGAGGCAAACCTGATCAGAATAGATAATTTTATTATTAAATTGATTCGGGGTCACATAGCTTGAGCCATGACCTCAACCAACAGTCTGATCTTTGGGGCTTACTACCCTAATGAAATGAACCATGAGAAGGTGCGTCTTAACGGCTTTATCCTACCTGAGGCGTTTCTCTATTTGGACACAAAGGCCTGAAACAATATTGGGAAGGCTGCCCTATCATCTTCCATGTCGCACGCCGTACAGTGGAAAGGCGACTTCAATACGAGCTGGACGTCGCTCGCAGCCACGAAGGCCTCTTACGGTTCAGTAGAGAGATCTCTGCCCGCGATAGAGCAGTCTCTGACAAAGCTGGTGGCTGCATCAGAATCAGCCTTCGATGCCGCCAACTTTTCACACAGGACCAGGATAGTTGACTCATTAGGGCCAACTTACATAGTTTAAGGTAGCTACAAAGTAGATTATGACAAAAACAAAAACAAAAATAACAAAACAAAAAAGCCCAAAAAAAAGGTGCACCACGGAGTATTCGATATATATGTCAAGCATATAAAGAGCATATACTCCCTGGTGCACGCGTCCGTATTGCTTACGGATATAGTTGTAAGATATCTGTAAATATATTTAAGTTTGATTTAGGATAAGTAAGTTAAGTTAGCAAGTAAGTTAAAAACATTGACTAAGGAACGTCCAAGTTTTTTTAATTTTTTTGGGCAACGAAAAACAAAACCACTAGACTTAAGATTTAATGAGAATACAAAAGATGTCGAAAGGCAGAAAAAACGAACATAGATTAGCTTAGAGTACTTGTTTAGAGTCAGTAAGTTAGATATAAGATTAGTATTTCAGATTAGATATTTAAGCTAGTTTTAATCATTTTTGCCTAGCAACTAAGTTAAAGAATTGGAAAGTATTAATAAAAATGCGTTACAAACTCAAACTCAAACTCCTAATTCACTTTCCAGTGAATCACGATGGAAGGTTCCTGACACGTTTTTGTTTTGGCATAAGTTCATATCAGGAAAGGTATTACCTCATTATCTGGATACATATGTAGGAAACTTTTCCCCAATTGTGGTGCTCTAGCGTCAGAAGCCGTATATAAATAAATTCCTGGATGGAATATTCGAAACATATTTATCACAAGTTCAAGAAGGCCTTTCAATCAAACTGGCAGCCACTTTAAGTCTGAGCGGGATGTAGTGTAAGGAATATGATTGTTTGTTAAAATTGACCAAATCAATTATTATTTTGCAGGGGAAACTGTCTTCCCTTCATCGGCTGTTTTGGTCACTGTTGTTTTCAAATGAAACCAGGTTATTTCATTGTTATTATCCCAACGTTTCGGCAGGGATTGCTGCCTTCGTCAGGGGATATTAATTGTTTTTGTTACATGTGTCAACACCAGAAGTCAGTTCAATTGCTAGCTTACGCTGATGACATTGACGTTATGGAAGAACACAGCGAGCCGTCAGTGAGGCGTTCGCTGGCATTGAAGCGGTAGCGGCTAAAATGGGTCTGGCGGTAAATGAGGGCAAAATAAAGTTCATGTTGTCATCAAGGAAAGACACACAACATCGACGTCTTGGACAGAGCGTCACATTAGGCGCAAGAAACATCGAGGTAGTCAAGGACTTCGTCTACCTCGGCTCAGCGGGAAACAGGGACAACAGCATGAGCACCGAAATCAAACGCAGAATGACTTTTGCCAATCGCTGTTTCTTTGGGCTCAAGAGGCAATTGAGTAAAAAAACCCTCTCTCGAAGGACTAACATAACAGCTTGATCATCTTAGTCCTACTTTATGGCGCGGAATCTTGGACGTTAGCAAAAGCGGATGAGGAAGCCCTTAGTCATTTCCAGAGAAAAGTTTTGCGTGCGATTTTGGGTCCTGTCAGCGTTGATGGCATCTGGAGGAGAAGATTTAATGATGACCCCCTAATATCCCCTTATGAAGGCAGCAATCCCTGCCGAAACGTTGGGATAATAACAATGAAATAACCTGGTGTAGTAAATATGTGTCAAAAGTCATGTATGCCTGCAATTATCTTAAACCCATTCAGGCGTCGGTGGACAGTGGTACCCTTGTATGGGGAACGCGGAAAAAAAAGTCCGTAACTTTTAAATCCGTTGACCGATTTTAATGAAGTTCGAAATATAGTATCATTGTCGGAAGATCCTCCCGATGTCAAGAAAAGGTTTGATATAACATAAAGGATAAGAGAATAATCTTAATTTGAAAACTTGAAAAGTCGCACATTTTTGATTTAAATGCATAAACAAAATACTAAATGACAATTAACCACAATAAATTTAGGCTCAAAATAATGCTAGAATTCATACCTACATAGAAAAACTACAGTTAGTTCTAGTTCTTAGCACACTTTGGTTGCAAACAACTTTAAAGTCGGAATTTGTATTACAAATCTTGCGCTTCACTACTAAGTGGTTCATGTCCATGGTATTTGCGCAATACAACCATTAGAAGGGAAATCGTAGGCCAAAAAAAGGCCGAAAATGCTGGAGATTGATCCACTTGAACGATTTGTTCTCCCAATGTGCAGAAAAGTGAATTTTTATATTTGCATCATCGAAAGAATATATTTCAAACTTTCAGAAAAATGTCGTTTCCCGTTAGAGTCTCTTGGATTACTTTTTTTTATGCTCCACCAAACGGGGAAGTACTTCCTTCAAAAGATGACCTTTACCAAATGCCTGGTTTAGAAAAGTGGTGGTCAAAACAAAGAAACTGTTGATGCAGTTTGAAGGTAAAATATACGGCCTTTCAAATAAATACAACAAGGCGGCTTATTATAGACAATATGCCGCATCGAATTTTCTTTAAAAAATCTATCGATTCTTAAAATTTCGAAGTCCCAACTTTGAGCTTGTCTTACACTGAACCGGTTCATTAGTAGTTACAAAAATTTCGACTCTCTAGGTTCTCACATATATGTAGAATCGAAGAACTACTTGGCCGAGAAAATTACTTAATTTAACGCATTTAGTTTCCCTCTGGGGCACCACTGTGCGGCGTTGGTGTTAAAACAAATTTCCTGAAGTAGCTTGCTTCAATAAGTGCCCAAGTCAAGTCTAGACCCACGTCAGTGAGAAAACTCTTGAAATCATCCCGTAGGTCTAACTGAGAAAAGCGACTGCACACTGAAGGACAAATTGAGCCCCATGACAATGACTGATGTGTTAGTGTTTAACCGTCCATCGATTTTCGATTTACATCGGTGTCGCAACCGCGATGAAAAAAGACTCCGCCTGATATGCTCGTAGTTTGCGTACAACTTCCACGGCAATACCTTCGGCCCCCGGCAATGGATTTGTGCAGCCACTTAAAGTATTTCTACAAAATTTTTCGGGCCACAGGCCTTGTTTACCTGAAGTTCAACAAATCGAAGCAGACACTTGAGAGGTCACTCTGCCTGACCGTCGTAAGCACGGCGATAATTGGCACCCTCACGTTTCTCAATGGCACATTCGCGTCCTCTTTTTTAATAACATTTGGGTTTGTTGTTTTCACGAACAAAACAGTGGACTTTGACTCAGAAAATTCGGCACAGGAGAATGTTCTAGAGTATTTGGGAATTATTATAAACTACTTCAGCACGTGCGTCTACGGTTGGAATTACTTGACGCACCGTCGAGTGCTGACGTCGACCGTCAATGAAGTGCTGAAGATCTACAAGCGCCTCAGAAGCATGACCAGCTCGCACTTGTTCATAAGTTCCCTGCCCGCCAAGCTCTTTCCATTCAAGCTGTGCCTAGTGTTCCTGGAAATGTCGTGTGCACTTTTTGGAAGCGTTCTTTTGGTCTTGCCCTTGTTCTTCATCGTCAGCCCGATTGCTTATGCCCTGAAGATGAGCATGTGCATCGGTTATTTGTACCTGCAGATGGTGCTGATCTGCTTTTACTCCAAAATGAACACCTATCTGGATGCGTTCAGTGCCTCCGGCCACTGCTGACAGTTGGAAAAGTACTCGACGGAGTTCCCCAAGCTCTCGCGACGGATTCATCGCGTCAAGAGGGCGTCCGATGAGTTCTTCAACCCGCTTTTTTTGGTCACCTATCTCGGACTGGTTTTCGACGTTCAACAGATTTACAAAATCTTAGTTGTTCTGTTCTATTCCAAGTACAGCAGCAACGTTGGGGATATTTGGCTGTTCATAAAGCAGAGTACTAAGCTGCTCAGCATCGTGTACACAGTGGACGTGTACTTCATCAACCTTCTATCGGACATTCTGGTCGAGTGCGAGGAGCAATTTCAGAGGAGAATGTTTTTAATTTCGTTGAAAGTACCGTTGCCAGTTAACGAAGGAGTGGTAAGTTCTGAGGTGTTTTCCGTTGTTGACTAAGTCCTTGGAGTGTGTTTCCTCGTTTCAGTTGTACACTTCGACGTTCCAAAGGCAAGTGTGTGGGGTGAGGACACTGGTGTTCAGGACAATTGAGGTCAGTCTTGGGACCGCCTTCAATATTATAATCGCTGTCGTCATAGGCAATGTCTTAACGTGTCTGCAAATGTATGCAAGTCAAGTTGTTTACAACAACTGATGGGATTGGATTGAAATTTTGAGAATAAATAGATGTGGTGTTCCGTGTTGCTCGGTGTTTTGATGTATTTCCTAACAGGAATGAAGGACTCGCTTTTCTGTCCACAGATTTTGGTACTGAATAAACTGGGCAAGTTCAAGTTTCACTCACACGTAAAAGGTTTCGTTATTCTAAAAAGGATTTTGCAGAAATAGCTTCTGTTTAGGCAGAAGGTCGTAAATAGGAATTCGTGACGAGTGCTTTTTCGTGAAAAATGTGCCACTTTGGACTGCTTGGCTTGGCGACAGTGGCGGTTTTTGGGTGTCGCTAAAAACGAACAACAGGATTCGCGTTCCGTTTTGGAGCGGAGGCAGGGTCTGGGGCAGGAATGGCTGTAATTTGTATTTTGTTTGTATTTTCCAGAAAATGAGAAAAAGGGTAAGTTTCAGGGTTTTTCTTTGTCAACTTCCTGTCATTTCATAAATTCAAGCTAGTTTTGCTACAAGACGACATCTGCTCCAATCTGCTGTCATGTGACGAAAGTGACAACATCAACTTGCCTCACGAATAATAAAATTGAATAACCTTGATGTGCAGGAGCTGTATTTTCAACAAAACGACGCAACATTTCACACTGATCGTGCAACAAATGAATTTTTAAAAGAAATACTAAATTGACGCGTAATTTCTCATTCAGGACCGACCACCTAGGGTCCAAGCTCGTGCGATTTTAAGCAGTTTGATGATTTTTTATGGGCTCGTGTGAAGTTGGTAGTCTCTGCTGATAAGCCTGAAACGATTGATCCCTTGGACGACCACGTTCGCCGCTTTGGTGCAGATATACGGCCACAAGCAATGAGAGAAGTCGTCGAGAATTGCATCTTCAGATTTAACCACGTCCAGGGGCAGAATTGACTGTATTATACCAAAAACTACACTTAATATAAAATGCCAGAAAATAATCTCTTGACCAAATAACAAGTATGTAAATATATAAAAGCCTTCTGTTTTTTATTCTGTCTCGAAGTTTCATACCTCTGAAAAAAAAAACACCATTTATCTTGCCAACATCAGTTTTGATTTGCCAAAATCCCCTACCTTTGCCAACAAACCTGTCAACCTTACCTTGAATGCACCACAACAAAGCACCAAACAAATCTGAAATCCCGCCAATTCAGACACACAAACCCCGTCCCATGACCCCGCAGAGACTTTCCTTTAGCCGTGAGTGGGTCCAGTCAAACTGCCATCGCCGCCAAGCACGTACACACCGTTCGACTACCTTCTCGCAAAAGTAATCACATTTAAGTGGTATTTATCCAGCATTCCCGACGCAGAGCAAACAAAAAGCACTCACCGGGTGGATGGCGAAATTATTGCGCGATTCCGGGGCAAGTAATTCCCAAACAATGCTCCAGTTAGTAACGCTCGCTCTACGAGCACATGTTCGTTTCGCCTCGCCGATGGGGTGTGCGAAGGTGGGGGTTGAGCTGGCGAACAATCTAAAACACAAATAACGCGGGCGACACGACAGGGCACCATTTTCATTAATGTGGCAAGCGGCCCTTGGATGGCTGAGCGTTTGATCCTCGGTGGCTGTGTGTGCAGTCATCTGTTAAAACAACGCACAATTCCCATCGCTTTAATTATTATTTTTGTTTTGCAGCCACTCTATGGTGACGACGCTCGACTATGGGTCGGGTGGTGTCTGTGCCTTGATTTTGCTCGAATTGGCGTACATCATTTAGGATGCTGATGTCCTTTCAGTTTGACGTCGCCTTATTTATTGGTCGTTGTTGGTTCGGTGCTGTGCGGGCGACGGGGTCCATTTCGTCGTTCCCGTCGGTCGGTAAATTAATATGAATGATCCACGCAGTCACAAAGGACTTCGATACGGCCACATGAAGAGGGACAAAGGCAGTTCTTCATGAAACTTGCTGTCGGGCTGAAATTTTGTTTATGGGAAGCGAGAATATGGCGCGCCATGTCGTCCACCCTCCTGCTAAGGTCTATTATTAGGCCATCATTGCAAATGGATTTATTTTAAAAAAATATGAGGGCTACGACTGATTGATGATGAATGGTCATGTTTGGGGAGAGTGACGTGTTGCTTCGTAGGACACTTTTGGGGGAAGAGTGCCATTAATGGAGGGAGACTCGTGGTGATAGGTTTAAATTAACGAGTTTTTGAAGTGCGTACGACGTTTATAAGAAGCAATATTCCTCTCAATGGTAAACTTCAGTTCAGGTCTCAAATAATTGACTGCGACACCATCCTAAATAAATGAATCATCTTTCAATGCCAAAACGTTTTGGCTAGAGGACATCTCCATCTGGCTAAATGCCTTTAGAAGCTACACCCACCTCCATTTTGGTGACGCCAGTGGTTTTCGAACCCGAACCACAGGGACAACGCAACAGAGGACGTCCTAGACTGAGATGGCGCATACAAGTGGAAAAGGACCTCAACCAACTTGGAGTGCGCAATTGGAGGCAGCTGGCAAGAGATCATGCTAGCCGCAGAGGCATGTTTTTTGAGGCCCAGGTCCACCCCGGACTGTAGCGCCATCCGAAGAAGAAGAAGAAGAAGTGGCAAACCAAAACATCACATTACAAATAAAAATACCTAAACGCAATTGCGTCAACAAGACAATCGAGCATGCAAATTCACCAGTTTATGATTTCCTCCTTTGATTTGTGAGCAATTTACGCGTCTCTCCAGCTCCGCCCAGCCAAATCCATGCGCCGGATATTTCATGGTTTGGCCTCATGACTGACAGAAGGCAGTGCTCCACATACGTGAAATAGCTCCAGGAATCTCAGTAGAACGAGAGCAACAAAGGAAGTCGTTTAAATCACGTCGATCAGCGGGGAGACAAACCATTGACCACATAATTTACTTAGTTCGAATTCTTAAACCGAATCACACAACTCCACAGGTGCCGGCAAATGCGGTTTAAATCTGCGAATTCTTCTTCAAGTTCCACCAGGAAGGATGCAGATTTCTGTGAACACTCGCAGATTGGGATTGAGGATGTGGAAATGACGCAGACGGAAGAAGGCCACTTTGGACAGAAGGCCACTTTGGACGGAAGGCCACTTTGGACAGAAGGCCACTTTGCACAGAAGGCCCCTTTGGACAGAATGTATACTGACTTTTCACTGTCACTGTAGATCTTCTTGTGAGCCACTGTTTATTCCCCTTGCACTTGTATAGCTTCTTCGCTATACAAATGAGCGGTATCACCAATGTTTACAAAACGAAGAACCAATCTGTCAGGTCAAGCTGTCAGACCAAGTTGTCAGACCAAGCTTTCAGACCAAGCTGTCGAACCAACCTATCAGATAAAACTGTCAGACCAAGCTGTCAGACCAAGCTGTCAGTCCAAGCTGTCAGACCAAGCTGTCAGATCAAACTGTCAGACCAAGCTGTCAGACCAAGCTGTCAGACCAATCTGTCAGACTATGCTGTCAGAGCAAGCTGTCAGAGCAAGCTGTCAAACCAAGCTGTGAGACCAAGCTATCAGACCTAGCTGACAGGTCAAACTGTCAGACCAACCTATCAGACCTTGCTGTCAGGCCAAGCTGTCAGACCATGCTGTCAGAACAAGTTGTCAGACTAAGCTGTCGGGCCAAGCTGCCAGAAGCTGTCAGAGCAAGCTGTCAGAACAATCTGTCAGGCCAAGCTGTCAAACCAAGCTGTCAGGCCAAGCTTTCAGACCAAGCTGTCAGGCCAAGCTGTCAGGAAAAGCTGTCAGAGCAAGCTGTCAGAGCAAGGTGTCAGACTAAGCTGTCAGACCAAGTTGCAGCAGCCTAGCCAACTTAGAGATCGAAGATGTGCTCTTGCCAATTCTCAAAAACTTTATTGAACAGCATCGGCACATCGGAAGTTTGCAATATGCACCTCAATACCGTGATCATTATTCTCATAGTTCCCACAATGAAATAGAGTCACCCGCCAAAGTATTTTTGTACACTTTAGTATGTCAGTCCGTCCATGAAAATTTAAAAGTTAGATAGGAGCCTCAACTGACCGCACGAGATGGTGCTTCCTGCAGTTTTTGATGTGCGGTGTGTGGCTGAAGTAAAGGAGTATATAAAGGTGTAGAATGCACCTGCGAGCACTAAACTTGGAGCTGCATTCCTGTGTCCAGTCATAGTTAAGAGGTAACTTGCAACTTTACAGCCATAGGGAAAATTCCTAAAATTGCGTGAGCCAATTGAAAAGATAAGCAGTGACGAGCGACCCTAGAAAAAATGTTCCCAGGCTTCTCTACGCCAATTTCATATAAAGCGAATGAAAGCGCGGTATGGTTGAAGAACATGTAAACGCTGTATGTGCAGAAAGCATTTCTAGCTTGAAGGTTGACCTACCTCTACAAGCGTTCTTCAGAAACAATTTAATCTACAGCCGATGATTAGAAGACCGTCTGGTTCTGCAAAAAGGATTTCCTTCACCCGCAAGACAAGACAGACAAGCAGTCCAACTGCGAGACTGCCTGAGAGACTGTTTCATATTTAAACTGCCAACCGAAGCCTTCAATCTATTCTCTGTCAAACCCTTCGCTTTCTTAAAGAAATTCCCAAGGTTCCACTATCACCTAACGACAATTATCTCCTCGGGGTGAAAATTCCGCACCCCCTTTACCGGCCCCATCCAGCGAAGCAATCTTCAATTAGAATCAATTGAAACAAGTTTGTTCCGAGATTAGTTGGCAAATGGCACAACACACAGTCTTCAGTGTCTCGCAATAACCCCATTTCCTTCGATTTGCCACCGCAACCTGCCACAGCAGCGTGCTTTCTAGCCTCAAAATGGCAAACCAACCAAGCAACAGTGATGGCGTTCCATGCGCATCCAGGAATTTGCTTCTAACTCGTTGTTTCCGCGCTGAGATGTAATTACGCGTCGCTTGGCCCCGAGCCCTCGGGCCACTCCGCCGACACCGGCAGAGACGACCGCCACGACAACGGGCGTGTGCTTGCGAGAAGGCATTTAATACGTTTTATCGTTACGACGAGCCTGCCATGGCGATGAGATTGAGTGCTTATAAACTGGATGATATTCGTACCTGTTTTGCGCCACCGCTGGGAGGGCGATGCAAATAACCGCGCTCCAGCCCTCCCCGGGGGCGGGGAGAGGAGATTTAAATGAAGATTTGCTGAAACGAGGAAACATTTTGCGCGCACTAAGTCGGGAAAATTTGTTGAACTTCACGGATTGGCACTTCGGCAAATGGTTATATCCACGGTGAAACGAAGCACCCCCCGTCCTGCTCCCGTCGACCCAATTAACCAATTAACAAGTTGTTTGTCTGCCTCCTTTTTCCATTGCGACCTAATGGAAATTTCCAGCTCATTGTTCAGCTGTCAACTGCACACACCGATGTGCGACCACCTTTAGTTGCTCTAGTCGGATGCGGTTGAATGGCGTTTCTGGCAAAAAATCATTTTGATGGTGAAGCAGAGTTTTTCTCCTTTTTGGCGTTCCCTGTCACAAGCAGGTCGCACCGAACTGGGATTCTGATGAGTTTTTTCAGAGCTTTTGCCGACAGTTGCAAAAATGAATTTTTGGGAGGTTTTGTTCAAAGTTTTTTTTGGATTTGTGCTTTTACCCACTTTTTGTTCTTCGTCGATTTGTACTGAGACAGTCACCGACAGGAAAGTAAAGACACGCGATTGTGGAGGATGGGCTATTGCCGCGAAATGATGTTGGCTTTGGGGACTCAAGTCGCCTAGATGGTTGGAAATCTGTCCACATCGACTCTGACACGGCGGAAGCTATGTATTAATAGACGACATTAACACGTGGTTCAGAGACCCTGGAATAAGGTATTATAACATGTCCTTGTTAGAAGTTTTCGCCGACAAATAGGCAATACCTTCCAGATGTCAGGAGTCGCGCCCATGGGAAGAGTCCCCTTGACGCGTCAAAACTGTTCGAGTAGGGCTGTGACTTAGGTGGATAGCGATCTGCTTCGATTCGACGGTCATGGGTTGAAGGAAGACAAAGGATATTGACACGTGGTTCAGAGACACTGGGATAAGGTATTATAACATGTCCTTGTTAGAAGTTTTCGCCGACAAATAGGCAATACCTTCCAGATGTCAGGAGTCGCGCCCATGGGAAGAGTCCCCTTGACGCGTCAAAACTGTTCGAGTAGGGGGGTGACTTAGGTGGATAGCGATCTGCTTCGATTCGACGGTCATGGGTTGAAGGAAGACAAAGGATATTGACACGTGGTTCAGAGACACTGGGATAAGGTATTATAACATGTCCTTGTTAGAGGTTTTCGCCGACAAATAGGCAATACCTTCCAGATGTCAGGAGTCGCGCCCATGGGAAGAGTCCCCTTGACGCGTCAAAACTGTTCGAGTAGGGCTGTGACTTAGGTGGATAGCGATCTGCCTTCGATTCGACGGTCATGGGTTGAAGGAAGACAAAGAAAAATTGTATTTTTTTTTGTGTGATTGCGGTTTCCCTTGGAACGGGTTTTAGTTAGTTGAGTGACTGGAAAACCTTAACTGGCTCTCACTCAGACCAACAGGGAAAGCAAATTTCGCCAATACTAAGTCAGGGGTCTATGTCTTCTCGACATAGCAAGATGGACAAAGATCGCTTAATAAGGTCTCCGTGAACGGATCTTGCCACAATTTTAGGTTCGGAAACCATCAAGAAGGGAAGAGGGTAATCGCGTGGCGCCCAATTCATCCGGCAACCTTTCTCCAAATTGGTCGACGAAAAATTAACAAAGTTGGTCTTCTAAACGACCTCCTAGCAAAAATACTTCATAGTACAAAACACCGTCGAAGCGTGTTCCAGAAGCGTGTCTTCCAGAAGCATATCTTCCAGCAGCATGTCTTCCAGAAGCATGTCTTCCAGAAGCATGTCTTCCAGAAGCATGTCTTCCAGAAGCATGTCTTCCAAAAGCATGCCATCCAGCAGCTTGTCTTCCAGAAGCATGCTATCCAGCAGCATGTCTTCCAGAAGCATGTCTTCCAAAATTACTTCCTACTACTACTTTGGATCAAGACATTCATGTCATCGAAAACTGCAGAATCATGGTTCCTAGATTTGTACATCGCCGAGAACCGCACGCTATCCAGTACTGCAAGTCGCCCAAGACTAAGACACCTATAAGTTAAGAAATACGTCTGCTCCAACATCAAGTGCTGCCCAAAAACATTAGTTTAGCGGAAATAGCAACATCACAATCTATATGCTACCCTAGACCAAAAGGGACAGCTTTTAAAAATTATTATCCTAATCGACAGTTTCCCCGGCTGAAATTTCTACTTACCCTCTAACGTTCACCAATTTCACCACAGCTGACTATGACGCACTTGTTTAAAACCTTATCGATCCACAGTCATTCTCAGCAGCAGGGTTAATGCCTTATGAGCAACTTGGCCATCTTTGAAAATTTTAAGCCCACTGAACAGACTACAAAAGTTAAGTTTTATAAAACAATCCTAAAAAAATTTTTAAAATTTATCGACTGGATATGAATCCGTAGCTGATCTTAGCGGTATATTTGTGATCAAATACCGTTATATTTTAATTTAAAGTCCCAATCCAATACCACAAACTTTTAATATAAAATTTTAAAAAAAGTGACTAATGAAAATATACTCACTGTAGCTGAAAGCATTTGCTTTCGCAATTCAACGAAAAGAAGCCAGGGAACGAAACTCAGGGGCAAATCCTACTCTTAGCCGCTCACTTATGTGCACATTTGTCCTGCAAGTCGCCCCAACTGACCCCTTGCAGGTGACAAGCTCAGAGACAGAATGAAGCTATTAAACCGTTTCATGCCCGAAAGGACACACAGAATATAGGAATTTTTCATTTTTCTCTCGTGTCCTTCCTTATGGCACAATTTATCACAGAGATGAAATAGATTCTGAAATGTGTGGCAATTCTGTGGGCCACCCGAGCGTCCATCGCACACCAACGAGCCACATTTATGGCTGAAAAACGATTTACATTGCCTCTGCCACTGTTGACTTTAAATTCTTGAAGTCCTTTGCGTTCCTTCACTCAGTCATCTGTTTGTTTTCCAGCTTGAGTCCGTGAGGGGTAAAATGACATTGGAGTCAGCCTCCTGGCTACTTCTGGCTATGAAAGGACATCGTAAGTGAGGCTCGACAAATGTCCTGAACAATGGTCACTTGCGGGGATTTTCCTTTGAGTGCTCCGCACTTTTTGAAGGAGCACCAGCTTAAACAAGGATTGCAATTTTTGTTTCATCGTTTCACTATTGTGTTTTCATGGGGACAGGGGATTTTTTCGATTTGTTTGCACTTCTGCCTCGGAACCGATTGAATTGAAGTCAAATTGTGGACTGTGGCGCAATCAAAGGCAACCACGCCTTTGATTGCGCATTTATGTAGTTCACGGTTTTTATTAAGAACACAGAGCCTGTGGAGAATCAGGCAGGCTCGGTGGTCGTTTTAGACAAACAAAAAAAAAAACGGGTGTCTGTAAGTGTTCGAATCCCAACTGCCTATTCTCCGAAACGGAATCATCCACTTAGTCAAGGAAGAATCCTTCAAAAAGGAAATCTCCTTTCCCCTACCTATCCTGTGAGAGTCAGAGTGAAGTTTTTTTCAAGAAATTCGTAAGAAAAGGACCTTCCACCTCGATCCCCTTTCACAAAACAGAATCAACCCGCCACCATTCCTGTCAGCTGGCCCGTTTTCTTCGGAAACGTTTCCGTCTCTAGGCACTTCAAACCAGTGGCATCCCACAAACAATCCCCCAACACCACTCCCCACAAGGGAACTGTCAAACTTTTCCAAAAGAGTTTTTAGGGAAAAATAAATTATGATGTCCTTATGGACTGACATAAGCGGTTGTCAAAAAGTTTCGTCTGTCAAACCTCGGGGGCATACGAAATCCATCCCGTCTCTAAGGAGAGTATTCTGTCAAGCCTTTCTCCCCCTGTTCCCCCTCCCGTCTTCTCCACCAAACCACAACCACAAACTAAACTGAGAAGAGTTACTTTCGCACACTTGACCCAACTGGGCTGCTTCTCTGAGATCATCGCTCCCTTGGGTCCCTGTTGAATATTATTTCTAGTGTTAACTTGCCTCCGAACACAGCGAGGTTTGGGCGCCGGAGGGTGTTAACTTTGTCCAAGAGAGGTAATCCCTCTCAGCCTCTCAGAGCGTCGAATTAATTTCGGAAAACCTTGCTGCCCGGTACTCATTCGACTCTCCAATCGCGGACCGATGAGTTTCTTCAAGTCGAAGTAATTCGCCGACGTATCTGCTTTCCTCTTGCGGAGCTCGAATTCAGCGAGTGGGAAGGAAGGAGCGGAGTGAGGGACTCCACCATCGATTAGGGAGTTAAATGCTAATTAGGAAGCCATTCACATGAAACGCAAGGGATTAGTGGGTGGAAATAGTTTTGCAGAAATTCCAAGGAAGAAATGTGTAAGAGGATTAAACAAAATGAAGGCTCTCCCACCACCAAAAACCAACGCCTCCCACTGGACGAACAACAAAAGCGTCGGACTGCAGAAGAGGCATGTGTAAGCGTCGGCACGAGTTACTCTGCCACAGGACACTCAGGGTGGAATGGGGTGGGATCAAGCAACAGAAGGACGATGTACATCGCCCCTCACCAAATGAACGGCAGAGAAAATTTTAACCGGCAGCGCTTCCGACTTCAAAGGCGGGTCCGCCAGACATTGATTAAGTATGTGCAGTAATTTTTCCGCCGTGGGTGGCTGAACAGGGACGGGGATGGCAGGCGGCGTGTCGTCGTCTGGCATGCCATACGAGTCTGGCTGTTGTGTCTAGACGGAAGCAATTTACTCTCGTGTGCATTCTCTCACTCGTGGCGTCGACTGCAGTCATTCGCCTCGGGGGTGGGGGCCATTGAATGCCAGTAAAGACAATTTCCCGTAATTACGCGGACAAGGGTGGTGATGCCGCCAGTGGAAGGACCGCTCAGAAGTGCCCAGAAGTGTTGTCACGCCGTCACGCAAGTTTTCTTGCAAATTGAGTGTCAAAACTTTTCTGCCTGGTGACAGACAAATTTTCTGCTGATGAAAAGTTTTTGCAGTTGCACTTGATGAGAGATCTAGGAGGAAAACTCTTTCACACCCTGACCGCAATTCGAGCTTTCCTTGAGCTCCTCAATCGGTCAAAAGTTGCGTGCAGTCCCAAGATCCTCCTTAATTCGGTGCATACGACGAGAAATTCGTTCGCCAGGCAGAACAAATTTCATTACCCTCAACTTCCTATAATTCAAACACAGACCCGCGCGTCGTCTCTTCCGATTAAGGATTTTGAACAAAAGACTCGATATACGCACGTATATGTACACGTAAGCCGTAAGCATTCACTTGATTACCTTTATCCTTTACGTTCGCCATTCACATGAAATTTGATGCGAAGCCACATAAGGATCAGACATTTATTTCTTTGACGCTGTTCGGCCACCATTCCCGCTCCATATCGTGCCCTCGCATGTAAATGCGCTCGAATGCCGTAAAAAGAGAAACGTGCGAACAATAAAATTTAAGTGAGCAACGACAACAACGACGTCGGAGAGCACACATCCCCCTCGACGAAGCGCACTACCAGCAGCACCACAAGCAGCGGGAGCGGCAGTCTGTCATAAATGAACAGAAGTTTATCGAGACCACTACTCTCGATTGCAGCCAGGATGGGATGAGATGTAACCGCAATCAAGTGGTTTCGTGAATTAGGAAGCCCCTCCACCGCGTAGCCACATGTGCAATCAGCACGCAGGCAGGCAGGCAGTCGGGGCTCTCAAGGTGAGCGCCATTTGAATGGGAACCAGTTTGGAAAGGCGATTATGTTAAGCCTTGTGAGTGTTTGTGCAGGATGAGGAGGGAGACACTTGTCGCGCTGATGAGGATGACGGTCCAGATGGCGAAGTGCGTGCCGAGTGGGCTGCAACTGTTCAGTTTTGGGTTTACCATGGCTTTCCATTTTTTGTTTCACGTGACGCCGTGAGGACTGTGATGAAGTGGTCACAAGTGCGGTTTAATGTTATTCGATGGATGATCATGGCGTCAGCAGGGAACATTCTTTGTTTGTACTAGAAGATCTTTGGGGAACGGAGGAAAGTAATACCAGTCCCAGTCCCAGTCCCAGTCCCAGTCCCAGTCCCAGTCCCAGTCCCAGTCCCAGTCCCAGTCCCAGTCCCAGTCCCAGTCCCAGTCCCAGTCCCAGTCCCAGTCCCAGTCCCAGTCCCAGTCCCAGTCCCAGTCCCAGTCCCAGTCCCAGTCCCAGTCCCAGTCCCAGTCCCAGTCCCAGTCCCAGTCCCAGTCCCAGTCCCAGTCCCAGTCCCAGTCCCAGTCCCAGTCCCAGTCCCAGTCCCAGTCCCAGTCCCAGTCCCAGTCCCAGTCCCAGTCCCAGTCCCAGTCCCAGTCCCAGTCCCAGTCCCTGCCCCAGTCCCAGTCTCAGTCCCAGTCCCAGTCCCTCTTTTTTCCCCATTTCCTGTAAAACTACCAATATTATAGTCGTTTCCAGCATACCATGTCGATGTTATCTGGTAATAATCACAGCAACTGTACAAGTTTCTTACCCGTGCCTTGTCGTCCGATCTTCAATCACTTCCATGAACTATTTCTCCCTTCCCACCCTGCTGTGACTGCCGGTGTTCAGCGGTACACAGCTATTTCTAAGCTCGTCACAAATTACATCTAAACCATTTTCTCCCGCGGATGCCGCTTGATATGTGTTAATTGTTCCTGGAGCTCGTATCGCACCGAAATCTTGATTGCGAGCACAGCCAAGCACTAATTTGATGATTTTTCAAATGAAATCCCTCCTCTCAAGGTGGCGTGTGAGAGAGTCGTGCGGTGCGAGCAAATGCGGCCGCTTCTGCAGGTGCCCAGTTTTCAGGTTGACGAACCATGAAAGTGCGAGATGCTCCTCCTCATCACAACCCAACGCTGCCCGACGCCTGGGCGTTAGCGGCAATTAACCAGACCGCCGGCTGCAGTTCTTGTTGCAGATTATGAAGTCTTTTCGGATGCTAATGAATGCTCACACGGCCTAATTGGACGGATATGGCACGAAAGCAATGACAGCAACAGCAACAACAGCGTTTGGGTCGCAGCGGCTTATTTTCTGGCATTTCGCTTTGATTGCATCTTCTGTGTGTGCCGCACACTCTCTTTCTGTTGGCATTGTTGGCAGCCGGTTCAGGTGAGATTACCGGGCTAATTAAAGCATCTCACACCGCATGCTTGTTTAGGTCATTAGGCGCGGTGTGCTTTCTGAACAAGCTCAACAACATGATCTCTGCAACAATGTTCGATGGTTTTGGGGCGGGGATTATCCACTGGGGTAATCTGAAAACTGCGCCTTTCTCTTAAGTACTGCGTTTGTAGTTTGGAACGGACTTGCGGTGGACTGGTTTCTACTGGTGGACTGAAGTGGAAAACGTGCAGTTTACGGAAATGCTTCACATTGTCGGTCAAGCAGCGTGTTTGCTTTGTGCTGTCACCAGTTGAAAGTGCACCAAATTTAACGGCGGTTAGGTAGAATTGGAGTGCAATTAGGGCCAATGCTTTGCAGTGCATGTGCTGCTAGAAATGAATTGCCAAAGAACAATTTTCACAGAAGCTGTCTGATGACTTCAGAGAGCTTGAGCTTGGCTTTTAATTGGCACTGTTGGGGCAACATTATTTGCTCGAGAAGGCCTCTAGTAACCTTTTTGATTTCCTCTTCGTACGTATTGCAGGTTACAATGAGTGATGATAAATGGTTCGATAAATCTTTTTAATTACGTTCCAAAGACTATCCGTGGCGGAAGTTTTGCACCTAATGAGCTTACAAGTTCACAAGTTGTTCTCTGTGGTAATTCCCACACTTTTTTCATACACTCTGTGCGTTATTTCGGCGTTCTCTGTTTAAGATCATCAAATGCGGGTTAGATAAAAGAACAAAACGCTCATTTAATTGCCAGCGGGAGGAAGTTCTAAGACACTCAGCTATAACTATATTGCTTAGACAACTTTTGCCCAAACAAAGGGAACATTTATTGTTCTCAGCCTAGGACAGTGCTAGTGCTAATGCTAATGGCTTGTTGCTACATCTAGCCTCTTCAGTTCCCCCTTTCTTACGACACTGACCAACTTATAGTCTCCTCAAGACCCTTTGCTTGCAAAAGCTAATGCACCCAGTAAAAGATCAGGCATTGCGTGTGCCTTGCCATGAACTTAAAGTGCCCAATTGGCGATTCTGTGTTCTCAATGGCCACATTCTTTGTGGATGCCGTTGGTTCTGACAGCTTTATGCATGTGAATGGATGCTTTACCTTTTCTAAATTGAAAGACGAGCACGTTCCTGTCGTAACTTACCGTCCATCTTTGGTTTCACATTTTCGAATGCAACAGACGGCCATTTAATGGTTGCAGGACATATGTTTCCCTATTAGGAAAAATCTTAACTCCCAGCAAGACGATGTTTGTTCGAGTATCACAAGTTGTTTCGTATACAAGAAAAATGTGGGGTAGGCCCTTGAAAAGCTGCCTCCATTGAAAGGCTGTGCTACAACTATGCAAGACGTAGTGGACAGTCAGCAATTCCACTTGTGCTTAAAATGCGATTCATGAATTTGTAAAAATATGTATTGTGTGTCCACTTCTCTCAAGCCACCAACAACCTTCAGAGACTTTTAGGAGGCAGCAAAATATTTTTAAAAAAAACATACCACTCCAAAGTGGGATCAGTTCTTTTCGTTCTATTGATCTCTGAAGAGTGTTCTGACGGAAGTGACCTTTGACTGAATATTTCCACGTCCCCAGAGAGATCAATGCAAAAAACGGCAGAAGTGATTCCACAGTGGAATGGAATTTCTTGAAAATAGTTTAAAGAATAGCTTATTATGCGTAGAGCAAATGCTCGAACCATATTTTGGGGCTGTTTTAGATTTGAAGGCCCTGGAAGCCTTTCGCCAAGAGAAGGTATGACGAACAGCACCAAATACGCAGAAGTTTTAACTCAAACGCTGCTTCCAACCATTCAGAGGAGACGTTTCGTAGCGAATTCAATTTTTCAACAGGATCTTACTCCATCCCACTCATCAAAACAAAAAAATGAAACAGCATTTTTCCAACCACAACCTGGCCTCTGGCAACTCCCCTGACCTCAATCCAATTGAGAATCTGTGGGCAATTATCAAAGGAAGGCACCGGAAGGGAGGCTGCACCACAAAAACTAAGCTAGTTTCATCTATTATTGACATCTGGTTTTATGACAAAGAAATTAAAAATATATGCGACTTGTTTCATCAATTCCAAACAGAGTCAGCGCACTCATAAAAGCAAAGGGATGCCTTATAAAGTATTTAAATTGACGTGTGCTATTTTTTTTTCTAGTTTTCATTGAAAATAAAGTACAATGTATTTAAAATTTCGTTTGTTCCAATTAATTTACACACGACTGTACTACCATAACACCGATACGATAAAATACCATTCAAAGCCTCGTGAACTCAGAGGTTATGCTCTGCATTAGGAGGGGGCATATGAGTGTGGTGTAACGTAAGCTGCTGCAACGAGTCAAAACCATTGATATGGACGCTGTCGACTACAACTAATGCGTTTGAGTCTTGCATTGCGTGGAAAAAAGCCAGAAACGACTAAAAGGCTTAACATGGAAATTTTGCAACAAGTTGACGGCTCACGCCGTGTAGTAGTTGGTATAGTGCGACGTTCACACGCAGAGAGTTTCGATTCCCGGCTTAGTACCTCAAATTTTTCACGGTACCACCTCTTTCGAGCTGCTGACAACACTCAAGGAGTATTAATTGACTTAAAAAACGATTCTCAAACTTCGCCGTTTAATTGCCAGCGGGCAAAACACTGTATGTCCCTAATACCCCTGAGAGAACAGAAGTTAGCACAACACGAGTATTTGATGAGCAAGCTAGGCCCTGGCACTGTGGACTGTCGCGCCATATCGAGTCGGCAAAACACTGTATGTCCCTAATATCCCTGAGAGAACAGAAGTTAGCACAACACGAGTATTTGATGAGCAAGCTAGGCCCTTGCACTGTGGACTGTCGCGCCATATCGAGTCGGCAAAACGCTGTATGTCCCTAATACCCCTGAGAGAACAGAAGTTAGCACAACACGAGTATTTGATGAGCAAGCTAGGCCCTGGCACTGTGGACTGTCGCGCCATATCGAGTCGGCAAAACACTGTATGTCCCTAATACCCCTGAGAGAACAGAAGTTAGCACAACACGAGTATTTGATGAGCAAGCTAGGCCCTGGCACTGTGGACTGTCGCGCCATATCGAGTCGGCAAAACACTGTATGTCCCTAATATCCCTGAGAGAACAGAAGTTAGCACAACACGAGTATTTGATGAGCAAGCTAGGCCCTTGCACTGTGGACTGTCGCGCCATATCGAGTCGGCAAAACACTGTATGTCCCTAATACCCCTGAGAGAACAGAAGTTAGCACAACACGAGTATTTGATGAGCAAGCTAGGCCCTGGCACTGTGGACTGTCGCGCCATATCGAGTCGGCAAAACACTGTATGTCCCTAATACCCCTGAGAGAACAGAAGTTAGCACAACACGAGTATTTGATGAGCAAGCTAGGCCCTTGCACTGTGGACTGTCGCGCCATATCGAGTCGGCAAAACACTGTATGTCCCTAATATCCCTGAGAGAACAAAAGTTAGCACAACACGAGTATTTGATGAGCAAGCTAGGCGCTTGCACTGTGGACTGTCGCGCCATATCGAGTCGGCAAAACACTGTATGTCCCTAATATCCCTGAGAGAACAGAAGTTAGCACAACACGAGTATTTGATGAGCAAGCTAGGCCCTGGCACTGTGGACTGTCGCGCCACACAATTATTTTTATTATTATGACGCACCACGCGGTGGTAGCGGTCAAACCTGGAAACGTTAAAATGGATAGTCTTAACCTTCTCGGCAGGTTCTCCAGAACTCGCTCCATCCGACTCTTGGCTTTTTCGAAGGATACGAACCGATTTGGGAAGTCACCGCTTCGGATTTTTCGAAGAAATTGAAGAATGACTCTGTGACTGAATCGATACCTGGAAGGACTAAGTTTTTAGAAATGTTTGGTGCGATGGTAAAAAAGATGTCACTTCCGATGAAGATGCAGTTTTACGTCTTTTCTATGAATAATCGACTGTACTGTACCCAAAACAAAATAAAATTTGGCTGTTTTCTCTGGTGGTTCATTCACGGTGAAATCAAGTCTCAAATGGAATTATTTTCAATAGGATTTGAAGCCAACGCTGTGCGTGACAAATTGTTCAGCCCGGAGAATGACTGACTACCGATGGAGCACAACACAAGGAATTCCAATTCAATTTTGGGAATTGATCTGTATAAGTGGTGTTGTTTGTTCTTATAGATAACAGCCCCCGCAAGGTCAAAACAAGTCATTGGCAAATAACTTAAGTGACGATCTTTTGCATTGAAAATTGTTTTGGAAATTATGACTTCAGTACTCACCAATAAAGTCTACATCTGCTTAATCTGAAAAGAAATAGAAAAGAGACACGCGTTAATTAATCTTGCAACTTGTGTCTAATAAAGGAGCGACAGGATAAAAAAGAACACCATCGTGTGGAGGCTGCAAAATTTCATTTTTCCAAATTAACACCCATAAATCGTGTAATCATGCCTGCCTCCAACAAGATTCATAAAAACACTTACATTCGATGCATTCATTCGACACGCAGTGCCAAATCCACCTCATCAAATCCAGCACCTCATTGGCGTCCGTAAATAAACTCAACCCCCATTCAGCGTCACACGATCCTGAAGGTGTCTCCGTCCGCCTGCAGACAAAGACCGAGTGCTGAATAATTAAAATCAACATTTTTGCAGCTTCGTTAGCCGTCTCCGTTTCGAAACTCGAAAACATTCGCAACAGACACCAACAGGGGAATTGACGAGATGACGCGCGTAAAACGTAAAATTGGGTGGAAATTCATAATTGGTGGAAATTTTCTTGCCAAGCGGGCGAGTGGCGATGGAGACGCGTTGTGCTCCCTAATGCACATGCAACGTGCACTTTGCATAAGCAAGCGCTCTTGGAAAAGAATTCCCGAAAATCTTCTTTTGAGAGTTTGGCGTCCCCTTCATTTGAATAATACATGATAAGTGCCGACTGTGTACAGACACATGTGTGGTCGGGGAAACGTGCGTGGTGGGGAGTAGAATACATTCTGAGTTGCAATCCTGTTTTTGACGGGAGAGAGAAAGAGAAAGAATGACAGGGATGAAGGCAGTGGTTGCTTGGAGTTGCTCGTGAAGTGCTTGGACAGACATTTTTTCTGAAGAAAGATCTCCGTAATCTCTGAAAACACCGAAAATACAAATTTTAAGGGGGTAAAACCCTGCAGCTTAGTGTTTGTACCTAGATACTTATCTTCTTTCTTTTGAAGGTGTTTCGAGCTCTTAAAGGGGTCTAAGACAACTGTCTCCTACAGAGGAATAAATTTGAAAGGATTGGAGTGGTCGCTATAAGTTCTGTCATAGCCACGAGGACTGTCACCTCAATGTCGTAAATGGTGACGAACGAAATGGTCAAAAGTGTCCGAAGGTTGAGAGACTTAAATTATTCTCTTCCTTTTTGTTAACAGCAGGTCCTTTGGGACTAAATTTCATTTCCGTCAACATACGTCAATCCACTAAAGCCAATACAGGACCTCTAAGTCGCTCCAATAAATATCGTGTTGGCATGACCATTTCCATCGTCAATTCCCAACATAATGCGCTTAAATTACATTTTTCTCTCTTCTAATTATTCATGTTGGCGCACTTCAAAGGATACATGCGTCGCAACACACACCCACACACCCATCCGCTAACTGTTTCAATTTGCATGTGTGCCTTTCACATTTTATCCCCCCCCCCCACTCCCAAGCACTCACACACGCACCGTTAAGCTATAATTGCGTCTCGTCGGGGATAAGTAAATCATTCCATGAGCAAGAGACGGTAAGCGGGGTCGCTTCGTACCGAAATATTCGTAATTACCAATCCAAGGGCTGCTCATTTGTCATTCGAATGTACCCCTGTCGGTGGGTGGGGGCAGAGCACGGAGGTAAAATGATATTAGCTGCCTGCGGGCGATAAGGGGATTGCTGCAGAATTCATGGGAGTCAGCTAAGAGTATTTATTTCGTGTACACTCCTACACCACAGACTGGGGAGGGACGGCTTTAATTTCTTTTTTGTTTCTTTTGATAACCCTTCCGATGCACACGTGCTGCTTTGATAATGAACTGGAATCCAAGAGAGATTGAAAGTAACTTCGTTCTGTGGGCGGGGTGAAGGGGTGCAGCAGGAAAATGATAAAAGCCACAACAAATGAAAGGTTAGGCGATGGGAGAGACTTTGGAATTGATTGGATTTTATTTTATACTTATTTCAAGATCCTCCTGCGGGTTATAGATAATTGAAGAAGTTTCGATAGGTAGCACAGGATCCGAAGGACCTTCCGGAGGGTTTGATTGAGATTCCAAAGCAATTTCAGGAGCAGTCAGCGAAAAGGGATTAATTCACTGAATTTTCGGAAGAGTTTCAAGGATCCAAGATCACTGTTTCTTTGCGGAAATTGTGCAGTTTTGTGTAATGTTCGGACTGATGGTATGAGCCCGGACGTTCAAGACCTGGAAGATCATCTCATGAACGCAGGTGGGAAAAGGTTCAATCTGTCATTAGTCGTAGTGAATAGAAAGCGAACTAAAATTCGTCCACTTTCTCCCTAAATTTGTTCGCACAACTAACACATCACTCAATAAGTCCCGGGACACATAGGGGCGCCACTAACAAAAACAAATAAAATTAAATTAATAATTTTTGTTAGTCGCACCCCTTATGAGTACGTGTCCCGGGACTTATTAAGTGATCTGCTATGCTGCGTGGCACGAGCAAAGAAAAACCGAAAGTCTACACAGGTTTAGATCGATTACGTTTTTTTTTCAAAGATATTTCGGTGGCAAGCGAGTGCGCTTATAAGCGAGCAGGGCGCGTGCACCGCAATGCTGACTATACCCCGTGAGATTTTCGAAGTGAGAAGAAAGAGAGGCTATGGGGAAAAGGAATAAGAGGTGCCATGACCAGAAAACCAACAGCTTATATCAGAGTCACTGTCGATGCTAAGGAAGTCGCAGTTGATGCTAAATGTTGAAAGTAGAAGTGACACTATCGCTGACTGCCCAACGTGGCACAAGGATCACAGGTTTGATGATCAATTCAATTTCGACGATGGTGGTCTAAAATTCATTTTCTTTGGACGACAATGAACAAGAATTCATTTTCTCACACTTAGACGGGGAAAGGAAGGCTCCAATGTTAAAACTGTCCGCAGGGGATGATCTGGCCAGGAATAGTTTTCAGCTACTCTGCAAGGTTATGTCAAAGGATGCCGCGGCTGGGTAATTCTTGGCGTCGTTTGCTGTTCTTCAAAAAAGCTCGCCCCGAAGACTGCACCAACTACCGCAGGATCTCCCTCAACCCGGTGTATGAGGCCCTTTCGTCAGCTTCGGGTGGTGGGCGACTGAAAGTGTTCTTTCGTTCGCAGATCAGAGAACGCCAGGATGCCTAAGACCTATGGAATGATGATGATGAATGGAATTCTTTTCAAACCAATAAGCAAGTGTGGGGTGAAAATCAAGAACAGTTCCCACCCCGACAAAATCAAGATCAAGATCAAGACAACCTATTCGTCTAGGGTTTAAAAATGTTAAGAAAGAATATGTTACAACTGGGAAGGTCCTTCGGATACTGTCCACTACGCCATTGAAGCGGGATCTCCCGAAATCACTGCCAAGAAACCAAAACTCGTTCGAAATTCATGCTAGTCTACACTGAAGTGTCAGAAATTTTGCCAGGATCTCTCTGAAGTTGAAGATGTACGAAAGTTGCCTTTTATATTTCGGGGTTGGGCAACCCTAGTGTTGCAATCTGGCAACTGCCAGCTCTATCGTAAAGTTTGACATTTTTGAAGTTACGTACTCAGAACGTTTTGACATACTAGCGCTATTTGTGTTGTTTGCAGTTAAAGATTCATCTCGTCCAAAAAATGGAATTAAATCGTGAAAATTTTCGTGGGATTATTTTTTACAACTTCCGACGTGGATTAACTCAACAACAGTGCATCGATGAACTTAATTCAATTTGTGGCGATGAGGCTCCATCAAGCACCAGTGTTTATCGATGGTATGGTGAATTCAACCGAGGTCGTAGTTCGCTCCAAGACGAATTTCGTGAAGGTCGTCCAAAATCAGTTGTTGTCCCGGAAACCATTGATGCTGTGCGGCAACTGATATTGTAAGATCGTCATGTGACCTATCGGGAGATTGAGACAACCTTAGGAATTAGTGGGACCAGCAAACGTTCAATAATGCATGAACATTAGACTGTCAAAAGAATTTGTTCACGTTGTATCCCACACAAATTGTCAATCGCTCAAAAAAGGCTCGTGTCGATTGGTCGTAAAAAATGCTCCAAAAATACGATCGCGGTGCTTCGAAATACGTCTATGACATCGTAACGGATGAAGAATCGTGGATTTACGCGAACGAGACCAAAAGTAAATAGCAGTCGACTGTATGGGTGTTTTAAATTGAGCCAAATCCAACTAAAGTTGCTCGCACACGGAGCACTTCCAAGCAAATGGCCGGAAAAACTGGACATGTCGCAACTGTACCACTAGAACAACGCAGAACAGTCAAATCTGAGTGGTACACAACCATTTGCTTGCCAGTTGTCTTCCCAGAAATCAGGAAAACCAAACGCCGAAAACGGATCACTCTTCACCACGACAATGCGAACTCTCACACATCGGCTCAAACAACTGCATTTTTGAGCACTCAAAACATCGATTTGATGAGCCATCCACCATAAAGTCCTGACTTGGAACCGAATGACTTCATTTTATACCCGTACATAAAAACTAAAGTGAGAGGTCAATGTTTTTCGACACCTGAAAAAGCGGTTGATGCCCTCTGAATGCATGTTTTGGGGATACCTCAATCAGAGTGGCAAAAGTGCTTCGACAATTGCTTCAAATGCATGCAAAAGTAACTGCCTCTCACTTGGGCTAACGGGGAAAGCGAGTCTCGCCTATACCCACCCAGGGGTCTATCTCTTGTTGACATAGGAAGCGGAAAAATAAGATAAGCAGTAGAGGTGAGTGATTGTCTAGTAAAGTTAATTAACAAAAGAAAAGTAAAACAAGAAGACAGTGAACTTAGTTATAAAATTTAAAGTTTATATTTTGAAACACAATAAAGCTATTTTCGATGATTAATATTTGTTTTTGTTCTCTAACCCCGATATGTAAAAGGCAACCTTCTGTGCACATCAATTGATTTGACAGAAAACCAACAACCACCTCAAAATTTCTTGAAGAAAAAATTAGGGAGTGAGTGGCTGATATGACGGAAAATCCATTTTTGGCATACCAAAACAGACTTTAGTTGATTTGCGTGGTTTTTATTGTTTGTTCCGGGTACAGAAACGCGCCTTATGTGTGCAAATTATTATTTCAGTTGCCAAATAAATTTAGAGTGGCCGCCGTTGCGTAGTGGGTAGAGTGCGACGCTCACACGCCGAAGAGTCTAGGTTCGATTCCCTGCTGAACATCTCGTATTTTTCACGGCACCACCTCTTTCGAGCTGCTGAAAACACTCAAAGAGTAAAAACCGTCTAAAAAAGCTTCTCAAATTTCGCCGTTTGGATAGGTCCCTTCTACTCCTGAGAGAACAATAGCGCGCACAACACGAGTGTTTGATGAGCAAGCTAGACCCTGGTCCCCCTGTGGACTGTCGCGCCAACAATTTAGTTCTGCACTCTCCACTCATTTCATTCCGATGCATATTCCCCCGAAATTTTGACAACCACTCAGTGGGATAAGGAATGCTTCAGGTTGCGGCAAATTAACATTCAACATAAAATTACAGTGATGCCCCTCTAGCGTCGTGTGTGCTAAAAAAAATCGAAGCAATTCCTTTTGAGTCACAATCTACTCCCTTTTTGCAAGAGTCTCCTCCTCCTCTCAGACAGGAGTGCCAGCATTTCACCATCCAGCAGGACACCCGTCACTCTTGCGCATAATTGACGGCGAAAAGACCCTCGAAAATTGCTCCCGTCACTTACGGGCATCTGTCCGTGCAGTCATTAAGATCACGCAACAATCTTCAGACCAGTCAATGTCCGGCATCATTTCCGTTGAACAAATCGGCCTTTCCATGCCACCCCACCGGCAGGTAATTGCAGACGATTTAACCAAATCATCCAAAGACACGCCACAGGCACTTCAGCGGACCCAACCTGGAGGCTGAGGTGAGCCAACGACCGAAACCAGTATTTGACTCCAAAAATCGGGTCACAACCGGTGTGCAGCTGAGTCAAGTTCAATGCCCCGGAATGCATATTTGATGATGCATGGCGCCGACGAAAAAAATCACAGAAGCACACAAAAGCGTGAGAAACCGGCAGACAATGGACACACATTCGGCCACGATGTCAGTGTGCGACTCGAAGCGTGACAAGCAATGTCATGGCTATGCAAATGCAGTCGAATTCCACTGGCGGACGTCGAGCGTCTCAAAATCTGGGCGCCGTTCGACGTTATTTTGCGAGCCCCAATTAAAATCGCCTCGTCGTCTGTTTACGGCTTATCTTTACGCTCCAGTTTCGGGCGGAGCTCATAAAAAATAAATTATTGCATCTCTAGGCCGGGCCAAAACAATCGCTTTGTTTTGGGGGAACTTTTATTGCGAAAAATAAATCTGTAGAGCTAATGGCCTGCGGGCTTGTTTGCTGGCGGGTGGAGGCACTCAAATAAATCTCCCGCATGCTGAGCAGTTGCGCCCTAGATTCCAAGGCACGCCAAAATTGAGTGTAATTGAAATTTGTGATGTGCGCCCGGGTGAGGAACTGCTTCCGTTGGCTTGTGACGACTTTCATTGGCGTCAATTTTCATGCACTCCGAATGTCATCCCTTATTAGAGGCGACAGTTCTATGGACGAACAGCAATTCCCTCGGATCTCCGTTGAGTCCCTGCTCGCCGAGCCCTTCGAAATGCAGATAATCCCGCAAAAGTATGCAAATTTCCATCGCAGCCGTCGCTGCACTCATTGTCCGGGCCTTGCGCACGTACCTTCGATTGCATTCACAATGCCGGCGAATTCATCCATCTTTGGGTGGAATTTAATCCTGCCTAACATAGACAACGCGTTGACCCCGCTTGGCGCTAAGCCAATTTGTCTGTAAAGGCGTCCGCTTATCTCTTGCCCGCAAATAAGACACTTTTAAGGGCTAAGCACTGCTCCTGTGGGGCGGAGGGTGGGAGCGGTGGTTATCAAAGTTTTAATTGCTACATTTGGGATGGTGTGTGAGTCAGAGTTGGGCTTCGGATTAAATCCTTAAATCGGTGACGCCTTGCGGCGCTCATTTGAAATAAAATTCTGGGGAATGGGGAAAGTGGCGCTCTGAAGCCCACGCCCGGCTGCCTGACTTTTACGAGCTGCGTGCTCTGTAAGAACTAACTCGGTGGCATTGTGAGTGCGTTCTGGGGTGTGTTGGGTTGCTTTGGGTTGCTTTGGAGTCCTCTCGCGCGTCGACGTTCCACTGACATTTGCCTTGTTTGCCCCTTGTTTGCGGTGGCATGTGCGGTTTGCGCAGTTTCAAGAATTGAAATTAATTTGGATTCTCCTTTAAGTTGAAGACGTTCGGAGAGAGCAGCTGTTGCAGTCAAGTGCAGGATTCGTGTGAGTGGTGGAGCTCATGGGGGCTTCCTGGCTGCGCTCAGGCATGTTCAGAAAGTGCATCGTGTCGTCTGGGGTTCTCTGCATCCGCTGACATTGGAAATAATTATACGCTTAAAGTACTTGTCGCTCCTTCGCCATCGTCGAGTGTGTGTGCGGGAATGTGTCGTTCTGAGTCGACCTGAAGCTTAAGGACTTCGCAGCACAACAGCACGAACGGGTGTGTGCACCTGACGATCCCTGAGGACTTATAAATCAGGAAAAGTGTTGCAAAGGAATTTTCCAGAGCACAAATTAAACCGTGTGCAGGGGGATGTTCAGTGGGAGGGGGAAGAAATGAAAAATGAAATTTTTATACGCTTTCATCACCCAGGCACTGGAGCGCCGTACAAAGTCGTGTCTCCTGCGAGCTGTGACAGGGTGTGGGGACGATGATTATCAAAAAGTATCACTTTCTCGCGCTTGTCAAAGGATTGGTGTCTGTGTGGCGGGGATTAAAACATCCACAGTCGTGTGGGGAACTTGTAAATTTGTAACAACAGCCAGCGGTGGATGGTGAAGAGGATTTATTTTATTCTTCGCTGCTAGTCCTTGAGATGGCTTAAAAAAACACTCATTCGTCAGCGGGAAATGCGATCTCCGGTGCACTTCATATGTCTGTGACGCGACGTTCTCCCCATTCAGTGCATATCGGTTGTAACCTTCTTACGCTTCGTCGATTTAATTGTCAGAAACTCGATGGCAGGTAATGCGATTGTTGACATGGCGTTGAGGCTTTGAGCAGATCCTCAACTTGACACGAAAGCTACCAAGAGGTTAATGTGTGTTGTTGGTGTTGTATACCTTCGACAAGTTACGTAGGTGACGGGGAATCATGAAATCACAGCTTTTGTCGATAAAGGACTCCCTCCACGTTGGCAAGGCGAAAGGACAAGACCGCCGCGATTGGCTTACGATTCGAGTTCTACAAGGCCGGTCCCGATGTCGTTGGCCGTCGCGGCGTAGTCGGTAGAGAACGACATTCACACATCAAGGGTCCCAGATTCAATTCCTGGACTGAACAGTTCTGTAAAGGAATCGAGGGAAAAATGCATCCTCGAGGGCTGGAGTATTCAGAATATTGAAATATTAAGTCGTTGGGTATGCTTTTCTTAGTGCTTGCTCCACACGCTGCTTGCTCCACACGTTGCATGCTCCAAACCACTGCATGCTCATCACGCTACATGGTTCATACGTTGTAGCTCAACATGCTGCATGCTCCACACGCTGTTTGCTCAAAACGCTGCATGTCCACACGCTGCTTCCTCCACACACTGCATGCTCCACACGCTGATTGCTCAAAACGCTGCATGTCGCTCCAAACGCTGCATGCTCCACACGCTGTTTGCTCAACACGATGCTTGCTCCACACGCTGCACGCTTCAAACGCTGCTTGCTCCATACTCTATATGAACCAAAATGGTGGTCTTACCTCTTGGAACAACTAAAGTGGACTAGCTCAGTACAACTGTCGGTCGGTAACTGTCGATTGTGCTGCGTAAACGCCAGGAGCCGCTAAGAATTGCAATCATGGATAGCTACCAGTGCGATTTAAAGCTCAAAAAATCGACTTATGCCTAGACAAATCCTGAATTTTCACATCGAAGCGCACCATCTTTTCATCGATCTTGAAGCCGCATCCGACAGCGTTTGTCGCTTTGGGCTCTTTTATGTGAAATTGAGGAACGCGGAAAACCGATACCAGCCGCGGCGCACTACGCTGTCGGTCGGCTCAAGGACATTTTAGCTAGAATTGTACTTCCGCGAATAGGCGCGTTGTGTTGTGATTTTCTCAGTCTGACATTGGGGAAGGTAGTGTAGCGGGTTGTTGTTAGCACGGAATGGGCGGTAGGCGGTAAGTCAGTCTGAGATATCATCGCGCGTTCCCAAGAGGCTACGGCGAGAAGATGAAATCCCAAGGCTTCTGAAGGGAACATAAAATAAATGCCGTCGGTTAAAAATCCGGCACCTTGTCTAAACTTTATCATCGTCACCTACAACTTTGATGCTTCTTAGGAGTCTAGCTAACCCGGGGAAACTCTAGGATTGACGTCCTATTGCAATCCGAATGTTGTTCCACTGATTAGTCGAAACACTTGATCAGCCAGTTGCGCTACTCAGACAGTTGTGCCACATTGAACTATGGACAAAATTGCGAGGTGTACCAGGATGTCGATGGCCATCGTACAGTGGTGCCCTAATATGGGGAACGCGGAAAAAGATCTGTTACTTTTGAACCCGTTGGCCGATCTTGGTGAACTTTGGAATATAGTAAACGTCCCATGAGATTCTCCTGCTGTCAAATGGTCGATAGGCCAGCAGAGTAATCTTAAGTTAAAAAATTGAAAAACACACTTTCGTGTTTAATTACATAAAAATAATATTTACTAACAGTTTACGACGTAAATTTAGGCTCAAAATAAAGCCCGAATTCGCGAATTTGACCGAATCGGCGCGACGGTCCACAGAGGGACCAGGGCCTATCTTGCTCATCAACTACTCGTGTTGTGCGCGCTACTGTTCTTTCACGAGTAGAAGGGATCTACAGTGTTTTGCCGACTCCGAATGGCGAAGTTTCAGAAGCTTCCTTAGACAGTTATTACTGTTTGACTGTTGTCAGCAGCTCGAAAGAGGTGGTGCTGTGAAAAATTCGAGGTGTTCAGCCGAGAATCGAACCTAGACCCTTCGGCGTGTGAGTGCAGCACTGTATCCACTACACCACGGCGGCGTATTCATACCTTAATAGAAAAATTACATTCAGTACTATTTACCCACAAGTCAACACAAGAGACACGATCTTCCAAAAGTCAGTTCATTGACGTGATTGGACGAACACAGCGAGGCGCCAATGAGGCGTTTGCTGGCATTGAAGCGGAATTGGCAAAAATGGGTCTGGCGGTAAACGAGGGCAAAACAAAGTACATGTTGCCATCAAGGAAGGACAAACAAAATCGACGTCTCGGAGAGAGCGTCACACTAGGCAGCAGAAACTTCGAGGTAGTCAAGGACTTCGTCTACCTCGGTTCCGCAGTAGATAGGGACAACAGCATCGGTACCAAAATCAAACGCAAAATCACTCTTGCCAATCGCTGTTTTTTTGGGCTCAAGCAAGGCAATTGAATGATAAAGCCCTCTCTCGAAGGACTAAGCTCGCTCTATATAACATCTTGATCATCCCAGTCCTACATTATGGGAGGAAACCTGGACTTTACCAAAGGCGGATGAGGCAGCCCATACCCTTTTCGAGAGAAAAGTTTTGCGTGCGGTTCTGGTTCCTCTTTGCATTGTTGGCATTTGGAAAACAAGATTTAGCGACAAACTCCACAGCCCATAGGGCGACATGTGCCTAGTCAAGCCTATTCGTATACAATGCTTAATATAGCTAGGCCATGTAAAGCGTATGGACGAGCTAGACTAAAGTGGCGCACACAAGTGGAGAAGGACCTCAACCAACTTGGAGTGCGCAACTGGGGGGTAGCTGGCGAAAGATTGTGCTGGCTGGAGAGGCATGTTGGTTAAAGTCCAGGTCCACACGGGACTGTAGCGTCACAAGAAGAAGAAGAAGAAGAAGAAGGAGATGAGGAAGAAGAAGAAGAAGAAGAGGAAAGAGAAGAAGAAGAAGAAGTAGAAGAAGAAGAAGAAGAAGAAGGAGAAGAACAAGAACAATAAGAAGAAGAAGAAGGAGAAGAAGAAGAAAAAGAAGAAGAGCAAGAAGAAGAAGAAGAGGACGAAGAAGAAGAAGAAAAAGAAGAAGAAGAAGGAGAAGGAGAAGGAGAAGGAGAAGAAGAAGAAGAAGAAGGAGAAGAAGAAGAAGAAAAAGAAGAAGAACAAGAAAAAGAAGAGCAAGAATAAGAACAAGAAGAAGAAAAAGAAGAAGAAGAAGCAGAAGAAGAAGAGGAAGAAGAAGAAGATGTCTAAATTCTCGAAAAGTACTAGGAGTGAGCGGTGTCGAGGGCTGGTTTTCATTTTTTTTTAGAAAAAATTAACGATAAGCTGTTATCGTTGAAGAAAACTCTACGCTGGATCATTTCACCTGACAAACTTGTTCACTGTACTACCAGGCAGTGGCCTACATTAAACGTATTTTCTTGGTCTTTAGGACGAATGCCAGCAGACACTTCTTTGATGAAGAGCATAGGTTTTTAGCTCCAACCACGTTAGCAGCAAACAGCGGCCACCTGATTCGAAGAAAGGCGGGACAATAACAAAACACGTGCTCTGCAGTGTATTCCCAACAGGCGTCACAAAAAGAATTTCTTCACTTAGCCTAAGCACACTTAAGTGCTTAGCGAAGGCGACGTGTCTCGTTAGTGACCCCAAAAAGTCGCATGCAGTCTTTTCTGTGTACAGATTAGGCCGCAAATTTCTTGCTCATGTTTGAAACATGCACTTTGTCAGCCTGCATCGCGGTAAACCAAGCCACCTATGGTGGAGTTGATGAGAAACCCAAGTATCGATGGAAGCCTTGACTGAGGACTGGAGTAATGCCTAGATGAATTCTGGCTCTATGAGTTCCTCCTTTGATACTTGCAAGTTCACCGACATTCTCGGTTAACATGATTACGTGGTGTCTAAAAGAATTCAGTCTGTCGGCCAAGTTCAGCCAAGACTCGCATTCATAAACCATCTTGGAAGGGTTGTCTAAGGACTGAAGCACAAGTCGCTATAAACGCGAATCCTTAGCCCCTTCCACTTTTTCTTCAAAATAAAGTTTTTGACCACTGGGCCCACATAGGTTTCCGCTTGGAATATCGACGCGACCTAAGAAGGTAAGAAGTCTTGTGTTGCCCTTCTCCACGGAAAATCGGAATAGCTTCCCTTCTTGGATCGGTTTCCGGCCAGAATCTATTCGGGACACATGGAAGTCAACTGTATACAAGCGCCACAGCTTGATCATCGATTTCGCTGCATCAGACGGCATATCCCTGAGGCAATTCGATTTCACTTAAACGACGCGGCACACTTCGCGTTTCATTTTGGTCATAGAAATAAGGAATACTTAAATTTAAATTTTTCCTTCTTTGTCATGAACAGTCATATAACAGGAACTTTATCAAACGCGGCTCATTTCATTGTACAAGATCCTCAATATGGCTACAATGATTAGGTTGTTGAACTTCTATGAAGTGGCGTTAGCTTCTCCATCGTCCAGATTAAACTTTTACAGCTTTACGAAACGTTCTCATGCAGTTTGGATTGAAATTTAAAAGAAACTGTAACCCATCACCGGGAAAACAAAACCAACTTGAGCCACTCATTTGCCACACCAATGCAAGCATCCACTCGCCCTGTTGACACACATTTTCTGCACTCCATCAAATGGACCACATCCAGGTCATCCTCTCAACCCAAAGCACCATGTAACACACCAATGCAACGCCCCATGAGTCGACCCACACGCCACCACACGGCACAATCGAAATTGATTGCCCAGCAATCGGTGGCGAAGGCGGCAAAAGTTCTGCATCGTCACTCGATCGCCTCCAACAATCAATTATTCTTGAAACATCACCCCTCCAACGGCCCCACTGACAAGGATGAAAATGATAATTTGACTGTCAAGTAGCCCCTGGACACACTACCTGTCCCGGCCGGGAATTCCTCCCGCTGTCGGGCTTTGGCGCATTTCAAATTCCTCGCACGACTCTTGTACACTGCAGGTGTGTGTCTGTGTGTGTGAAGGTAGCGATTGCACTCCTCCAGAATACGAAATGCCGTGTGCCATACCAGCTTTCGCAGGTTTTGCAGACACGCCACTAATGCAGCCACGCTTCGTCATTGTCGTGGCAAGCAAAACTTGAAGAGTTTCTTCCCGCCTCTGTGTGCTTCCACAACGGCGCGCCGTTACTCTCAGCGAACCCAATCAAGTTTCGCAATTTTCAACTCATTTTCGAATCCTTACGGTTTCGAAAGGCAAATAAACCGCTTCAGTGAACGCGCTGCAGCTCGGAGTGGCCACGGCCTCCCGAACCCGTCCAAGTTCTAAGCAGTTTACTGTGCATGTATTGATTTCTGTTTCTGCGGGAGTGGTCCGTCAAAGCCTGGCTCAGCGCGGTCGGGTGCGCCGTGGAAACTTGTTTCCAGATGTTGCAAGCACGTACAAGCCATGGGACTGGCTCCGATTGATACGTTTGCCTAGCGCAGAGAACGCTATTCATTTTTTGTCCGTCCATCGAGTAGGCTAACCTCTTCGTCTTGTGGCGGTTTGTTGGCTTTGCCTATACGCTCTCGTGACAGACGACAATGAGACTCCAGTGGAGGGGCAGAAAAATTCGATTTGCGTTTGAATTTGTTTTCGTTTCCCTTTTGCGTCTAAACCTGCTGGTTGTGCAATTTATAAGAGAGAAGCAAAACAGGATCCCTCGACCGAGTGGTGGTCACTTTGATTGAGAGTGCCATCAGATGAAACGCAGACTGAGCGTATGTGGCGGGCGGAGGAAGGGCAGAGGGGTTCAGGTTGAGAGAATAGTGGTTATGGGAATTTATGAGAACGTGTTGCATGCACGCACTGCGCTGGAAATGATTAATTGACCGGTTGTGTCTGGTGGGCGAGAGGGAGTCACCACTGCCAGGGTGTATTCGACAGGTAATCAATCGATTTGATTAATAAGATGCAGGATACACGTGAGATCAGGCGAAACACGACGTTGGAGGAAGCGATTGTGAGGAACTAATAGCCCGTAATGGTTCAGAGCCGAATTATGGCAATTAACTTTCACTCAATTTTGTAATTACGCTCGCCCGTGGTTTGGGGATGTGCTGGAAATATTGCGGAATGCAACATGCTGGGACATTTTAGTGAAATTGAATTAAACTTTGACAGTTCAGAATGAGGCGGTGGTAGAGGGAAAATTCATGTACCCTAGACAGAAACTGACTGTCAAAAACGTCCAGATGAGAGGATGACTGCTTCTGCCATTTCTGGAGTAGCCACGCAGCTATGTCTTACTTGTGCTACTTCTACAGTGTGACAGCATTTGCCTTTTAAATTTTTCTTTAAGTTCCATGGGATTTTTTTGAGGTTCGTCAAGTTAAGATTCCGACTTCGGATTCAAGGGCAGCGGTAAATATTTCTACTTCAGAAAAAAAAAACCTGTTCCTTTTCAACACTTTTTTAAGTTCCTTAGGATTTTCTTAAGGTTCGTTAAGTTTAGTTACTAACTTTTGTCCCAATGAAAGGGAGTGGTATACTTCCGTCCCAAAGTGGTATACTTCTGCTCATAGTGGCCCCTTCACATTTAATTATATTTCGTTAAGTTTCTTTTCTGAACGTGGCGCTTTTCAACTTTTCTCATAGTTCCGTGGGATTTTATTAATTTTCGTAAGGTTAAGTCATTAAGGTCGTTCTCAAGGAAGCAGTTGAAACAAAGTGGCCTTTTCAACGTTTCTTCTATTTCCATGGGATTTTGTTGAGATTCGTTGAGTTAATTTTCTAACTTCTGACCTAAGTGCAGCCACAAATACAACTTCAATAATAGACTTAAGGTGGGCATTTGCATTTGTTCGTTAAGTTCATTGGGATTTAATTCAGTTTCGTTAAGTTATACCCCAAGAGAAGCAGTGAATGCTACTTCTTACGTAGACTCAAAGTGGCCATTTTCAACTTTTCGTTAAGTTCAATGAGATACTACTTCTAAGGTAGACTCAAAGTGGCTCCTTTCAATTTTTTCCTAAGTTCAAATGAAATTTAATTGACGTTCGTTAAGTTGAGTTATTTAATTCTCTCCCAAGTAAAGCGCTGAATACTACTCCTGTGGAAGATTCAAAGTGTCTCTTTTTAACTTGTCGTTAACTTCCATGGTATTTTGTTGAAGTTGGTTAAGTTTAGTTACTAATTTCTTTCCGAAGGGAAGTAATCAAAACTACCTCTACTGTCGACTCAAAGTGACATTTTTCAATTTTTCGTTAAGTTCGATGGGATTTGATTTAGGTTCGTTAAGTTTTGTTGCTTACATCTCTTGCAAGGAAAATGATGAATACCTCTTCTGCAGTGACTCAAACTGACCCTTTCAACATTTCTCTAAGTTCAGTTGGATTTTATTGAGGTTCATTAAGTGTAGTGATTTGGTTTTGACCCAAATCAAGCGACGAATACTACTCCTACGGTGGCCCTTTTCAATTTTCTGTAAGTTGATTTTATTGAAATTCGTTAAGTTCAGTGACTAACTTCTGTTCCAAGGGAAGCTATGATTATTACTTTTGAAGAACTTACTGTGGCCTCTTCCAACTAATCCAAAGCATTTTTCTGAGGTTCGTTAAGTTATTAACGTCTTTATGAAGAGAAGTCATGAATGCCACTTCTACATTGGACCTTATTTTTCTTTAATATTGCTTTAAGTTCCATGAAATCTTATCGAGGTTCGTTAAGTTTACTAAAGAACAATGTAAGCTGGCCACCTTGTGTCACCTTGTGTAAGCTGGCCACCTTTCGGGGTTAATTAGGAAGTGTCGCGGGGGCTGGTTTTGGTTAAGCCACTAGTAAAAGTGACGTTCTTAGGCGGACTGTGCCCTGCCTCGGGCAGAGATTGCTCTACCGAAAATGTTTCTTGTGGCTACGAGCGACTTCCGCTTCAGATTGGAGCCGCCTAATATTCAGCGCTTGGATGATGTATCAGCCTTTTTGAGTGGAAACGGGCGGAATAAAGCCGTTTTACCGTGCCTTCTCATGGCACATTAGGTTTGGGTAGCAAGCCCCAAAGATCAATCTGTTTGTCGATGTTTGGAGCAATGTGCCTTCGAGTCAAATCATCTGTTAGGTTTGCCTCATTGTATAAGACCTCGTTGTACAAGACCTCGTTGAGATAGAATTTCTTGTCATCGGATTCAGGTGTTCGATACAACCGGAGGCAGGCCCGAAGACATTGCCTCTCGAACACCCTCATCTTTTTCATCTGGGAGGGATTCAGATTGAACCACACTGGGCAACCGTACAGCATTAATGGTCGTATGAGGGCTTTGTGGCAGATCACCCGTCCTATGGTATCAAGTTAATAATAATAATTGTTGGCGCTACAGTCCAGAGGGGGACCAGGGCCTAGCTTGCTCATCAACTACTCGTGTTGTGCGCGCTACTGTTCTCTCACGAGTAGAAGGGACCTACAGTTTTTTACCGACTCCGAACGGCGAAATTTGAGAAGCTTTCTTAGACAGTTATTACTCTTTGAGTGTTGTCAGCAGCTCGAAAGAGGTGGTGCCGTGAAATTTTAGAAAAATTGGTGTTAAACTGGGAGTCGAACCTAGACCCTTCGGCGTGTGAGCGTCGCACTCTACCCACTACGCCACGGCGACCACAAGTGGTATCAAGTTGGTTATTGTAAAATAACCAACTTCCCGCAGCAAAGGCTTTTTTAGCTTTTGTCAGACCTGTTGCTTACCGCAGTACAAATGCTGATCTAACCAAATGCCAAGATATTCAACTACATTTTGCGCAGCTAACGGCTGCCCCCGTGGGTCGAGTATGCCGAACTTGTGCCAGGTTTTCTTCGTGTCTCTTGATGCCCTGGATAGCGGGGTTCAGAAGAGAATAATTTCGCTCTTCAGGAAGTTGGCTTCATCTGGCCAACTCTTCGAGCCGACCCAAAAGTATGTTTAGGCACTGCCTCCGAATTAGATTCAACTCAAACCTCGGAAGATTGAGAGCAGAATTCAGTTAAATGAACTATTCCATGAAAAATGCCAATTGAAGTGTACGCTTCAGTCAACTGAATGCTTCATTTAAGTGAACACTTCAATTAAATCTTTAAATTCAGTGTAGGATATTCAAGACTTCCTTCCATTCACTGAAACGGAAGCATAAGATTCGAAGCTTTGAGCGAAATGAATGGCTCATCGACCAATGTATCATCTGTCGCCTCTCAAAAGCAAAATAAGGGTTTTGAAAAACGTGTCCAAAATGTGCAATTTTTTTTTTGCGAAATACTTTGTGATTGGGTAACCTTTCAAGGAAGACACAATTTTCAACACTCCACCTTTCGATGGCCCGCGCCAACCCACTGGCCGGTCAAAAGACAGGAACAACCAAATTTTACACCTCAAGTCCACTCCATTCAAGGGCCACTCGCTGCCTCCATCTGCCATTGTGACAAAGCTTCACACTTCAAGAAAATTCAATTGACTCGAAAAAAGAAAAGAATGCATCCAACGGAGCCATCCTACCTACTTCCAGTCGAGTGCATTCAAAGTCGCTGCCGTGGAGTTCGTCTCTCAGTGGCACAGCTCAACTAAGTGATACCTTTGATGCGCCCTTCCTCCACTGCCGACCAAGAGCGACGGCATTCTTCCGCGTTTGCCCTGTGCCAGAGCACCGTCACGGAGCATCTTTTCTGCTCACCGGAAGTGTGCGAAGTCCAAGTTAAGTCAAAACCCGGCAAAACAAGAGAACGCCAATATTAGAGAGAGGAAGGCGGCGCAAGGGAGGCTACAAAACAAAACAAAACAATGCCAGACACGGCGCTCCAGAGTCTTTTGTCAAGCTGACAATTGTTGTTGCGTTCAAAAAAAGACCAAAGGAGATACCTTTTGATTACGGATCTATGCACACACGTCGACGGAGGAGGGCGGGCGGTCAAAATGATTAAAACAATAGGGGAGTTCTTCGCTTCGTTTCGTGCTGCTGTTGTTTTTCTGTTACTCCCCTAGTTGTTTGAATAAACATTTCATGCACAATTCAGCCGAGAACGGGCCAACGTGTGCGTGTGTGTGAGCGGAATTAAATGCACAAACAACAACTACTTGGGAAAGTGGAGTTGCATAGGTTCCGAGAGTCAGGTTAGGGAACTCTCAATGAAAGGGACAATGAGCGAGCGACCGGGTGCATCTGTGAGAACTCAAAGGAGGTACTTGGGGTTCATTTGGGTTGAAATTGTAAGTTTCAACTCATTGAGGGCGATTCTATGCACATTTTCGCTTGGCGTTTTGTTAAACGTTTTTAACCTGCTGGCTCATTTCTCTTTTGTTCACACGATGTCACTGCCTGATTGTGGAGTTGATGGGCCAGGCAAGAATGGGTGGATGGTTTGAATGATGAATTTGAATAAGTAGCGCGCATAGGAACATTGCCTGGACAAGGAAATTGGTGAGGAGTTCCTGTTTCGGTTTCATAAAGGAAAACTTTGAAAGATGCAGGATTGGGCAAGGCTTTTCAGCATCATAAAGACAGCAGAAACGTTCAGAGGGATCCCCGCAAATTAAGGGGAGAATCTTTGCATGAAGTGCATCCCAAATATTAAGCTTTTTCCGACTCAGGCGCATGAATAAACCAAATGAAGATGTTAGGAATCGCTCTGGGTTGGGACTTATACGCAAAAGTCCCAGGAACAGTTGTTTCGAGGACAGTCTTCCGAGGATCAGTTCATTCCGTCTTTATGGAGGAGTACCAATGTATCGTAACATGCTGTCATGTGTTATTACCCCTACAGAAAAACCGTAAAGAAACCTGAGGTCCTCGGCTAACAGCGTCGCCTTGGTAACCGTCGATCTCAAAGAAACTGAAGTCCTCGACTTACAGCGCCTCCTGGGCAGCCGCCGTTCGCAAAGAAACTGTACTCCTCGACTCAGAGCGACTATTGGGCAACCGTCTTTCTTATAAAACTGAAGTCCTCAATGTACAGCAGCACCAGGGCATCCGCCGTTTGCAAGGAAACTGAGGTCCTCGACTTGCAGCGAAGGCTGAGCAACCGCCTTTCTCAAGAAACTGATCCGCCGTTCGCAGGGAAACTGAAGTCCTCGACTTACAGCGAAGGCTGGGCAACCGCCTTTCTGAAAAAACTGAAGTCCTCGACCTACAGCAGCGCCTGTGCATCCGCCGTTCGCAAGAAAACTGAGGTCCTCAACTTACAGCGAAGGCTGGGCAACCGCCTTTCTGAAAAAACTGAAGTCCTCGACCTACAGCAGCGCCTGTGCATCCGCCGTTCGCAAGAAAACTGAGGTCCTCAACTTACAGCGAAGGCTGGGCAACCGCCTTTCTGAAAAAACTGAAGTCCTCGACCTACAGCAGCGCCTGTGCATCCGCCGTTCGCAAGAAAACTGAGGTCCTCGACTTACAGCGAAGGCTGGGTAACCGCCTTTCTCAATAAACTGAAGTCCTCGACTTACAGCAGCGCCTGGGCATCCGCCGTTCGCAAAGAAACTGAAGTCCTAAACTTACAGTGAAGGCTGAGTAACTGCCTTTCTCAAAAAACTGAAGTCCTCTACTAACAGCAGCGCCTGGACATCCGCCGTTCTCAAGGATACTGAGGTCCTCGACTTACAGCGAAGGCTGGGCAACCGCCTTTCTCAAGAAACTGAAGTCCTCGACTTACTGCAGCGCCTGGGCACCCGCCCTTCGCAAGGAAACTGAAGTCCTCGACTTACAGCGAAGGCTGGGCAACCGCCTTTCTCAAGAAACTGAAGTCCTCGACTTACTGCAGCGCCTGAGCATCCGCCGTTTGCGAGGAAACTAAAGTCCTCGACTTACAGCCTCGCCTTGGTAACCGATGATCTCAAAGAAACTGAAGTCCACAGCTTACAGCGAAGCCTGGGCAAATGCCGTTCTCAAAGAAAATAAAGTCCTTGTCTAACAGCGACTCCTGGGCAGCCGCCATTCTCAAAGAAACTGAAGTCCTCGACTTACAGCGACTCCTGGGCAGCCGCCGTTCTTAAAGAAAGTGAAGTTCTCGACTTCCAACACCTCCTGGGCAGCCGTCGTTCTCAAAGAAACTGAAGCCCTCGACTCAGAGCGACTCCTGGACAACCGCCTTTTCAAAGAAATTGAAGTCCTCGACTTACAGCGAAGCCTGGGCAACTGCCGTTCTCAAAGAAAATAAAGTCCTTGTCTAACAGCGACGCCTTGGCAACTACAGTTCTCAAAGATATCTGAACAGATGATGACACCAACTGGAAATCCTTGTCAAGCGCAAGACAAGCCTGTAAACGTTCAAGACCTCGTAGACTAGTCCCAGCTATAGGTGACAAATTACTGCTAGAAGTGCTAGTCATAATATTAGTCGTCTACCGTTGCAAATCGAAGCTCCACGGCGGCTTGAGCTGTGCGTCATTACGCGTCTTTTTGCATGATTCTTGCCACAAATCTGGCTAACGTGGCTTTGCAAGGCCCTATCGTCTTTAAAACCCGGGCCTTGTATTTAAAGAAAAATTGTGAAATGTTATCGAGATTCCTCAGTTTTTAAAAATTGACCAATTCGCTAAAATGTGCGTGTTTTTATAGCCCCAGCTTAGTGACTGAGTTGCAGAGTGATGCGAATTTTACTTCTGTCCGAAATCGTCAATGAAAACGGCAATGGAGCAGATCCTCCGTAAGTTTCTTGCAAGCGAATAGTTTGAGAACTTTGCATAGAACCCTTCTGGGGCGTTAGAAGTGAAGGCAAGTGGATTCGTGAATTGAATTACCTTTCCCAATATCATCTACGTACACTGCACGAAGACCTGAGTCCACAAATGTCGGATTTACTTTCAAAGGCCGCATAGTTGCAGCTTTCCCACTTGCGTTAAAGAGAACTTATGACATCTTCTTAAGGAATCGAGCAAGAAACAATAGCCTGTATCAAGGTAATCAGTGTCAAGAAATCACCAGATAGTCCACCATGTTGTGATTTCCTCGGGAAACATTCGAATGGGAAGTTTAAATTAGATGCGCCCGTCGTGGAGATGGGTGTAAAGAGTGACACTTACACGCCGAAGGTTTACGTATCGAGTCCTCAACTGAAGAATGGAACAACCTCTTCCACATTGCTGACAACTCTCATAGGCTAAGAATTGTCAAAAAAATAAGATTCTCCAAAAAAAATAAAAGTGGATGTTCCTTTCGTTAGAAAACAGAAGCGCGTACAACACAAATAATTATTGAGGAAGCTAGGCCAGGATTTTTTGAAGACTTTTGCCACATTCAATGATGATATGTGATGGGGTTGTGATGGGTTGGTGGTAATTTTATACCATCTAAAAACATGCTGTGTGGAGCCTGTTGCTATCGCAGTGACGTCAACAATCGCTTCATGAGTGCATGGAACCACCCACACCCAATACATAAACCCCAAACTTCGAAACACACGCATACATATACCTGTACCACGGGAAAATGTAAACAAAATAGATTATAATATAAAGGGACGACACAAAATAAAATAATGTATGCAATTATAACGTTGACAGGCAGTGGTCTCCTTTCAATTGTGCAGTAAATTCTTTAATTCTTTGTTATAAGAAATCCCCTTGTTTAACAAGTTTCTTTGTCCAAAAAAGGGGATACCGGTAGTTCATAACCCAAACTGAGCCCCATCTCTTAAAGAAACTTTCTTCACACTCAGGACTAGAGGTCTCTGGCCCGATTTAAACATTGAACACCTTTCTGCTTGACAGAGGAAGCTTTCTCAAAGTAAGCTACTGAACTCCGGAAGTACCCATACTGCTAGCCTTATGCACCCACCGCAACAATCGCAGGACTTATATGCATTTAATTGAAATTTCTATAAACAGAGAATTTTTTCTTCCAATCTTAAAGCTGGAGAGATCCTTCAAAACTTAAAATCAAAAAATGCAGATCTATCGTAAATTCAAGACTCGCAAATGTCGAGCGTTCAAAATCCTTTAGTCGAAAAAATCATAAGGCCCCCTCAATCAACATCTTAAAAACACTTACATCCAGAATGAAACGTTCAATATTTAGTTCCGCGAAGATATCTCGCAAACAGCCTTGGGTCGTACAGAGCCCTCATGAGCTTAAAATATGCAAACAGAGGCCATGATTCGGGAGGACTTACATTTCCTTTGCAAACCTCTGCTTAGAGTCATTGGCCTTTTTAAGGGAAAATAAATATTGGGTTGAGGCAGGCAAACGTTAGCAATTCTTAAAAATGTTGAATTTTCACCCCGTTGCCCTCGTAATTTATTTTTGTGTTTTTTTCATGAATAGGTATTGGAAAACATTGACTCGGATCATCACCTTGTTGTAGCCAAGGTAAGAACCCGGATATCGAGAGAGCAACGGAGTCGAGAAAGGCCAAAAAGGTTTGACGTCGAAAAGCTACAATCGCAGCTGATTGCTGGGAACTTTGCCGACCGAGTCTCCCGGAAACTCGCTCAGAGTTCGACGCTTCCTGCACTAAGCATAGAAGAAGAATGGAAACGTTGTCAAGAAGCCATCAAAGATGCTGCCACTGATGTGCTGGGTTTCACGTCACCACCGAGAAGGAACCCATGGTTTGACGACGAGTGCAGGCAAGCGCACGCAGATAAACAAGACGCCTATAAGGCGACGCTGCATCGAACAACGCGAACTGTTCGTGAACTCTACGAACAGAGAAGAAGGGAAGAGCACCGGCTTCTCAGAAGGAAGAAGAAGGAGCATGAGAAGCGCGCGGTCGAGGAAATGGAAAGGTGCTTTGGCAGGAATGAAGTCCGAAAGTTTTACCGAAAGGTAAAACAGCTATCCGGAGGATACAAGGTTCGGACCAAGCCTGCCGGGACCAAAATGGACAACTAGTAGTAGAGTCGCAGTCTGTGCTGAGAATCTGGAAGGATCATTTCTGCAGACTCCTAAACGGCGATGACGACCCAAATTCCGCTGTTAGGCAGAATGTTCCACTCAATTTGGACGATGGTAGGAAAAAATTCCGTCCCCCCGACTTAGACGAGGTGAAGATAGCAATATCCAAGCTAAAGTCGAACAAAGCTGCTGGAGCGGACGGATTGTCCGCAGAACTATTTAAAGCAGCTGGAGATGACCTGGCTGGGCGCATGCACCAGCTCATCTGTAAGATATGGTCGGAGGAAAGTATGCCCGATGAGTGGAATCTCAGCGTCGTTTGCCCGGTCCACAAGAAAGGAGACCCCTTTGACTGCGCCAACTACAGAGGGATTAGTCTCCTGAACATCGCATACAAGATCCTCTCTGCCGTATTGTGTTAGCGTCTGAAACCATTTGTACATGACCTGATAGGTCCCTATCAGTGTGGTTTCAGACCAAGGAAGTCCACAATAGACCAGATCTTCACATTACGGCAGATCCTGGAAAAGACCCAAGAAATGCAAATTGGCACCCATCACCTATTCGTCGATTTTAAGGCCGCATATGACAATGTGCATAGAGACGAGCTATACAGTGCCATGTCTAGTTTTGGCATTCCTACCAAACTCGTCAGATTGTGTAGGATGACGATGGAGAACTCTCGCTGCTCCGTCAAGGTCGGTACCGAACTCACCGAGACATTCAATGTCAAAAAAGGTTTTAGACAAGGCGACGCACTGTCATGTGACTTCTTTGACATCATCCTCGAGATGATCGTGCGTAACTCACAAGTCAACACCAGAGGCACGATCTTCCAGAAGTCAGTTCAATTGTTAGCTTACGCTGATGACATTGACGTGATTGGACGAACACAGCGAGCCGTCAATGAGGCGTTTGCTGGCATTGAAGCGGAAGCGACTAAAATGGGTCTTGCGGTAAATGAGGGCAAAACGAAGTACATGCTGTCATCAAGGAAGGACACACAACATCGACGTCTCGGACGGAGCGTCACACTAGGCAGCAGAAACTTCGAGGTAGTTAAGGACTTCGTCTACCTCGGCTCCGCGGTAAACAGGGACAACAACATCAGTACCGAAATTAAACGCAGAATCACTCTTGCCAACCGCTGTTTCTTTGGGCTCAAGAGGCAATTGAGTAATAAAGCCCTCTCTCGAAGGACTAAACTAGCTTTATATAACAGCTTGATCATCCCCGTCCTACTATATGGCGCAGAATCTTGGACGTTAGCAAAAGCGGATGAGGAAGCCCTTAGTCTTTTCGAGAGAAAAGTTTTGCGTGCGATTTTTGGTCCTGTTTGCGTTGATGGCATCAGGAGGAGAAGATTTGAGGACGAACTCTATGGGCTGTACAGCGACATGCGCCTGGTTAAGCGTCTACGGATACAACGCTTAAGATGGCTAGGCCATGTAGAGCGTATGGACACCACTGCTCCGGCCCGAAAAGTCTTTGAATCCGAGCCATTGGGACAACGCAACAGAGGACGGCCTAGACTGAAGTGGCGCACACAAGTGGAGAAGGACCTCAACCAACTTGGAGTGCGCAACTGGAGACAGCTGGCGAAAGATCGTGCTGGCTGGAGAGCCATGTTGGTTGAGGCCCAGGTCCACCCCGGACTGAAGCGCCACAAGAAGAAGAAGAAGAAGGTATTGGAAAAGATTTAAAAGTTTTCACTATCTGCACTGTTTTAAAGAGCCTTTCACACATGGCCGATATGACAAGGGCATCCACTCGATTGCTGCAAGTCGATTCATAGACTGAACTCTCATTTCTCATTTCTCTCACTCCTCTCATCTTCTATCGCACAGTTCACATTATTCCACCTGTTTGTTATCAGTGAACAGCTTCGAAGCCGGCAAGCAAACTCTTGGTCCCCGTCACCTGTCAGAGCACAGAGGCACGCATCTCATTGCTAATTGCTTAAGAAACTGGTCCCCAGTCGGCGTGCTGTGCCATAAAAATGTTCAAATTGTTTAAACAATTTTTTTCCCAAAAACTACGTGCACGAGGACCTTCTTCACAAACTGGTCCAATGTCTGAACTTCATTTTCAAATATTTCCCCCGAAAACAATGCTCACCTAAAGTTAGTGTAGATCGAAACCCAAAAAATCCCTTGAGGTATTCCTAGTAAGCAAACAAAACTCCGAAATGCACTCAGAGCACATTTCCTCTCACACCAAGTCCAAAGAACTGCGTTTGTCATCAGACTCCAACCCAATATGCACCGACCCACCGCCCAGCAATCGCCTGCTTCGTCGTTCACTTCCCTGTGCAACTACTTGTGCCGGTGTGGACCTCGCTTTCCATCGTCAGCGGCGTTGACAACGCAACAGTAGAGCCAGTAAAAGGAATTTCGATGACTTGGCACATGTGCTGGTGTCGTTCGTTTGAATGAAAGCTTTGCACTTTTCGAAGTACCGCTCAGTTAGTCAGTCAGTCTTTCGTTATTTTGCAGTTCAATGACTGAGACACCAGTCGAGTGAGTGATTTTCTCTGAAAATTGAACCGTCGACATACAGGTTTCAAAGGTTTCTAGCTGCGCCATCAATTCCCACGTCTAAGTCATAGAAACTACTCCTGCCGTTAAATGGGCAATTTCATAATTTGTGCGTTTCCCGTAGCGACCTCAAATTGGTGGCGTTTATGGTACACTCCGGAACTCAGCTCAATGTCCGCAGCAAGGTGTTCCCAAACCTCTTGCGCCCAGCCGAGTTCCCAGCTTGTCTCTCGGACCCCCTATCATGTGCTAATTTCAGATCTCACCTAGACAAAAGTGCGATTTGTTAGCGATGCCGTCACCCTTTCGTTTCTCTGCCTCAGCCAAATGGGGTCCCTGACTCGGTTTTATTGGCACTTACTCGGCGAAAAGCACTTGCAACGCACCACAACTGCCTCTATTAGGCGAACGGCAGTTTCACTCAAGAAAACGGGCACAGAGGCGCTTTGCTCGTCCATTACACCGCACCGAATGACATTTATTTAATTAACACCGCCCATTCGAGTCCAGTCCCTTCGTGGGACAGCGTCCAATTTAATTTACCTGCGCCGTGGCGCGCATAAAAGCCAACCATTAAGTGCCTTCTTTTGGCTCTTCTGCATGCGGCGAGAGCGGCGAGCGACCGCACGCATGCGCACACCACGATGTGGCTTAATTGCCCTGAGCTGACCAATTTTCCAGTTTTCTTTCTCGTCGATGGGAGAGAAGAATTTTCATCTCCTTCCACAGCTTCACGGGTCAGCGAACCGACCGCGTTCGACTGCTGATTGATGTTTCCTCACTCCAGAGCTCCCTCTCTGCCGGATGAAAGCAGTCGCCGCCGTTAATCATACGAGACGGCACTGCCATCGTCAGCAGAAGATGCTCCACGGGCAGTGGATACATCCCGTGTGCGAGTGCAACGCCGACGAGAGGTTGTTGTTTCAATTAAACTCGAGTGCGGCACTCTCTGTGGACAAGCGAGAATCGACTCTGCCTAGACGTGCTGGCATTGAGTTCAAGAGATCGCAGCGCGCCTTCTCCGCGAATTGAATTTTCCCCGGCTGTCCCACTTTCGATGCAAAAGTCCTTTCGATTCAATTAAGTCGAGACTGGAACTGGCTTCCTTTCTTCATCTGTCACCGGCACCGGATAACGCGATTACCACTCATCGATCGTAATCTGGTTGAGGGGGGTCGGGGAGGCGTTTCATCCCCAACTCCTGGGCGAATTGAATTTCCATTCTCTTCTGGAATTAAAATGTCATAGCGGTGCACGGGGGCGGCAACCACTTCGGGGGAATTAGTTGTGCTCATCTTAATTGCCAGTCGGTCCGATTGGGGAGATGATGGATGGATGCGTGGCCGTGCCGGTGACAAGCGGAATTGATTGGAGTCGCACGCGAAGGTGCCATCTTCGGCGGATGCTGTTTTGTAATTAAAATCGAATTACGTGCAGACGGGGCCTCACGCACACGGTGAACGCGGCGTGTCATAATCGACGTGAGCCTCGTGGGCGTTGCGATGACAGGATTACAAATCGCTTCTTGCTGGCGGGTTTGACAGCGACAATGTTTATGTTCAAATGCGGCGACCAGCGTTCCAGAGCACACAGGCTTTGGTCGTAAAACAACCGACGTGACGATGACTTTTTGTCATCCCACAGCAGAAGAGGAGTTTCCAATATTCGACGACCCTCGGCTTGTTGTCTTTCCATCGCAAAGTTCAACAAACAGTTTCAGTCCTCAATCGGTCCTAAGACAGTGGCTAATCCGCTTAAATTCTCAGCCACACCCCAACCAGTCCCCATCGCGGCGAATTGAGAACTCATTCCCCATCATAATTCTCGGCATCTACAAAGTCGTTGACAACCGGGTCTTTTCCCCGAAACTGGTTTTCATCTGGGAGGTGGAACCAACCGCGCAACAATGACAACAGCAGCGGCAGCCTTTATCACGCCGAAGCCATTAGTCAAACAGCGAGATGGCTCTTATCAAAATTTAATAAACTCGAAGTTGGCTGCGGTTTTGTAATGAGTTGACTTTGCGGGCGTAGGACGAGCTGGTTGGCTGACATATGACCTGGTCTTTGAAGTAATCGTAAGGGCTTGTGGTGGGGATGTGGCTGCTCATTCCACTGTCGCCCCTCCATTGCCTGCGGTGAGTTAATAGCGATTCTGTTTAAGTTTGTCGTTTGGGGTTGCGGCTTATCCCTTCGCCGAGGACAGGACGCCCCGAAATGAAGTTACAAGTCATTATGGGGGCGGAGGCGGTGTCCGGGTGGTGTTGGGTTTCCAGATCAAAGCAATGAGAGGGACTCATGCGTGAGAGGGCGCTTGCATGGATGTTTAACTTTCTTTTTTGTAAATTTCCCAGCGGGCGGGCGAGATTAACTGACAACGAAGCCCGAGAGCAGAAAATGGGAAGGTATGCCATTTGCAAAAGGCAATCTGTGTTGAGAATTAGAAAACTTGAAGCAGAAGCAGATGCCTGATTGTTCGCTTGGGAGACTAAAGGAAGGAAACGTGTCCCGGCAGAACTTTTTCAAAGTCTACAACCAACCAAACAAACAAAAACCAGAATTTACAAATTTTAAGCACGTCGATATTTTCGGTGTTTCCACATTCTGAAAATATCGGGATTTTGGCCATCTTTCAGATTTTCAGAATTTTATAATCTTTGGCACTCCGGCATTTTGAACATTTTGTGATTTTGGGCGTCATAGCAATGTACAATATGTTATTTCGGAATTTCGGGCATTACGAACGATATGTGAATTTGGAGCTTTTGAGATTCTGGTCACATTGGAGTTCTGGCCATTTTTGAATTTTTTACATTTGCAGATTTTGGAGAACTGGGGAATGTAAGGAATTTTTGATATTTCGAAATATTGGACATTTCATGATTTTTTTGCGTTTTTGAATTTTGTTAATTTCAAAAATTGGGGCATGGGAAAATTTTGAGGATTTATGACTTGTGGACTTTTGAGATATTCCTCATAGCGAACTTTTGGTCATTCCTATATTTTATGAATTTCGAGCTTTGGAGAATTTCGGGGCCTTAGGCGCATTTCGAGATTTAAGATCTTTTGGGACTTAAGACGTTTGGAAGTTAAGGCATTTCGGAATTTTTAACACTTCGATATTTTGAACGTTTTCGGTCCTCTCGATCAGTTAGTTCTTTTTCGAACAATTATTGAATTTGGACTTTTGGACATTCCGGACTCTTGGCACATTTCTGGATTTGGGCATTTCAAGCTTTTTCGATTAAAATTTTATTTTAATGTGTGGCTTTTGGTCATTCTGGACTCTTGGCCATTTCTTGATTTTGGTCATTTCAAGCTTTTTCGACCAAAATTTGAATTTTTGACGTTTGGTCATTTTTGACTCTTGGACATTTATCGATTTTGGGCATTTCAAGCTTTTTCGACTAAAATTTTAATTTGTGACTTTTGGTCATTCTGGGCTCTTGGCCATTTCTCGATTTTGGGCATTTCAAAATCTTGAGATTTTTTGGACTCTGGACGCATGAAGATTTTAGGCTTTTCCATATTATAGATCGGTTGGGTTTAAGAGAGTTAAGGGATTTTGTGCATTTTAGAATTTTCGGCACGTCAAAGTTTTAAGCATTTCCGTATAAAGTAAAAGCATTTCAGGGTTTCCAGCTTCTCTTTATTGTGACAGATTCGGGATCTTGGCATTCTTAGAATCTTTAGCACGCTTAGATTGAGGCCCAGGTTTACCCTGGACTGTAGCGCAACAAGAAGAAAATCAGGAAGAAGCACGCTGAGGGTTTATACAAACCAAGAACTTGAGTATTATTTTGGACTTTTTCATATTGTAAGCGTTTTGCAATTTCCAGAGAGGCTTTCGACTTTTTTTTGTGTAGTTAAGACTTTCGGGACTATGGATTTCGTATATACTTTCATACATATAATTACAGCGGATTTGGCAGAAATGAAAACGAATTGTACTTCGTTGGCATTTTGACAAATTTGCTACAGTGTGAAAAGATGTAGTTATCATAAACCTTACTTGTCTGGGACCATATTGAAGAGGCCACTTCAGATTGACTTCAGAGCATCAGACGGTAAAATTTCACTCGTTGAACAAACCTTTCTTCGTTTCAGTTGAGGAGATGGAATTCTTCCTCGTCGTTGGCTATAAAGTTGGCTAGCTGTGGTATTTGAATCTTCATTAACCTTTAAAGGTCAAATGATATTAGTATCAGGCGCCAATTCCCCACTTTCCGATGAAGCCAAATATCTTCGTGTTATCCTGGCCAGAAAACATTTCTGGAAAAGACACATTGAGACAAAAACCTGCAAGGCGCTGTCAATCTTCTGACAATCTTCTGGCATTGTAAGGGAGGTTTTGGGGTCAATCACTCAAATTATCCGTTTGGATCTACACGGCTATGATAAGACTACTTCTCTCTTATGCATCAGGCGTTTGGTGGAATAAGATTTCGCGGAAATACGTGACTGTTGCTTTCACCAAGCTTCAGCGAACAGTCTGTCTCGGCTGCACAGGCGCTTTTCCCAGCACGCCTGGCTCTGCTCTTGATGTTCTGATTAATTTGCATTTACCAAGCTTGAAGGAACAGTTTGTCTAGCCTGCACAGGGGCCTTTCCCAGCACGCCTGGCTCTGTTATTGATGCACTAAATAATCTCCGCACCTCCCCCCACCCTTTATCAAAACATTATACGATGTACACTCAACTCCATCTCTCGATTAAAAAGGAATGGTCCTTGGTTCCACTCGCACTGGAGCTTTGATGACCTCGCATACCGCATCTCCTATTTTGCTTCTCTCATGGACATGCCATCTGATGCGAGGTCGCCAATAATACAGTTATTGTATTGTAAGGTTTATACAAAGTCGACTTTCCACGTGTCCTGGACTGGCTCTGGCCAGAAATTTAACCGGGAAATGAATGTAGTCGGATTTTTACGGACGGCTCCAAGACGATGGAGAGTTGTGGAGCTGGGGCCTTCGTGGAAGACGACAACATCAGACTTCACACCTCCTTAGGCAATTTCGGTCTTAAAGGCAGAAGTCTTCGCGATTCTAATGGCCAGCAACTATAATGTGAAGAATAGGTGGAAGGGAAGAACTATCTGCGTCTTAAGTGACAGCCAAGCTATGCTCAAGGCCTTACTCAACCCTTTAACCACTTCCAAGATAGTTCAAGAATGCAAGTCTTCCCTCAATTTGGTCGGTAGACTGAATTCGCTTAGACTTGTCTGGGTCTCGGGTCATCACGGGATCCTGGGAAACGAGACTGCCGATGAACTAGCTAGGCTAGGTTCAGCAGAGGCATTGGTGGAGCCCGAACCCGCCTTTGGACTACCCGCGTCCTTGGCCAGGGCCTCCGTCGATGGTTGGGTCTCCCTACCACAGATGGTGTGACTCTCCAGGATGCAGGGTGACCAAGAGTATGCTCCCAGACGTTAGCCAGAAATCCGCGTCTTTTCTGCTATCTCTAGACAGATACGAGTGCAGACGACTTGTAGGCGTACTAACGAAACACTTTACGTTCGGTACGCACTTAAGTCGGCTTGGGCTTCGTGATGAGACACTCTGCGACGCCTGTGGAGAAGGTGAAGTCACTTCAGAACACTTTCTCTGTCAGTGTCTCGCTTTCGCTCGTATCAGGTGGCCGCTATTTGGCGCTAATGTGGGGGGAACCGAAAACCTAAGTTCTAGATCACAGAACCGCCTTTTGGTTTTTCTTCGGAAAACCAAGAAATAACATTAAATGAAGGTTGCTGCCTGGCAGTGCAATGGACCAGTATTTGAGTCTGAGTGCTCCAGTGCAGCTTATCCCAACCTCCAAAAAAATTTTAAAGGAATCTCAAGTCATTAAGTTGTCCCCTTTGCGTAATCAGACTGTGCCAAGTAAATTGTTAAGTACGACTTAAATGAAGTTTGTTTTGTTCGCTCCTTTAAAATATTGAAGACCAACAAAGCATTAAGGTTAAGTGAAAAAATATATCCGAAGAGAAACTGTGCAAGTTGAAACACCAGAAAGCTGTGGAAACTAACTGTTTTTTTCGGACATTTAGATATTAAAATGAACTTACCAGACTAATTGCAGACCTCTCTTAAAATGATTCCTTGGCAGCGTTTCTGAAAAGAAGAAGAAAATACATTTTAATAATTTGGTTGAAGTGGCCAATGGCAGCTTATAAGAAAGGGAATTCTTCTTAAAATCGGATTTTTCCATTCAAAGTTGTTTGAGTTTACAAGTGAGTCACAAATTGGAACATAAATGTCGCGTTTTAAGAGCAAAACAGCTGAGGAATCGAAGTTTTAACTGCTGTTTGGTATATTTTTCAAAAAAAAAATCCGTGCTGTACGGTGGATGTATCGAAAGTTCCCAACTGTCGCCGGGTCATCATAAATGTGCGGATTCCCTTACTGCTGTTTAAATTTGATCGATATTTTTTCCTTCGTTCAAACGGTCGGATTGGACGCATTCCTGTTCGTGAGCATATTGATCGGTTATCAGTCTAAGTTAATTGTTGCTATTAATCCATTGCCCATTGACCGTCATCGATCAGCGTGAGTGCTGCACTGGGCTTTCACTTTTGTTAAGGAAACGCTTTAATCCAGTGACCTTAGGGAGAGCAAATCTACTCTGAGTAGACTGTTCTAGGAAGATGACGCCAGGCTATCATGCCACCGATACTCAGTCTATTCGCTATCTCTTGACAATTTCGATATTTCCTCCACCAGGGACACCAGGACAGACTGATATTTTACCAGAATTGTTTCATTGAATTTTTAGGACTCTTGGGCCAAGCGTCATTGTGTTGCAAAACGATCTTGTCATGCCCGTCTATCGTTTCTGGCAGTCTTTTACACAATGCTCGGCTCAAACGCATTAGTTGTAGTGGATAACGTTTTCCATCAATGGTTTCGGCTCGTTGAAGCAGCTTACACGACTGTACACCACATATGCAGAGCATGACTTCTTAACTGTGGATGTCTTTCTTTGGTGTCGAAGTAGACGATGATGGAAATTATTCACAAGGCTTCACATTGTATTTGTCTTCTTGTGGATATTCTCGCGCACTCGCTTTTCTTCTCCAGTCACGATTATGTGCAAAAAATCCTTCCTTTGATGTCTTTCAAGAGGCAGCTCCAAATTGAAAAATCGTTCAGTTTAAACTCGTACGAAGGTTGCCTTTTAAATTTCGGGATTGGGCAACCCTAGTGTTGCAATCTGGCCACTGCCAGCTATATAGTAAAGTGTGACATTTTTGAGGTTATACGTAATCAGAACGTTTTGACATAAGAGCGCTATTTGTGTTGTTTGCAGTTCAAGATTCATCTCGTCCAAAAAATGGAATTAAATCGTGAAAATTTTCTTACGATATTTTTTTTTACAACTTTCGACGTGGATTAACTCAACAACAGTGCATCGATGAACTTAATTCAATTTGTGGCGATGAAGCTCCATCAGGGACCAGTGTTTATCAATGGAATGATGAATTTAATCGACGTCGTAGGTCACTCCAAGAGGAATTTCGTGAAGGTAGTCAAAAATCAGTTGTTGTTCCGGAAACCGTGGATGCTGTGCGCCAACAGATATTGCAAGATCGTCATGTGACCTATCGAGAGATTGAGACAACCTTAGGCATTAGTGGAACCAACATACATTCAATATTGCATGTACATTTAAACGTAAAAAAAATGTATGCATGTTGGATCCCACACAAATTGTCAATCGCTCAAAAAAGGCTCGTGTCTATTGGTCGAAAAAAATGCTCCAAAAATACGATCGCGGTGCTTCGAAATACGTCTATGACATCGTGACGGATGAAGAATCGTGGATTTACGCGAACGAGACCAAAAGTAAATAGCAGTCGACTGTATGGGTGTTTCAAATTGAGCCAAATCCAACAAAAGTTGCTCGCGCACGGAGCACTTCCAAGCAAATGGTCACCTGTTTTTTCGGAAAAACTGGACATGTCGCAACCGTACCACTAGAACAACGCAGAACAGTCAATTCTGAGTGGTACACAACCAGTTGGTTGCCAGTTGTCTTCCAAGAAATCTGGAAAACCAACCGCCGAAAACGGATCACTCTTCACCACGACAATGCGATCTCTCACACATCGACAATGCGATCTCATCACACATCAAACAACTGCATTTTTGAGCACTCAAAACATCGATTTGATGAGCCATCCGCCGTATAGTCCTGACTTGGAACCGAATGACTTCTTTTTATTCCCGTACGTAAAAAATAAAGTGAGAGGTCAACGTTTTTCGACACCTGAAGAAGCGGTTGATGCGTTCAGAATGCATGTTTTGGGGATACCTCAATCAGAGTGGCAAAAGTGCTTCGACAATTGCTTCAAATGCATGCAAAAGTAACTGCCTCTTACTTGGGCTAACGGAGAAAGCGAGCCTCACAAATACCCACCAGGGGTCTATCTCTTGTTGACATAGGAAGCAGGAAAGAAAGATAAGCAGTAGGAGTGAGGGGTTGTCGAGTAAAGTGACAAAAGTAACAAAAGAAAAGTAAAGCAAGAAGACAGTGAACATAGACATAAAAATTAGAGTTCATATTTCGAAAAACAATAAAGCTATTTTCGATGATTAATATTTGTTTTTGTTCTCTATTCCCGAAATATTAAAGGCAACCCTCCTACAGCACCTAATTTCCGTGCTTTTAAATTAACTTAAAATTCTCCTTCGAACGGAAGCTGTACGCTGTCTCAATCCCAACAATTCTTAAAGCTCACTTTATGTTGGGCACGAATCTTGCTCCAATTCCTCATCTTCAAACTTTTTGATCTGGCCAAGACGTTCTTTGTCTTCGACGCCAAAATCATGACTCTAGAAGCGCCGAAACCACGTTTATTATTTAGCGTGGATTCACCGCTGTAGGGGTAGAGCTACACAATCCTTTCAATTAAAAAAGAAAATCAAAAATTTCCGCAAATACTATTTATTTGAGGCAAATCCGGACATTTTCGAAGAGGCAGAAATCAATGTTATTGTCTAGAACAGACAAATGTCACACCTTTCCAATAGAGAAAGCAATCGCTTCCAAGCTCAGCCACAACTTGTATGTGACGCCATCTTATGAATACGGACTGTAGTAGAAGTAGAAGAAGTGTAGGAGTATCTGTGGCAACACCAACGTACATTGGCATCACTCATAATTGCAGCTGCCTTCACAATGGAAAGGGGTACCAATTTGAGACTGACCGTCATTCTCCTGGTGGTACGGTAACGAGCTCGGGCGACATGTGCTCTAACTCCAGTATTCATATTTGTTTATAAACTTTCCTAAATTTGTAATTTATTTTGTAAAGAGTTCATTTTGATATAATAAACAAAGTCATGAAGTCTACATACCCAAAATTAACAATGTTCCCCCAATACATTAATCCTCGCACCCACTCTAAGAGATGGGTCATAGGAGGAGCCAAGAGAAGCTTTCAAAAGGCAGCCTCGAGCCAAATATTCTTCTTCCCCCTTTTTGTCTTTTGAATTTTCCAGCTATGTACAAAGCGCTACAAAGCTCGTGTCTGGCAATACTATACATCATTTGAAAGGTATTGACATAATTTACAAAACGACTCTATGCATGATTAGTTTGGATATTGTGTTCAACAGTTATAGACGTGTAAACATGGAGTTCACTAACGCTGAAATTCGCGCTATTTTAAAGTTTTCCTTCGTTAAAGGCAAATCTGCTAGAGAAACGTTCCATGGGAGTAATTGCGTTTTTGGGATGGTACTCTATCACTTCGAACCACGGAGGAATGGTTTCGAAGGTTCACAGCCGGTGAAAACGACACCAGCCAGCCGGCGGAAGACCTGTGACGACGAATACCGATTGAATCATGGAAATCATAGAGTTAGACCGGCATGTGGCATCTCGTGACATCGCCCGGGAGATGGGAGTCACTAAACCATTTTTAACCATCCGCAAAAGCTTGATGTTTGGGTGCTGCATGATTTGACGCAAAATAATCCTTCTCGACCGAATCAACGCCTGCGATACGCCGCTGAAACGGAACGAACTCGACCTGTCTTTGAAGCGCATGGTAACTGGCGACGAAAATTGGATTACATACGGCAATATCCAGTGAGTGCAGTCGTGGTTGAAGACCTGTGAATCGTCCCAAACAGTGGTCAAGCCGGGATTGAGGGCCAGGAAGGTTTTGTTGTGTGTTCGGTGGGATTGGAAGGGAATCATCCACTATGAGCTGCTCCCATATGGCCAGACGCTTAATTCTACCATCTACTGCGAACATTGTTATTGCAAAAAGAAACTGATGTATGAATAAAGGTACTATTAATTATTAAACTGGACCGCTTGAAGCAGGCGATCGACCAGAAGCGCCCAGAAGCGTCCAGAATTGGCCAACAGGAAGGCTGTAGTGTTCCACTGGACCACTTGAAGCAGGCGATCGACCAGAAGCGTCCAGAATTGACCAACAGGAAGGATGTAGTGTTCCACTGGACCGCTTGAAGCAGGCGATCGACCAGAAGCGTCCAGAATTGGATAACAGGAAGGATGTAGTGTTCCACTGGACCGCTTGAAGCAGGCGATCGACCAGAAGCGTCCAGAAGCGTACAGAAGCGTCCAGAATTGGCCAACAGGAAGACTGTAGTGTTCCACTGGACCGCTTGAAGCAGGCGATCGACCAGAAGCGTCCAGAATTGGATAACAGGAAGGATGTAGTGTTCCACTGGACCGCTTGAAGCAGGCGATCGACCAGAAGCGTCCAGAATTGGATAACAGGAAGGATGTAGTGTTCCACTGGACCGCTTGAAGCAGGCGATCGACCAGAAGCGTCCAGAATTGGATAACAGGAAGGATGTAGTGTTCCACTGGACCGCTTGAAGCAGGCGATCGACCAGAAGCGTCCAGAAGCGTACAGAAGCGTCCAGAATTGGCCAACAGGAAGACTGTAGTGTTCCACTGGACCGCTTGAAGCAGGCGATCGACCAGAAGCGTCCAGAATTGGATAACAGGAAGGATGTAGTGTTCCACTGGACCGCTTGAAGCAGGCGATCGACCAGAAGCGTCCAGAAGCGTCCAGAATTGGCCAACAGGAAGGCTGTAGTGTTCCACCATGACAACACCAGACTACACACTTCGTTGATGATTCGTCAGAAGCTACGGGACCTCGGATGGGAGGTTTCATCGCATCCACCTTATAGCCCGGACATAGCGCCAAGTGATTACCACCTGTTCCTGTCCATGGCGAATGCCCAAAATGGTGTGAAGTTGAACTCAAAATAGGCTTGTGAAAAGTGGCTGTCCGAGTTCTTCACAAATAATGAGGGGGCTTCTACGAGGGGTGTATTTTGAAGCTGCCGTCTAGATTAGGATAGGAAACTGGATAGGAAACTGATTATCGAACAAAACGGCGCATATTTGAACTAAATCTGATCACTGTTATGAAGCATTGAATGAAGACCAGAAAAGCGAACAACCATATATTTTCGTACCACAGACATTCCCTTCTTAGAAATTTTACGTTTTCGGATTTTAATTTTGGAACACCTGCACGCAACACCAAACACGACCTTTTCTGGTCCCACAATATGGGAAAAGTTTTCAAAACTTCAACTTCCCAGTATACAGCTTCGATTGCAATTTATTCATCTTCTCAGGAAGTGTTGTTCTCCCTTATGCCCCATTTTATCCTGATTTCAAATTGTTCAAGCTGAAGCGTCCTATTCTCAGAATCCAGAATCCAAACTCACTAAAATCTTCCCCGAAATTCAATGCACAATTAAAGCGAACTTTAATTCCAGCCCCTCCCCTTCTCCCCAGGAGTGACTCATGCAAAACACAATTAGGCCTATTACCACACAACTGCTTGTGGGCGTCCTCATTAATCATACACCAGTGCTGATTGAAGCCCCGCATGGGCTCCATTTCCGTGTATAAAAAGGACTTGCCCAGGCCGGAGAATCCATCAAAATCCAACAGAATGACCACAATTCAGGCTCTCTTCCTGCCAGCAATCGTTCTAGTCGTGCTCTGCGCCATGGCACGCAGTCAAGTAAGATTCATCCCCACTCCTCCACAAACAAATCGATTTCATTTCAATTCAATCCTGGCCAGTTGACCTTCTCTCCGTACTGGGGCAAGCGTTCCTCCGGCGATGACAGTGGTTTTATTGGGCTCTTTGGACCAGGGGAAGAAGCCGGCGCCGCCGCAGCCACATGCCGAAATACAAATGAAATGCTCAAGGACATCTTCCGCTTCATTCAGGTAATGGCGTTGAAGTTAGCACAAATCACACTGAGTTTGAACGGACTCTCGTTCCGGGGCTTAGGTGAAGGCGCAGGTGTTTGCCGAGTGCAGCCGTGGGCAGTAGGCGGTGAGTGGTGGGTGGAGGGAGTGAAGTCTGCAATTGGTTTTGAACTTTGGTTTGGAATCAAACGACGACTGGGCGGGACGAATTGTTAAATAAAATGTGTTGCAAAGGATAAAAGTGGTTTTTTGTTGACTTCCGGAAGGGGGAAATTGTAGACGGCAGACGATAGACAGTAGGCATTGGGCGCCTCAAATACCATTTAACGTCGGATTTGACATTGACTCTTTCAAAGGGGTAAATAGTCGTTCTAAGTCGATTTGTGGACAAGTTGTGATGTGTGTCCGGTGTTGGGGAGGGTTTGTGTTTTCCAGGAATTCGACAACGTAGGGATGCTTGACTCTGAAAGACGCTTCGAATTTGAGGCTAATCCAGTGTCCCCTGTCTCTCCCGAAAGGCTGCCGTCAGTATCTCCACATGTTTGAAGTCAATCTGCGCTTGATGGCTGTCAGTCTCCAAAAGCTCAGTACACGTCTCCAGAAGATTGCCTTCAGTCTCCATCGGCTTTAAGTTAATTGCTGTCAGTCTTTGTAGCTTTCCCGTACGTCTTTGCAAATTTACCAATAGTCCTTGACAGCACGCGTTGTTATTCCCAATCCACGCTGCTTTTCGTAATGCTTTTGGATCTGGCAAAGCCACTGCAACGCTTTTGGATCTGGCAAAGCCACTGCAACCCTTCCACCTCTTGGTCCTGAGGGAGAAGTAAGAATTTGAAGGACTGACTGCCACATAGAAGCTCACTGTTACAACTGTCCAAAACTGGTTGTCTCTGACGATTATTTTCTTGACAGCCATTTCGCCAACTGATTCTTCGATGTGCGTGATTGCTAAGGCAATCTCATTCGCACCTTAAGGGCCAGCAATGGAAGTATCAAAGGCAATACCCCGTTCCGAAGACAAACGCACATCCTTCTTAGGAAACTGACGGGCAGGTTTCCCCTCGCACCAACGCTCAGGGGCGGTAGTGCCTCATGAACCACGCCGCCTAGCTTATCGTCTTTGCCCAGACTGACATTCGACTTGCGAGTACGACTGTAATTAAATAAGAACTTCAAACCCTCAGAAACCACCCTCCCCTCCACACAAGCCCACGCCGCACACAACAAAAGGTTAGTCACCCTTCCAACAGAGGGTGGCCTTTGGCAGGAAGCTCTGTGAAACTCACTCGCCGTGGCGCATATGGATTCGGGGGTGAATGCTTTCCACACACACACCCACGTCCACAAATGGCAAACAGCAGCCGACACCAACCCCGTCACTTTTGATCTCCACCGATGCAAGGTAGCCAACCCCTTAAAACCATTCTGCCGCCGAATTATTAATGTTCTTCAATTTATTCCCTCTGCCATGTGAGTGTGTGTGAGCCAGTGAGTGAGTGTCCCAGGCCAGCAGTCCGGGTGAAGTGTGGATTTTACGGCAAAACAATGAAACGAACCGAGGCACAGTGGACGACACTTCCTGACGTGACGTTGATAAAAAACGTGTTTGATCTCCTTCACGTCCTGACCGACCGACCGGCCAGCCAGCTGCGTAGGTGGGTGGGGAACAGTTTTTATGTTCGTGGCAACCTTTCTGTTTATGTGTGCGGTAAAGGGGCCTCGACCGACGAGATGATCAACAAAAACGAAAAGCGGCAGCAGCGCCATGAAGAAAAACAAATCGACATTAAGGGCGAACTGGAAGGGATGAAGTGGTTACATCGTAAAACCCCAGCGAAAGGGAAAACAAAGAAAACTGAACCGTAATCGCATTCAGTGTGAACGCGTCGGCCCTTATTTGATGGATGGCCACTGCAAATGAAGTTATGAGTCATAAAACCGAATGAACGGACGGAACGGAATTTTTCCCCTTAGGCTGCAGAAAACGCGCCACACAGATGGTGCTGGAGAAGTGATACAATCGGCAGGCGCTCAGAATTGAGCTCGTTTAGGAGCGACGGAACGATGTTTTTGACTCCTGTCACGCGCTGCTGATGGACTTTTGAGTGCTCTTCTCCGCTCCGCCACGACTGGTGATGGCGGTCAAATTTGGATGACTCTGGGGAGCAGTTTGGACGGATAGGTTGTCAGCTTTTTTTTTTCAAATGAATCCATTTCTTTACATTCCCCCGGCAACCAGCTAATTTGTGGTAAAAGCACCCCGTCAACCGCAGGCTTTCACCTCATTGGACCCAAACCATGAGTCCTTTCCTCCCCGAATTGCCGCCATTAGGTGTGCCAAACAGACCGACAATCAATTATGAAAACCAGAATCTGTAGCCCTTCAATCGCAAGCCGCTTTCCCACATTCGGTCATTCGTGACAGATGCCGCAATTGCCTCCCCAGGAGGTTGAGTGATAAATTATCCTCATCACCAACCGAAAAGGAATCAACTCCTCGACGAAGGAGTAACTAACCAATTAAGACCCGAACCATAGCGACTCCACAATTCATCTCAATTTACCGCAACTCCATTAGGGGCTGCATGGGCGCTTCCGCCCACCACCGCCCTCGCCAATTGAATTGCCGTCCATACAGCATATTCGGATCTGAGTCCCCGAGGGTGACCATTTTGTCGGCGACACTGTTCGACAAATGGGGCAAGTAGGGTTCCGCGAGGAGTTAATTAAAAATTTCCACACGACAGCGACGCAGTCTGCACGGATTCTCTCGTCTCACGTCTGTCGTCGGTCGTCAGTTGTCAGGCAGGAGCTCCGCACTTGGAATTAACTGCCGTGACGTGTTGACGATGCAGCGTGTGTACCTAATTACCGACGGTCCTGTCGCATCTGTAACGAGGATCTGGCACTTGGTCTACTTAGGTATGCTCGGGACGGCTTTGAATGCTCATCTCGCTGGATGTGCGACAGATAATCAATTGTCAGGAATCCAGCGTTGGCCCGTAAAGCGCCCAGTCAGCTGGGATGCCGCATCGAGGTGTGATGGGAGGGGAGGAGCGGGAAAGAAGTAAAGTCGAACAATCCGAATGTGAAACTGCAGCTGTGCTGCTAAGGACACTCACTTCACTGGAAGAGCACTTCGACGATAATCGGATTTTCAGGATTCCCACGTTTCCTGTGAGATCATGCAGTTGCCTGTCACTTGACTTGGTTGTATCGAGGGCTGTGTGAATGCCCGAAATTGAAAATGGCACGATGCACATTTTTTGTCAGCATGAAGGTCCGCAGGATAGGAGTCGGCTTGTTATGCTGCGGACTTCATAACAGGCGCAAGTCTTGATAGGGCTGCCCGAGGGGATGGAATTGATAATCCATGCATGGGGAGTGTGCTCCGGGGTAATTAAATTTTTTGATGACATTTTCAACTCCTTCGAAGTGTCCTTAATTCCCATCAACATGTCATCACCACTGAATCGCCTGAACTGCCACTCCCTGGAGATCCTGCAGCCCATTCCACTTTCAATGGCTCCCTTCTGGCTCTCTTCTGGCCCTCTTTTGACCCTCTTCTGGCCCTCTTCTGGCCCTCTTCTGGCCCCTTCTTGCCCCCTTGATGACCTTAAGAAAATGACAAGTGACAGAAACGAGAATAGATTGTTGCCATCGTCGGCTGTCCACCGAATGGCAGCTAATCTACTTAACGCCACAAATGAGTGAGTAGACTGGTCGAAGGACAGGACGCACAACGCACAGGAAAGGCGCGTAGGGCCACCCATCGGGGCAGCAGGGCAGAGGGGTAATTTTGTTATTTCATGCTGAGATATTCTCGCCCTCGGGTGCGTTTGTCTCGCATTGCCATTAGTGAGAGGACAGGAGGGAAGGGACATTTGATGCCAAAATAATTAGTCGCTTCGGGGCAGAGAGCACGGCTGGGGATGGGAATCACTTAGCATTTAAGGAATACCTGTGGGCAGTCATGTCAGACTTTTGTTTTTTTTTTTTTTCTTGAGGAATGAGTGGGAGGTCGCTTGGTTTTGTTTTCGTTGCTGATAATGGGTGAGGGTTGACGATGGTTGTCAGGCGGAGTGGCAGTACGTTGTGTTCGTTTCTTATGACTCCTGCAGAAATATTGGACAGGGGGGGAGTTCATCAATTAATTTGTTACTGACGACAACACATAAGAGAATAATGTAAAGGAGTGAGGAAGCTCAAGTTACCTTCTCTTGAATGAAGGGATGACATGCTTTTAGGCGTTCTTGAGAAACATTTGTGCCAAAATTTAAATTTCGATCACTTGTGAAGCTGTACACAAGCAAAAAAAGAAGATTTTTGACCAAATTCAAATGTAAACGATCTTAGCCGAAATTCAAGAAAAGCAAAAGGGTTAAAAAATCAAATGTTTTATTTCGATTTGGCCAAAATTTAGGTCACTTAGACATTAACACAAAATTACCAGGACTCGGAGTCTACAATTAGCGTTCTTACTGCTGTCCGATAACTAGATTTTAAGTGGACAGTTTTGTCATCTTCTGTTGGTCCAAAATACATTTCTGAACTTGAAATTAAGTTGTTCCAAATTTAAAAAGCTACTTTTGTAATCTGACTGAAAATTAACTTTAACCTTAAATTTTTTTAAATAGTGTAACAACCCTGTTCCTATGAACTGATCACAGAAACAAGATATCAGCTCTGATTGATGACAGTTGATCTTAAAAAAAAAAAAAAAAACAAAAAAAAATTGATGTGGATACTTTTGTTCTCAGTGATTTGAAGGAAATAAAGAGTTCGGCTTTTAATTTGGTGATAGTTTCATTTAAGTTTCTTAAGATAACCCACAGGAGGAAACCCCAAAGTTTTACTACAATACTAATACGCGATCAATAATTGTATAAATTGAATTCTTATTTAATTCACGATGTTGTTTGGTCACATATCGGAAAATCCAAAATTTGGGTCAACCCAACAGCCAGAAGGAAAAAAATTCAATTTTTACGGGATTACAAGTTCTGGCATATAATTTCGATAGCCTGTATAGACTATTTAGTCATTAATATGGAAGCTTTAATGTGGTCAAAAGATTGACCTCAGTACAGTTAAGAGGGAAGTTTGGGACGATTCAAACAAAAGCCAAAATCTAAACACTTACCAGATATACCCATATGAAGTGAGCGTCAAGATACAAATGTCTCGATAGGGAACATTTGTTGTGAACGAGCCCTTATTCTTTTTTGTTTGTTTACTATTACATCTGTGAAAAATATTTAGTATACATCAATTCATTGAACAGACAACATAATATTTTTTCATCGTGTTAAAAATGTCGAATTTCGTACCAGAAAGTGATGATTTGCAGAAAGCATTAACTTTTTGTTTTCATTTGAAGAAAAGTGATGCAGAGTCGCATCGAATGCTTGTCGAGGCATATGGTGATCATGCTCTATCAGAAGCAACATGCAATAGATGGTTTCAACGGCTCAGAAATAATAATTTTGATGTGAGAAATGAAGAACGTGAAAGACCACCAAACGAGTTTGAAGACGCCGGATTGCAAACGATATTGGATGGAGATGACACTTTGAGTCAAAAGCAAATAGCAGCAATGTTAAATGTTGCATAACAAACAATTTCTGACAGTTTGAAGGCTATGGGACAGATCCAAGAGTGTGGAAAATGGGTGCCACATGAATTGAATGAACAGATGGAAAACCGAAAAAAACTTTTGAAATTTTGCTTCAAAGACACGAAAGAAAATCGGGTTTGCATCGGATTGTTACTGGCGATGAAAAATGGATTTATTTTAAGAATTTCTAAATCGAAAAATCTGGGACAGTTATCAACATCGACTGCAAAACCAGATCGATTCAGCAAGAAGACAATGCTGTGTGTTTGGTGGGACCAGAACGGTATGCTGTACCACGAACTCCTGAAACCTGGTAAAACCGTTAATACTGATCGCTTCCGACAACAAATGATCAATTTGAACCATGCATTGATCGAGAAACGACCAGAATGGGGCAGAAAACACGGCAAGGTAATTTTGCTCCATGACAATGCACCTGCACACAAAGTAAAACCGGTTCAGGATACAATCAAAACACTTGGCTGGGAGCAGCAACCCCACCGCCATATTCACCAGACTTGGCTCCTTCCGATCACCATTTGTTTTCATCGATGGTACACGCATTGGCTGAGCAACACTTTGATTCCTACGAGTAGGTCGAAAATTGGGTGTCTGATTGGTTTGCTTTAAAAGACGAGCAATTTTATTGGCGTGGTATTCAAAAAGGTGGTCAAAATGTGTAGAAAACAATGGCCAATACTTTGAATAAAATGTTTTTACTTTCCCATTAATAATTAGTGTCTTATTTTCAAAAAATTTGCCGGTATACCTGGTATGTTAAAGTGGGTACAGACGCAAGGTGACAAAAGTCGTGAAATGATAAATGTTCTGATTTCTCCAAAATCTTCAATTTTTATTTAATCCGAAAAAAGCAATATGGAGAAGCCATAATTTCAAAAGACCACACTTTCACGTCTCAAATTCTCCGACTGAAACTCGAAAGCTTGGTATCAAAATGTGTAAAATGCCCAATTAACCTTAATCTTCAAAATCTTTCGAAATATTTAAAATTTCGAAAGTCAAAATTCTGAAGGTACAAATTGTTCAAAATCAAATGCCAATGAGTGGAAAATATCACTGAAAGTCAACATCTCAAAATATCAATATTCAAACAGATGAGTCAATAAGTCCTGGGACATATAGGGGGCGCCACTAACAAAAATTATTAATTAAATGTTACTTTTTTTTGTTAGCGGCGCCCCCTAAATGTCTCGGGACTGAAAAATCGAAATCCTTAAACAGCCAAGGTTAAGAAAAGCCAAAGTCCCAAAATTTCCCCAGTCCAACGTCCCATACTTGTCATCAAGTGCAATGATTTCCTTATCGCAGAGAAGTTCGGAAACATCAGATTTTACGACCAGCGCTTACTATAAAAAAAATACACGAATGGAGTACAAACGTTTTCGCATGAACTGAGTCCCCCCTCGTTGTGTGACACAATCAACAAGTAAAAACAAAAGGAACAAAATAAAATCGAAACTACAGTTCAAAAAGCAATTCCGTTGTTGAACAAAAACAAAACCCCAGAGACCACACATCGAAATCTGCTAAAGGCTTTATCTAAAAGCACCTCCATCCGCAATATTGTGTCTGGGCAAGGTAAACACCGTGTGGACGATCTCTCAACGGACAAGTAACCCAATAAATCCAGCAAGCGTTAAGCGTGCAAAAACCACACACACACGCACAAAAAAATGAACAAAAAAACTTTTACGATTGTGTGCCAATATATCAGCGCACGAGAAAGAGAAAAAAAAGAGCCAATGCATACCAAACTGTCTCGTAGAGAGTGCGAAATAAAAACTGCAATGCACCCGCTGAGGAGCATGGAAATTCGCATTCCACAGAATTCGTTTTGTGCTCCTCTCTTTGGCAAGCAGCTCCCTCACTTATCGCTTTGTGCGCGTCTGTGGTTCGTGTATTTGCTTTGTTAACAGTCATTCGCGCCAGCAACAAGGAAAATTCATTTATGTCGAGTGTGGATGTATCCTCGCGAATATTTTCCTTTGCCAGGCATTCGAGTTTAGTGGATTTTTCATATCGTTCCGAATTTCGTGAATCTCTTCTCTTTTTTTTATGCAAAGCTGAAATTTGGAAAAGAACTTTAACGGGGAATTTTAATTCGAGGCTTGCGTGAGGATATTGTGTTCGGAATGTCTGCGAAATTGTGTTTTGTTAGGCATTTGATGGGGAATCGTGTGCAGTTTTGTGGGGAGGAATGTTTGTTTGATGGGGAGGCAGCATCTGAAATTTCTTTTAAATTGTTCGAATGGGAAAATCAGAAAAGTTCTCCTTTTGCCGGAGGAGTTGGAATTTCTTCAAAATTTCCGATTGCCACTGGCACATTCAAAGTCAGAACCAGAGGACAAGTTTTAGATCGAGTTGCGCAATCGAATGTGGGGGTCCCGGTCCCAGTCCCAGTCCCAGCCCCAGCCCCAGTCCCAGTCCCAGTCCAAGTCCCAGTCCCAGTCCCAGTCCCAGTCCCAGTCCCAGTCCCAGTCCCAGTCCCAGTCCCAGTCCCAGTCCCAGTCCCAGTCCCAGTCCCAGTCCCAGTCCCAGTCCCAGTCCCAGTCCCAGTCCCAGTCCCAGTCCCAGTCCCAGTCCCAGTCCCAGTCCCAGTCCCAGTCCCAGTCCCAGTCCCAGTCCCAGTCCCAGTCCCAGTCTCAGTCCCAGTCCCAGTCCCAGTCCCAGTCCCAGTCCCAGTCCCAGTCCCAGTCCCAGTCCCAGTCCCAGTCCCAGTCCCAGTCCCAGTCCCAGTCCCAGTCCCAGTCCCAGTCCCAGTCCCAGTCCCAGTCCCAGTCCCAGTCCCAGTCCCAGTCCCAGTCCCAGTCCCAGTCCCAGTCCCAGTCCCAGTCCCAGTCCCAGTCCCAGTCCCAGTCCCAGTCCCAGTCCCAGTCCCAGTCCCAGTCCCAGTCCCAGTCCCAGTCCCAGTCCCAGTCCCAGTCCCAGTCCCAGTCCCAGTCCCAGTCCCAGTCCCAGTCCCAGTCCCAGTCCCAGTCCCAGTCCCAGTCCCAGTCCCAGTCCCAGTCCCAGTCCCAGTCCCAGTCCCAGTCCCAGTCCCAGTCCCAGTCCCAGTCCCAGTCCCAGTCCCAGTCCCAGTCCCAGTCCCAGTCCCAGTCCCAGTCCCAGTCCCAGTCCCAGTCCCAGTCCCAGTCCCAGTCCCAGTCCCAGTCCCAGTCCCAGTCCCAGTCCCAGTCCCAGTCCCAGTCCCAGTCCCAGTCCCAGTCCCAGTCCCAGTCCCAGTCCTGGAACACTTACAGTCTTCTTGTGTGTCGCTACTCTGTCAAACATATCTCGACAATACGAAGAGCTGAAGGAGTTTATAAGCATTCCTCATTCCAATTCGCCTGAAACCCCCTAATTATGCTCAGGAGTGGAGAAGTCACTTCTTCAAGACATTCGTAATAACAATATGTTAAAAGTCTCCCAGAAATTAACTCAATCTCCGCTTCAAGAAGGTTCATGTGTATCGATATGGAAACAAACAGGAGATGAGTACTTTCTGTGCGGCCTTTGTCCCAGAATTCAGGCAGTCCTTGGATCTCGCACAGTGTCAAACAAGCTGACAGTGCCCCTCCTTTCATAGTCATACTTCAAGACCATCTTCTCTCTCCTCCCCCACCCCTGCCGGACACATTCTTTTCGCCTCCAATTCGAAAGCGATCAATTCAAATCCAATCTTGTTCCCATACCCTCTCTCTCACCCACTGACAGCCGACGAGAAAGAACACAAACACAAGTGTCGTCAAACTCCACTTAACTCAATCACAAACGACGACAATCCCCATGTCCCCCCATCGACACAATCGACTCCTCCACCGCGGCATTCCATTCCACATCCGAATCACGAACTAAATTTGTGAAAAACTTCCCGATAAATCGTCTCAGGACCTTCCCGCTACAACCGAATGAGTGTAAATACACTCGAGTCCGCATTGTGTGTGACATCGGGAGGGGAATTCCTTTTGGAATTCATTCGCCGAACGCCACCGTCGTCGAGAAGCGAAATCAATTTCTTCAATCCCTCTTATCCATTTCGCACTAGCACCGCGCACCTTCCCCCCACTCTGACGGCGTTTTTCTTTGCTCTTAAGGAGATCCTTATCATTAATCCACATGATTCTGGCTTTTGTCGGAAGCGAAAGGGACCTGCAAACACCGAGATATGGGCATATCCTGCAGCACGACCACGTATAGCCGGCACGACGACCCACGCTCACATGTGGATCGACGTCTCGACGGCCGGGCGCATGGACTACGACGACGACGTTTGAATGGATGAACGAGTATTGGAGAAGTGTGTAGAGGTACTCGAAGGATTGCAAATTGCTCTTGTGAGTCGCACCAGGAAGGGGCGGAGGGTCTTTATGATGGGATACGTGATCAATATTGATTTTAGGAATTAGAGCCAGATGCGAGGGTATATTGGTAGTTAAACGTTCGGTTTGCCAGCACGGCGGCGGAGGGCATTGCCGTTGTTAACTGAAGTGCGTAAGGATCTGCACACACCCACGCACCACGTGAGTCACGGAGAAAGGACGAGGTGAGAGATATTTCAGTCGGCAGGATGTGTTTTGAAAAGTTGATCCGATGCGAGAACGCTTTGTTGCTTTGTGCTATGGGTTCAAATTGAATTGATTCAGTGGGAGCCGGGCGAGCCGCAGTCCTGTCGACGACGACACATAGAACAAGCGAAGAAAGCCGCCAGAATCATCCAATAAGCTTAAGAGGATTTTTATTATCCCCTTCCCAGCGCATGGGGGTGCCTGCAATGCCATAGAGTGGGTGGCGGATGCTCTCTGCTCTTTAGTGAGTAGTGTTGGGTTGCGAGGGGCAGGCGAAAAATTGATTTAGGACCTAAGCGAGGTTGCGTTTGACGCACAAGTGCCTCTCAAGAGGGATTGTCTGAATTTCAAGACCAAGATAGAGTTTAAGTTGCGGAAAAGAAATGTGGGAGGTGCTTAAGCGTTGTTAAGGTCGATGTCGTAGAAGCGAACCGAACTGAGGTATGAAGTGTTGCGCGGTAATTGCATGTGTAGGCGGTGTCAGGGATTACCGAGCGCAGATTTCAGTTTGATTCCCATGGCTTATAGATTGGGTTGAGTCGGCTTTTTATGAACCCATTCGCCAGTGCATTGTTGTACTTTTTTTTTCAACAAATCGAGCTTTTAATGAAAAATGAGGATTAAGGCTGAGTGAGCAAATATTTGTTTCTTCCTCGGTGTTAACTAATTCTAATCACTAATTGGATTTCTGAGAAGAAGCTGCATTACTTCTCCGTTGAAGAGCATACAAAATAGGCGGCAGACTAGAAGGCTGTGGACTTCTGGAATAAATTTTTTCCAATTGTCGAGGGGAAGCATTTCACAGCATATCATTGCCGGGGCGCTAATCAAATGCGCTCTCAACATCCGGACCCTGGGAATTGTTATAAACTTCACTCGATAAAGTTTTTTGGGAAAGGACTTGGCCGCCGTGGCGTAGTGGGTAGAGTGCGACGGTCACATGCCGAAGGGTCTAGGTTCGATTCCCGGCTGAACACTTCGAATTTTTCACGGCACCACCTCTTTCGAGCTGCTGACAACACTCAAAGAGTAATAACTGTCTAAGAAAGCTTCTCAAATTTCGCCCTTCGGAGTCGGCAAAAAACTGTAGGTCCCTTCTACTCGTGAGAGAACAGTAGCGCGCACGACACGAGTAGTTGATGAGCAAGCTACGCCGTGGTCCCCCTGTGGACTGTCGCGTTAACAATTATTATTATTATTACTCAATATCTGATCAAAGTCGATCTCCCACTCAAGTGCTCAAATTTGACCAAAGTGCGTTCTAAGGACCTATTGACAACAAGACGCTGTTACCAAACAAAACCTAATCTGAAATATACTCTCAGCGTATTTAAGGTTTTAGGTATATGGTGCTGCATGAGTGGGAAAAAATTGTTTGAGGTGCTCAGTCCAGGAAGCGAACCTGAGACCTTTGGCGTGTGAGTGTCACACTCTACCCACTACGCCCCCGCGGCCACATATGATATTCCCTTACCACCTGGAAAAAGAAGACCAATCGTGTAAATACTTCCGGAACTTTGAACAGGACTTTAAGTCTTATCCCTCTCTAAGGCTGTAGTGCTACACAGCCCGCGGTGGACCTGGGTCTAAGCAAATATGCTTCTCCAGCCAGTTCATGCCTGCAGGCTACTTTCAGGTGCGTTCTCGAAGTTGATTTGGCTCCTTCTCCACTTGTGTATGCTACCTCAATCTAAGTCGTGCTCTGTTGCGTTGTCACCATAGCTCGGATTCGAAGACTTTTCGGGTCGGAGCAGTGGTAGCCATGCGTTCATTGTCATGAGACTCCATGTAAGAATTTTGGACGCCACTTTAGCGTTGTTTCCGAAGACACTTGAAAAGCCACATAGGTGTTGCCAATGCTTTTAATGATTACTTCACATCGGTAGTAAGCAATACACAGATAAATAATACGTACACGTAGTGTCCAAATTGTGATTTGCCTCATTTTTCAGGGACATGTCAAAGCTTAAGGAATGGTTTTTCATTTGTACGCTGGGATAGATGAATTGAAAATAATTCGAACATTGAGGAACTCAAATTCTTCTGGTTACGATGGTATAACAAATCGGGTCTGAAAAAATATCTCGTACCCTATAATCGATGTACTGGTACACATTATGAATATCAGTGTTTCTTATGGAGTTTTTCCAAACTCACCAAAATGCGCTGATGTTATACAATTGTTTAAGAGAGGTTCGGTCGAAGAATTAAGTAATTATCGGTCTATTTCTCTTTTGCCTACAATATACAGTCTTTGAAAACCTCATGAAAAACGGAATGATGAGTTTTCTGAACAAGACGAATTTTTCAGTTCATCCCAATTTTGATTCATGAAAGATAAATCTACAGAAGAAGCCCTTCTACGTTTTTGTTCACAAGAGTTCCATTATCTCGATACGCAGAAAAATACAGCAGGATTATTCAAAGATTGCGACGCTTACACGCCAAAGGGTCTAATTTCGAGAACCAGCTCAACACCGATTTTTCCAATATTTCACGGCACCACCTCTTTCGAGCTGCTGACAACACTCAAAGAGTAATAACTGTCTAAGAAAGCTTATCAAATTTCGCCGTTCGGAGTCGGCAAAAAACTGTAGGTCCCTTCTACTCGTGAAAGAACAGTAGCGCGCACAACACGAGTAGTTGAAGAGCGAGCTAGGCCCTGGTCCCCCTTTGGACTGTAGCGCCAACAATTGTTATTATTATTATTCAAAGATATAACCAAAGCATTTTAAATGGTTACCCATTAAATCCTATTAGTAGAAAATGGAAGAGGTTGCACTTAGAGGCTTTATGTATGACTAGTTCGAATAGTATGTAAGCAATAGAATCCAAAGAGTTAAGATTGGTGACATCAGAAGTGAGAAAAAGCTTCTAAATATTGGAGTACCTCAAGGATCCGTAATGGGTCCTATATTACGAAGGTTGCCTTTTATATTTCGGGAATGGGCAACCCTAGTGTTGCAATCTGTCAACTGCCAGTTCTATCGTAAAGTTTGACATTTGTGAGGTACTACGTACTCAGAACGTTTTGACATACGAGCGCCATTTGTGCTGTTTACAGCAACTTAAAGATTCATCTCGCCCAAAAAATGGAATTAATTCGTGAAAACGTTCGTGCAATTATTTTGTACAACTTTCGACGTGGATTAACTCAACAACAGTGCATCGATGAACTTAATTCAATTTTTGGCGATGAAGCTCCATCAAGGACCAATGTTTATCGATGTATGGTGAATTCAACCGAGTTCGTAGTTCACTCCAAGACGAATTTCGTGAAAGTCTTCCAAAATTGGTTGTTATTCCGGAAACCATTGATGCTGTGCGCTAACTGATCGTCAAGATCGATGCAAGATCGTCATGTGACCTATCGTTAGACTGAGACACCCTTTGGCATTAGTGAGACCAGCAAACATTCAATGTTGCATGAACATTTGACCGTCAAAAAATATTGTTCGCGTTGGATCCCACACAATTTGTCAATCGCTCAAAAAAAGCCTTGTGTCGATTGGTCCAAAGAAAATTCTCCAAAAATACGATCGCGGTACTTCAAAAAACGTCTATGACATCGTGACAAGTGATGAATCGTGGATTTACGCGTATGAGCGCGGAAGTAAACAGGAGTCGACTGTATGAGTGTTTCAAATTGAGCCAAATCCAACAAAAGTTGCTCGTGGACGAAGCACTTCCAAGCAATGGTTGCCTGTTTTTTCAGAAAAACTGCACATGTCGCGAGTGTACCACTAGAACAACGCAGAACAGTCAATTCTGAGTGGTACACAACCAGTTATTTGCCAGTTGTCTTCCAAGAAATCAGAAGAACCAACCGCCGAAGACGGATCACTCTTCACCACGACGATGCGAGCTCTCACACTTCGGCTCAAACAACTGCATTTTTGAGCACTCAAAACATCGATTTGATGAGTCATCCGCCGTATAGTCCTGACTTGGAACCGAATGACTTCTTTTTATTCCCGTACGAAAAAAAAGAAAATGAGAGGTCAACGTTTTTCGACACCTGAAGAAGCGGTTGATGCGTTCAGAATGCATGTTTCGGAGATACCTCAAAAACATTTGCCTCAGAGTGGCAAAAGTGCTTCGACAATTGCTTCAAACGTATGCAAAAGTAACTGCCTCGCACTTGGTCTAAAGAGGGAAAGCGAGTCTCGCCAATACCCAGCCATGGGTCTATCTCTTGTTGACATAGGAAGCAGGAAAGAACGATAAGCAGTAGGAGTGAGTGGTTGTCGAGTAAAGTTAATTAACAAAAGAAAAGTAAAACAAGAGCACAGTGAACATAGACATCAAAATTGGAGTTCATATTTTGAAAAACAATAACGCTATTTGCGATGATTAATATTTGCTTTTGTTCTCTAATCCGTATTTCTAATTTACATAAGTTTTTTTTTTCATTTACCATTTAAAGGATCGTTAACAGCATTCGCCGATGGTATGGGTTTTACTTATGGAACAAACAACACCCTAAATTTAGTGTGTGATATAAGTTTCGATCTTCACTGATTAAGGCTTTGGTTTGCAAAACATAATCTCATTATCGGCTCGAAGACAAAGCTTATGTGTTTTAATTTATTTTCACAGAACAGTGTTTTAGATAATATATTCTTCCATGCGCCAGAATGTCCAAGATTTAAATTATACAATTGTATGTGCAATAGTGACTCTTCGCAAAATACATTTAACAGCTTGGTAAGTTGTAGTGACAACTGCTTTCTTATTCAAACTGTCAATAAGTTTAAATATCTGGCTTACGATAGACTCAGGGATGGGTTGTGACAATCACACTGAAAGCTTAAAGAGATATTTTCGGGGGGTTCTTAGAGATTCCTATTTCTTGCGAAAGACCTGTTCTAGAGAGTTGATGTTGAAAATATATTATGCGATTTTTTAATCCAAACTAGAATACGGCATAATATGGGGAGAAAGGGCAGATGTGGGATTTGGTTTTACGCTATCACCTGCCCTTCAGCTTATATCGCGGAGTCCATTTTCCCAAGAGTCCTAGATAACGCAAGACGCTTTTGTTACCCCAGTACCTAAGATCATGCTTGAGGGACAATCATCCCACTTTGGTTTGATGCTAGGCATTCCTAAAACCCCTGTCGCTCTCTGGGTCGCAGTGCCCGGTTGAGAATGCAACTCCACCCTGAGCCGGGATAGTCCCCGAACCGCCTTGCCTTACCCCAGTACCTAAGATCATGCTTGAGGGACAATCATCTCACCTTGGTTTGATGCTAGGCATTCCTAGAACCCCTGTCGCTCTCTGGGTCGCAGTGCCCGGTTGAAAATGCAACTCCACCCTGAGCCGGGATAGTCCCCTAACCGCCTTGCCTAGCCCAGTGAACAACAACTAGACTAGTCAGCTCAGTACACTAATATCGTCTCTGTCAGCGATGTTGGGTGTTAAACCGCAACCGCGACTATACCAACCGTTCGGTCGGGCCAACGGCTCATTGGAGCCAACCGCCCGATCGTGCCAATAGCTCTGTCGGGCCAACGGCTCATTGGAGCCAACAGCTCGGGCGGGCCAACCGCTCGGTAGAACTGAAACCGAAGTTCCAGGGGCTCCTGACCTTCCGTGGCACTAGAATATTGTTTCTGGTCAAGCTGTCACTCTCAGTCAGGCTCGCTCAAAACCTGGGTCTGGTATCAATGTTTCCACAAAGGGGCCTACCGCTCGGTTAGGCTGAAACCGAAGTTCCAGGGGCTCCTGACCTACCGTGGCACCAGAATATTGCCTCTGGTCAAGCTGTCACTATCAGACAGGCTCGCTCAAAACCTGGGTCTGGTATAAGTGTTTCTACAAAGGGGCCTACCGCTCGGCCGGGCCAACCGCTCAGTCACTATCAGTCAGGCTCTCTCAAAACCTGGATCTGCTATCAATGTTTCCACAAAGGGGCCTACCGCTCGGTCAGGCTGAAACCGAATTTCCAGAAACTCCTGATGTCCCGTGCCCACAGAATATAGCCTCTGGTCAAGCTATTATTGCCAGTCAGGTTCCCCCAACACCTGGGTTTGCTCCCCGCCATCACGCCACAAGATGGTCTTTTCTCCACCAGTGTTTCCGTCGACACTGTAAATAGTATCACGGATGTCATTTTTGGAGAATGGGCAGCGAAAACCTTGAGAAAGTTGTAGACTTCCACTACAATGTACCGAAATCAATATCAAACACAGAATTATTCTTTTCAGCCGCTCAGTCTTTGAGCTCAAGCGGCGATGCGGCAGTGGCTCTGTAAAACATGAATGTTCCTGTCCTCCTTTATGATATTGAATGTTCCTGTCCCCGTTTATGACACAGAAATTGCAATGAGTGTTCTCCCAATCTCTTCATAAATTGCTTGGTCCGTTAGACATTGATGGCAACGATGAACTTTGAAAGCCTTAAAGTCGGCATTCGTCAAGTTAAAACAAATTTTCCCAATTTTACAGAGTTTTTCAGGCTTCAGTACTTTCGGTCAGCGCGTTTGCAAAAGCACGTAAACAAACGCTGGAACATCGCTGTTTCCGTGACTTTATTCGAAACATTGGATTCATAGGACTAAAAGAGAAACTGACAAATCCCAATTATCTGCTTACACGTAATCATATTTATTTGAAAAGTTATAATACTCCAACTGGATGAACACGATCAAAAACAGGACAAGGGCCTCTAGCATGGTCCAATAGTTCCTCAAGTCCAAGTCGACCATGCCGCACATTGTCACACGCACTCGGTCTGTTTTGAGCTGGAAAGTCACCGCTTCAACCTGACAATGAATTCGTCTCAATTTCGAACTTCAACCTTTGCCGTCACCAACTTACTCGTCTCTCCAATCGAACACAGCCAAATTGAAGCGGCGGAAAATTCTTCACGATTTGCCCCGCCTCGGCGCTGGCACTTTGCAGATCGTCGCACATATAGGCAAGCAAGAAGAACTCCAGCATGACGAGAAAAGCCGGCAAGCCGTACGAAACTATGTGCAGTATGATATATATGTCCAAGTACTTCCTAGTATACAATTCAAACGTCATCAAAAACAGCAGCATGACGTTCATCATAAAGTACATCAACATGATGAGGAACATGTCCACTTGATACGCGTCCTTGAACCGAAGCACCCAACGTCGCAGATGTGAGTGGGTGCGTGCGAAGTCCGCCAACTCCTTCTCCAGTTCCAACAGCCTGCGTTGTGATGTCGGAGTTGGGGGAAGGTCGTCGATGTTCGCCAACACTTGCGTTAAGTTTGAGTTCAGGATGCGGATGAGATGCGAGCAGAAGAGCAGGCCACTACCGAAAATGAACACAATTCCGTATGTTATGCTGTCCATCATGAAATCAAACGAGACGATAATAATGATGTGGGGCGGTACACCGTCGAACATTGTGTATAGTTTATAAAACTGCGTAACGAGAAGGAGCAGCAATAAGGCTACATGCAAAACGAAGAATGTAGCAGTCCGCTGAATAGCATGCCTGCCGCACCGCAGATGGACGACATCTCTCTGCCAAATCCGAAGGATTTCATTAAACACATCCGCCACGTTTTCCCGACGCGTCCACTGCATCATGAAGACCCAGAAGTAAACTAGTCTCACGATAGTGTCACTCCGGTCGTTATTGTATTCCATAAGAGTTTTGTTGGTAAGGTTTAGCAGAAAGACTAAATGAAGTGCAAGAGAAAAGACGTGCGCCTTCAGGGAATGCACGAGACGATGCGTTGTGGTGTCGTAGAGGTGCGTTGTGAGGCCGAAAATTAAGACGAAATAGAAGGTGCTCGCGATGGTAGTGTCCACAGACATTGCTTGAGAGCGGAACGCGACGTGTAGCTGCGCTAGAAGTTCAAAACTAATTGACTTCGCAAAGGCAACCCATCATAGTGATTGCCATTGGCTTGGGACCACTTCAATTAAATAGACAGCCAAGGCACGGAGCGTTTATTATGTTGCATTTCCCTGAGCACAGTTTGAGGCGGGGCCAAGTTTGAATTAACCTGTGTGCAGTTCCAAGCCGGAAACGACTAGGGACAAGAAATAACCAACTTAACACATTATTGCGCCATCTAGCCCAAACCTAACAACTCTCTATGCACCTTTCCATCAGTGATAACAGATCGCTCAATAAGTCTCTGGACATGTAGGGGGCGCCTCTAGCAGGAAAAATTAATATAAAATAAATAATTTTTGTTAGTGGCGCCCCCTACATGTCCCGCGAAACTAGCAAAAAAATTAATATAAAATATATAATTTATGTTTGTGGCGCCCCCTACATATCCCAAGACTTATTGGGCGATCTGTTATCACTGATGGGAAGGTGCACAGAGAGTTGTTAGGTTCGGTCTAGGGGACGCTGCTTTGAAGTCGAAGTCGAAGTCCAACGCCTTGGGCCGAAAGCTGAACTCTACGAAATGACAAGGAGCGAGAAATGTGAAACATCAAAGTCATAAGAGGTCCACTTAACAAGGCGTAGGTGCACATTTGGCAATATTGCAGACACTTTTGGCAAAGCCAGCTTCGAACAAGAAGTACGCATCTTATTAAGCCCTGGCTTCTCCTACTCTGTGTGGCAATGGAAGTGGTTGCTTAGGCGCCCACTGGGTCACTTCCATCGCACTTTGCGAATGGCTCCAGAGTACGCATCCCACTAAGCCCGGGCTTCTCCTACTCTGTGTGGCAATGGAAGTGGTTGCTTAGGCGGGTCACTTCCATCGCACTTTCCAAATGGCTCTAGTGTACGCATCCGTATAAGCCCTGGCTTCTCCTACTCATCGGCAATGGAAGTGGTCGCTTAGGCGGCCACTGGGTCACTTCCATCGCACTTTGCGAATGGCTCCAGAGTACGCATCCCACTAAGCCCGGACTTCTCCTACTCTGTGTGGCAATGGAAGTGGTTGCTTAGGCGGGTCACTTCCATCGCACTTTCCAAATGGCTCTAGTGTACGCATCCGTATAAGCCCTGGCTTCTCCTACTCATCGGCAATGGAAGTGGTCGCTTAGGCGGCCACTGGGTCACTTCCATCGCACTTTGCGAATGGCTCCAGAGTACGCATCCCACTAAGCCCGGGCTTCTCCTTCTCTGTGTGGCAATGGAAATAGTTGCTTAGGCGTCCACTGGGTCACTTCCATCGTACTTTCCGAATGGCTGCAGTGTCTTCCTATTTGAATCACCAGGAGCAGTCGTATGAGCATTCCGTATTATACCAAAAGCCCAAGCCTCACCAACCTTAAGTTGTTTGCGTCATAAACATTTGCTAGCATGCAGATAGACACAGGACGAAAGTCTCTATCAGCAAACGTGGACAGAGCAAAGTTTTGCAAATGTACGCGGAACCCCGAAGTCTGGAAAAGAGCAACACAACGAACGGAAACACCTTGAGGACTGCATTCTCCTCGGCTATCCCAGTTAATAGGATTGATGAAGAAGCAAAATTAAGCACAGAATCCGTCTTGGCAATAAAGCAATTCAGTAATGAACCTAGAAGGGACAACCATGCTCCGTGTGGTCGTACAGCCCAGAACTGCAGCACAGAGTCATGGATGATGACACTATAACACAGGACCATTGAGTGCATGTCTGAAGCGTATGTCTGTGTAGTGGCTCCGCTGATGGTGCCTAGAGGGGAAAATCCAACGACAAATTTTGCAGACCACACGGCGTCTTGAGACTGATAAATTGTCACCAGTTTCGTCACTGAAGTTGATCAATGAACTTGTCACACAATTGTGTGGATAATGGACAGCCGCAACAGAGGACGTCCAGAACTGAGCATCAAAGACCATCGGATAGTGACATTCTAAAGCACAACTAGAAGCTGCGAAGGGCCCTGGTCTATTCTTGACTTTACCGCCAAATAATTACATTTTCAAACTTAAAATACTCCGATATACAGTTACCTTCATACACGGCAGGCGCCTTTGGGGATAATATAATAGAGAGTTGTGAGGTTCGGGCTAGATAGCCCCGTTATGTATTAACCGCTGAATGCACACACCAGTCGGCGGATGTCTGAGAAGTCTCTTAGTCTTCTCAGAAGAACAGAAACTCGATAAATATCAAAGACAGCTGTTCACAATCTCTGAGGAATAGAATGATAATCACAGACACCAACCGCTGTAATGGTCGAATCATGTGCAGGCAAAATACTAAAGCGGTCGAATATCATTTTTGTTCAAAATTCGATTTTCGGTCAATTTAAAATTAATTGTAGTTGAAGGCCAAGTATTAGTTTCTCCGTTGAACCTAAATCTTGGCCTGTCGTTTTTCGATTTAAGGACACTCATTCGTGTGTGTGAGAGTACAAATTCGATTTGTATTCGATTTTTCTCCAAAAGTTGTTTAGAGGAAAAGACGTAAAGAAACAATGCTCCAAGAAGTGTGCACTTGATCCAGTCAAGCCTCCAATTCCTCTTCTTTAAACATTTTTTTATAATTGGCGCGCGCTAAAGGGATTCGTTATACCCCTAAGTGACTGGAATTAAGTCACAGCACGGGCCGAAGGTAGAGAGGAAGAAAGGCAAAGGAGGTACCGATGCACATTGGTTTTAAATGATTGTGATTGTGAAATGGGGGGCGGGGGGATGTTGGGCTGGGAAAAGCATTCCATATTCGTGTGATGCAGCTGAAGAACGAGTCTCTTAAACTAGTTGGGCTGGGAAGAGCATTCCATATTAGTGTGGTGCAGCCGAAGAACGAGTCTTTTAAACTTAAAATTTGACTGTACGTCCGAAGGTGGGTTTAAGGGTGAACGGGTAAGCATTCCTAGCGAGACGGGTATAGCGGATGAATTCTTAAAGGGGAGAAATGAAGCTGGCTAACTCGTTAAAGCATTTTTGTTGAAGAAGCGATAAAGTAGTGATAGAGACGCTACATTTCGTCGACGTTTTAGCGAGTCGATTGACTTCGCAGCATTATTATCACCAATAAGTTTCATCACTCGCTGTGGGATTCTATTTAGTAGGTGCAGAGAGGTCTTAGGTGCACCAGACCAAATAGGAGCGTTATACTCAAGCTTTGGGCGGATGTACTCCTTATATGTTGCCAGGTCAGAAGGGGTGAAACATTTCTTGCATCGCTTTAAGAAATATGTGTTCGTTCCAACTTAGTGCTGAGTTGATACACATACCGAGGATGGAAAGTCGTTCAGTTTCAACAACGCCTCAGCCACTCATAGAAAATATCAGGTTATTTTGAGATCCCTTGACAGTAGATAGCACTGAGTTTTGGAAGCATTCAATTCCATTCTATTCTTTTTAATAATAATTGTTGGCGCGACAGTCCACAGGGGGACCAGGGCCTAGCTTGCTCGCCAAGTACTAAATTTGTACGCGCTACTGTTCTCTTACGAGTAGAAGGAACCTACAGTTTTTTGCCGTCTCCGAACGGCGAAGTTTGAGAAGCTTTCTTAGACAGTTATTACTCTTTGAGTGTTGTCAGCAGCTCGAAAGAGGTGGTGCCGTGAAAAATTCGAGGTGATCAGCCGAGAATCGAACCTAGATCCTTCGGCGTGTGAGCGTCGCACTCTACCCACTACGCCACGGCATTTCTTTTTACCCCAATCAATTATGCTGTCAAGATCGGAATTTAATGAGCTTAGCATACGTTGACGTTCCAAGTCAATGGTCGAAGAGGAAGGACGAGAACCGAGGAACGAATATGAAAAGCTGAGGGTACTTCCATCAGCGAAGGAGTGAACTGAATTAGAAGTAACAAACAGGAGATCATTTATAAAAATGAGGAAGAGTGTCGGAGATAAAACGGAGCCCTGGGGAACACCAGCATTAATATGGTGAATATCAGACTTGAACCCATCCAATACAACTTGTATTGAACGGTTCGAAAGGTAATTTATAATCCATTGAAGAAAAGATTCATCGACCACCACAAGCACGCATGTTCGACAAGAGAGCCTGATGCCAGACTCTTTCAAATGCTTTTGAAATATTAAGCGCAACGATCTTGCTTTCTCCTACATTGCGCAAAGATTGGTTACTTTTAAGCCATTAAATCACCAGTGGGTCTGTTACTGTTGCGGAAGCCGTATTGTCGGTCATTAGGTAACCTCCAGGTTTCAAGAAATTTTATAAGCTGACAATTTATCAGCGTTTCCATGACCTTAGAAAGTAGGGACGTAAGTGCTATGGGTCGGTAGGAGGTGGTTGATGATTGTTCGCCCTTTTCAGGGACGGACTAGGCAAATGCTGTTTGCACTTAATCGAAAAGAGCCCTCAAGAGTAGAATAAAGGAAAAAGCTTACGCAGTTTTGCACACGTAGAAGAACACCTCTCCAGAAGAACGTGGAGGACATCATCCGGGCCAGCAAATTTGTGCACGTTTAGAACTTTTAGTACCTTAAGTACTCCTGCAACTGCACAAGTGCGAAAATTGACTTGTCCCATGGAAAAATGTACGCTCTCGAGTACAGGCGCGGACAAAGCCCAATCTGGAAGCGTTGAGCTGGCTGCAAAATGTGCAGCTATCAGATTTGCTCTGTCCAAAGAGCTGACAACTGGAAAGTCAATGCAAATGAGCGTTGGAATTGAAGACGAGGGAGAATTCTGTACCTTTCTTACGAATGACCAAAAGTTTTTCCTGCTCTTGGGACATTGAAGCACTTTTTGCCTAAACTGTTGATCATAGGAGAATTTAACACGTCCTATTTATGCTTTGCAATCATTTTGGGCCCTTTTGATTGAATCCCTGTTTTTTCTCAGAGGGATTGGCTGTGAAAGTTCAGAACCTCATTTCTCTGAACCTGATAGCCTCTTTGCAGCTCGAGTCATACCAAGCGTTTGTCTTAGGTTTGATACTCTTCACTCTATGAGGAATGAAGGATGTCACACAAGACAACATTATATTTGTAATCATATCAGCAACGTGGATACCGCACGTCACTATCAAGGAAGCATAGTGACAAGTTAAAATTCCTAAAAAACTTATTTTGGCCCCTCCAGTTGGCATTCTTGTGGTCTCCGTGGCGTAGTGGGTAGAGTGCGACGCTCACACGCCGAAGGGTCTAGGTTCGACTCCCAGTTCAACACCAATTTTTCTAATTTTTCACGGCACCACCTCTTTCGAGCTGCTGACAACACACAAAGAGTAATAACTGTCTAAGAAAGCTTCTCAAATTTTGCCGTTCGTAGTCGGCAAAAAACTGTAGGTCCCTTCTACTCGTGAGAGAACAGTAGCGCGCACAACACGAGTAATTGATAAGCAAGCTAGGCCCTGGTCCCCCTTTGGACTGTAGCGCCAACAATTATTATTATTAGTTGGCATTCTTGTAGAGCCAAACTGTTCTTTTAGAGCTTTGTTCTCTAATTGATTTCGGCGAGTATTGGAAATTTAGTATAATAATCGTATCAGCTGCGGCATCCACACCACTATCAGGGAATCATAGTACCCAGGAACTATTGGGCTGGCAATGACGCGGTTTGTCTTCGACGCTAAAATCATTACGTTCGAAGTGTGGAAACCGCTCTCTGAATAATTTATCGGTCTCAGCAGATTCATCATAAACTTCCACAACTTCGGCTGAACTTTTCTTTCAAATAAAATAGAAAATCAAAGCTTCCCACAAACGCTGTTTATGTAGGACAAGTGCGGACATATTCGAAGAGGCAAAAAGCAATGTTATTGGCTTCAACAGATAAATGTCACATTTTTCCAATGGCGTAGGCAATCGCTTCCAAGATCAGCAACAACATGCAGGTGGCGCCATCTTTTGAAAACGGACCGAATTAATTTACTAACTCGAAATAAATTTGGCGGTATTTCAGTCCACAAGGAACTAAAACCTACCATCCTCATCAACCATTTGAGAACCTACAGCTTATTGTCGATTTCAGAACGCCATCGTGTAAGATTTTTATTTTAGGAAAGTTGTGTAATCTGCGCCTCGTCTGAAAGTCAAATATTCTGCTTCCGTGTATTCGAGGCAAATGAAAGATCGATGGACGACCCATTTCATGGTCACTGCGGTTCCATAATTCTTCTTTTATTATTTATGATTCCATTGTATAAGTCAGGCTGAATAATGGAAGGCTTAAGTTCATAAGTGGAGAAGGCAGTTGTGCTTGGTACTTTCTTCGCATAAATTCACAGACAGGGTTAGTTCAACTAAACAACTATATTTAGGGCACATAGTCGACTATGTATTTTTTGTTAGTAACGCCTTCTACCAGGTGTACCAGTATGAAATGAGCTTTTTTTTGGAAATAAAACACTAAATATTAATGGGAAAGTAAAAACATTTTATTCAAAGTATTGGCCATTGTTTTCTACACATTTTGACCACCTTTCTGGCATTTTGTGAATACCACGCCAATAAAGTTGTTCGTCTTTAAAAGCAAACCAATCAGACACCCAATTTTCGACCTCCTCGTAGGAATCAAAGTGCTGCTCAGCCAATGCGTGTCCCATCGATGAAAACAAATAGTGATCGGAAGGAGCCAAGTCTGGTGAACATGGCGGTGAGGCTGCTGCTCCCAGCCAAGTGTTTTGATTGCATCCTAAACCGGTTTTACTTTGTGTACAGGTGCATTGTCATGGAGCAAAATTACCTTGCCGTGTTTTCTGCCCCATTCTGGTCGTTTCTCGATCAATGCATGGTTCAAATTGATCATTTGTTGTCGGTAGCGATCAGTATTAACGATTTCACCAGGTTTTCGCCAGGAGCTCGCGTTACAGCACAACTTTCTGGTCCCACCAAACACACAGCATTGTCTTCTTGCCGAATCGATCTGGTTTTGCAGTCGATGTTGATGGTTGTCCCAAATTTTTTCCATTTAGGATTCTTTAAACAAATCCATATTTCATCGCCAGTAACAATCCGATGCAAGACCGATTTTCTTTCGTGTCTTTGAAGCAAAATTTCACAAGTGTTTTTTCGGTTTTCCATCTGTCTTTCATTCAATTCATGTGGCACCCATTTTCCACACTTTTCGATCTTTCCCATAACATTTAAACGGTCGGAAATTGTTTGTTGTGCAACATTTAACATTGCTGCCATTTGCTTTTGACTCGAAGTGTCATCTCCATCCAATATCGTTTGCAATTCGGCGTCTTCAAACTTTTTTGGTGGTCTTCCACGTTCTTCATTTCTCACATCAAAATCATTATTTCTGAACCGTTGAAACCATCTTTTGCATGTTGCTTCTGATAGAGCATGATCACCATATGCCTCGATAAGCATTCAATGCGACTCTGCAGCACTTTTCTTCAAATGAAAACAAAAAATTAATGCTTTCCGCAAATTATCACTTTCTGGTACAAAATTCGACATTTTTAACAGGATGAAAAAATATGATGTTGTCTGTTCAATGACTTGATGTATACTAAATATTTTTCACAGATGTCATAGCAAACACAAAAAAAAAAAAAAAAAAAATAAGGGCTCTTTCACAACAAGTGTTCCCTAGCGAGACATTTGTATCTTGACGCTCACTTCATACGAGTAAACCTGGTATATGTCCCGGGATTTATTATGTGGTGCGTTAACATTCAATAAACTCGTCTAAAATTTCCCATCTGTCATGATCAGAGCAACATTTGTCCCAATGTGTATTACTCTCCTTACTCCATAAGGCCAGCATGGGCAGTTTGAATACCTCGGACTTCGATTTTGTATTCGCTGCTGTAAGCTTGATCGTAATTCTTGTAGTCATCGTGATTGCTGAACGGCGGAATTTAATGAACAGCAATACGAAAACACACCGAATCCAAACAGATAAGCATGAAAACGCCATAATCAAGGCGAATGTGACCTCTTCACGATGTCCATCTCGGCGGCCAGCGATTTCGATCTCTCACAGTTAGTTTGTAGGTGTTATATGGTTAAAACAGATTTCCTCGGGAATAATGATTCATTTGGCTGTTCGTCGATTGGATTTTTTGTTCATCTCAAGCTCGTGCCCAAAGTTCATGACTCTGTGTCCTAAGCAGAGCTATCGAAACCAAAGTCTGCACCACACAACCTAACCGCGATTCAAGGAAAATTCCTAGCCTCCCATTTTAGGGGCTCAGGTGCTCAACATCAATTCCACCAACAGGATGCACACTCCTTTTCTATCTCGTCCCCTCCTACACGCAATCAGACTTGTTGACGTCACTTTCCTCCTCCCCATTTGATTCCCAAGGAATCTACAACTGAATCCAACTGAAAAGCGAAACCAAAGCCAAAACGGATTCATTTCGATCCCAACCGCCCATCTGCAGATTGCAGTGCCACTGTGTGTCGTTCCGGTCCGTGATCTTGGTCAAAATAAAAACCATCCGATCTACCCAACCCACAAGTGCCAATTTTGAAATGCCCGCATACAGTCCATCAGTGTTCACTTGACTCACATCCCCCTCCTCCATCCCCCATCCAATTGCGATTCCGGGTCCGACAAGCGGACGGTTTAGCTGATGTGCACTTAGCTAATAAATTTCAAAAACTTTCTCCAGTCCTCACCCCCTGCTACCGCAACCGCATCGTGCCTGGCAACATATGTTCCTACACCGAGCGTATGAATGTTAAGTAGCTAAGCGGGATCCTATCGGCAGGAGTCGAAATCCTGCCAAATGGAAAAGTTTTTAATCAACTTTCAACAGCATGATGATCCTTAAACCGTTTCGTTGGACAAAAAACACGACACAGGACAGGGGCCCGTCATCGTCGGCCCACATCACCATGAGTAATCAAATCACAAAGGACGACCGAACGAGTGTTTGTTGCATGAAATGCGCAGAGAAAAACACGCCACCCAGTGCTGGGCGCCACCGCCACCGCGCCACAACCACCTGCTCATGAGTCATAGCTTTGAGTTTCAGAAAGTTTTCTCTCTCCCACTGTGTGTGTGTGGCAAAAAATGCCTGCTTGTGTGCGTGCGCCAGCATACCGGGAAACCAAAAACTGCTGGCCCACACCTTGCGTCTGGTTTTCGAGGAAAAACTTTACGACTCCCCTTCGACGTCACTTCTTGTTATTCTGCCGCGCTGCCGTGTCCTCCTGGCAGCCATCACTCGACTCCCCTGCAGACGAACTTCATTTTCTTCCCCCAAAACACACACCTACACAAACACAGCGAGAGAGGGAAAGAGAGAGAGAAAGACGAATGTGGCAACGTACACCAAGCAACAGAATGGCAGCAATTAAATTTCATATTCGTAGCAACAAATGCACATTCAGTCGGTCGGAGTTGGAGCGCACGTTCGAATGGAATCCATCGGGCGGTCGTCCTTCTGTTTGGATGTTGTGCTGGGCTGTTGCTGCTTCTCAAGCGATTGGACTGTGCTGCCGGTTTTGTTGGTTTTGCCGACAACGACGACGGCAACGACAATGACTGCCGCTGGCGTACATCTAATTCGGGGGACAGAATTATTGATTTTTCTCTGCACGCCCGAGGGTGAGTTTTACTACAAAACGTACGCTAGCACGCACACACTCGTGCCGAATCAATTGCATGGAGTAAGGAAATTGCCAGCGTAAACATACACTTCTGTCCGTTGCGGGACGGGGACCGGGTGCAGATGGAACAGCGTGGAAGTCGGCCTTTGTTTCGATGTGGGTGAAAGCAGCAGCGGCACGGGGCTGGGGCGGATTCCATTTGATTTTATTATTTCCATGTTCCCGGGGGAGGTTGTTTGTTTCCTCGATGCATTTTGGGGTGAAAACTGCTCGTCGAACAGTGGGGGCGAAAAGTGATGCGACGAGGAAGAGAGAAAGTGCTTTTTAAAGTGTTTCCTGGAAAGCACCTCACAAGTCGTTCTTTTTGAAAGTACACAATCTGACGGAAGTCGTCGCACGACAGTGCCCCCTACACTCCTCCTAGTCGACTATGGATTTTTTGTTAGTGGCGCCCCCTATTCCCGAAATAGTCGACTATGGATTTTTTGTTTGTGGCGCCCTCTATTCCCGCCATAGTCGACTATAGAATTTTTGTTAGTGGCGCCCAATATGTGTCTCGGGACTAGTTCAGCCAACTGTTATATTTGATGACAAAGAGTTTGTGTCTTTAGTGAAAATTGAAAAAATTTCAAAATTTATTGATCTTGCATCAAAGCTGTTGTTCACTGCATTCTGGGAGATTTTAAGAAGCTTTTTGGAATTCTGCTCACTTAGGGAACAGCTAATAGTCCTTGCGGTGTGTCGGCTATTGACTGAGTTTTTCAAATTGAATTTCTTGACTTCTCTCTAATATGGAAGGTCCCCAAAATGTCAAGAAGAATTTTAGTTTGCCATCAAGCTGATGGTCCATTCTGCTGGAGTAAGCAGAACTTGAAAACGTTGTGAAATGCCAAACTCATCTGCATCTTCTTATTTATTCACTTGCGAAGGCAGTTCGATGGCCTAGGAATGATTCACGAAACCAGATAGTGTCCTCTAAGCTCGAAACATTTGACTCAGCAATGCTCAGCTTCTTTGAGTCACCGACAAAGTACGATTTCCATATGTTTGAGTTGACATTCGAGGTGGATAGGTCAGGATAAACCTTCTGATTGATGCCCTATTCGCAGTACTATCCAGATTTGGCCCCGTATTAATTCCTTTAGTTTTCAAACTAAAGTCCCCTGCCGGGCAAGACTTTAAATCATCCATTGTTTGGACTTTAAATTTTTCCCGGCAGGTGATTCTTCTAAGTCACACAAGGTCATTTCTGGAGAATGTTGGACAAAACCCAGAAGGCTTATTTGACAAATTGCTCTTCGCCACATTTGAGGTAACACATCACTCAATAACTCCCGGGACTGACATATAGGGGGCCCAATAACACACAAATTTCTATTATTTTTAAGAAGTGCAAATATTTAAATGATACCCAACTTCATTTCAATCTGATTGCTACTGATTTTGTGATTTTTAAAACAATGCAGAAAACACAACTTCGTGTGTTGATTAAACACTGCTTTTTAATGGAAAAAAATATCGTGCAAACTCAGCAATTGCTTGAATATTACAGGGACTCTAATAATAATAATAATTGTTGGCGCGACAGTCCACAGGGGGACCAGAGCCTAGCTTGCTCATCAACTACTCGTGCTGTGCGCGCTACTGTTCTCTCACGAGTAGAAGGGACCTACAGTTTTTTGACGACTCCGAACGGCGTGTTGTCAGCAGCTCGAAAGAGGTGGTGCTGTGAAAAAATTCGAGTTATTCAGCCGGGAACCGAACCTAGACCCTTCGGCGTGTGAGCGTCGCACTCTACCCACTACGCCACGGCGGCCACAGGGACTCTGCACCATCAAAAACAGCTATTTATCGGCGATATGCTGTTTTTAAAAGTGGCCGTACAGATGCCAACGATGCCGAACGCTCGGGAAGGCCAATTGATTTGGTAACGAAGGTTGCCTTTTATATTTTGGAATTGGGCAATCTGGCAACTGCCAGCTCTATCGTAAGCTTTGACATTTTTGAGACTATACGTACCCAGAACGTTTTGACATTCGAACGCTTTTTTGTTTTGTTTACAGCAATTTAAAAGATTCATCTCGCCCAAAAAATGGAATTGAATCGTGAAAATTTTCTTACGATATTTTTTTTACAACTTTCGACGTGGATTAACTCAACAACAGTGCATCGATGAACTTAATTCAATTTGTGGCGATGAAGCTCCATCAGGGACCAGTGTTTATCGTTGGTATGGTGTATTCAACCGAGGTCGTAGTTCACTCCAAGACGAATTTCGTGAAGGTCGTCCAAAATCGGTTGTTGTTCCGGAACCCATGGATGCTGTGCAACAACTGATATTGCAAGATCGTCATGTGACCTATCGAGAGATTGAGACAACCTTAGGCATTATTGGGACCAGCATACATGCAATATTGCATGAACATTTGACCGTCAAAGTATTTGTTCGCGTTGGATCCCACACAATTGGTTCGCTCACAAAAAGAATCATGTCGATTGGTCGAAAGAAATGCTCCAAAAATACGATCACGATGGTTCGAAACACGTCATGGCATCCAGACAGATGATGAATCGTGGATTTACGCGTATGAGCCCGAAAGTAAACAGCAGTCGACTGTGTGGGTGTTTCAAATTGAGCCAAATCCAACAAAAGTTGCTCGCGGACGAAGCACTTCCAAGCAATGGTCGCCCCTTTTTTTGGAAAAACTGGACATGTCGCAACCGTACCACTAGAACTGCGAAGAACAGTCAAATCTGAGTGGTACACAACCAGTTGTTTGCCAGGAAAACCAACCGCAGAAGACGAATCACTCTTCACCACGACAATGCGAGCTCTCACACATCGGCTCAAACAACTGCATTTTTGAGCACTCAAAACATCGATTTGATGAGTCATCCGCCGTATAGTCCTTACTTGGAGCCGAATGACTTCTTTTTATTCCCGTACGTAAAAAATAAAGTGAGAGGTCAACGTTTTTCGACACCTGAAGAAGCGGTTGATGCGTTCTGAATTCATGTTTTGGGGATACCTCAATCAGAGTGGCAAAAGTGCTTCGACAATTGCTTCAAATGCATGCAAAAGTAACTGCCTCTCACTTGGGCTAACGGGGAAAGCGAGTCTCGCCAATACCCAGCCACGGGTCTATCTTTTGTTGACACAGGAAGCAGGAAAGAAAGCAGTAGGAGTGAGTGGTTGTCGAGTAAAGTGAAGTAAATTAACAAAAGAAAAGTAAAGCAAAAAGACTGTGAACATAGACATAAAAATTAGAGTTCATATTTCGAAAAACAATAACGCTATTTGCGATGATTAATATTTGTTTTTGTTCTCTAATCCCGAAATATTAAAGGCGACCCTCGTACAGCTGAAAATGTTAAAAAGTACACAAAATCTTTTTGGGAAAGCGCAGAGTGAAATTGCGTGAGATAACTTACATCTTAAGCATATCAGAAGGCACTATTTGTCATGAGCATTTGTCCATGAGAAAACTGTTTTCGAAATGGATGTCGTGCTTGTTCACAACGTATCTATGATTTTGAGAAGTGTTTAAAGCTATTTCGCCAGATAAACAGGACGCACAATGATCCAATTTAACGTGGATCAACCACTGCACTCCATAGTCAAATCGGCAGTCAGCGGAGTGGGCAGCAGTCGGTGAACCACACCCAAAGCATCCTAAACCTCAAAGGTCGGCTGGCAAGGTTATGACTTCCGTATTTTGGAAAGCGCACGGAATTTTATTCATCGACGATCTTAAGAAAGGCAAAAGGATCAGCAGCGAATACTAATAATACTTGTTGGCGATACAGTCCAGAGGGGGACCAAGACCTAGCTTGCTCATCAACTACTCGTGTTGTGCGCGCTACTGTTCTCTCACGAGTAGAAGGGACCTACAGAAACAAACGATCGCACATTCTCCTCCACTAAGGCAAGGCACAGCGTCACAAGTCGTGGGCTGCCGTGCCCAAATTGCACGAATTGGGCTTTGAATTGCTTCTGCACCCACCGTATTCTCCAGATCTGGCCTCCAACGACTTCTATCTCTTTTTTGACTTCAAAAAGATGATCGCCGGAAAAAAATATGGCTCGAATGAAGAAGTGATCACAGAAACTGAAACCTGTGTATGTTAAGTGCAAATATAAACCATTTCACAAAAAAGGTATCGAGGTGTTAGATTGTCATGAACAATTTACAAGTTTATGTGAATATTTGTACTTTGTAAAAGTAACACTTTTGTGGCTACTTGCTGCGCACAATAAAACAAAAGATAAGCACACTTTTTAAATTCAAATTTATTTTTTTTGTTTCAAATTTTACACAGGACAAAGGAAGCACTGAAAATGTAACTACGGCGTCTCACACAAGAATGTGGAAAAATTCCACAGATCAAATTGGAAACGGTTTTTGTTATCGGAAGAGTTTTACCAATCGAAATATAGAGGCGCTCGTGTGGTGTTGTGGTTCCCACACTTTTTTGTAAGTGGCGCCCCCTGTATGTCAATCCCGGAACTTATTGAGTGATGTGTTGAAATCATTCGCTGTTTCTTCTTTAAATTATGCCCAGCAGGGGATCCTTCCAAGTTTTGAAACAGAAAGAAGTTCCAAAGTACCAAATCTGAAAAATACTGCGAATGAAGCATTTACCAGAAGGTTTATTCTGACCTCGCCGCCTTGAATGTCAACTCAAATATATGGAAATCGTACTTTGTTGTCGATTCAAAGAAACTGAGCATCGCTGAGTCAAGTGTTTCGAGCTCAGAGCTCAGACTGTTTGGTTTAGTGATCCGTTCCTAGGCTGTCGAACTGCCTTCGTAAGTGAGGTGAATCCTTGTCCATTGCCATGGTGAAAGGGCACTTTTTAGATTACCAAACGGCCAAGGCTTTGAAGCTACTAGTTGTCGAATAGACACATAACCATTTTTCCCCTTCTCAGGCAGCCAAATTCCGTCTCATCTTATCTACTCCAAAACTGAGGTTGCAATCACCTAACGACGTATCAGACATTCGTCCAAGTCTAGAAAACACGTTCGCTGGCCTCGGTTTCGATCGGTTCATGCATAGTTTTTGGATGAATCCATAAGTGTTCGAAGGATTCGTATCTCTTCCTTGCCTTGGGATATTTGAACTCCCTTAAGAAAAAGAGCCGTCTTCCGTTGGTGATTCTGTGAATGTTTAGAAGTTGAATGAGTTACACAGGCCTCCTTGGCTTCGTCAAAACTTCTGGCCGATCAAATTGAGATCCCAATCCGCGTGTCATTTGAACTTACTGCCTTGACGGGCTTTACGATAGTCGTAGAAGACGGAAGACTAGACGCTTGGTAGCGAGCGAGGATTTGCAAAACCTGCGCCGTCGTAAGAATTAACTCCAAGCTGACCGGGCAAAGTAAACAAGACTGCTTCAGACACTAACAACGGTTGTCAACTCGAAGTTTCTGTATGAAACCACATTCACGTCGAAACGTCCACAAAAGGAGACCTAAGTGTGAGAATGACACAAATTTTCAGGTTCTCCTTAGCAGGGTATAGTCCCAGCAGGTACGTGCTTTCCAAAGCATCAAATTAAATCTCAGCAGATCGACAGGACGGCATAAAAAACATTTAAAAGCAAAATCGATCCACATCCTGAATCGCTACATTGCCAACGAGCAGACAAATTGGAGCCCGTTTCCACAAACACTCGGGACACATAAAATTCCAAGACCATCGCAACTTTAATAACTTTCGGCGAATGTTCCTGAGTCCCCCCGGCTGAAAAATGAAGCGAAAGTACATAAAACGAGCTTTTGGACGTAAGCATATTTCACTCATGCCATCGGTTTTCGAAACAACGCGCCTCAAGACCTTGAGGTCGTCAACAACAAACACCAAGACCGGAAGTTACACCGCACGCTGCGAGCAACTCTCCTAAAACACACACAAATACACATTGTCCTCGCCAGAGACCATCAAAAACCGATCGAATCTATTCAAAACGTTCAGAGTCCGCTGAATTGCCTCAACACCCTGGCAACGTATTGAAATCGGTGTCCTCAGCAACCCCCTCCCCCCCCTTCGCTGTTATCGACGAGAAAGCAAAATACAACAAATTCACCCTCAAATGCTGTCCTTGGTCCTAATCCAACGCGACGAATAATCCCGGCAGAAATATGTACACATATCCACCCCTAATGCAAATCCACACTCACACACCGACGACGCGCTGATGTGAGCCTGGCAAACAGAGACAACCGTTTCCATCCTGATGGCATGTCGTGCTCGTGCCGTATCGGTGGATGGCGTATTTTTTTTCGGGGGGAGGTTGCACTTTGCATCCCTTTGAGGGTTGATAATTCCCGGCGCCACTATGCCGTCGCATTCGTGTTGTGTTTGTGTTGCAGGAAAAGCAAAATCGACGACCCAGGGGGTGTTTTTGTTTGTGGAAATCAACCCTCCGTCGTCAGAGGGAAATCCAGAAAAAAAAAAAAAAAAACTAAGTTGGAAACTGGAAATGCCGGACAAAGAGGAGCTGCTGTTGTCGCCGCAGGCAACTGGGGGTGAATTGAACCGTGCGCGAGGAGGGAGAACAACTTCACGCATCGACAGCAAGGGCAAGAGCAAGAGCAAGGGAAAGCTGCCTGCCAGCCAGCCAGCCAGCCGCTGAGACGACATTGCGACGACGATGACGACGACAACAAGGATGGGGATGATTCCATATGAATGAAGCGCTGCGTGTCTTGTTTTTGTTGCCTGTCCTGTTCTGCTTCACGTTTTTCGTATTTTGGGGGTTGTTTTCACTATAAACCCATTAGGGTGCACCACACAGCGAATGAATGGGATTTCCTTCGTTCGTGTGTGCGTGTGTGTGAGAAAGCCTTGGAAAAATATTCATCGCGCGGCACAAGGAAATCACATTGCGAGACGGGCAACAAACTGTAAAGCGCGTGAAGTGTACAGTAGGTGCCGGCACAGTGGAGGCGTTCGATGGAAAAAAGGACACAGCGTCGTCTGTTTGATTAATAAGACCTGCTTGACCCCCAAGGAAATTAATAGGTGTGACGTGGGATTCTATGGAAAAACAACAGACAACAGACATCTGCGGAGGACATGACGCTGCTAACAAGGAAATACGAGCTCGTCCGTGCGGGTGAGGGTTTCGCCTCATCGGCAGCATCTGCTGACAGATGGTGACTAATGCATTTGTGAGCGCCAAGGGGTTTGGCTTGATGAATGACAGATGGGAGGACCCGGCACGTTTGAAACAAAAATTCTGACTGAGGTGATAAATCTGAATTATGAGGAGACGAAGAGGGGAAGCTGGAATGGATGGAGCCCCCCACAGAGGTCAGAAAGCCTTTAGCGAGTGAGTGGCACATCCATCACGTGTAAGTGATCGTGGGTAGCACTGGGGTGAAACTGAATACTCTCCGACTGTGTCGCGGTGGTGGTTGGACGGCGGAGATCTGAGGTGGCTGTCAAGGTGCCGGATCGGGTTTCGTTGACAACAGAGTTAGACATAAAACTCACAAGACTCCTCCCCGCAATCAAACAACGAAACCGTTAAATGCGAGAAAAACCGTGCCAAGCATTTATTTTCCTTAATTTGAATAGTGCACAAGTCCCGAAACATTTGAAGCAACTCCCTTCGAATCAATCGACGAGCTGTTTGTCGCGTACACCTCCTCGCCAGCGTAGAACTGCAGGCACGTCAGCGCGAAGTTCAGCACAATGTTGATGGCATAGTCAAAGGCGAACTGCTGATCCATGCGAAGGCCTCCGCACATCACCGAGCTCAATCCGTAAGCGTTCCTCTGAAACAGAGCCAACTCCACCTGTCAAGAGAGATCAGAATTTCACACGCGCCCACACCCCACCGTGACACTCAAACTCACCCCGCGGCGTTCCAGGTTCGGTCTCCTGTTGGAGATTGTCAGCAGGAGGGTGAGGAAGTCCTCCTCCGCGTGCAGCAAATCATCAGACAGCAGCCCGATGAGGTACGCGTCAAACGTGTACGACATGCAACCCGGAAAGCCCAAGCGATACAGCCAGATGAAAATGTGCCGCGCGGTCTTGGAGTACTTGAAGTAGAAGAGGGTCTTCAGGAAGATGTAGACCCCGCCGATGTCGAATATTGCACCGAATATGGTGTCTAGGTACACCATACTGAAGATCTGCTCTAGCTTCTGCTTCACGCAGTGCAGACGGTGCGAAAGCGCGATCAGCTCCCTGATGCTCAGCCGCAGCTTGTGGCGTTCGGTGCTGGAGGCAGTGGCCGCCAGTAGCTCGTTCATCTGAAGGTAGGCACTGGTGAGGAATAGCTGACAGTAGACGTGGCTGGCGAATATGAGCTCCGGTATGGCGCACCCGTAAATCCAGACGAAGTCACCGCACAGTGCAGTGATCATGAAATTCGTGAGGAAGCGAACTCTGAGGCGACAGCAAGTGATGCACAGCTTCATGAAGAGGATCTTGGCGAGGGCCGCGTCGACGTAAAGCCTTGCTTTGGTTTGCCGGTGGATGGCGTGATAAATGTCCGCCAGTTCGTTCAGTGTGGGCAGAAGAGTCCGCTCGAACCGAAGGTAATTGCACACATACAACAAGGCCGAGATGTACTCCTTGACCATGCGGTAGTCGTTGAGGAAATGATCTTGCGCCGCCACACTGCTGTGGCCGTACTCCACTGTACTCGTATGCAGATAAGCGGACAGCAGTTGGGTGAGGTATGTAAAGACCGAGAATCCATACAGGAGCCGCACCAGATTGTATATCACCGTCGAGAGGATACGTCTCACTCGGGACTGCTCGAATACTTTCGTGGAGTAGTTGAACTTGAAGGGCATCAGGCCGAGGACACTGAAGAACTTGTAAAGAAACTTCAAGTGGGACTCGAAGTAGAGGCTTTTGCGGAGCTGCTTATCCATGCTCAGCGTCGGAAGGAAAACGGACACTGCTCTGTGGTTCAGACGCCAGCACTGGAAGGAGAATAAATTTCGTTGATTGCGTTTTGCATATGCGCGTGCGGGAATCGATTACTTAAATGAGTGGATGTTTTAGTGGTTATTGGATAGGGGGGAGGGAGAGTGGAGTTCCTAATTTTTGGTTTGTGACGCACTGCGCTGAGTGATTGATTTTGGTGATAATACGAGCGAAGAGGCAAAGGCCAACTTCGTGAAGAAGAAGATGGAGAACTTCATCGGGGTCCTAGGCAGATATTCGTAAGTTTCGTGCAAGTTTCCATCGGAGTCGCTTCTTGGTTTGAATGGGTTTTCTTTAAGAATGCAGCAGTTTAAGTCGCTTTGGCCGTGCTTCGACGATAATGTGGATGCTGATAAAATTCTGAACAAGGAGCCACTAAATTCACTTTACAACTGGCCCTGGGAAGCAATATTGGCCTTTCCTGCGTCATTTTTGGATTTTTTCATTTTCCGCGTTAAAGTTCGTTCTGACAGCCAATACTGCCGCCTACGCTGCAATCTTTGGAATTTGGTCCAGCCAATATTAGCGCCTCCTCTGCGAATTTATAATTTTCATCCAGACGGATAATGTTGGCGCCTGCTCTGCGATCTTTGGATTTTGGTCCAGACAGCCAATATTAGCGCCTCCTCTGCGAATTTATAATTTTCATCCAGACGGATAATGTTGGCGCCTGCTCTGCGATCTTTGGATTTTGGTCCAGACAGCCAATATGGGCGCCTCCTCTGCGATCTTTGGATTTTGGTCCAGACAGCCAATATTGGCGCCTCCTCTGCGATCTTTGGATTTTGGTCCAGACAGACAATATTGGCGACACCTCTGCGAACTTTGGATTTTGGTCCACACAGCCAACAGTGGCGCCTTCCCTGCGAACTTTGGATTTTGGTCCAGACAGCCAATATTGGCGCCTCCTCTGCAAATTTTGAATTTTCATCCAGACGGCCAATATTGCCACCTCCTCTGCGATCTTTGGATTTTGGTCCAGACAGCCAATATTGGCAACACCTTTGCGAACTTTGGATTTTGGTCCAGACAGCCAATATTGGCGCCTCCTCTGCGAATTTTGAATTTTCATCCAGACGGCCAAAATGGCCACCTCCTCTGCGAATTTTGAATTTTGGCCCAGACAGCCAATATTGGCGCCTCCTCTGCAAATTTTGAATTTTCATCCAGACGGCCAATATTGCCACCTCCTCTGCGATCTTTGGATTTTGGTCCAGACAGCCAATATTGGCAACACCTTTGCGAACCTTGGATTTTGGTCCAGACAGCCAACATTGGCGCCTTCTCTGCGAACTTTGGATTTTGGTCCAGACAGCCAATATTGGCGACACCTCTGCGAACTTTGGATTTTGGTCCAGACAACCAGTATTGGCGACACCTCTGCGAACTTTGGATTTTGGTCCAGACAGCCAATATTGGCGCCTCCTCTGCGAATTTTGAATTTTCATCCAGACGGCCAAAATGGCCACCTCCTCTACGAATTTTGAATTTTGGCCCAGACAGCCAATATTGGCGCCTCTTCTGCGATCTTTGGATTTTGGTCCAGACAGCCAACAGTGGCGCCTTCTCTGCGAACTTTGGATTTTGGTCCAGACAGCCAATATTGGCGCCTCCTCTGCGAATTTTGAATTTTCATCCAGACGGCCAAAATGGCCACCTCCTCTGCGAATTTTGAATTTTGGCCCAGACAGCCAATATCGGCGCCTCCTCTGCAAATTTTGAATTTTCATCCAGACGGCCAATATTGCCACCTCCTCTGCGATCTTTGGATTTTGGTCCAGACAGCCAATATTGGCAACACCTTTGCGAACTTTGGATTTTGGTCCAGACAGCCAACATTGGCGCCTTCTCTGCGAACTTTGGATTTTGGTCCAGACAGCCAATATTGGCGACACCTCTGCGAACTTTGGATTTTGGTCCAGACAGCCAACAGTGGCGCCTTCTCTGCGAACTTTGGATTTTGGTCCAGACAGCCAATATTGGCGCCTCCTCTGCGAATTTTGAATTTTCATCCAGACGGCCAAAATGGCCACCTCCTCTGCGAATTTTGAATTGTCATCCACACGGGCAATGTTGGCGCCTGCTCTGCGATCTTTGGATTTTGGTCCAGACAGCTAATATTGGCGCCTCCTCTGCGATCTTTGGATTTTGGTCCAGACAGCCAATATTGGCGCCTCCTCTGCGAATTTATAATTTTCATCCAGACGGATAATGTTGGCGCCTGCTCTGCGATCTTTGGATTTTGGTCCTGACAGCCAATACTGGCGCCTCCTCTGCGATCTTTGGATTTTGGTCTAGATAGCCAACATTGGCGCCTTCTCTGCGAACTTTGGATTTTGGTCCAGACAGCCAACAGTGGCGCCTTCTCTGCGAACTTGGGATTTTGGTCCACACAGCCAATATTGGCGCCTCCTCTGCGAATTTTGAATTTTCATCCAGACGGCCAAAATGGCCACCTCCTCTGCGAATTTTGAATTTTGGTCCAGACAGCCAATTTTGGCGCCTTCTCTGCGAACTTTGGATTTTGGTCCAGACAGCAAATATTGGCGCCTCCTCTGCGATCTTTGGATTTTGGTCCAGATAGCCAATATTGGCGCCTTCTTTGCGAGCTTTGGATTTTGGTCCAGACAGCCAATATTGGCCACACTTTTGCGAACTTTGGATTTTGATCCAGACAGCCAATATTGGCGCCTCCTCTGTGATCTTTGGATTTTGGTCCAGACAGCCAATATTGGCGCCTCCTCTGCGAATTTATAATTTTCATCCAGACGGCCAATGTTGTCGCCTGCTCTGCGATCTTTGGATTTTGGTCCAGACAGCCAATATTGGCGTCTCCTCTGCGAACTTTGGATTTTGGTCCTGACAGCCAATACTGGCGCCTCCTCTGCGATCTTTGGATTTTGGTCCAGACAGCCAATATTGGCGTCTCCTCTGCGAACTTTGGATTTTGGTCCTGACAGCCAATATTGGCGCCTCCTCTGCGAACTTTGGATTTTGGTCCTGACAGCCAATACTGGCGCCACCTCTGCGAACTTTGGATTTTGGTCCTGACAGCCAATACTGGCGCCACCACTGCGAACTTTGGATTTTCGTCCTGACAGCCAATATTGGCGGCTCCTCTGCGAACTTTGGATTTTCACCCAAACAGCCAACATGGTCGCCTCCTCTGCGAACTTTGGATTTTGGTCCAGACAGCCAACAGTGGCGCCTTCTCTGCGAACTTGGGATTTTGGTCCACACAGCCAATATTGGCGCCTCCTCTGCGAATTTTGAATTTTCATCCAGACGGCCAAAATGGCCACCTCCTCTGCGAATTTTGAATTTTGGTCCAGACAGCCAATTTTGGCGCCTCCTATGCGAATTTTGAATTATCATCCACACGGCCAATGTTGGCGCCTGCTCTGCGATCTTTGGATTTTGGTCCAGACAGCCAATATTGGCGCCTCTTCTGCGATCTTTGGATTTTGGTCCAGACAGCCAATATTGGCGCCTCCTCTGCGATCTTTGGATTTTGGTCCAGATAGCCAATATTGGCGCCTCTTCTGCGATCTTTGGATTTTGGTCCAGACAGGCAATATTGGCGCCTCCTCTGCGAATTTTGAATTTTCATCCAGACGGTCAAAATGGCCACCTCCTCTGCGAATTTTGAATTTTGGTCCAGACAGCCAATTTTGGCGCCTCCTCTGCGAATTTTGAATTGTCATCCACACGGCCAATGTTGGCGCCTGCTCTGCGATCTTTGGATTTTGGTCCAGGCAGCCAATATTGGCGCCTCCTCTGCGAATTTATAATTTTCATCCAGACGGATAATGTTGGCGCCTGCTCTGCGATCTTTGGATTTTGGTCCAGACAGCCAATATTGGCGCCTCCTCTGCGATCTTTGGATTTTGGTCCAGACAGCCAACATTGGCGCCTTCTCTGCGAACTTTGGATTTTGGTCCAGACAGCCAATATTGGCGACACCTCTGCGAACTTTGGATTTTGGTCCAGACAGCCAACATTGGCGCCTTCTCTGCGAACTTTGGATTTTGGTCCAGACAGCCAATATTGGCGCCTCCTCTGCGAATTTTGAATTTTCATCCAGACGGCCAATGTTTGCGCCTGCTCTGCGATCTTTGGATTTTGGTCCAGACAGCCAATATTGGCGCCTCTTCTGCGATCTTTGGATTTTGGTCCAGACAGCCAATTTTAGCGCCTCCTCTGCGAATTTTGAATTGTCATCCACACGGCCAATGTTGGCGCCTGCTCTGCGATCTTTGGATTTTGGTCCAGGCAGCCAATATTGGCGCCTCCTCTGCGAATTTATAATTTTCATCCAGACGGATAATGTTGGCGCCTGCTCTGCGATCTTTGGATTTTGGTCCAGACAGCCAGTATTGGCGCCTCCTCTGCGATCTTTGGATTTTGGTCCAGACAGCCAATATTGGCGCCTCCTCTGCGAATTTATAATTTTCATCCAGACGGATAATGTTGGCGCCTCCTCTGCGATGTTTGGATTTTGGTCCAGACAGCCAATATTGGCGCCTCCTCTGCGATCTTTGGATTTTGGTCCAGACAGCCAATATTGGCGCCTCCTCTGCGATCTTTGGATTTTGGTCCAGATAGCCAATATTGGCGCCTCTTCTGCGATCTTTGGATTTTGGTCCAGACAGCCAATATTGGCGCCTCCTCTGCGAATTTTGAATTTTCATCCAGACGGTCAAAATGGCCACCTCCTCTGCGAATTTTGAATTTTGGTCCAGACAGCCAATTTTGGCGCCTCCTCTGCGAATTTTGAATTGTCATCCACACGGCCAATGTTGGCGCCTGCTCTGCGATCTTTGGATTTTGGTCCAGACAGCCAATATTGGCGCCTCTTCTGCGATCTTTGGATTTTGGTCCAGACAGCCAATATTGGCGCCTCCTCTGCGATCTTTGGATTTTGGTCCAGATAGCCAATATTGGCGCCTCTTCTGCGATCTTTGGATTTTGGTCCAGACAGCCAATATTGGCGCCTCCTCTGCGAATTTTGAATTTTCATCCAGACGGTCAAAATGGCCACCTCCTCTGCGAATTTTGAATTTTGGTCCAGACTGCCAATATTGCCGCCTCCTCTGCCTTCTTTCAATTTTTTACCTTCCGGGGAACGTGAATTTCTCGATTTTCAGCCCAAAGGGAAATAGCCCACCCAGTGAGCCCTAATTTCTTTACTCACTTTGACACCACGCCTCAAATGGCGTCTCATTACAATGACTGATTGCCGCAGTAAAGTGTTCACACCTAATGGCCAGTGAACTGAACTGACGAAGTAGTTTTCTGGTTTCCGTCGTGGCGCACGTTTCGCCCTACCCATGGACTTGTGCTGCAACCTGAGGCGCTTCTACGCATTCTGTCAAACGGTGGGCCTCATTCACTTCAGGTACAACAAATCAGAAGAGAAAATCGAACGATCCCTACTGCAAACCTTCGCAAACACGCTGGAAATCAGCGCCATCACAATTCTCAGTGCACTCAGTTTGTTAATATTCGCTGCCACGTCGTTTGTTGATGTCTTCGCGGACAAAGGTGTGGGCATCGACGATGATGGCGGACAGAACAGTCTTTTGGAAAGTCTGGGCATATTCGTGCATTTATTCGCCACGTTTCTGTACGATTGGAATTACCTGATGCGCCGTCAAGTCCTGACAACGACTGTCAGCGAACTGTTGAAGATCTACAAGTGCCTCAGGCGCGAGACCAGCTCCCATCTGTTCATCGGCTCCCGACCAGCTGAATTGTTCGCGTTGAAGCTGTGCATTGTGTTCCTGCAGGTGACCGTCTCACTCATCTCGCATATCTTCATTGTTGTCCCTTTCGTTGACATCATCATTCTGGTCGTGTTCGCCATGAGGGTATGCATGCCTGTCGCTTACATGTTCCTGCAAATGGTGCTTATCTGCTTCTACAACAAAATGAACGCTTATCTGGAGACCTTCGGCGAAGCGGCTAACTCTGGGCAGCTGCATGGGTTTCTGAGGAAGTTTGCTCAGATCTCACGGCGCATACATCGCGTCAAAATGAAAACCGACGCGTACTTTGCGCCGCTCTTCGCGGTCACCTATCTCGGACTGGTTTTCGACATTCACAAGATCTATTGCATTTTGACTGTGATTTTGTACTCAAAGTACGCCCGTAAAGATCAGGACTTGTGGAGCTACATTCAGGGCAGTCACAATCTAACCTCAGTTGCCTATACCCTGGATGTGTACTTGATTAACCTTCTGTCGGATATTCTGGTTGGATGCGAGGAAGAGTTCCAAGGGAGGATGTTTCTTATTTCGCTGAAAACGCCAGAAGCGAGAAGCTATGTAAGAACGGAGGTGTAAAGTGAACTTTTAACGCATTTCCTTCTTTCAGGTTGACTTAATGCCGCTTCAGGGGCACATTTGCGGGGTGCGGACATATGCATTCTACAGCATAAGAATCAGTCGCGACAGTGGCCTCAAAATCATATTCGCCGTCGTTGTCTGCAACGTCCTAACGTGCCTGCAGGTGTACGCTGCGCAGGAAATTTACCTCAAATAGTGTTTTAAAAAAATACCATTGTTGTGTAAACGCATGTGTCCTTTTCTATTTGTTAAAAATAAATTAAATCTTGGTCTTTTTCAAAAAACAAAGATGCCTGGCGAAATTGTCCTCCATCTCTGCCATATTTTGTGAACGTCTGAAACCATTTGTCAGCCACTTCAACTTATATCACAGTTAAGGGAAGTCCACAATAGACCCAATCTGCACTTTATAACAGATCCTGGAAAAGACCCAAGAAGTATAGACCGACACTCACCACCTATCCGTCGACTTTAAGGCCGAATAAGTATAAATTATGCAGAGCCATGTATAGTTTTGGCATTCCTTCCAAACTGTTCAAACTGTGTAGGATGACGATGGAGAACTCTTGCTGCCCCATCAAGGTCGGTAAAGAACTCACCGAGACCTTTAATGTCCAAAAAAAAGTTTTAGACAAGGCGACGCGCTGCCATGCCTTTCCACATCTCAAGTTGGTTGTGCGACTGATTCTTAACAGCATGGTCTTCTGCCACAACATTCACGACGCAAGGGAGACAGACCAAAGGACATTGCACGCCCTTTGTCCAGTCTTAGAGGGATCCATACATTCGTGTTTCGCTTTGTAGTTCCCACGCAATGGATTATCGAACGTGAACACAAATTCCTGCGGCCGGGTGGACTTCAGCGGCTAAGCTTCCCCTCCATGGGCTCCTGAAATGGGTCTGTAAATGAGGGCTCACGGCAGGGACACACAGAGGACAGAGCGTCACACTAGGCAGCAGATCAGAGATTATCAAAGACTTCGTCTACCTCGGCTCTGCGCTAAAAGGGGACAAGCGCTGATCACTCTTGCCAGTCTCTCCTTCTTTGGGCTCAAGGGGCAATGAAATATTAGAGCCCTCTCTCCTTGGAGCTGCAAAACAACTTGACCATCACAGTGCCCCGCTTCACGTCGCGGAAACTTTGGCGCTACCAAAAACGGGCGTGGAAGCCCTAAGGCTGCATGGAAAAGCCTAGCATGATGGCATTTGGAGGAGAAGGTTCAATGACAAACATTGTGGGATGTGCGGCGCAATGCGCCTGGTCAGGGGTCTTCGGAAACAGCGCTTAAAATGTCTAGACCATTTACAGCGTATGAACACCACTGCTCTTGCTTGAAAAGTCTTCGAATCCGAGCCATTGGGACAACGCAACAGAGGATGGCCTAGGCTGAGATGGCCTAGGCTGAGATGGCCTAGGCTGAGATGGCCTAGGCTGAGATGGCCTAGGCTGAAATGGCCTAGGCTGAAATGGCCTAGGCTGAGATGGCCTAGGCTGAGATGGCCTAGGCTGAGATGGCCTAGGCTGAGATGGCCTAGGCTGAGATGGCCATCCAAGTGGAGAAAGATCTCAACCAACTTGGAGTGCGCAGTAGGAGACAACTGGCGAGAGACCGCGCTGACTGGGGGGGTATGTGGGATGAGAGCTATTATATATTTCACTTATAAATTTATCTTTTACTTTTTGAATTGACTTATATACTAAATAATCTATTACTTGAACCTATAATGTATCACTTAAGCTATAATGAATACCTTAACATATATTGAATTATATGTATGTCATTCTGGCATGAAACGTGGAATAGAGTGGTTTTCCTAAGTAAGGTTAAGACATATTAGCGGCGACGAGGACGTTAAAATAAATTAAAAAAAAAAAAAAATAAATAAATAAAATACAATTAAAGCAGATAATCGGAGCTTTAACCGAAGCCCTTAGGAATATACAAACCACAAATACACCAAATTTACACTTTGATACGTTTCAGGAGGATCAAGAAACATTTACAACATACCAAAAACGTTTGGAGAACGACATTGATCTAAGAAATATTATCGACCAATTAAAAAGCGGCAAGTATTATTTAATTGTATTGGTGCCAAGTACTACCAGCTTTTGTGCAATTCGATAGCCCCAGAGGAACCGGACACAAAAACGTATGAATAGCTCGTGAAAGGTCCCAAAGACCATCTCAGCCCAAGACCAAACGAAATTGCGGAACAACACAAATTCTTATTGAGGTCAGAACATGAGGAAGAGTCCATTGCGAATTATTTCGCAGACTTGAATAAACTAAGTGTAAATTGCAACTTTATTTGTGAAGCATGCACGAAATCTACATTGGATACACATCTTCGATCACAGTTTATACGAGGACTTAGGGACTCTGATGTCAAAGAAAAACTATTACGAGAGGCAAAAATCACGTTCGAGAGAGCTGTAGAAAGTGCATTGGCAATGGAAGCCTCTAAGAGTGAAAGTCAATCCATGCATAACATACACCAGATTCAGACAAGGAATGCAATGCAAAAAAGATTACCCCAAATGCCAAAAATAAAAAAAAAGTTGTCAGGTTTCGTAAGTAAAGGAAACCAAAGCTGTATGTTTTTAGGTGTGGAAAACATAACCACACAGCAAATCAATGTCGAGCCAAAAAACTCTGCTGCAAAAATTGCCGAAAAGGAGGTTATGTTACATCTGTCGGCTTTAAATCAAAACTACAACAGAAGGAGACAAACACATTACAAATAATCCAAGATGTCTCTTGTGATATCGACGACAACGACAAAGTCCACGAAATTAATGTTCTAGGAATTTGTGAGAGAGAAACTCGTCAAGTGGAACACCTCGAAATGAAACAAAACTCCCTCAGTACTCGCGGTGGTAAGTACTTTATTTCATTAAAAATAAACTACAAGGAAGTTGATATGAAACTTGATACCGGGTCCGCAATTGCCGTAATGAATTATAAAACAAACACAACAAAGTGGCCTTCTGCCGAAATTGATCCTACTAAGGCTGACAATAATGACAACAACAAGTCCACCCCAGACCGTCGGGCTGCACGAACAACAAGCCGAACTTGGATCGTGCTGGCTGGAAAATTATGTTGAGATCCAGATCCATCTCACCAAGAAGAAAAAGAAGAAGAAGAAATCGTTCCCGACAAACCATGATACAACATCTTCACCCATATCGCCTCTGTAACCATTTTGATGGGTGAAAGGGACATCCAGCTTAGCGCACACTTCGCCTGAAGAGTTTGTATAGCAGCAAAAAACTGGTAAAACCGTAAAATATAAGGTCGTCAAACATGTCCCTTCCTTTTGTTACTCTTCACTCAATGCTTCATAAAACGTGTCACAGTGATCGGATTTAATACAAATATGCGCCGTTTTGTTCGATAATCTGTTTCCCTCTAGACGGCAGCTTCAAAATACCTCCCTCGTAGAACCCCTCCTCTTTATTTTTCGAAGAACTCGGACAGCCACGTTTCACAAGCCTCTTTTGAGTTCAACTTCACACCACTAAGGGCGGACAGGCCATGGACAGGACGGATGTTAATCACTTGGCGCTGTGTCCGGGCTATAGGGTGGATGCGATACAACCTCTTATCCGAGCTCTCGTAGCTTCTGATGAGTTATCGACGAAGTGAGTGGTCTGGCGTTGGCCTGGTGGAACACTATACCCTCCCTGTTGGCCAATTCTGGACGCTTTCGATCGACCGATCGCCTGCTTCAAGCGGTCCAGCTGTTTGCAGTAGATGGTAGAATTAAACGTCTGGCCATATGGGAGCGGCTTATTGTGGATGATTTCCTTCCAATTGTACCAAACACACAGCAAAACCTTCTTGGCCGTCAATCCCTGCTGGGCCACTTTTTGGGACGATTCACCGGCCTTCAACCACGTACGTTTTCGCTTGATATTGTTTTATGTGATCCACTTTTCGTCGCCAGTCACCATACGCTTCAAAAATGTGTCGAGTTCGTTCCGTTTCAGCAGCATATCGCAGGCGTTGATTCGGTCAAATCATGCGGCACCCAAACATGAAGCTTTTTTGTATCCAGCCTTCTGCAGATGGCTTAAAATGGTTTGGTGACTAACTCCCATCTCCTGGGCGTTGTCACGATATGCCACATGCTAACTCGACGATTCTCATGATTCGATCGGTATTCGTCGTCACAGGTCTTCCGCCGGCTGGCTTATTCATGGTGTCGTTTTCACCGGCTCTGAATCGTCGAAACCATTCCTCCGCGGTTCGAAAAGATAGAGTACCAACCCCCAAAACGCCATAACTCCCATGGAATGTTTCTCTAGCGGATTTGCCTTTAAGGAAGGAAAACTTTAAAATAGCGCGAATTCCGGCGTTAGTGAATTCCAGGTTTAGACGTCTATAACTGTTGAACGCGATATCGAAACTAATCATGCATAGCGTCATTTTGTAAGTAATGTCAAGACCTTTCAAATGATATATAGAATTTTCAGATGCGAGCTTTGTAGCGCTTTGTACATAGCCGGAAAATTCAGAAAAAAGGCGAGTGTTTGACAGCATTATACGAGTACATGAATTCTACACGGAGTTCACGCTCTTCTATCCAATCGATAGTCATTCTCTCTGTTCGGCTACGTACGTAGCCCTTAGTTGGCGGGACAGTTGAAGAAAAAGTCCAAAAAACTAAAAACTTGGACGTCAATGTGTAGATATGCGCTCACTATCCACGACAATTGGACGAGGTCTAGAGACCGATGTCGAACGAGGGTGTCGAAGCTAACCGGAAGATGATATGGCCGCACTCCGGACTACTGTAGAAAGAACGACAACTGCGTCAGCCAACGGAGAATAAATCTAGTCCAATATCATTCCTCTAAGTCCTCTTTGTCCTTCTTAACCTGCTGATCCTCATTGTTTACTTTGTTCCCCTTGTTCTCCTTGTCTTCCTTGTTCTCCTTGTCCTTCTTTTCTACCTTGTCCTCCTTGTCCTCCTTGTTCTCCTTGTCCTCCTTATCCTCCTTGTCCTCCTTGTCCTCCTTGTCCTCCTTATCCTGCTTGTCCTCCTTGTCCTCCTTGTCCTCTTTGTCCTCCTTGTCCTCCTTGTCCTCCTTGTCCTCCTTGTCCTCCTTGTCCTCCTTGTCCTCTTTGTCCTCCTTGTCCTCCTTTTCCTCCTTGTCCTTCTTGTAATCCTTGTCCTCCTTGTCCTCCTTGTCCTCCTTGTCCTCCTTGTCCTCCTTGTCCTCCTTGTCCTCCTTGTCCTTCTTGTTCTCCTTGTCCTCCTTGTCCTTCTTGTCCCTCTTGCTCCCTTATTCTCCTTGCCCCATGTCCTTCCCATTCTAGTTGTCCTTCTAGTTGTCCTTGTCGTCCTACTTTCTGTCGTTCTTTGTGGAATCTGAAAACAGTTCGTAAGCCCCCTGAAAGTTCCATTTCCCAGTGGTTTCAGGCGAAGAAAGATCGGAGTTATAAACCACCGCAGATTCTACTGAGGATTTAGAAGCCCAAATAAGGCGGCTCTGAGGCAGCTGATAATTTATACGCCAAAGGTTTGAGGTTCATTTCGAGGACTGAACACCTCGCATTCGATCTCGGCTCCACCTCTTTCGATTTTCTTATTCAAAGAGTAGGCTTTGTCTTTTATAAGCCTCTGCCGTCTAGAGTCGGCAAAGAACTGAAGATTTCTGCCACTTTTGAGAAACCGACAGCACGCACAACACGAGCAGTTGCTGAAGAAGCTATGCCCTCGCCCTTTAGTGCTCTGGTGCGGCATCAAATATCGGTTTTCAGGATACACAGCCACGAGCATGTCAAAACAGACATCGCGGAGGCCTCCAATGCCTTCCATAATACAAATAGAAGCATGACATGGATGTCTCGGACAGAGCATCACAATGGGCAGCAGATTTCACGACTGTGTGGCCTTGCCTTATTCAGCAAATGGAATCCCAAAAGTTTGTAAAAGCGGATCGGGGTTCGCATGCTAATGGAGTTTTCAAGCTTTTACAGCTGCCCATGCTTCATTTTAAAAAGTTAACGTTGGAGTGGTCCACAGCAGCGAAACGGCCATGCATGCATGAGAAACCCCCCCCCCCCCCCACCCGAAATCGTAGCAACTGCAGAAAGGATCCCAAGAATTTATGTTTATTTCTGATTTTCAAACACCACGACCACGCGACTGAAGAACTCTTCACAAACCGATCAACTTCTCCTGGGCATTGTGCATCTGACATTCAATTTGATTGAAAAAGTCGACGTCAAAAGAAGCCGCGAGGCACTCCATTGAGAAATCCAACTCATCGCAAATTTCCAGACCAGTGATGTCAAACGCCGCACAACTGCTAGGATGCGTCCCCAAGCAACCCTTTGAGAGTCGCCTTCCACTCAGTTCACTAACAATTTACTAATCACACTCCCCCGTCGCCTGGGGCAATTATTTGACAGATGTCATTAGTGAAACTGACAAATGTAAGAAAAATCCTGGCATATGTTTGGAAAATGTTCAGCTTTACAATGGAAAGTCGCACCCTCCTTTCAAAGAGACGCCCTCCGCCCTCCTTCTCAATAATCAACAATTTGTCAATCAAACCCACGCGTATGCCGCCTTATTAGAGCACCCATATAAGTAGCGCTCCCTTTGAATGGATTGTTGGTCTCAAAGCGTTGTGCGTTGGGGCGCCTAAGTCCCGCCCTCGCACGCATGTCCTTCGCAGTCAACAGCGAAACGAATAAGACACAAAATTTGATTGATTCCTCTCCAGTCCTGTCAGGACCATCCTCAACACAAAGCGCGCTGCATAATCAACCACCCGCCCGGGCGCACATCTGACGTCTGTCACAAGTGGTGGAAGTGGCGTCGGTCGGTGGCGATGGTGAGGCAACTTCCCTGTAAGCAAGTTTTGCAGTCAAAGTTAAATTACATCTACTCCACCAACCCGAAGGACTGCTCCCCACCGCTGATAGAGCGTGGATGACGCATCGCTCGCGGGCGGCGGATTATGCTACAGTTATCCTTATGCAAAATCCATAAAATCATCACTTGTTCCACTCGTTTGGAATAATTGGATTGTTGCCAGTGCAAAGCACACGCTCAGCGAGCAAACGGTCGTTTGGAACGGACGGGCGGTGCGCGACGTCATCCCTTGGTCGACTGTGGACTGGGGGTGGTGTGTTGTTATTTTTTATGTTGTTTCCGCTTCCCTCCACGACTGCTGTTCGTTGCGTGAAATTACTCCAGTGAGACGGCGAAAGCACAGTGGGGTCAGAGGGGGGTTTGAGCTTAGTATCGAACTTCGAGACTTTGGGGCGAATTCATTCGAAATGAAATGAAAGTTTGAGATGGGCGATCGAGTGGGCTGCCTTTAGTGTCATGTTCCGTGGACAGAGGCGATGTGATTACCCTCTGCGGCGGTGGAGAAGTGGAGGAGTGCCTTGGAAAAGTTTTTTATTTCTCGTAATTAATTCATGAATTGCCGGCTGAGGATGGAGGAAGTTTGAATGCCATTCGGATGCGTCATACTGGCGCCCGCACGAATTGCTGCACAGATTTTGGCCATGAAATTAAATAAAGGACAGCAGTTAGTGGTGGTAATGGCGACGGAGAATGGGGTGTCGCACGAGTCACAAATGTGGCCGGCACTTTTATTTCCACACAGGCGGTGCTTAAACTAGTTTTCTATTAGATTCAGAGAGAGATGGCAGAGATGACGCAGAAAGTTGACGGGCCCTTGTTGACACCACTGCAGCGTTGGTTACCGTCCAACGTTTCCGCGACCTATTCTGCCCCAGTTATTCGTCTTGAGCTCCCCGGTAATGCGACACCAGTTCACGGAATAACTCGACCTCACCAAAACACCACGCCCTCGTCTGCTGAGAAGCAAGAGTGACTTGGGAAGCGGACAAACTCAATAAAACTAAGTTCTCGGGAGTTCGTTTGGGAACCTTCCACTTTGGGGCCTCCCTCAACATCATGGCCCTACCACAAGACATTGTAACCGCAAACAATAAAGTCCCCGAAGTTATTGAAAATTCCCAGAACCACTATTGACACCCGCACATACAGCTAAAGACTCCATCATGTACTCACCACATAATTGTGTACACTCGTCGGGCGCCATCACCACACAAAGGAGAGGGCGACTAATTTTGAACGAAAATTAAATTCGCCTTATGCTCGGGTCGGGTCTAGGTACTGTGTGTCCTTCAAATTGTCCTCCCAATTACCGTTAGAAACTACAAAGTTTCAATTTGAAGCGAAATGAATTCTCTTTCGATTCACTGGTTAGATGGCGCCCGAAAGGAGTTCGCCCTCCATTCGACTTGTCCGTAATTAGAAAAGTTCTGTTATTACTTTGGAAAATTTGCCCCTTTTAGCTCTTTCGCCTTCCAGCCCCCCCCCCCAAATTCGAGCAGCCGTCTGTCCTCCGCCCGTCGCTGGACACCTTGGGGCGTTTTTTGAAGTTTGCAGGAACACAAGTGCACGCGATAGTGGGACGCGATGAGAGGCCCTCGTAGGCGGCAAACTTGCAGACTTGGATTGTAGCCGGTCATTTTGAGAAATAATTGATTGTGCCTGTGGCCGGTTGTAGGCTCCGGAGGCTGCGCTACGAGATGCCTGCGTGAGGTTAATGATTTTTTATGACAAAATTGCTGCTTTATGACTTAATTAACACTCCGGCCTGGACTTCACCATGATGGCATGGATCGCGTGGCGTGGTGGTGGCGGTGACGGCGACACAAGTGGAGCGGTGGCGCGGTAATTGCTCGAATCGTTATTAGTCTCAATCAGTCAGTCGAGTGATGTGATTTCCTTCGCCGGGGACATGAGGTCGTCGCATGGGGGCATCATCACCGTCATTCTGCAACAGAAGCAGAAACAGCAGCAACAGAAGTGCTGCATAATTGCGCTCAGGAAGTCGTTTGTGGTGAGGCCCGGCCGAGTGGGTTTTTTGTTGTTGCGGAAATTATGATTTATGAAGGACCATTGAGAGTGGCACTCCTGGCGCAAGCAATTAGTTCTCAAAAGTTCACAAATCATGCGGGAAACTGTTGCAAGTTCCCGAACGCGCCATTCCCCCCCTCGTGCGATGATGGGGCACTAGACTAAGAGTTTCTTTGGAACTGCTTGATGTGAATGGAGGTCGCAAATGAAATTTGATGAAATTGAGGTTGTGGTTGGAAGTGAAATGCATCAGAGGCTGTAACCATTCAAGGGGGAGAGGAGGGAGGGAGGGGGTTTGCTATGAATGCACTTCTGTTTGGTGGAAAAATTACACGGGCGGGTGACCTCTAACGAAATTAGTTCATTGGCATTGCATTAAGGCAGACCTAAGGCTTGAATTTTGTGGTTCTGCCACCCACCCAGCCACGGACAAAAATTTGCCGCACAACGCAGAGACGTGGTAGCTGCAGTTTGACTTCCGTGCAACAGAAAAAAAGTGTATTTTTGGAAAGGCGGCGAGGTCATGGACCAAGACCAAAGAGGTGATTTGTCTGACAAGCTTAGAAATTGACGAAGGCCAGAGAATTTCACAGAGGTAGGGAAAGGATCAGCATTCAAGCTAGTCCAGTGATTGAAGTTGAAAATTCAAGGGAAAGTTGTTCGGCGTATGAGGCGTTCTTGATGTTGACTAAGCGGAAGCTTCCGAACTTCGGTTGGAGCAATGCGGCCTACATTTCTTTATCTCTTTAGCTGTGAAGGCCTCTAGTTGAAGATTTGCAAGGAGACGTGCACCTCAGAGATAGTCACTTCCTCTTAGAATCTTGTGTCCAACGAGTAAGAGGAGCTACTTTAAAGTCAGTTGACAGAGGAAAGGGCTCTGATGCGAAAAATTTGGACTCTGATGCAATGTGATGACTAATGCTTAGAAAATCGAAAAATTTGGAAGCACAAAGTTCACCCTTTTCATTTCTGAACTGTTCATGGTCAAGTTCGAAGCAATATAGTGCCCTAATCGAAATCTAGACCGATAACCGCCAACTGCTTGTAAGTATACAGGCTACACCGATAAGTTCTCTGTTAGATTAACGCCGTGCGGTAGTCGCGCTCCAAAGGAGAAACCACATGCCAACCTTTGAATTCTGCAGTTGCTGACAACGGTCCAATTCTAAGACACTTGGCTATGACATAACTTCTCAAATACAGACGTCTGTGGCAGAGCATAGCTTTGGTTGAACGAGTTCTCAACGCCTACAGTTGATCATACAGTTTCCTGTGTTACTGTATAATCTTCCCAACAGGAAACTTCCCTTGGATTGACATCTTAGACAAACACGTACTTCTACTTTATACACTTCCCAAGAGGTCGCACATCTTCTGAAAGGGGAAATATTAAAGTGGACTGAGGGAGGCCGTTTACTCCGCACATAATATTATATAAAGCTAAGAGAATAGAAAATTTTGGTGGTGGCAACGTAAGGTTTACATGGGCCTGTACCCATGAGGCAAAGTCGTTCAAAAAGGCAGACTCTCGACAGTAACATCGCTACTGCACAGTTGAAGTTGACATAGCGCTGAAACTTGTGCCTCACTAAACGTGGTTGATGAAGTCCTCAGAATTGAAGTCTCAGAAAAGTTCTGCTTGCGATTCAGTTTTCTATGATGGCATTTGCAGGAGAAGATTTAAAGGAGAACTCTATAAGCTGTACAGTGACAGACCCCTGTTCAAGCTTCTTCGGATGCAACGATTAAGATGCCTAGGCCATAAGGAGCGTATGGACACCACTGCTGCGATCCGAAAAGTCTTCGAATCCGAGCCAATAGAACAACACAATAGAGGACGGCCTAGTCTAAGATGGCGCACACAAGTGGAGAAGGACCTCAACCAATTTATAGCGCCCAACTGGAGGTACCGAGGCGTAGTAGGTGGAGTGCGACGCTGTCACGCCGAAAGTTCACGTTCGATTCCTGGCAAAACATTTAGAATTTTTCACGGCACCACTTTTTTCGAGCTGCTGACAACACTCAAGGAGTAACACTATCCAAGAAAAAGCTTCTCAAACTTCGCCTTTCGAAGTCGGCAAAAAACTGTCGAGCGCGAACAACACGAGTAATCGATGAGCATGCTAGGCCATGGTATCCCTGTGAACTGTAGCGCTACCCATTTATTATTATTATTAACTGGAGGCAGTTAATTGGAGGAACATTAGGCTAATTTGCGCTCACGCCCCGACAGAGGAGAAGGATGGCAACATCAAGGATGACTTCTATGATCTCCTAGAAAGAACATACGATCGATGCCCCAGCTACGACACGTTCTAGGAGATTTCAACGCTCAGCTGAGAAAGGAGGACACCTTTGCTGGAGTCATCGGTAAACACAGCCTGCACGACAACACATCCGGAAACGGACTCAGGCTGTTGGACTTCGTCTCGGGGCGGAACCTCTCTGTGGCTAGCACGCGGTTCCCACACCTGGACATTTACAAAGGGACCTGGCGATCTACTGATCAATCAACCGTCAACCAGACTGATCACGTTGCGATCGACGTCAAACACTCCTCCAGTATTCTCGATGTCCGAAGGTTCGGGGACATCATCGACTCGGATCATCACCTTGTTGTAGCCAAGGTAAGAACCCGGATATCGAGAGAGCAAAAGAGTCGAGATAGACCAAAACGGTTTGACGTCGGAAAGCTACAATTGCAGCCGATTGCTGGTAACTTTGCCGACCGAGTCTCCCTGAAACTCGCTCAGAGTTCGACGCTACCTGCACTAAGCATAGAAGAAAAATGGAAACGTTGTCAAGAAGCCATCAAAGAAGCTGCCACTGATGTGCTGGGTTTTACGTCACCAACCGGAAGGAACCCATGGTTTGACGACGAGTGCAGGCAAGCGCACGCAGCTAAACAAGACGCCTATAAGGCGTCGCTGCATCGAACAACGAGGGCTGTTCGTGAGCTCTTCGAACAGAGAAGAAGGGAAGAGCACCGGCTTCTCAGAAGGAATAAGAAGGAGCATGAGAAGTGCGCGGTCGAGGAAATGGAAAGGTGTTATGGCAGCCATGAAGTCCGAAAGTTTTACCGAAAGGTAAAACAGCTACTCGGAGGATACAAGGTTCGGAACAAGGCCGAACAGACAACTCGTAATAGAGTTGCAGTCTGTGCTGAGAAACTGGAAGGATCATTTCTGCAGACTCCTTAACGGCGATGACGGCCCAAATCCCGCTGTTAGGCAGAATGTTCCACTCAATTTGGACGATGATAGACAAAAATTCAGTCCCCCCGACTTAGACGAGGTGTAGATACCAATATCCAAGCTGAAGTCGAACAAAGCTGCTGGAGCTGACGGACTGTCCGCAGAACTATTTAAAGCAGCTGGAGATGACCTGGTTGAGCGCATGCACAAGCACATCTGTAAGACATGGTGTGAGGAAAGCATGACGAAGATTGAAATCTCAGTGTCGGTTACCCGGTCCACAAGAAAGGAGCACCAGAGGGATTAGTCTCCTGAACATCGCATAGAAGATCCTCTCTGCCGCATTGTGCGAGCGTCTGAAACCGTTTGTCCATGGCCTGATAGGTCCCAACCAATGTGGTTTCAGGCCAGGGAAGTCCACTAGAGACCAGATCTTCACTTTAAGGCAAGCCCAGAAAAAGACTCAAGAAGCGCAAATCGACGCTCACGACCTATTCGTCGATTTTTAGGCCGCATATGACAGTGTGCACAAGGACGAGCTATACAGTGCCATGTCTAGTTTTGGCATTCCTTACAAACTCGTCAGATTGTGTAGGATGGCAACGGAGAACTCTCGCTGCTCCGTCAAGGTCGCTAACGAACTCATTGCGACGTTCAATGCCAAAAGAGGTTTTAGACAAGGCGACGTGCGGCCATGTGTCTTCTTTATACATTATTCTTGAGGAGATCGTGCGTGACTCACAAGTCAACACAGAGAATCAACAAGTCAACACAGAGAGTTACAGAGGCACGATTTTCCAAAAGTCAGTTCAATTGCTGGCTTACGCTGATGACATTGACGTGATTGGACGAACACAGCGAGCCGTCAATAAGGCGTTTGCTGGCATTGAAGCCGAAGTAGCTAAAATGGTTCTGGCGGTGAATGAGGCCAAAACAAAGTACATGCTGTCATCAAGGAAGGGCACACAACACCGAAGTCTCGTACAGAGTGTCACTCTAGGCAGCAGAAACTTTGGGATAGTCAAGGTCTTCGTCTACCTTTGCACCGCGGTAAACAGGAACAACAAAATCAGTACCGAAATCAAACGCAGAATCACTCTTGCCAATCGCTGTTTCTTTGGGCTTTCGATTAATAAAGCCCTGTCTCGAAGGACCAAGCTCGTTTTATATAATAGCTTGATAATCCCAGGCCTACTCTACGGAGCGGTAACCTGGACGTTACTAAAAGCGGATGGGAGAAGCCCTTAGTCTTTTCGAGAGAAAAAGTTTGCGTGCGATATGGTCCTGTTTGGCATCTGGAGGAGAAGATTTATCGACGAACGCTATGGGCTGTACGCCGACATGCGCCTGGTCAAGTGGTACAACGCTTAAGATGGCTTTTTTTAAATTTTTACTCTTGGGGTTTTTCGCGTTTGGTCTCTGTCCCAAAATCGATGTCCGAAGGCATTCGTGTGAGGTGAGAATTATGATCTCATGACAACAATACAATACAATTGTTGGCGCTACAATCCAAAGGGGGACCAGGGCCTAGCTTGCTCATCAACTGCTCGTGTTGTGCGCGCTACTGTTCTCTCACGAGTAGAAAGGCCCTAAAGTTTTTTTGTCGACTCCGAACGGCGAAATTTAAGAAGCTTTCTTAGACAGTTATTACTCTTTGAGTGTTGTCAGCAGCTCGAAAGAGGTGGTACCGTGAAAAATTCGAAAAATTGGCGTTGAGCTGGGAATCGAACCTAGACCCTTCGGCGTGTGAGCGTCGCACTCTACCCACTGCGCCACGGCGACCACGATCTCATGACAATCACTATTTTATTTCAAGACAGTTGAACTATTTGCTATTTGTGAAGTCTACTAAAAGTGAGAGAAAACTTCTGTAAATGCGCAACTCCCAGCAGGATGTGTGATATCAGAAGTACAAGTGTAATTTTTTGTTTTTAAAAACATCCTTAATACGGATAGGATAAGGACTATTGAAGAAGAGGACAAATTACTGTTTTATGTGGATGAGGATGCCAACTCTGACTTTGTTAGCCTGAACTCCACAAGATTTCACATCGGTTTGAGAGCGATTTCTTCTCTAGCAAGAGCAATTGACGGGAATACAATCGTTTGACTGCGAAACAATTCATTTCATTTTGAGAGTGGCCGAACAAGTGATCATCAAATTCATTCTAAACATGGAACTCTCCTGGGCAGAGCTCATTAAGTTAAACCCACGCACGGCAGCAGGTTCTCATTCAAATTCAACTCGACAGTCAGCCCAGTCCCACACAAGCCGTTGACCACCAAATTCACTTTCCCAGCTACGTGATCGCCAGCCACACTAATCTCGTCTCTCTCCCTCTGTTAGTTGTCGAAGACGTGACCTTTTCGTTCAAGAAGGACTGCGCTAAGCCGCGCGGTCCTTCCACTGGCACATACGATCATCTTCAAAGGGTGGTTCCGTCCCAATTCGCCGCAGAGTAGCCATCAAACATAAACCGTGAAATATTCGCATAAGCAGACTGATCATGGGTGACAAGTCAAAAGCGAGCAGATAGCGATCATCTCCATAAACATAAATATTCCCCCTCCCCTCGAGGCAAGTCCGATTTGAATTCAGAGGCTTAACAGAAATTCCACGAAAAATTTGAAAAAACAAAAGACACAACACGAATGCGCGGCTGATTTGAATAATTTCCATAAAAACCGATCAGAACGGCGGCCGAACAAGTCGTCCGTCCTCGCTGCTAATTGAAAATTCAACTCACATCCCAGCGGTAGCTGGCTCCGTCCGTCGCGTCGTTGTCGTTGTCGTCGCTAACGCACATTCTTGGGAGAATCTAACCAACCACCGTCCAAACGACCGACAACGGAGACCAGCCGCTGAGGGCTTCATTTGAATGAAAATTCTATCTAATGGGGGGGACTTACAAGCATTCTCGAGAATCCGTGAAATGTATTTGTATCCAAAATATGAGCGTCGCTGACGCTGAAACTCGTTTGATGCTTCGAAGGATGTGCTGAGCGCCGCTCCGCGCGATGAGATTAGTTTCGATTTTCTCGTTTTTCCCGGGTACGTTGACTCCGATTGAGTTGTCCCCCTTGGGCGTTCGGTGTATCTTGCGAGGGACCGCGGTGGAAAATCAGATCAAGACCAGGTGCATCTGGCCGCAGAAATACACGCGCGACACGAAACCAGTAGCAAACTAGATTCCAGATGGTCTCCCTCTCACTCTAGCCCTCGTTTTCATTCGATTCTCGGGTATCCTGCGGATTTCTTGTTTGTATCTTTCGCACTTTGATGATGGAGATAATTGCTAGTGGATATCCATTCTTGGATGCAGTGGACCGCGCGGGGCAAGTGCGAAACGAAAACAAATCGTCGTCACACACACACGTACACACACAGGCAAACACGCGAGCGGAGGCACTCTTCTAAACAAAAGCCACACTCACAGATGCGAGACACAGTGTTGGCTGTCACTATTCTGTTGTGCTACCTTGAGATACCGCGGCCGCTGGCCAAAGCAAGAAGCGAGCGAGCAGCACTTCTTTGCTTTGAGACTCTAAACCACTTTGACGACGGTCGGTGACGGCAGACACTATCTCGCTCGCACCAGTTGTGCGCCGCGTGCACCAAACACAAACACACTCACGCCGAGCACACCGGTCGCGTCTTGTAACACAAAGGTGAGTGAGTAACGCAATAAATACGAAAAACCTGACTTGACTTTTATTACACGGCACGAAACGGTCGGTTGTACACTTCTTGCGCCCCCTGCCCCGCCGCAACACACGGCAGCAGATACAATGCGCTTCAATGGATTATTACACTTGTATTCGTATCACCTTTCGGCGGCTCCTCGCCCTTCGCACTGGGTTTTGAATGAATTCTTGCAATTCTGCCGAATTTGCACTTGGTTCTGGAACGCACTGAATTTGGGTTTGGTGCACCAGTGGGGTGCGTGCGGAGTTGTTTTGTGCAGACAGACGAGACGCGGTGGTGATTGTGCAGAATGAGAAAAACCGGTCGGTTTGAGTGGTGGCGGGGCGATGTGATGCGCGGACACGTCCTTCACGAGCGAGTATTTCTAACGAACTAACGCAGCGCTTCCGATCCGGCACTTGTTTCGGCGACCGACGAGCGGGTCGGCTGTTGTTGTCTGGTGGTGGGTGCTGTGCTGCGGCAACACGAAAGTGTGTTGGATGTTCGATTGGGTTGGAGGTTGTGCGCTGAAGAAGTGTGGTGCTGGATTGTAGTAGATTTGTGCTTCTTGTGCGGAAAATGTTGATGCAACATGATGCGCAACTGAGTGAGTGAGTTTGAGGTTTGAGCTTGACTGCTTGACTGTGTCGCAAGGTGTCATCGTGACGAGACAAAAGCGAGTGTTGTTTCACGCTTACCTCGTTTTGCTTGTCGCTGCTGTGATGTTGAGAGCAATGAAGCCGATTGCTCAACCGAATTCGAATCATAGTAGACGCCACACGATTAAGTTCCATGAGGGGAAGTGTGTTAAAGGGACAGCAAGATTTTAATGTTTGTTTGACTGTGAGCCAGCGTGACGCTCATATAAAGAGCAACTTAAGTCGTCACTGAATTTTGGCTACAAGTCGATTTTGCAAGCCTTGTTTGGGAGTATTCTATTTCCACGGGATATAGTTCGAATTTCAGGACAAGTTTTTTTTACATCTGTCTCATCTAGTGGCATCCACAAAAATTCACTTTCGGGTCCACATAGTGTCGCATGAAGTGCCTGCGATACCGCACCCAAAGACGGTCAATTTGCTCCTCCACATGCGATCGCCAGACGGCGTTCTCTGTTCCTTACGGTTTGGATTCAAAGGCTCTATGAAAAGTACGAGCTTGCATGCATGCCCTAGTTGAATCTGTTCCCTCATCAACGGATGCCTGACAAAACACCGTGCTCTCCACCTGCCGTCAATGGACGTGGAACAAAGCGCTACACGCTCCAGCTGTCAGAAGCCTAAATGAAATCCGTGCGCATAGTTTTTCTTTCGAAAAAAATATTTTCTTTCACCGCGTTCGAGACTGATGAAGATGTTATACAGACACAGCTTCTGTCTTCTGCCAAAAGAAACTTAAATTGAAAACGTTGGCGCGAAACTGCTCTTGATGTTCGAAGTCCCCATTAAGGATGGTGCCGAGGCAAACGAAGTCTTTAACTGGCTCAAAGTTCTTGCTGCTCATGTTGTGATATTTCCTTAATGCCCGCAAGTCTTTTGTTTTACGCTCGAGCCGTTCCTAGAGGTGACTTACTACTACCACAGTAGCAAGCTCCATATTGTTACTCACAGCACTCCATGCATAATCATCTAATGCTTGCTTTTTACTGAGCCTTCTTCAAATCTCCCAAAATGTCTCGTACTTCATTTCAATAGTAAAAACTATGATGCAGCAGCCTATGCAAGCTTTCACATCTGCATCATTTCGTTGTGTCATTTGATCTCAGCCATGTCCACTTAGACTCCAATCTCACTTCAGATCTGCCTTCGGAGCAGACAAATTTACTTACGAGATTTTTTCAAAGCTCTGCTTCCACTACCCTCCTTCCACTTACCTCCTTCCACTTCCCATCTTCATCTTTCCTCCTCTTATAACCCAAACATCATCATCAAGCCATCAGCTCGCCATATCCTCGCGACCAACTTCTGCAACAGCACAAAAAAAAATATTCCGCAACAATCTCCCCCGATTTAAACAGAATTGATTATCCGAAGACTTCAGTCGCTGTCGAACTGAAAACGTATCTTGCTAGTGAATGTTGCTGTTCCAGGAAACCACCTCACATGCCAGTGTCGCTTGTTCTTTGGATCCGAACCATGTCCTTGCAAAGTGCTTAATAATATTTTCCCTGCACTTTCAAATCTCGTTCATACAATTGCCCGCCGACGGTAGCCCTAGAAATGTCGTCGGAAACGCAGGGAACCGACAGATTGGAAAACTCACTCACATGGATTCACCCCCTTGACTGAAAGTGATTGAGAAGGACTGAAATTCTGAAGAATTCAATTCACGTGATTTCAGCCGCTTTTTGCTGATTTGGGGTTTTTAGAACAGACGGAGGCACTTCGAACATTCTTGGGATTTAAGCTGGGTCTGAAATGGATCTAGTATGGTTTGGAGTTGAGCATCTTCAATCAATTTTATTGCAGGGCTTTCACCTGAATGTGTAAAATTTTAAAAAGTCCCTGAAAATGTCAAGAGGCGGAATGTCGAAACAAAAAATAAATTGCCCAAAATTGAGTATTTGCCTCCACATTTAGGATGATCCATCAACTTTATTGAACTTATTAATTAATTATATGGCGCAACAGTCCACAGGGGGACCAGGGCCTAGCTTGGCCATCAACTACTCGTGTTGTGCACGCTACTGTTCTCTCAGGAGTAGAAGGGACCTACAGTGTTTTGCCCACTCCGAGTGGTGAAATTTGAGGAGTTTCCTTGGACAGTCATAACTCTTTGAGTGTTGTCAGCAGCTCAAAAGATGTGGTGCAGTGAAAAATTTGAAAAATCGTGTTGAGCTCAGAAACGAACCTAGACCGTCGGCGTGTGAGCGTCGCACTCTACCCAATACGCCACGGCGGCCACAATCTTATATGCTCCTAGATGCATTTTCCTTTGTTATCTGCAAGCAGTGCCAGAACGACAATATACCACGTCACTCCACAAGTTCCGAAGCGTATAGGGGGCGCCACTAACAACAAATTAATATTAAATTAATAGTTTCTGTTAATGTCACCGGGGACTCATGGTAATTTTTAAGTGATGTCTTGTAACTACATACGTAGGACAGGACCAAACAAGATTCTAGTGAATGTGAGTATGCTTGGAAAAATTGTCGTGTAACGTTACTTTTCGCAGATTGGCTTTTACGTGGTTTACGCTTGTACATTCCACATAACGCTTCTGTGGAAGAAATAAAAAACATAGGCAACAGCAGTTCTCATTTCCGTCTCCATCTCCATCTCCATCTCCATCTCCATCTCCATCTCCATCTCCATCTCCATCTCCATCTCCATCTCCATCTCCATCTCCATCTCCATCTCCATCTCCATCTCCATCTCCATCTCCATCTCCATCTCCATCTCCATCTCCATCTCCATCTCCATCTCCATCTCCATCTCCATCTCCATCTCCATCTCCATCTCCATCTCCATCTCCATCTCCATCTCCATCTCCATCTCCATCTCCATCTCCATCTCCATCTCCATCTCCATCTCCATCTCCATCTCCATCTCCATCTCCATCTCCATCTCCATCTCCATCTCCATCTCCATCTCCATCTCCATCTCCATCTCCATCTCCATCTCCATCTCCATCTCCATCTCCATCTCCATCTCCATCTCCATCTCCATCTCCATCTCCATCTCCATCTCCATCTCCATCTCCATCTCCATCTCCATCTCCATCTCCATCTCCATCTCCATCTCCATCTCCATCTCCATCTCCATCTCCATCTCCATCTCCATCTCCATCTCCATCTCCATCTCCATCTCCATCTCCATCTCCATCTCCATCTCCATCTCCATCTCCATCTCCATCTCCATCTCCATCTCCATCTCCATCTCCATCTCCATCTCCATCTCCATCTCCATCTCCATCTCCATCTCCATCTCCATCTCCATCTCCATCTCCATCTCCATCTCCATCTCCATCTCCATCTCCATCTCCATCTCCATCTCCATCTCCATCTCCATCTCCATCTCCATCTCCATCTCCATCTCCATCTCCATCTCCATCTCCATCTCCATCTCCATCTCCATCTCCATCTCCATCTCCATCTCCATCTCCATCTCCATCTCCATCTCCATCTCCATCTCCATCTCCATCTCCATCTCCATCTCCATCTCCATCTCCATCTCCATCTCCATCTCCATCTCCATCTCCATCTCCATCTCCATCTCCATCTCCATCTCCATCTCCATCTCCATCTCCATCTCCATCTCCATCTCCATCTCCATCTCCATCTCCATCTCCATCTCCATCTCCATCTCCATCTCCATCTCCATCTCCATCTCCATCTCCATCTCCATCTCCATCTCCATCTCCATCTCCATCTCTATCTCCATCTCCATCTCCATCTCCATCTCCATCTCCATCTCCATCTCCATCTCCATCTCCATCTCCATCTCCATCTCCATCTCCATCTCCATCTCCATCTCCATCTCCATCTCCATCTCCATCTCCATCTCCATCTCCATATCTTTCTTCGCATTTCGCAGATCGGTGGCCTTTAATGTCTCTGTGATAACACACAGGGACCCCACCATACAAATACCTCAATGTTGTGAATGTGTTTCAAGGACACATTCCGAGCTTGGCTATTATTTTATTATTTTATGTCGAAGCACTGAAGACAGGCTTGGAGTTGCATTTGGTTTGCTAAAGAACATGCTTCTGTTCGATCGGAACTCCCAACACCCCTTGCAACATTGACTTCCATTGGTACGACTAATCGAATCTGCATTCAATTTGACGTGTACTGTGACTGTAAATTGCGTCCACGTGTACACAATAACTAATCAATAAATCCATCAATTCAACATCACACGTGTCGCGTCGAAATCGACATGTCTGGACGCTTTGCATTAGGGCCGCAATTACTCAAAATGGTGGCATCAATTGTCGGCTAAACTCTGTCATTTCCAGCGCCATACGTGTAACTGACTCATGTGCAATACAATTTGGCAGAATGTCATGCTTGCGCAACCATTACCAACTCCATCGGCAATCTGGCTAAGACATAAGTTGACCCAGACGTCGGTCGTATGGATATAGTTCACATAAGCACTTTCCACGCAATGTTGCAGATAGCAAACAAATTGTGCAATTGATACACCCACCTATCGGCGCACGTATGCCCTTTGCGTCCCGTTGGCAAAACTATTTTCAGGTTTCCTACCGACACCGTGCTCAGGAGAGGGTGCCAACATTTTGGTCCATGATCCAAACTTAGCTGCAGTCTTTAAAGAGCAGTCAAATCGCCTTTCGATGGATTGCGTTGAAAGCCTCTTGAATATGTTTCCACCCGCCACTAACAATGCTCTCAATTCCCGTCCTGTGAAGTCGCTCATAAATTGCAGCTCTTCTCCACACAACCCATTGAAACAGGCACCGCCGCCAGAAAAACAGAAAACAATGACAGTCGTGTACAAATTGATTGAACCGACAAAACCTCACGTCAACATTCCTAAGCTTTCCAAGGCTGAAAACTCCACTGCCCTATTTTCCCACAAATTTCCTTGCGACAAACAGCTCCAACAAAGCCCCGATATATCCATTAAGTGAGAAATTAGGCCTAAAGCCGACATTAAGCTTCCAGTTCCGCGCCTGAAATTAGCCCTCAAAGAGTTACACTCTTGAATATTCATTCACTCCCTTATCGAACCCCCTCGCAGTCTGCCCCCAGCCGTTCGTTTGAGAAACTCAAAATCACCAGGACAGCCGAAGAAAATTGGATCATGCACATCCTTTCGAGTGGTGTCACAACGGATGTGACACATCTTTCCCTTTGCATTGCTTAACTCCAAGACGGAGAGCGTGACATTCCACGAAATACACACACCAACCCTTCCATTCGTGCGCAGAGGTTTCTGTTTTTTGTTTTCTTTCCGCCACCCTCGTGCAGACTTCTTCTGCCCCATTTGAATATCAAAGGACCTGCGAGCGGTTTCAACGAGGCGTCCTTTATCATGACTTTGTCAGCGACCCGTCAATAGGTGCTCGACACCCGGAGAGAAAACTTCCGCCCCTCGACGGCGCGGCGGGGAGAGGCGAGAATACAATGTGTCTGCTTGCTTCTCTTAATCAAACCCAACGCCCTGCGTGGAACAACGACATCCCGCATTCGGGCAGAGCGTGCAATGTAATGACACATGTGGCACCGAGCTTTCAAAACAATCAACCCCCAACCCCACCCGCATCCGGCATCTGACTTGCATGCGTCAAGGGCCAACGTGACGGGGGAGTCTTGCAATGCGAAGGACACGACAGCAATTTTGTCACCACATTTCAGCATCATCTCGGTGATGCCGGTCCATTTAAAGTTGCCCTAGTATACGCCACTTAGGACGTCCGGGGGAAAAGTCCGGAGGACCAAGATTACAATGACTTGATCCGGCAACGGAATCCTTTACAAGGACGTCACCTGGGACTGCAACGGAAACAACAATCATTCCGTTTCATTCTGGTGTCCTGATTGCATTTGAAAAACGTGCGAAACTTCTCGAATAAATTCAAACGAAAGACAGCAGACCAACAGATCATGTTCCGCCCTCAGAAGGATAACTCGCTCTCTCTTATCCTTGAAACTATCGTTGGCACCGCACACTCACACGGCACCCCCACCCGCACCTCTGGGGCAAAACTGAATTTACAAGCAGGCGGTTTGGCAAGAGAGGGTGTATATGTGTGTGTGTGCCGACGACTGTAGATTTGCTCCTTGTGAAGGATGCTGACTCATTTCAGGGCCACTTAACACGAAGCCCAGCGAATGCGGCAGGTTATGGAGAAGTTTTCCTTGCACTCCATGCAGCGCAGACGAGTGCAGGTGGTGCAGGTGCGACGAGCCGGGGTTTGGTATGCAAATTTACGAGCAAGTACTTCCCCACCATAACACCTGACACAATGGATTCAACTTCCGGCAAAGCAGCCTGCCATCGAGGCGAACCGAAGACGAATCTCCGGAGAGAGCGAAAGAATTGCATTGCCCTGCACTTGCACAACGGCTGACTGCAGGCAACCCGGCCTCCTTGGTCTTTGGGCAAACAACGTCTCGGACCAGGAACGTTGAAAGCAATTACCACTCCAACTGACGGCCACGCGGCCCGGTTGAAGGTTTATTTGCGAGGGCAGACCTCTTGCCAAGGTGACAAAGCAAGAACTTGCACTGAGGAGGACGGAGTACTGAGAAAAATTGCTGTGTAGCGGAAAAGCCGAGTGGATTGCGGAAATAAGTCTATTGGCCGTGAGTGCGCAAAGGGGGCGCTTCGACTTATGACAGACATTGGAGAGGCTGTGAAAAATTGAGTTAACTTTAGTCGCTCGTAATGGGAGCAGAAGTGATTCACGAAAAAGTTCTTCGTCCTGCACACCGGGGGGTGAGAGTGGGGGAGGGAACGACTGCAGATTCGATTACAGTTCTCCTGAGCTGTGAAGGGGCCATCTGCTGCACGATTCTTGGGGCAGGGTTAATTTCCAGCTCAATTTGAAACGACACGCGTCAGCTCGTTTGACCACATTTTCCAGGAGTTAACTCATGGAAGTAACTCTTGCGACTTGGACTGCCTGGAGTGAGAACAGAGGAAAGTGCGGACGGCCACCAATAGAGTATGGTTGGGAAATAGGGTTTTCTCAGACCACTGCATAGGTTTTCTGCGGTCGTTTGTTGATGGTGCATCTTAACTGGTGGCGACAACACGGAAAGATCCTCCAGTTGCCAGAAAGAAGGGACAAAACAAGGCACAGGACAAAAGGATTTGCGGTATGTCCTATGTTAGGTGTCACACAGTTTCTGCGGGTTGATATTTTCAACTAAGTAGATGATCAAATCCAAAGGTGGCTTGAAGTTGCAGAAAGTCCAGGAAAATGTTTAAATATATAAAATCTAGCTCCATTTCCAAGGACTCCAAAAATTCGTGGAATCGAAATTACCCCAAATTCTTTCCATTCATATATTAATAATAATAATTGTTGGGGCGACAGTCCACAAGGGGGCCAGGGCCTAGCTTGCTCATCAACTACTCGTGTCGTGCGCGCTACTGTTCTCTCACAAGTAGAAGGGTCCTACAGTTTTTTGCCGACTCCGAAACGCGAAATTTAGGAAGCTTTCTTAGACAGTTATTACTCCTTGAGTGTTGTCAGCAGCTCGTAAGAGGTGGTGCCGTGAAAAATTCGAGGTGTTCAGCCAGAAATCGAATCTAGACCCTCCAGCTTGTGAGCGTCGCACTCTACCCACATCGCCACGGCGGTCACCATCCATTCATATAAGGTTAGCAAATATCTCTTTTCCGCTTTTCTGCTCTTCATTAAATGCTTCATCAAAAGTGTTACAGTGATCGGATTTAATTTAAAGATGGGCCGTTTTGTTCGATAATCTGTTTCCAAATCTAGACGGCAGCTTCATAATACCTCCTCGTAGAAGCCCCCCTCCTTATTTGCGAAGAACTCATACAGCCACTTTTCACAAGCCTCTTTTGAGTTCAACTTCACACCACCAAGGGCGTTCGCCATGAACAGGAATGGATGTTAATCACTTGGCGCTATGTCCGGCTATATGGTGGATGTGATACAACCTCTTATCCGAGCTCTCGTAGCTTCTGACGAGTCATCAAAGAAGTGGGTGGTCTGGCGTTGTCCTTGTGGAACACTTCACTCTTCCTGTTGGCCAATTCTGGACGCTTCTCGTCGATTGCCTGCTTCAAGCGGTCCAGTTGTTCGCAGTAGATGGTGGCCATATGGTAGCAGCACATAGTGGATGATTCCCTTCCAATCCCACCAAACGCACAGCAAAACCTTCCTGGCCGTCAATCTCGGCTTAGGCACTATTTGGGACGATTTACCGGCCTTTGACCACGACGGTTTTCGCTTGATGTTATCGTATGTGATACATTTCATCACCGCCAGACAGCATCCGCTTTAAAAATGGGTCAAGTTCATTCCGTTTCTGCAGCATATAGTAGGTACACCGGTATTGAAAATGAAACACTTATTATTAATGGGAAAGTAAAAACGTTTAATTCAAAGTATTGGCCATTGTTTTCTACACATTTTGACCGCCTTTCTGGCAGTTTGTGAATACCACGCCAATAAACTTGTTCGTCTTTTAAAGCAAACCAATCAGACACCCAATTTTCGACCTCCTCGTAGGAATCAAAGTGCTGCTCAGCCAATGCGTGTCCCATCTATGAAAACAATTGGTAGTCGGAAGGAGCCAAGTCCGCTGAGGACGGCGGGTGGGGTAGCTGCTCCCAGCCAAGTGTTTTCAGTGTATCCTGAACCGATTTTGCTTTGTGTGCAGGTGCATTGTGATAGAGCAAAATTACCTTGCCGTGTCTTCTGGCTCATTCTTCAAATTGTTCAAATTGATCATTTGTTGTCGGAAGCGATCAGTATTAACGGTTTTACCAGGTTTCAGGAGTTCGTGGTACAGCACACCTTTCTGGTCCCACCAAACACACGGCATTGTCTTCTTGCCGAATCGATCTAGTTTTGCAGTCGATGTTGATGGTTGTCCCAGATTAACCCATGATTTTTTCCGTTTAGGATTCTTAAAATAAATCCATATTTCATCGCCAGTAACGACCCGATGCAAACCCGACTTTCTTTCGTGTCTTTAAAGCAAAATTTCACAAGTGTTTTTGCGGTTATCCATCTGTCTTTCATTCAATTCATGTGGCACCCATTTTCTAACCTTTGGATCTTTCCCATAACTTTTAAACGGTCAGAAATTATTTGTTGTGCAACATTGAACATTGCTGCCATTTGCTTTTGACTCAAAGTGTCATCTCCATCCAATATCGATTGCAATTCGACGTCTTCAAACTTTTTTGGTGGTCTTCCACGTTCTTCATTTCTCACATCAAAATCATTATTTCTGAACATTTGAAACCATGTTTTGCATGTTGCTTCTGATAGAGCATGATCACCATATGCCTCGACAAGCATTCGATGCGACTCTGCAGCACCTTTCTTCAAATGAAAACAAAACATTAATGCTTTCCGCAAATTATCACTTTCTGGTACAAAATTCGACATTTTTAACAGGATGAAAAAATATGATGTTGTCTGTTCAATGACTTGATGTATACTAAATATTTTGCACAAATGTCATAGCAAACAAAAAAAAAAAAAAGAGTTCGTTCACAACAAGTGTTCCCTATCGAGACATTTATATCTTGACGCTCTCGTCGCACTGGTATACCTGGTAGCAGGCGTTGATTCGGTCGAGAAGGTTTTTTTGCGTCAAATCATGCGGCACCCAAACATTAAGCTTTTTGGTATCCAGCCTTTTGCAGATGGTGTAAAATAGTTTGGTGACTAACTTCCATCTTCTGGGCGATGTCATGACATGCCGGTCTAACTCGATGATTTCCATGATTCGATCGGTATTCGTTTTCACAGGTCTTCCGCTGGCTGGGTACATGGTGTCGTTTTCACCGACTCTGAATGGTCGAAACTATTCCTTCGCAGTTCGAAGTGATAGAGTAACATCCCCTAAAACACCATTACTCACATGGAACGTTTCTCTAGTGGATTTGCCTTTAACGAAGGAAAACTTTCAAATAGCGCGAATTTCGGCATTAGTGAACTCCATGTTTACACGTCCATAACTGACGTGAACGTTGAACGCAATATCCAAGCTATTCATGCATAGCGTCGTGTTGTAGGTTATGACAAGACCTTTCAAATGATGTATAATATTGCCAGATACGAGCCCTGTAGCGCTTTGTACATAGCCTGAAAATTCAAAAGACAGAAAGGCGGATATTTAACAACCTTATATTTAGCCACAGTTTCGAAAACTTTTCGTAGACTACCATGAGTTAACAAGAATGTTTAAGGCCCAAATTCTTGGACATTTTTTACCTCAACAAATACCCTGTCTTTCAATAGAGCAAGTTCTTCTACCCACCTCTTACATCCCTTCTCTCTAAAACCATGAAAACCGTCATAAGGCGTCAGTCATCTTAAATCGCGGAAGCTTTCTAATGACCGGCAGTACGACCTCCGCAGAAACGGGCTCACAGGAACAGTCTGGGGTGGACTTGGGCCAACCAACATGCCTCTCCAGTCAGTACTATCTTTCGCCAGCTGCCTCCAATTGCGCACTCCAAGTTGGTTGAGGTCCTTCTCAACTTGTGTACGCCACCTTAGTCGGCCATAAATGTGACCTGACAACTTGACACATCGAATTAAAAAGGGGATCTGTCATAAAGCTTATATCTAAAGTATAACTTTATTCCCACCAATAAAGACAGATCCCTTCAAAACGATTTGAGCTGCTCCACTTCCCTTATTTTCTTTTCAAAGAGCTGGGGAACTGCTCTTGTAGTGCGATCCGGTGTTGCTTTGGCAGCCTCGTGCTTGTCTGCATGCGCTTTCCTGTATCCTCTACCCAATCGTAAGTGGTTTCCAGCATCTTCTTCGTTGCTTCCTTGGGGAGAATCCATGTTTTTTGAATTTTCAAAAACTTTCAGCGATGCTCGCTGCCAGTGACTTGCTTCCCGACATCAAACAAATTACTTCTTCCTCAACATAGTTGGTTTTCCGACATCCGCGACTTACCTTCCCCTCCAAAATTAATTTAGGCGAAGTCCGCAAGCACAATTCAAAAGACAATCCCATGCTGGCAAACATCTTTATTTCCAAAGAATCACAAGTCGGCCATAAATCTCAGCGAGACGTTCAACTTCTGAAACTTGTCCGTGTAGATCTGCTCGGCGGCAAAAAACTGCAGGAACGTTATCACGTAGAGCAGGATAATATTGATAGTGAAGTCAAAGGAGAACTGCTGGTTGACCTTGATCTGCCCGAGCGTGCGCAACCCCAGGCCGCAGATGTTGTCCCGCATCAGCATCACCTCGACCTGTCAATATTCGAACCTGGAATAAAATGTTTCAGCACCACGGCCGGCCAGACTTACATCTCTTCGGAGAGCAGGCGCGCCCTCGGACAGCTCCTCGATGGCCATCTGGAACTCGCTGTTTGCACTTTCCAGCAAGTCGGACAGACGGCCGATGATGAACATGTCTAAAGTGTATGCGAGACAGGCGGGGAAGTACGCCAGCGAGTTTTGGTTGCTGTCCACGAAGTACTTGCCGTAAAAGGTGCTCTTTAGTGTCAGGTACACGAACTCGATGTCGTGGAATAGGCCCAGGTACGTGCTGATGAAGACAGAGGTGCTGAAGCTGTTGATGCGTACATTCAGGGCGTGGATGCGCCGCGAAATACCAATAAACTTTCTCAAACATCTCACCAGGTTTTGCCGTCGTCGTCCCAGTGGCGCGCCCAACGTCTGCAGGTACTCTGTCATCTTCTCGTAGAAGCACATCAGAGTCAGCTGCACGTAGACGTAGCTGAAGATCATCAAAGCGTTGAGCACCGGGAACAGAGTGTATTCGACTAGAAACAACCGAATCACCAGTAGCATCATAATCGAGTACATGATGACGTACTTCATGATGAACGCCAGGACGAGGGCCTTCACAACCAGAATGATCAGCGTTTCCGAGCCGAGGAACAGGTCGGATCCAGTGCGCGCCCGGAGAGCCTTGAAAATCTTCGCAGCCTCGTTGAACAGCGCCAGCAGGCTGCCTTGAGTTCTAAGGAAGTTAGACGCGTACACGAATGCAGACACGGTTTGGATGCAGGTCGAGAGGACCGATATGGCGCCCTCCTGGGCCTCCACACTTTTCACGATGTCGTGCGGCTCAGTGGTCACGTAGTAGCCGACTGTGACCAGAAACATCTTGAAAATCAGCAGCCCACTGAAGCACTTTGCGAACGTGTACACACAGCGGGCCACCATTCGCCTGCATTTTGGGCTTTCAAACGCATGACGTAACGGATTGTAGGCGATGCCTGTCAGACCCAGGCAGTTGAGACACTTAAAGAGGCCCCGCAGGTGGCTCATCAGATTATACTTCATCCCGGCGGGAGTGCACATTTCGGTGGCGACAACGGTACAAGACTGACTCGAAGACCTACAACCGGGAGCATGCGGCACCCGGTGGAGTCTGCACGTGTGCGGTCAATTACTTACCAACAATCGATAGCGCTAATTAATTGTTACGACATGAGGAGGCTGAGGCCGAAGAGGATGACGGTGAAGTCCGCAAAATCGATGGAGTGCATTCAAAGTGACGCCCTCCAGCTGACTGGGCGTGTTCCGCCATCGACCCAATGACCGTGCGGCAGCTGTCACCGTGTTTCGTCATAACCCACAAATCAGTCAAGAGTGACTCACCTCCACACACCCTAATCCCTGCAGCCAGTGTCGCATGCAATGCACCGTCGCACCCGAATCCCATTCGTGCTTGAAGGCAATTGCATCACGTACCCTAGGTGTGACCTCCATAGACTCGCTGCTGCTGCAGCAGCCCTCCTCGGCCAGACGGTGATTATTTACAACCCACCCCATTGGCGTGTGTTCATTACATCGCGACATAGCGTGTCGCGCCAGAAGTCCGCCGCCACTACCGCCACTACTGCCACCACCGCAACTACCGCCACCACCGCTCACCACCGCTCACCACCGCTCACCACCGACGTCGCCGCCGATCAGAAACCGCTTATCAATCGGAGGAGCATAATTCGTGGAATAAAACATTAGCGCTCCGGTCTAGACAGTCACTGGTGGCGGTGGGTGATGGGACTTTGACAAATTACCATTTTGCATTACTATGGTCGCGCGTACCTTGTGGAGGGTCCTAGCAGTCCTCGCACAGACGGTGGCGGTGTCGGGGGCGTTGGCGGCGCACCCGGAACACAGTCGGGCATTCGTGGACAGCCGCGCATAAATAAGCCCGTTAGTCGCATGCAGAAAGGAAAAATTTGTTCGCTGCCGTCGCCGCCGCCGGTGAAAACAGCAAAAAAACCACCACCCCCGTCAACCAGCAAACAAAGCGGACAGGTGGAGAGGCTTAAACGAATTCGCACGCCTCTGTGCTGAGGGGAAATTAAAAACAGACTAGTTATGGGAGCGGGAATAAAGTTACAATGTCACTACACGGCAGCAATTATCGATCGCGGGCAAGTGGCGGTCGGTGGACGGCGGACGGCGGACGGCGGACTGAGGAAATGAGTTTTAACGGGAGCGGACTTAATTTGTCCTTCGGGACAGTGAAGTGCATGGACATGGGTGCTACAGCTGAATGGAGGCTGCCCGCTGTTAAAGGGGATGTGTGCTCCAATTACACGGGAAAGCGAGTTGACTGGGATTGACAGAGAATAATGAGTTGCGTATGACACCATGTCCACTGTTCACAGTTTCAGACTACGCGGGTGGGAAAAATTGTGAACTGTGCTGATGTCACACGATGTGATGGAATGAAATGAGCATTTATTTTAGCAGTGAAGAGGATTTTTCTTGACTTTTGACAGCATTTCATTGAGAATAGTGAAATGAAAAAAGAATTGGCGTACCTCAGGGCTGTTATTTCGGTCCATTTTTTTTCTGGATTCGACAGGCAAAAATTTCCGATACATTTAAAATCACAGTAATAAGAATGTTATAAATCGGAGGAGGTCCGAGAAATGGACTTAAAAACCTATCATCCAATTGCAATATGGCCGGTAGTAGAAAAGTGTATGGAAGAGGTGTTAACAAATAGAACTTAAGATTTTGTCACTTACGGTATCAGTACAGTTTCTAGAAATATAAAAGCCCTGGTGAACTATTAATTGATCTCACGAACTGTGTCAATGAAATCCAGAATAGAAGCTATAAGGTTGCCAAATATCTCCCTTCCGCCTTTTTGTCTTTTTAATTTTCCAGCTATGTACAAAGCGGTACAGAGCTCTTATCTGGCAATGCTATATGGTACATCATTTGAAAGGTTTTTACATAACCTACAACACGACGCTATGCATGATTAGCTTGGATATTGCGTTCAACAGTTATGGACGTGTAAACATGGAGTTCACCAATGACGAAATTCGCGCTATTTGAAAGTTTTCCTTCGTTAAAGGCAAATCTACTAGAGAAACATTCTTTTGTGCTAAATGGTGTTTTGGGGGATGATACTCCATCACTTCGAACCGCTGAGGAATGGTTTCGACGATTCAGAGCCGGGGAAAACGACACCATGGATAAGCCAGCCGTTGAAAGACCTGTGACAACAAATACCGATCGAATCATGGCAATTATCGAATTAGGCCGGCATGTGGCATCTCGTGACGTCGCCCGGGAGATGGAAGTTAGTCACCAAACCATTTTAAACCATCTGCAGAAGACTGGATACAAATAAAAAGTTTGATGTTTGGATGCCGCAAGATTTGACGCAAAAAAAACCTTCTGGACCGAATCAACGCCTGCGATATGCTGCTGAAACGGAATGAACTCGACACATTTTTGAAGCGGATGGTGACTGGCGACGAAAAATGGATCACATAAGACAATATCAAGCGAAAACGGTCGTGGTTAAAGGCCGGTGAATCGTCCGAAGCCGGGATTGACGGCCAGGAAGGTTTTGCTGTGTTTTTGGTGGGATTAGAAGGGAATCATAAACTAAGAGCTGCTCTCATATGGCCAGACGCTTAATTCTACCATCTACTGCGACCAACTGGACCACTTGAAGCAGGCAATCGACCAGAAGCGTTCAGACTTGACCAACAGGAAAAGTGCAGTGTTCCACCAGGACAACGCCAGACCACTGACTTCGTTGATGATTCGTCAGAAGCTATGGGAGCTCGGATAGGAGGTTTTTTCGCATCCACCACTTAGCCCGAACATAGCGCCAAAGTGATTACCACCTATTCCTGTCCATGGCGAACGCCCTTAATGGTGTGAAGTTGAACTCAAAAGAAGCTTGTGAAAAGTGGCTGTCTGAGTTCTTCGCAAATAAGGAAGGGGGCTTCTACGAGGAGGTACTATGAAGCTGGCGTCTAGATGGAAACTGATTATAGAACAAAACGGCGCATATTTGAACTAAAACCGATCACTGTTACACTTTTTATGAAGCATTGAATGTAGAGCAAAAAAGCGGAAGGGAGATATTTGACAACTTTATATCATGTCTTGCTGCTATTTGTGGACTTCAGCAAAGCTTTCGCCATCCACAACCATAGCACACTAATTGAAATTCTAGAATTCATTGGTATAAGAGGACTCATGTTAAACTGACTGCGAGAGTACCTGAGACAGTGACAATTTCGCGTGAAATTTGACAATACATACAGCCAAAATGAGGCTGTGCTATATGGAGTTCCGCAAGATTCAAAGTTGGGTCCCTCTTCTTCTTCTTGTGGGGCTGCAGTCCTGGGTGGACCTGGGTTTCAACCAACATGCCTCTCCAGCCAGCACGATCTTTCGCCAGCTGCCTCCAGTTGCGCATTCCAAGTTGGTTGAGGTCCTTCTCCACTTCTGTGCGTCACTTTAGTTCTCTGTTGCGTTGTCCCACTGGCACGGACTTAAAGACCTTTCTGGCCGAATCAGTGGTGTCCATACGCTCTACATGGCCTAGCCGTCTTAAGCGTTGTATGAGTAGACGCTTGGCCAGGCGCATGTCACTGTACAGCCCATAGAGTTCGTCCTCAAATCTTCTCCTCCAGATGCCATCAACCCAAACAGGACCAAAAATCGCACGCAAAACTTTTCTCTCGAAAAGACTGAGGGCTTCTCCCATCCGCTTTTAGTAACGTCCAGGTTAACGCCTCGTAGAGTAGGCCTGGGATTGTCAAGCTATTATATAACACGAGCTTAGTCCTTCGAGAGAAGGCTTTATTAATCGAAAGCCTAAAGAAACAGCGATTGGCAAGAGTGATTCTGCGTTTGATTTTGGTACTGATGTTGTTGTTCCTGTTTACTGCGGTGCGAAGGTAGATGAAGACCTAGACTATCCCAAAGTTTCTGCTGCCTAGAGTGACACTCTGTACGAGACTTCGGTATTGTGTGCCCTTCCTTGATGACAGTATGTACTTTGTTTTGGCCTCATTCACCGCCAGAACCATTTTAGCTACTTCGGCTTCAATGCCAGCAAACGCCTTATTGACGGCTCGCTGTGTTCGTCCAATCACGTCAATGTCATCAGTGTGAGCCAGCAATTGAACTGACTTTTGGAAGATCGTGCCTCTGTAACTCTCTGTGTTGAATTGTTGATTCTCTGTGTTGACTTGTGAGTTACGCACGATCTCCTCAAGAATGATGTATAAAGAAGACACATGGCAGCACGTCGCCTTGTCTAAAACCTTTTTTGGCATTGAACGTCGCAATGAGTTCGTTAGCGACCTTGACGAAGCAGCGAGAGTTCTCCATCACCATCCTACACAATCTGACGAGTTTGTAAGGAATACCAAAACTAGACATGGCACTGTATAGCTCGTCCTTGTGCACACTGCCATATGCGGCCTAAAAATCGACGAAAAGGTGGTGAGTGTCGGTCTTTTCCAGGATCTGTCGTAATGTAAAAATCTGGTCTATTGTGGTGGTGGTGAGTGTTGATTTGTACTTCTTGAGTCTTTTTCTGGGCTTGCCTTTAAGTGGTCTATAGTGGACTTTCCTGGCCTGAAACTACACTGATAAGAGCCTATCGGATTGTGGATAAGGGTTTAAGACGCTCACACAGTACAGCAGGTAGGATCTTGTAGACGATGTTAAGAAGGCTGATCCCCTCGTAGTTGGCGCAGTCAAAGGGGTCTTCTTTCTTGTGGGCCGGGCAAACAACGCTGAGATTCCACTCATCGGGCATGCTTCCCTCCGATCATTTCTTACAGATGAGCTTATGCATGCGCCGAACCATTTCATCTCCAGCTGCTTTAAATAGTTCTGCGGGCAGTCCATCCGCTCCAGCAGCCTTGTTCGATTTCAGCTTGGATATTGCTATGTTCACCTCGTCTAAGTCGGGGGACGGAATCCTTGTCTATCATCGTCCATATTGAGTGGAACATTCTGTCTAACAGCAGAATTTGGGCCGTCACCGCGATTAAGGAGTCTGCAGAAATGATCTTTCCAGATTCTCACCACAGACTGCGACTCTACCACTAGTTGTTCATTTTGTTCCTTGGCAGGCTTCGATCCGAACCTTCTATCCTCCAAATACCTGTTTTATCTTTCGGTAAAACGTTCGGACTTCGTTTTTGCCTAACACTTTTCTATTTCCTCGACCGTTCGTTTCTCATGCTCCTTCTTTTTCCTTCGGAGAAGCCGGTGCTCTTCCTTTCTTCTCTGTTCGTAGATCTCACGAACAGCCCTTGTCATTCGATTCTGCGTTGCCTTCTAGGCGCCGTGTTTGGCTGCATGCAGACAGTGAAATGAAAAATTTGAATGTGGAGGACTAGCAACAAATTGCACATTTCATACAATCGCTTTTGTATGATAATGCACAGAAGTGCTAGAACACAATGCCCCGTACGAGAGAAAGGATGGCCAAAGGCGGAAGACGGAACACAAAATATGTAGTTCAGTTGGAGCGTATTTGTAATCCATTTGTTTATTTCTATGGGTGGGTACACCGCCATTGTCTCCGTCTGTAAACTGTTGCTTGTTTGTGTATGAGTCGTTGATACAGCAGATCGCAACCCGAATGATCGAACAACAAATGGAGAAGCTCTACTTTTACTACCAGAAGTGGGGCATCCGGATCAGCTCCAACAAATCGGTCCTCATGTTCTTGTAGAAACCAACACGACGAGGCTCCCGAACGGCCTTAAAATGCCTAAGAATTAAGGTAGTGCTACCCAACGGGACAGCACTAGCAATAACGGAGAAGGCGAAGTATATTGGAGTGAACTTTACCGAGAGGTTTGAGAGTTTAATCGTCATTCCAAAACGAACCTTCAAAACGCCAGTTTCACCTCCAACGCATCTAGTCATTGATGCGACGTGAGAAAGGACTGGTCGAGAAAACGAAGCTGCTCATAGGACCCATCAGAGCATATAGCTTCCCTGCGTGGTACAGCACCTCCGAGACCAGCACGGAGAGGCTTGTCGCATGCATCCTCACAGGTCTTACTTTTCACAAGGACAAGATTAAACACGGTAGCGACAAAATCTATGAAAAATCAAGCATCATTCCTTTCGCAACTGATTTTGGTGCAACTGTTTAAAAAGCAGCTAGGCGAAACTGACTGTGGCTACGCCATGTAAAACGATCGGGGACCACGGCAAATGCTTCGATTCCGAGGGGAATTCAAGGAGAACAGAATTGACGTACCTCAAGGTTTCCATTTCAGTTCACACTTTCGTTGAAAATTTCACAAAGCAGGGCGCTTCATAGGTCTGTCTGCAGACAAAATTTTACATTTCTTACAATTTTTTGTGGCATCGACTGGGTAATACGCAAGCTCCTTGGAGAACTTCATTTAAGGAGACTCTAACTTCTCATCCGTGTGGCGGTAAGGTCCAGGATCGACCTGGGTTGCAACCAACATGCTGGGTTTAGAAAACTCTAACACACAGTTTTTTCCACACAGGAGTGTGGAAAAAACTGTGTGTTATCCTAGCTATCCTAGCAAGTGTGGTTCCAGAGGAGAATTCTTAAGCTAGACATTTGACAGAAGACGCAGAACACTCGTAGGTAGCAGGGCAACTTATTCCTTGAAGGGCAGGCCAATCACGAACTATACCGTCCGTACAGCCGCGTGCAACTAGGCTAGGCCATGTAGAACGAACTGACCCCACAGCAAATGCCTGTCCTCGAATTCAAGGAAAAAAAAATTTGATGTACCTCAGGGTTGCCACTTCGGTACTGATTTGTTTTGGCGATTGGGCGAAGCAAGCATTTGGTAGTTAATGCTAGATGGCTTATAGGTCTGCCAAGCTAGCAATGCAACAGAAGGGTGACACTGAAGACCCGTGAAGAGCAAGCCGCCTATACCGCGACGTGCGGCTACTAGAGTGTCCAGATCTAACGCTTAAGATGGTCTCGATTTCGAAGCATTGGCACAAGACCATTGAATACGGTCCGAAAATCTCACCTTTCAAGTGGAGGTAGGAGCAAGGTGAACTGAAGTATTGAGAAAGTCGCATAATGCGCAGCAAATAAATTAAATTTTGTAAAGAATTCACAACGAAAGAAGTAATTTTCTGAACAAGTGGCCAAAAAGTTCTTATTTCAGGGTTTGGTTCAAACAGCTTCTGTCTTTCGCGCGAAAATAAACTTTGTTAGGTTTTTCTAGCACACTGTGCCACAAAGCAGGTTTCTCTCATTCAGCGCAGGCACAGTCCCAAGTGTAGGAGCGACCTTCAGTAACTTGTGTTACCGCAGTAAGGTCACAAACCATTTTCCCCATTCGTTTCAGCAAAGCAAAGGCAACGTTTGGCTACACTAAGGGTGCCTGAAAATTGGCATCCCCTGTCGATTTCTTCTTCCTTCTTCTACAAAGGGCATTAAACCCCATTCATAAATGCACCCAAGATGAACAATATCTATGTGGTTCAGACAGACTTCAAAAAAATATTTATTTTGACTCGAAAATTATCCGCAAGAACCAAAGACAAACCGACAAGAACTCCATTCGCTTCCACGTTCATCCTACGAGTCTGCGTAAACAACCAAGCAGGCGTAGTACTGCAGGCAGGTCAGCACGTTGACAATGATCACGTTCAGAAAGTAGTCGAAAGCGAACTCCTGGTCCAGACCAATCCTCTCAAAGGCCAGAGTGCGTACGCCACGCTGCCAGTGCTGGTGCAGCATCAGTTTCAGTGCACAGAGGATTACGGCCCAGTTCATACTCTTACCGCTCTGTTAAGGCTCTTTTTCTTCTGTAAATTCCACTGTGCGACGAGGAGGATTATGCGCCACGTAAACGCATTCTCCACTCTATCCAGCACATCGGACAGTCGGCCCAGCAAGTAGACGTCGTATGAGGACGCAACGCAGACTGGCAAGTGAATTAGAATCATTATGCTTGTGGTCCAGGTGGACGCGTTGTAAAATAAAAGCTTCAAGGTCTCGTAGGTGTGATAGACGTCAGTGAACAATCCGATGTATGACCCGACGAAGACGGTTATGAAGAACAAGTCCAGCTGCTTCTTCACGCGATGTATCCTACTGGAGATCGCAATAAACCGCTTTAGGTGTTGCTGTAGCTTTCGTCGACATCCGCCCCAGTTGGAGGATTCCGCAAGGAACTCGTCCATCTTCATGTAGAAGCAGATGAGCACCAACTGCGAGTAGACGCACGTCAAGACCGCCATGCAGCACACAAGGTAGCTGAAGGGGAACAAATAGTCCACCAAGCTGATGTCCGGTGCGAAGAAGCACAGATCACGTTGAACGTATAGCGCCATGAAGTACATCTTGAGCATGGCCGTGAGCATAAAACTGGCGTCAAAATAGATCTCGTTGCCCGTGCGACTTTTGAGCCGCCTAAATATGCTGCACATTTCGTTGAGGAGCGGAAGCAAGCAGGCGCCTCGTTTGAGGTAGTTCCTCGCGTGCAGAGCCGTCTTTGTGAACCGCAGCGTTATGTTCAGCAGGAAGAGAACATCTTCTTGCGTGTAAATGGCGCTTTCCCTGGCCTTTGATGTGTTGTTGGAGCGCCACACATACGGCTGGATTTGGAGGAATATGGGGCACGCGATTCGAAAGGCGTACACGTAGAAGATGATGTGGTAGACGACTTGTGTCACAAGGTAGTTGAACTTGGAGTGCTTGAATCTATCCTCGGCCTTGTTGTATTTGAAGTGTATTAGGCCGGAATAGAGGAGGACTTTGTACGTGAACCTGAGGTATCCCTCCAGTGGGACTTTTACTACCGGATAGTACATCGGACGAGGGCAAACTAATCAGGAAGTACACCGTCAGTTCAAGTGTGCGGCGGCAGTGACAAATGGACGCGATTACAGCCGGTTACAATGCTCACTAAAAGCAATCACTTTCGGAGATTGTTAATGAAACCTGAACATAACTTCCACCCACGATGTTCATCAGCGAAAACGACATTTGTTCTGTTTTGGTTTTGTCGCAACCACTAAACGCGTTCTGAGATTAGTTCGTAAGGGAAGTGCGTTTTACTCGCGCACATAGGGTTTCGTAGTCATAATAAAAAATTATTTTATTGTTGGTGAATAGTTTTAGACGCTTAATAGCGAAACTGGAGTTTGTAATCTGCATAGTTAATGGAGTATTCGCTTGAAAGATTATTAAGAGCCAAATTAATCGTAAACTAGTCTGCTAAAACAGCCATTTCGTAGTAACCATCTAAAGCGATTCCAAGCAGAATATAAGGAGACCTAAAACCAAAACCAAAAACCGTAGAAATCGGCTTTTGCATCAGCATTTAGCAGCGTCTAATTTTCTGAGCAATCAAGCAGGACTGGGATGATAAAGCTGTTATGTGAAGCCAGCTAAGTCTTTCGGGAGAATACTTTCATACGTCCTTTTGGCTGGAGCCCAAAGATGCAGGGACTAGTAAAAGTGATTCTAGCCTTGATTCCGATACTGATATCCCTTTTTTCTGCCCCGGGATAAACGAAGTCCTTGACTGCCTCGAAGTTTCTGCTGCCTCGTGTGGCGCACTGTCCGAGACGTCGATGTTGTGTGTCCTTCCTTGAAGACAACCCTCCTTTGTAGTCATTTAAGTCCTTTCTGTTTTTATGCCAGTAAGTATCTCAATGACAGTGATGTTAAGAAGGCTGGTCCCTCGATAATTGGCGCAGTCAAAGGGGTCTCCTTTCTTGGGCAGAAGACGTTGAGTTCTACGCGCGAAATTTAATCCTATGTACGCCGAAATGCCGAAATGCAAGTACCTTCGGACTTAACGCTTAAGATGGCTAGTCCATGAAGGCCACTGTTTTGGCCCGAAAAGCCTTGTAATTCGAGCCATTGCCATTTTAGCCAGTTTATGAAGGCCACTGTTCTGGCCCGAAAAGTGTTGTTATTCGAGCCATTGGCAGGTTAGCCAGTTTATGAAGACCACTGTTCTGGCCCGTAATAATAAAAGTCTTGCAATTCGAGCCATTGCCAGGTTGGCCAGTCCACGAAGGCCACTTTTCTTGCCCGAAAAGTGTTGTAATTCGAGCCATTGCCAGGTTGGCCAGTCCACGAAGGCCACTTTTCTGGCCCGAAAAGTGTTGCAATTCGAGCCATTGCCAGGTTGGCCAGTCCACGAAGGCCACTTTTCTGGCCCGAAAAGTGTTGCAATTCGAGCCATTGCCAGGTTGGCCAGTCCACGAAGGCCACTTTTCTGGCCCGAAAAGTGTTGTAATTCGAGCCATTGGCAGGTTAGCCAGTTTATGAAGACCACTGTTCTGGCCCGTAATAATAAAAGTCTTGCAATTCGAGCCATTGCCAGGTTGGCCAGTCCACGAAGGCCACTTTTCTGGCCCGAAAAGTTTTGTAATTCGAGCCATTGCCAGGTTGGCCAGTCCACGAAGGCCACTTTTCTAGCCCGAAAAGTGTTGTAATTCGAGCCATTGCCAGGTTGGCCAGTCCATGAAGGCCACTTTTCTTGCCCGAAAAGTGTTGTAATTCGAGCCATTGCCAGGTTGGCTAGTCCATGAAAGCCACTGTTCTGGCCCGAAAACCCTTGTAATTCGAGCCATTGCCAGGCTGAGATTGCGTACACAAGTGGAGAAGGAACTCAACCAACGAGGAGTGCACAATTGAACACAGCTGGCGAGAGTTCGTTTTGGCTAAAGAGGCAGGGTTGAGGCCTAAGTCCACCCTGGACTTTGCATATGACCGCTATGAGTTTGAACTCAATTGGGAAAAATTCCCGAACATCCTTTCTAGGGTAGCAGTTGAGTTCCTCTCCTCTCCCAACATCGCACAATCTTTCGATCAGAAAACTTCCTTTCAACCTTCAGAGCCTCACCGAAAGTCATCCCGTTTAGCTGAACACTCCCAGCGAAGGACGATTCGAGGACAAAGATGTCAGCGCTTCCAGCTTATCTCAATATTTATCTCCCCGAAAGCGATTACCACATCAATGCTGGTTTGCTTCCAGTGTTATCTGTCAGAAGGGCATCCGGTGGAGCAGATGCTTTGGCGCCACACTCGGTTGCTTGCCCTCGAACATGGGAAATCCTTGCTGAGCATCGCCTTCGTGTCGCCTTGACGACTCAATCCTCGACGATGATTGATGGTGTTATCCCCCCACAGCAATTGTTTCTGTCAAGCCAGAGGATAGAGGATCGTCTCCTGTGTTCTCCTCTTTTCCATTCTCCTGCCCCTCCACAACCACCCGGTCTCCACTCAGCCCTGCATTGAAGCGAGAATAAAAATTGAACTGCGTTGACCCTTAGATAAACTTTTAGTCCTTTCGCTTGGCGATATTTATGACTTGAACGGGACATGCATTGTTGCACAATGTCCGGAGCCAGGCAATGCGGTTCCATCGTTGCCAGATGCTATCCTATCCCACACACACACGCGATGCCGAAGAAACAATTAAACGAAGAGTTGGCTTTAAAATTTAAGCTCCCCCGGGCTGTGGTGCGTTCATCATTCGTTTCGGTGCTTTTTTCTCCCTTCACCCTCGCCCAACCCTTTCGTCTTCCACCCCAATGGAGAGGGATATAAATAAGAACCAACCAGCGACGGAAGGCGAGGGGCGCAAGGGAAGGACATGCCTTTGGTCTGATATCGCTGAATAAAGGAACGTCCCCACGAGTAATTCAACATAAATACTTTTGTCCTGCGAACAATGAACGAGCCCCGAGTCCGAGGGATGACTTGGCAGTGCTTCCTTGGGCCTGGCTGCTGCAGTGACATCCCAGCCGCACCAGGGGACGGTGATGCGACGACAGAGGACTTGAACACAAATGCAAACTGTTGCACCCGCTCCGCCTGGCACAAAGGATTACGATAAAGCTTTTAAATGACCCCCTCCCTCTTCCTCCCCTACGCGCGCCACGTCTTTAGGCGACAATCTGAATTATCGGGACTAGAACAATTGTAAGCCTTGTCTTCGCTGTGCAGGCACGCTGGCGGGAGTGGTGGGAAAGTGTTGCACGAGGTTGAAACAAAAAGGACTCGCCACTCAAAGGAGGTTAGAGAATGAGATACTTTTACGCAAATTAATTGTTCTCAAAGGATGTGGCTGTCTCACGGTGTGGTGATGAGTGGGACTCGGACCAGCGGTGGCGAGTGGGCCGGGGAATGACGGCTTTTCGTGTGTTAAGTGCAATGGGAAGGTGGGGTTGGCTTGCAGCTTGAAGATCTGCCTCACGGCTGACTGTGGCCCTATGTTATGCCAGCGAATGGGAGGGATATAATCAAAAAGTAGGAAGTATAGTACCTCGAATGCCCTCATCGCCATGTCTCACTCCCGCCATGCCAGCACATGCAGCACAGCCACTCAAGCTCAATGGAATGTAATTGAAAAATGTAATTATGAAACGTTTTCGGTTGCACAACATAATTTGTCCGTGAAATGCGTTTCATTAAATTAAACTCGTCCCGCGCCACGCCGCATTCCAGCCAGCCAGTGGCCGTTAAAATTCGTCTGAATCAATTAACAAACACGGTTTCGAATCTAATCCAATTATTTGAAATAGTTTCGAGCACATTCAGTTAATGAGTTCAATGTGACTGGGAAGTGGTGGAAATGGGAGTGGAAAAGCGACACGAATATGGACGGTTTTGTGTGATTAATAATGTGTGGCTTTGTTAGTTGCAGACTTCGACTACAAATGGCACGTTTCAGTGGCCAAGGAATCCCATCGAATTACCGGAGAGTTTTACAACCTCTAGGAGTCGCTTCGCGCATACTCCAGAAGATATAAAAACAAAAAAAACCTGATGGAGTGCATATAAAATTGAAATCCTGCTCGTTGAGGGGGTTTTCATTTTTTTCTTTTGGCTTTTAGGTAAATCCTCGCAAAAGGATTATCAATGCGATGTAAATTTGGGGCTAGTGAATATTTGATGGCTTGGTGTGAGAATAAAATTTAACGCTGGACATGGTTATGGTGTTACGTTGATGGAGTCGACGGCAGATAAAATTTTGGAAATAATCATGAAAATTGGGAAAATATCCGAATGATGGAATCTGATGGAGAATCATGTTTTTAAAATGGGGCTGAAAAGTGGATATCATAAATTTTTGACAGATGAGTGGCGGGAGGCATTATCGGAAAGGGGAGTCAAACTTAATGGGGATTGACTGAGAAAAAAAAAATAAAAAAACTTGCGCCAGTGGAAAACTCACCATCGGAGAGCATCTTGTAGTGAAAGCAGCAGAAAGTAGTGTTGGGTATATTTAATATGTTATCATGTTATCATCATCACAGCCGTTGTCAGACCAATATATAAAGGAGGATACAAGAGCCAACTGAATAATTACAGACCGGTTTCGATACTACCTGTTGTAGAAAAGTGTCTGGAAGAAGTTGTAGTTAAAAGATTGCAAAACTTCATGGAAAAACATTCCCTCATACACGAAAGTCAGTATGGCTTTCAAAAAGCGAAGAGCACAGGTAAACTACTTGCCGAATTTGCTAACTATATTAACGAAAACCTGGACAAGAGCTATCACGTACTGATAGTTTTTATGGACTTCAGTAAAGCTTTTGATACGCTTAATCATACTAAGCTAATTGAAGCTCTTGAACGTATTGGAATACGAGGACTGATGGCAGACTGGCTAAAGGACTACCTGCACAATCGGTTTTACTGTATAAAGATCAGTGAAACCTATAGTGATAAAGAAGACGCACCCTACGGAGTTCCACAAGGATCGAAATTGGGGCCAATTCTTTTCATCCTATATGTCAATGAGCTTCTTCGCACCTTTAAGAGAGCCAAACCTTTTGCATATGCGGACGATACAGCAATTGTAGTGTGCCATAGATCCCTGGAGGCAGCAACAACAATAATGCAAGAAGAATTTGACAATGCAGCTAAATGGTGTCATGATCAGGGCCTAACTATTAATGCATCAAAGACCAAAATGATGCATATTAGAAACCCGCAGTTTGCAGTAACCCAGCAACAAATCTACTTCAGGAATAATTCCTGCAGTTCTTCAGCTAGCTGCCCTATAGCGATAGTGGAAAGCTACAGGTACCTAGGAGTCATAATAGACAGCAATTTTATATGGAATCTGCATACTGAGGAGTTACGCATTACCTTGAGAAAGACACTTTACGCGCTGACCCACTTAAAGTACCATGCCACAAGCGATGTATTAAAACAAGTGTACTATGCATTAGTGGAATCCAGACTGAGGTATGGAATACTCGCATGTGGCAACGCTTCGGTAACGCATTTAAAAAAACTTCAAAAATTACAAAACGCAGCACTCAAACGGATAAATACATCTACTCGCGCAAACAGTGAACATGACAACTTCAGAGCCCTTCAAATTAAAGACATCTTTAAGATGACTCTTATATTGGAGTACTACGACGATAGACGATTTATAAGCCCAATTGACCATGGAATTCATACAAGAAGACGTGCCCAAAATATGCTTAATGAACCTCGTTTTCACAATAATTACGGCAGAAGACAGTGCAGTGTGCCTGAGATACTTAACGCGCTTCCTCATGAAATAAGAAATATACAAAATCTTAAAACTAGAAAGAATTGTATAAAAAATTATTTTCTGAATGCAAGAACTGAAGTATAACTTAAATGTGAAAATGTTTAATTGTTACTGAATTCTTAAATTTTTGAATTGAACTGATATATTTTAAACACAATTAACTTTTCATTAGAAGTATTAATTTGTCTTTAATCTGTTAAAATATAAATTTATAATTTATCTTAATCTAAGCTAACAAAACTGTCAACAATTGAAACACAACCTTCTGCAGAAAAGCCTTTCGGCTTCGCAGAAACATATAATCATTGTTAACTATTGTATTATGAATAATAAAATTGAAATTGAAATTGAAATTGAAATTGAAATTGAAAATCATCATCATCTTCTTCTTCTTCTTTAGCGTTTGTAGTTGAGGAACCTACTTCCTTCTCGGCTGTTTTGATCATTCAAGAGCAAGTGATACGAGTTCATATCATTTGTGTTGTCCCGACGTTTCGACAGGGTCATCTGTTTATTGAGACAAGCATTGAGAGAAATAAAATTATATATAATATAAAAAAAGAAATATACATTCAAGATGACAGCATCCTCTGTCGAAACGTCGGGACAACACAAATTATATGAACTCGTTTCAGTTGCTCCTGATTGATCAAAACAGCCGACAAGGAAATAGGCTCTTTAACTACAACGTATTACAACTTGGCCAATCTCCTAACAAATATACAGATCTTCTTCAATTCAAAGCATGTTCCACTAAAGGGGTCGCGGAGGCAATGTACGCACGAGAGTCCTCCAGGCCGATCGATTCTCTACCGTCGACTCCAACTCATCAGAAGCTCTTCCCAAACGCAACCAGCAGAGTTTATGGATTTGATCCAAGCGCCTTGTCCTGGGTCTGCCGAGATGTCGCCTAAATATTGGAATTGCGTCTAAGGCATAAATCGTGATGGAGGGGGCAACCCGTACCACGTGGCCAGAGACACAAACTAAAGTCCTTTCCGTCCGAAGAAGTTGCTGCTAAACATTGAGTTTATGGATTTGATCCAAGCGCCTTGTCCTGGGTCTGCCGAGATGTCGCCTTAATATTAGAATTGCGTCTAAGGCACGCGTCATAAATCGTGATGAAGGGGACATCCGTACCACGTGGCCAGAGACACAAACTAAAGTCATTTCCGTCCGAAGAAGTTGCTGCTCAACATTGAGTTCCCTGCGCACCACAGCGTTTCTCAGCCTATCACAACCAAAAACTCCCGCAACAACACGGAGAAATCTCGTGCCAGCAGCTTGTATTCGCGATCTTATTGTTTCGATCAGTACCAAACTTCTATAACCATAAGTGGGAGTTGGAACTATCGCTGAGTTGAAACCCGATAATTTCGATCTGATACCAAGCTCGGCCTTCCTTATTATTGATCTACCAATCTGCTTCAAAATTAATCCTGACTAATCCAACAACAAATTGGCCAGGTTTGATTCTTGGCTGAACGCCTCGAATTTTTCACGGCACCACCTCTTTCCAGCTGCTGATAACATTCAAAGAGTATAAACTGTCTAAGATAAAAGCTTCTCAAACTGTGCCTTTCGGAGTAGTCATTAAAAAGTAGATTCCTTCTACTCGTGAGAGAGCAATAGCACGTACAATACGAATAGTTGATGAGCAAGCTTGGCCCTGGTCTCCCTATGGACTGTCGCGCCACCCAATTATTATTATTAGTCCAACAAGAATGCTCAGTGTTGCTTCTTATGAAAAAGACCCCTAGATACTTAAACTTCTGCGCCTGTTTCAATGGGACTCCTTCTTCTTCTTCTTCATGTGGCACTACAGTCCGGGATGGACCTGTGCCTCAACCAACATGCCTCCTAAGTCAGCACGATCTTTCCCTAGCTACCTCCAATTGCGCACTCCAAGTTAGTTGAGGTCCTTCTCCACCTGTGTGCGGCACATTAACCTAGGCCGTCCTCTGTTAGTCCCAATGGCTCAGATTCGAAGACATACATTTCATATACCAGGTGTTCCGGTATGAAATGACCGTTTTTTTGTTAAAAATTAAACACTAATTATTAATGGGAAAGTAATAACGTTTTATTCAAAGTATTGGCCATTGTTTTCTACACATTTTGACCACCTTCCTGGCAATTTGTGAATACCACGCCAATAAATTTTAAAAAATTTTAAATATAAAGCAAATCAATCAGACACCCAATTTTCGACCTCCCCGTAGGAATCAAAGTGCTGCTCAGCCAATGCGTGTCCCATAGATGAAAACAAATGGTAGTCGGAAGGAGCCAAGTTTGGTGAATACAGCGGGTGGGGCAGCTGCTCCCAGCCAAATGTTTTGAGTGTATCCTGAACCGGTTTTGCTTTGTGTGCAGGTGCATTGTCATGGAGAAAAATTACCTTGCCGTGTCTTCTGGCACATTGTGGTCGTTTCTCGATCAATGCATGGTTCAAATTGATCATTTGTTGTCGGTAGCGATCAGTATTAACGGTTTCACCAGGTTTTAGGAGCTCGTGGTACAGCACAACTTTCTGGTCCCACCAAACACACAGCATTGTCTTCTTGCCGAATCGATCTGGTTTTGCAGTTTTGCAGTCGATGTTGATGGTTATCCCAGATTAACCCATGATTTCTTCCATTTAGGATTCTTAAAATAAATCCATTTTTCATAACCAGTAACAATCCGATGCAAAACCGATTTTCTTTCGTGTCTTTGAAGCAAAATTTCACAAGTGTTTTTTCGGTTTTCCATCTGTCATTCAATTCATGTGGCACCCATTTTCCACACTTTTGGATCTTTCTTTCTTTGCTCTTAAACGGTCAGAAATTGCTTGTTGTGCAACATTTAACATTGCTGCTATTTGCTTTTGACTCAAAGTATCCTCTCCATCCAATATCGTTTGCATTTCGGCGTCTTCAAACTTTTTTGGTGGTCTTCCACGTTCTTCATTTCTCATATCAACATCATTATTTCTGAATCGTTGACACCATATTTTGCATGTTGCTTCTGATAGAGCATGATCACCATATGCCTCGACAAGCATTCGATGTGACTCTGCAGCACTTTTCTTCAAATGAAAACAAAACATTAATGCTTTCCGCAAATCATCACTTTCTGGTACAAAATTCGACATTTTCAGTTTGCGTCTTTCTATAAACGTACACACGTCTTACGTTCGTGTTAAATTAAAATTTGCCCACGTAGTGTTCCTTGATCAATAAAAAATTCCAGAAGATTTTAAATTTTCATTCAAATTTTTGTCTTCGTTCGGAATTATATAGTTGACAATAATGGTTGGGGAAACAGCAAACGAACGAAACCCTAAATGCGCAAATGTACCAAACTGATGTCTTAAATCAGTATCACTTCTTCCGCAATTAGTTTGAATCCCTTGTTGTAAGGAATATTTTCGGAATGAAGTTGTGAAGCTTGTTACAATAGGATTAATATTTTGGACGTTATTGTTTTTTCTCCCGTCTGATTTTCGAAGAATAGCGTTTTTTTTCTGATTCGTGGTCGAAGAATAGCGTCGTTCTCCTGGTTCGTGGTCGAAAAATAGCGACTTTCTTCTGATTTGTGTTTGAGTTATAGAGGAGGTACAGAAGCATTTATAATTCTTCATCATCCCTGCAAATCCGACGATAATTCTTATAGGTTATGGCAACACGTTTTACGTTCGTGTAAAATAAAAATTAGGACACGTTGACCTGATCAGTTTGTTCCCGAAACTTTTAATTTCTACGTTGAAAAATCTGCAGCTGAATGTGGTGCTTGGGAAAACTGCAAGCGAACGAAACCCTTAACGCGCAAATAAAAACTGCGGCTGACTGAATTTTGAAATTAAAGCCGCTTCTGACATCGTTGATTTTTACCCATTGTTGTGCGAAATTTATTTAAAGTGAAGTTCTGCAGCTTGTTACGAACGGATTAAAATATTTTGAGTTGATGTGCTTTTCTTCAGTCTGATTTTCGAGGGATGGCATCTTCTTGCTGCTTCGTGGTATGTGGCTTGTAGTGGAGACAAAGAAGAAATGCAATTCTTTCCCGTTCCCACAAATACGAAGAAATTTCTTATAGGAAAGGGCAACCCAAACAGTGTGCGTTCCTTGCGTCCGTGTAAAAATAAGGCACGTTGTCCCTTTATCAATTCAAATCTTCCTGAATGTTTAGCTTTTATGTAAAATCAATTCTTTCGTTTAGAATGATGTTGCAAGCGAACGAAACCCTTAACGCGCAAATGAAAAGTGCGCCTGATTGAATTTTAAAATTAAGGCCTCTTCTGTCATCGTTGATTTGAACCCCATGCTGTACGATATTTATTTAATTAAAACTTCTGGGGCTTGTTACGAAGGGATTAAAATATTTGACGCTGATGTGCTATTCTTCAGTCTGATTTTCGAAGAATGGCATCCTTTCGCTGCCTCGTGGTACCTGGCTTGTGGTGGAGATAAAAAAGAAATACAATTCTTTTCCGTTCCTCCAAATACGAGGGATTTTTATATAAGGAATGGCAACCCATATAGCTTGCGTTCCTTGCGGCCGTTTAAAATTAAAATTGTGGCGAGTTGTAGCTTTATCAATTTAAGTCTTCCCGAAGCTGGTTATTTTTTATGTAAAATCTTTTTCTGCGTTCAAAATATTGTGGTTGAAAAAAATGTTTGTGCAAACGAACGAAACCCTAAATGCGTGAGTGTTAATTGCGCTTAATTGACTTTCACATACAAAGTCGACCTTGCCGCTGTTGATTTAAGTCTCTTCTTATACGAAATACAAACAATGACAACCAAGGCGGCAGGGGCTTCCGTTAAACCAGGGACGGTTCTGTTGATTTTTTTAGATGATACTCTTTCAGCCGTGGTCGCCGTGGCATAGTGGGTAGAGTGCGACGCTCACACGCCGAAGGGTCTAGGTTCGACTCCCAGTTCAACACCAATTTTTCTAATATTTCACGGCACCACCTCTTTCGAGCTGCTAACAACACTCAAAGAGTAATAACTGTCTAAGAAAGCTTCTCAAATTTCGCCGTTCGGAGTCAGCAAAAAACTGTAGGTCCCTTCTACTCGTGAGAGAACAGTAGCGCGCACAACACGAGTAGTTGATGAGCAAGCTAGGCCCTAGTCCCCCTTTGGACTGTAGCGCCAACAATTATTATTATTACTCTTTCAGCCAAACCGTATGCTGTTCAGAATTAAAATAAAGTGTGATTTATTGAGAGAGAGGGAGAGAGAAACCGAGTGGTCATTCAATGCCAAGGCTTGTGGGCATAGAAGTTATTCTGTATGACACTGTCCTGGCATTCTAAAGTGTGTACATATTGTATTTGTCAACTCATAAAGAGATTAATGGCGCTCTGAGAATTACGGCGCGCATTCTGATTACAGGAAAACTGATTGTATCTTTTCAATACTTTGCCTCGGTGCCACCATAAGACCTTCTAAAATTGAATAATTTGTGTCTGTTGCCTGTGAGAAGGTACTTGCAACTTTCCAGCAACACGAATGTGAAGGTTACGACAGTTAAGAGCTGTTTCTGAACAAAAGTTGGAGGACAACCTCAATCTTTTATAAGCACACCGCTTGCTCGAAAATTTAGAAAAGGAATCACTCGTTTCCCTGTCCTTTATTAAAATACTAAAGGACTACATTCAAATACAGAAAGCAAGCGCAAATGAAACCACTTCACGGGCAAAACAACCTAACGGGACATTTTCCATCATCAAATTCCAATTCTCGCTAATTTGTCAATAAACTCAATTTTTCATCTCCCCCACATGGATCGCCGCACAAGGATACCCGGGCAACGGACACAATATTTCACAGCAACCATCGCCTCCGTCGGCCGCCACCTAAGGCAGCACAACAAGTCGAGGCCACAAATTCGTTTGTAAGCAACTGCAGGAGATAACCACCATCGTCAACACCCGACCTGTAATTTCTCACAACCCACCTTCCCCTCGCCACAACGCAGCACCGTTCCCAGTGCTCCAGTTACTTAACCGAGGATTCATTAACTCAAGTGAAAGTAATTCCAATAAAAAACCAAACAAAGCGAGCCAAAGAAAGGGAGCGAGAGACCCGGACAAAACAGATTGAAGGTAATATCATGAAAACAAGGACTGCGTACCATCTCTCGGCATCAAGCAACGGAAAGTCATGATGGCTGACAGCAAAAGCACACCGCACACCGACAAGATAGATGGTTATGCCCGCACCAAAAGGATGCTCGCCTCGCACAAACGATAAGATGTTCTCTCTTCTTTTTCCTTTCCCTGCTCGGTGCTCCATCACCCGTTGAAAGCGTGTGTGTGCGTGCCGGCGCTTTCATTATACCACCTGCAGGAGAGATCATATCATTTTTCAGCTTTCCGAGCCATTGAGCCGAACGAATCCCCGTTATTATGGATTGTGGACTCTGGCTAATGGTCAGTGGCTGGACCGTTATATAAATTTGATATGATACCTTCTCAACCACACCAATACACACCGAGCAACCGTTGTTTGGCTGGGCTGGGCTGTCTGCCGCCGGCTGTCGGCCGCTGTCGGTTGGAGCTGAGGGATGGCCGAGATTTAATTCCACGGGATTATTGTTTTGAGCAAATTGGATCACAATCTATTCTGGGATGAAGTGGACAAGCGTTTTTTTGTTTCTTTTGGTACGAAAAATCTTTTTCTTTGGGGGGTGTGTGTCTTTTGATTTTAGACCTGGACGTGAGGGGGTGGGTGGCCTTTTAACAATAAATCTTGAATTAGGAATTTGCTTGAAATGTGATCAGCAGGAGGAGACGTCATGAAGTGGTTTCAATGAAGATGGATGGAAGGATGTGCAACAAGTTCTTCAAGAAGGTGAAGTTTCGGAGATTACATCTTTTTCATGAGAAACTCACGGAAGCACGAAGGACAAGACTATGAAGGGCGCTCAGGCTTGGAAACATTCAGCATGTTTCAGTTTACTCCTTCGCTGGTACATGTGAATACCGAATCAGCATATTTCGCACAAAACCTTGATCAAGGACGGGCTGACAGCACTTGTGTGTAAGCAGAATAGAGGCTGTCTGTCGGAAGGCAGTGTTGTCAAGGCCACTGAAATATGTCACGGCTTACACACATAATCTGAGAGACAGATGGAGACTGACGTCATTTTTGGGGAAACCATGAGTAGTTTCCACCTTTGTCCATACATATTTGAACAACGAGGTTGGAAATATATGAGGGCACTGAAGCTGCAAAGGGATTTGGGGACTATTCAATGATTTGTCAAGACATCTTTAAAACGATAGAATACTGTGACTGAAACTCAATTTTTCAAAAGAAGAGTTGATAAAGTAAAACTTGGCAAATGGACCCTTAAAGTGTATTGTTCAGCATTCCGTATAAGGACACACATCTGTTTGAAGAAAGGCCGCACTTGGATGTGATCGTCCAATCGTTCGTCATATGGACAAGTGACATAAATGGCCGGACATGAAATGAAGTTGTGCTCCAACTTTTGTTGTAAGGTTCACTCAGGCAATGAAAAACCGTCCAATTCAAAAAAAAAAAAAACTATGACCTGGCTGGTTGCAGTTCAAAATCTGAAGCGAACTTTTTCTTCTTGATCATCTTCTGTGGTGGACTTAAACCTAAACCAATACACATCCCCAACCTCTCGAAACGGCCTTTGTCTACTTCGGCTCCGCGGTAAATAGAGACAACACCAATACTGAAATCAAGCGCAGAACCACTCTTGACGATCGCTGTTTCTTTGGGCTTAAGAGGCAATTGAGTAATAAAGACCTCTCTCGAAGAACTAAGCTTGCTTTATAAGCTTGATCATCCCAGTCTTACTTTATGATGCGAAAACCTGGACGTTACCAAAGGTGGATAATGAAAACCTTAATATTTTCAAGAGAAAAGTTTTGTGTGCGATTTTTGGTCCTGTTTGTGGTGCTGGCATCTGGAGGAGAAGATTTAAGAAAGAACTCTATGGGCTGTACAGCCACATGCGCCTGATCAAGCGTACAGGTTAGACCACGTAAAGTGTATGGACACCACTGCTCCCGAAAAGTCTTTGAATCAGAGCTATTGGGCCAACGCAACAGAGGACGGCCTAGGCTAAGATGGTGTACACAAGTGGAGAAGGACCTCAACCAAGTTGCATTGCGCAATTAGAGGCAGCTGGCGAAAGATCGTGCTGGCTGGAAAGGCATATTGGTCGAGGCTGAATTATTGCGCCACATGAAGGAGAAGAAGATACAACTTGAAAATGAAATTAATTTTTTTATATAAATATTATTAGACAAATGACCGTCACAGCTACTTTGGATGTAGACTTCTCTGAAAATCCAATTTTCAATAACTTTTCCAACGTTTGTGGCGCATCCCAAAAGAAAATGGCGCAACATATACTGATATTGGTATATTCTAACCGTCTAACCGGTCGCCGTGGCGTAGTGGGTAGAGTGCGACGCTCACACGCCGAAGGGTCTAGGTTCGACTCCCAGTTCAACACCAATTTTTCTAATATTTCGCGGCACCACCTCTTTCGAGCTGCTGACAACACTCAAAGAGTAATAACTGTCTAAAAAAGCTTCTCAAATTTCGCCGTTCGGAGTCGGCAAAAAACTGTAGGTCCCTTCTACTCGTGAGAGAACAGTAGCGCGCACAACACGAGTAGTTGATGAGCAAGCTAGGCCCTGGTCCCCCTTTGGACTGTAGCGCCAACAATTATTATTATTATTATATTCTAACGCTACAATGCACAAGAGGAGTAAGGCCTAACTTCTTCATCTCCTACTCCTGTTGTGCGTACGACTTTTCTCTAACAGGGGATCTACGCTTTTTTGTCAACTTCGAACGTCGAAGTTTGAGAAGCTCTCTCTTAGACAGTTATTACTCTTTGAGTGTTGTCAGCACTGCGAAAGAGGGGGAAATATGGCTTATTAGTGTGGCACTTTACCTACTATGCCCCGCCGGCCACAAAAAATGGTACAATTTTTAAGGGCAATTCTCGGGTCAGCAACGTACAACTGCCAAACTCTTCTTTAAATAAATCAGTTTGGTGACATTTTGCGTCGTCTTATTGAAAACTACACGGTTCCTGCACATCAAGGTTATCCAATTGATGAGCGAAAGAGTTAGTAACCGTAGCTTTATAGCGGTCAGCGGTCACCATTGTCTCACCATTGTCTGTATCGCTCTGCCAAATTGTTTTTAACGAAGTACGGACCAATTATTCCACTAGCCCATAAAACTCGTCAAACATTGCGTTTTTCTGGACGTAACGGTGACTCAACATGTACTTGATAATTGCCAATTTTATTTACGAAGGTTGCCTTTTATATTTCGGGAATGGGCAACCCTAGTGTTGCAATCTGGCAACTGCCAGCTATATCGTAAAATTTGACATTTTTGAGGTTATACGTACTCAGAACGTTTTGACATACGAGCGCTATTTGTGTTGTTTACAGTAACTTAAAAGATTCATCTCGCCCAAATAGCGGAATCAAATCGTGAAAATTTTCGTGCGATTGTTTTTTACAACTTTCGACGTGGATTAACTTAACAACAGTGCATCGGTGAACTTAATTCAATTTGTGGCGATGAAGCTCCATCAAGGACCAGTGTTTATCGATGGTATGTTGAATTTAACCGAGGTCGTATTTCGCTCCAAGACGAATTTCGTGAAGGTCGTCCAAAATCAGTTGTTGTTCCGGTAACCATTGATGCTGTGCGCCAACTGATGTTGCAAGATCGTCATGTGACCTATCGTGAGATGGAGACAACCTTAGGCATTAGTGGGACCAGCATACATTCAACATTGCATGTACATTTGACCGTCAGAAAAATTTGTTCGCGTTGGATCCCACACAATTTGTCAATCACTCAAAAACAGGCTCGTGTCGATTGGTCGAAAGAAATGCTCCAAAAATACGATCGCGGTACTTTGAAACACGTCTAAGATATCGTGACAGGTGATGAATCTTGGTTTTAACGCGTATGAGCACGAAAGTAAACAGCAGTCGACTGTTTGGGTGTTTCAAATTGAGCCAAATCCAATAAAAGTTACTAACGCACGAAGCACTTCCAAGCAAATGGTCGCCTGGTTGTTCGGAAAAACTGGACATGTCGCAACCGTAGCACTAGAACTATGCAGAACCGTCAATTCTAAGTGGTACAGAACCATTTGTTTGCCAGTTGCCTTCCAAGAAATCAGGAAAACCAACCGTCGAACACGGATCACTCTTCACAGACAAGCAACGATCTTGTTTTCGTCTACATTGTGCAAAGATTGGTTTTATTTTTCGGTGAAATATGACATCAAATCACCAGTGCTGCGGAAGCCGTATTGCCGGTCATTAAGGAGCTTCCGGGGGTTAAGATATTTCATGAGCTGACGATTTATCAGCGTTTCCATGACTTTGGAAAGTTGGGACATAAGTGCTATAGGTCGGTAGGAGGTGTGTGAAGATGGTTTGCCTGTTTTAGGGACAAGCTGGACAAGTGCTGTTTTCCATTTTATCGAAAAAAGCGCTAAAGAGTAGGACAAATGGAAAAGCTTACGAACACAGCGGGCCGTCAATGAATCGTTTGCTGGCATTGAAATGGAAGCAGCTAAAATGGGTCTGGTAGTCAATGAGGGCAAACTGAAGTCACACATCACTCAATAAGTCCCGGGGCATATAGGGGGAGCCACAAACAAAAAACAACATTAATATTAAATTAATAATTTTTGTAAGGGATTTACTATGTGATATTTTACATGCTGTCATCAGGGAAGAACACACAACATCGACGTCTCGAACAGAGCGTCACACTGGGCAGCAGAAACTTGGAGGTAGTCAAGGACTTCGTGTACCTCGGCTCCGCGATAAATAGGGACAGCAACCTTAGTACCGAAATCAAACGCAGAATCACTCTTGCCAATCGCCGTTTCTTTGGGCAATTGGGGCAAATAAACAAAAAAGCCCTCTCTCGAAAGTTTAAGCTTGCTTTATATAACCCCTTAATCTAACCAGTCCTACTTTATGGCATCGAAACCTGGAAGCGACTAAAAGTGGTTGAGGAAGGTCTTTCGTGAGAAAATTGAATTTTGGTCCTGTATGTGTTGATGGCATCTGGAGGAGAAGTTTTAACGACGAACTCTATGGACTGTACAGCAACATGCGCCTAGTCAAGCTCCTTCGGATAGAATGCTTAAGATATCCAGACCATGGATATCACTGCTCCTGCCGAGAAAAGTCTTCGAAACTAAATCATTGGGACGATGCAATAGAGGACGGCCTAGGTTGAATTGGAGAAGCTCCTCAAGCAACCCGGAGTGCGCAACTGGACGCAGCTGGTGAAAAATCGTGCTGGCTGGAGAGGCATGTTGGTTGAAGCCCAATTCCACCCCGGACTCTAGTGCCACAACAAGAAGAAGAACAAAATGTGGAGAGACAGCGGATTTTACAAAATGATTTAAAATGTTACACTGCTCGTGCCAAACGTTCAGTAACCACACTTCAATCTCCGACCTCCAAATCAACCTCCAAGTTCCAACGCTAGGAAATTATCCATTCTCTGGACTTTTTTGCTTAGCATCTCTTGGCATCGACCAAATCCTTGAGCCATTCTCAAGCAGTTTTACATTTGTCGAAAAAGACTTGAGCCATTCTCAAACAGTTTTTTATCCGACGAAAAAGAAAAAGTAGTCGAAATGAGCATAGTCTGGAGGATAAACCTACCATTTCAGCTTTTCAAAGTAGTTTTTGCTTGGTGGTGCCATGCCACGTGTCATGCTTTTCGGTCGTGTGTGCTTGTAGTGAACAATGTTTTTCATCAATGATTGCGCCTAGTCTTAGCAGATCGTGGTGAACCACATCCACCTGGACTCACTATATACAAAGCTTGAACCTTGATGGATGTAGACGATGGTGAAACGGGCTCACCAGACTTTGACAGGTGTATCCACTTTTTATCTACGGCTACGATATGATGGAAGAATCCCTCCGGTTCTTAAGTAAGCAGTTCCGAGATCGAAAATCGCCTTTTGGTATTGCCTGGTTTCAGCTCGTACGGCATCCAAATTTCTTGGCATTGAATAAATCCAAATTTCTGAGAGGGCCTTATTACTCAATTGCCTCCTAAGTCCAAAGAAACAGCGATTGGCAAGAGTGATTCTGTGCTTGATTTCGGTACTGATGTTGTTGTCCCTATTAACCGCGGAGCCGAGATAGACGAAGTCCTTCACTACCCCGCAGTGTCTGTCTGCCTGTCTCGACTCCGTTGCTCTCTCGATATCAAGGTTCTTACCTTGGCTACAACAAGGTGATGATCCGAGTCGATGTTTGCACCTCGGAAGGTTCGGACATCGAGAATACTGGAAGAGTGTCTGACGTCGATCGCAACATGATCAATCTGAATGTTGAGGTGTGGGAACCGCGTGCTGGCCACAGAGAGATTTTTCCCCGAGGTGAAGTCAACTAGCCTGAGTCCGTTTCCGGAGGTGTTGGCGTGCAGGCTGTGTCTTCCGATGACTTTAGCAAAGACTTCTTCTCTTCCCAGCTGAGCGTTGAAATCTCCTAGAACGATCTTGGTGTCGTAGCTGGGGCATCGATCATATGTCCTTTCTAGGAGATGATAGAAGTCCTCTTTACTGCTGTCATCTTTTTCCTCTGCCGGGGTGTGGGCGCATATAAGGCTTATATTCCCGAATTTAGCCTTGATGCGGATTGTTATGAGGCGTTCGCTTATGTATTGGAAGCTTAAGACTTTTTGCCTAAGTCTGCCCCGAACGACAAAACCGCATCCAAGTAAGCGTTTCCCTCTCTCCCTGTGGCAGTCGCCTTGGTATATGTTACAGTTTCTCACTCTTCTCTTGCCCGGCCCATCCCACCGCATTTCCTGAATCGCGGTAATGTCTGCTTTATAGCAGTCCAGGGCCTCTGCAAGTTCATCGGCTGCACATGGTCTGTTTAGGGACCTCACATTTCACGTGCATATCCGTAGAGCATTATCCCTTTTTCATTTGCGTGGATCGTCAATAGTGTATACATCCATATCCGAGGTACGTAACTAGTATTTTTTATGTGGCCGGGCAGTTACTCCGACGCACACCCCCAACCTAGAGGACCAGGCCCTTTTTTATACATCTTGGGCGAAGGTCGAACTTATAGGTTTAGCAGGTTGAGTTCGGGTGAACAACAGCCAGTACCCGGTGGCTACCAACGTGGAGGTAGAATAAAGCCTTCAATTCCTTACCTTCAAATTATTTGGGCTTAACAAGACGCTCTTTGGTTTCGATCACCACTCTTAAATCGTCGAAATCATTCTCTGCCACCGTAGCAGATTGACCATAATGTTCTTTAGCATTCGATGGCCTTTAGTTGCACTTTCTTTCCAAAGAAAAAAAAAATCAAAACTTCCCCCAAATGCTGTCTGTTAAGATAAATGCAGATATTTTCGAACAATGATGATGATGATGGTAAAACAGACGCCAATGCACACTAAATATCGCTACTAAATGTAACAACTTTCCACTGAAGTAGGCAATTGCTTCCAAGATCAGCCACAACATGCAGGTGGCGCCATCTTTCCAGAAGAAATCGAATTGATTTGTACCCCTTATAACATCTTGTGGTCTTTGTTGTGTTTAAGTGCTTCCTATTTCCCGCCCCTGTGGTCGCCGTGGCGTAGTGGGTAGAGTGCGACGCTCACACGCCGAAGGGTGTAGGTTCGACTCCCATCTCAACACCAATTTTTTCGAATTGTTTACGGCAACACCTCTTTCGAGCTCCTGACAACACTCAAAGAGTAATAACTGTCTAAGAAAGCTTCTCAAATTTCACCGTTCGGAGTCGGCAAGAAACTGTAGGTCCCTTCTACTCGTGAAAGAACAGTAGCGCGCACAACACGAGTAGTTGATGAGCAAGCTAGGCCCTGGTCCCCCTTTGGACTGTAGCGCCAATAACTATTATTTTATTTTTCGCCCTGTTATTCTCCAAAACTGTGTCCCAAGATTTCCAGAATTAACAACCATCAATGTTTACTGACTTTTTGGGAGCAATTGCTTTTAAGATGCACATTTTCTAAGGATCGCTACATCTAATGTGTACCCACAGGCATAGTGACAAGACAAAAGGACAGGTGGAGAAGGATTTGTTGTTTTCAAAGGTATTTTGGGAGTCTTGCAAGAATGCGAATCAGTCATCAATTTGCGTTTCTAAGCGGAATCGTTTAGAGACGTGTTGTGCCGAAATATTATCTTCACATCGACTTCTCAGAAGCAATCAACAGGAATAGTGGCACTTCTGCAAGCACCCTCCATCAAAATCTTCATTAACCCTCATCACTGTCCACTAAATGTCCACTCTGTCATCACAAGCAAAACACCATCAGATTCCCCGAAGGGTTCATCTTACGAACAAATAAAGTCCACGCTATTCACCGACCAATTTATTTTTGAGTGCCCAGCAAGTAAAGAACCGACTATTGAACAACATCAACTGCCTGCCCTTACCCTCCCGCAACAGAAATAATCACAACAAATCATTTTTCATTCTGGCACTTTCAGGAATTTAAGCGTCCTTGCCAGGGAGAAGGGAGAAGTACTATCGCCAGTTCCGCTTCAGGTTAAAACTTGCCAACGAAGCCAATTAGGAAGGAAAATCTTCCCAACACCGCATTTAATTCGAAATCACATTTCCGTGCCTAGGAGTCCTTTCCAGCAACCATTCCCCCACCATCACCCACCGTCAGCCTGTGCATCACTGCGCAGTGTTCGGGTGTTGTTTCGATGGGTCTACCGCATTTCGCCAGCACTGTGTGGAACTCGTTAATGTTTATAATGGTGTTCATGAGGGGAACCCACAAACTGCACCACCCCACAGCACGTGAATACTTTAATGAGACACCAAACGGGTTGAGAAAGCTGATGAGGGGCCAGGCACCGTTTCGCTCTAAAAGAACAACCCCCAGTTGCATGGACCAGCGTGCAAGCACTATTTCTCTTCCCACTACCCACTTGACCAGTTGGCGGAGGAAGCAAGTGGCTTCGCAGAGGTGGCAAGCAATGAGGACTTTATGGCTGTGTTTTCGAAAAGTTGTGAAATGCAAGTGAATTCTTTGGTCAATCACCAGGAAGCCGCGGACCATTTTTCGCGCAATTCCATGCCCGGTTCGATCACCGCGTGCAGGCAATGACCGCTTTATCCCCATCAAAGTTGATCAAGTTATGAGCACACGTGTTAATATAATAATTACACCGATTGCCGATTAATTGACACGCTCCTCGCTTGCTGCCGCCCCCGGTGAAGGGACTGGAATTGATTTACATTCAAATTAAAAACGACAGGAGGCTAACCATAAAGTTGCAGCCGTTGCCAACTACTCGCTACTCCAGCCGGCCGCTCGGTCCCCAACCATCGGCGTGGAAACGTATTTGCGCGCCTCGCGCAAGTGGTAATTAAATTTGATCTGTTTATCATAAATGCGAAACCCCATCCTCTTCACAGCAGATAAGGTTTGCCCTTAAAAAAAAAACACATGCATTCCATAGAAGAACAGTTTTTAATGACACACGGAGCATTCCCGGCCTGCTATTAACCGCATTTTCGCACTCAAACCGACTCACATCGAGTGGCAATCGGCGAGCCCGATGAGTTCCTCCATATGCCCGTCAACACAAATCGAAAATTGTTAATTACAGGCTTTATTAATTATTAAATAATTGAACAGCGCGCCGAAGGGGGCGTGGGCAAATAAATTCCTCGCATCGGGGGACAAACACCGCTCGGGCGGAGTGCTAGTCTGCTGACATCAGAATCAGCTGACTGCATGCATCGGGGTAAATTTAAAGAGCTGGCAGTTATTCGTTTAAGTTCTGGGTCCGAAAATGAATCGATGGGTTCCCTTTCAGTTGTTGTCACTCCGAAAACTGCCCCGAATCCTGGCAGGAGGATGTCATCGAATGCGAGGGAGCATCTCCGACAGCTGCGGAACTTACCCCACAATCATTTGAAGCTGACAGATTACCGGCTCTGCGTCAGGGTGGCGGTATTGCAGAGATGAACTGATGCGAGTTTCAGCCTCAGACGTCGGCAGTCAGCAGTGCATGAACCCGGATAAACAAAGCGAGTCTGTGGGTGGGACAGTACGAGCGACAGGAGATGACCTGCGAACTGCGAGCTTAGGACAACGACCCAAAACAGCAACCAGAAAGCAGGTGTTTTGGGGCTGACGCTAGGTTTTGGAATCAAAAACATAAGAAGCGCAAGCAAGGCTTCGTGCGAGAAGAGCTTCGGGCAGTATATCAAGTAAAGAACCAACCAGAAGCCATAAATCCATGGAGGAACCAGAAGCCAGGGAGGAAAAACAAGCATTTTGATGTCACTGTTCAGGAGACAGAAGATATCAGAAAGTATAAAGTAAGTAGCCTAAAGTTAATCAAGAATCCAACAGCTTAAAGCAAACAGCTAAGCGGGAAGCTAGAGCTACAAAGCAAGGGCTCGAAGCTAAGAGCTAGATGCCAAAACCCAGAGGCCAGGAGCTAAGAGTCAATAGCAGGAAGCCAAGATTTAGATGGCAAGAGCTAGAAGCCCAAAAGCCAAGAGCTAGCAATAGCAAGAAAGCAAGAGCTAGAAGCCAAAACCCAGAAGCCAAGAGTTAGGAGCCGATAGCTAAAAGCCAAGAGACGTGGCAAGAACTAGAAGCCAAATCCCAAAACCCAAGAGCTAGGAGCCAATAGCTAGAAGGCAAGAGCTAAATGGCAAGAGCTAGGAGCCAATAGCAGGAAGCTAAGATTTAGATGGCAAGAGCTAGAAGCCCAAAGCCCAAATGCCAACACCTAGGAGCCAATAGCAAGAAAGCACGAGCTAGAAGCCAAGACCAAGAAGACAAGAGCTAGGAGCCAATAGGTAAAAGCGAAGATCTAGATGGCAAGAGCTAGGAGCCAGTAGCTGGAAGCCAATAGCTAGATGGCAAGAATTAGAAGCAAAAACCCATAAGCCAAGTGCTAGGAGCCAATAGCTAGAAAGTAAGAGCTAGAAGCTAAAACCTAGAAGCCAAGAACGAGGAGCCAATAGCTAGCAGCCAAGATAGGAGACATTGGAGCTATAAGCCAAGAGCGAGGAGCCAATAGCTAGAAGCCAAGAGATTGCTGGCAAGAGCTAGAAGCCAAGACCCAGAAGCCAAGAGCTAGGATCCAATAGCTAGAAAGTAAGAGCTAGAAGCTAAAACCTAGAAGGCTAGAGCTGGGAGCCAGCAGCTGGAAAGTAAGAGCTAGAAGCCAAAACCCAGAATCCATGACCTAGGACCTAGGACGAGCCAATAGCTTGAATACTAGAGCTAAGCTAGGAGCTTGATGCATAAGAAAGGCGCGACGAGGTCGGAATTTAAGTCCATTAAATAGTGGGTCAGGAGCTCTGATCCAGAAGTCAGAAGTTAGAAGCTAGAAGTCAGAAACAAAAGAAGGAAACAAGACTTGCCAGGTAGCGTACAACAAATTCGAGGCACAATCAAGTAACTAGGTCGAAGAATATCAACGTAAGGTAGGATATAAAACTCTGGACCATAAGCGACAAGGCAAATATGAAAAGGTTAAATTTAAGAGCCAGATGCCCAAATAAATAAAATTAAAAACTAGAGGCTGAGAATCAAGAATCAATAGCCAGAATTCGGTGCACAAGAACAGGAACGAAAATTCAGAATACAGGAGTTTAATGCTAACAGCTAAGAGACAAGATCCAAAGGTCGAAAATTTGTCCAAAAAATTTGAAAACATTGTAAGGAAGCCAAAAGACATATGCCGAAGGCATTAAGAAGCGTTTATCATAGAGTCCCTACCAAGAACTTGAAATCAGGACGGCCGAGAATAGGTCTAAGAAGTCTAAGAGAATGAGTCTAAAACTTAAGACCACGAGCCGCAAGGTAAAGTCAAAGTTCGGAAACCAGTTATCGATAGAGGGAGAACAAGAGACAGGAGTTAACAGCAAACAGAAGACAAAGCAAAAATTAGATTCAGAAGCAAGATGTGCGTAGTCTGGAAAAAAGCAACGTCTACACAATAACAGATCCAACAATGGACAATATTGCAAAAAATTGGACACCAGAAGTAAGCTGAACCTATAAGCCAATAGCCTCTAGGCAGCAAGTATATCAACCAGAAGCCCCGACCCAAAGAAAGATGCTTTCCCATAACAAACCCCCACTCGATACTCACTTGCAAGGAAGCCTGTTATGTTGCTCCCCTTGGCAACAGCTTCCCCCTCCAGCATTAGACTCTATTCCAGTCACCTATTCAGTTTGAAGTGGAAATGACACACTGAATCAGTGATGTCTGGTAAAGCGCGTAAAAAAAAACACGCGAGCCCAACCAACAGTGCATCCGAAAATTCCCCAAACGAATTTCGTTGCTCTGCCAGCGCACATCCTCCCCCAAGCGCAGTACCATCGCCGTCAGCCCGCTGGTGTTCCCATGCAACCCCACCGCGAGTCATTGAATCCCCGCTGTGCCAACACCAGCAAGTCGAGCATTCGGCGGCTGAGCCGAAGCCGACCCAGCCGCCGCGGTTGCCTCATAATGAGGCTGAGAGCATGTATGGGCTGTTCGGCGTCCCAAAGCACCACTCCCACTGCGATTCCATGTTTGCTGATGCTGTTTTGGGAGACACGACACCATTCCGGATTATGTCCCGAAGAACTGTGGCCGCGAGTGTTTATTCTGAAAATCTGCCAGCGATTGCCGCGTACCCCAGCCCACCACTCGGCATAAGTGATGAGTTTTAATTCCCCCGGCAGATAGGATCTGCAGAAAGGAGTCTGTAAACTGCAAGCGAGACACATTTTAGCAGATTAGTTCAGCGTTCCCGTCCAGGGGGAAATATCCGAGCGAAAAAATCAATTCAAATCGCCGAGGGTGCGGCGCGCTGCGGTGGCGTTCCTCAGCCCTACGCGCGGGTCAAACAGATGACGAGAGCGATTTTCACATAATAAATTGCAACGAATCCTGAGACAGATAAATAATTATCTCGAAACGTTCCCCTTGCTCGCTCGGTTGCGGGGGTTGTTTGTCGATGATTCGCGGTGGCAGATCTCCTGTGGAGCGCTCCGAATGACTGATGCGCGCAAACAAGGGTGCAGAGTGCACTGATTGCAGAGAGACCACTGCGCCGGGGGTGGGCCTCGTGGTTTTCGGTTCAATTTTAAATAATGGTTCGGGAATTTTCGAGATACGATCTGCTCTCATTGTTTCGAAGAGGGTGAGCGTTGATTGCACTGACATCCGCCTGAGAAATAGAAGCTGGCCATTGGACCTCGGCCTGTCATTAGTGGACGCGGGTGAGGGTGAACGAGATGCGGGCTGGGGGAATTTGCTGATGCTGATGAGTTTTGCTGAGATTTTGACGCCCGCCCTAAAGTGAGGGACGACAGCATTAAGAAAGCTTTCACTTTGTGCCCATTGACGGCGGTGAGTGGTGGTGGATACGATAGGACTGGACTTGAGTTCGATAAGGTTCCATCTGCGCTGGGTTGTGGTGGCCCTTTTGATCGGAAAACAAATTATTTCCACTTTATGGAAGCGATTTTTAGACAGCCTCGTTTCAATAATGAGCAAAGGGGAATGCTTATGGGGGAGAGGGAAAAGCGGGACAAGGAGTAATTAAAAATCGAGCACACATGCACAGCGAACCTTGAGGAATCTTCAAATTCAGTTTCAGAATTCAGAACTGGGAACTTTTCGTGATATTCTAAAAGAGACGGATGTAACTGTAAACTGGTAACCGTGCCCAGCGTGAAGCACAATTAAGGGTCACATCGTAGTTGGCAAAAGAAAGCTCATAACGATGTAGTCTTATGCTGTGCTTTTAATTTCATGTGTAAGTTTCACTCACACATAGATGGTTTCGTTTTCCGTTTTTTTATATTATATTTCGTTCAAAGAAAACTTTCTTAATAATAAATACTCGGCAGGATTATTTTTACCATCCATGTGGAGATTGATAGGGAATACCATCTCAATTGCATTTCAAATCCCATTCGATTAAAATATCATTTATGGCTGATTCGATTTTTCGCCTAAATGAAGGTCATCCTCAAAAGCTAGATGATCACACAACTAGCAGGTGTATTTGGTTGTCACTAATATCGAGGTCTTGCATATGAACTACCGACTTTCGACAAACACATTACTTGCAAGTGTTTTGGCATTCAATACCTTCCGGAGTTCCTGACGGGTGTCATGCGGGAACAGAAAATGTGCTGGTTTCTGAAATCAATTTTATGTGCCTGTCCCTATTTACCTCGGAGTCGAGGAAGACGAAGCCCTTGACAAAATCCAAGTTTCTTTTGTCTAGTATGACGCTCTGCTCAAGGCGTCGATGATGTGTATCCTGCCTTTAAGACAGCATGGACCCATTTCAGTAGCTTCCACCAGGAAACGTCTCAATGATGGCTCGGTGTGCATCCAATTATGTCTATGTAGTCCGCATTAGCTAGCAGTGGAGCTGGCTCTTGGAAGATCGTGCCCCTGGTGTTGACTTGTGAGTTACTCACGATCTTCTCAAGAATAAGGCTGAGGAAATGTGGCCGCCACAGCGTAGAGGCTAGAGTGCGACACTCACACGCCGGAGGGCCAGATTCGATTCTAGGTTTAACACTTCGAATTTTTCAAGGCACCACCTCTTTCGAGCTGCTGACAACACTCAAAGAGTAATAACTGCCTAAGCTTCTCAAACTTCGTCATTCGGAGTCGGCTAAAAACTGTAGATCCCTTCTACTCGTAAGGGAACAGTAGCGCACCCATATCGAGCAGTTGATGCGCACGCAAGGCTCTAGACCCTGAAGACCCACCCACCCAATTATATAAAGTCACAAGACAAAGCACCACCTTGTTCAAAACCTTCTATAACGTTGAAGGTGAGTTCGTTACCGACATTCATGAAGCAGCGAGAGTTCTCCATCGTCATCCTACACAATCTAACGAGTTTGGTAGGAATGCCAAATTAGACATAGCACTGTATACCTCGTCTTTATGCACACTGTCATATGGGGTCTTGAAATCGACGAATAGGTGGTGAGTGTCAATTTGCATTTCTTGGGTCATTTCCAGGATCTACCGTAATGTGAAGATCTGGTCTATTGTGCACTTTCCTGGTTTGAATCCTCATTGATAGGGACCTATCCGGTCATGGACAAAGGGTTTCCGACGCTCACATGGCAGAGAGGATCTTGTATGCGATGTTGAGGAGAATCATCCCTAGGTAGTCGGCGCAGTCAAAGGGGTCTCCTTTCTTGTGAACCGGGCAAACGATGCTGAGATTCCACTCATCGGGCATGCTTTTCTCCGATTCCGATATCTTACAGATGGGCTGATGCATGCGCTCAACCAGGTCATCTCCAGCTTCTTTAAATAGTTCTGCATCCAATCCATCCGCTCAAGCAGCTTTGTTCGACTTCACCTTGGATATTGCTATCTTCACCTCGTCTAAGTCGGGGGACGGAATTCTTGTCTATCATCGTCCAAATCGAGTAGAAATGTCTGCCTAACAGCGGGATTTGGGCCGTCATCGCCGTAAAGGAGTCTGCAGAAATGATCCTTCAGAGATTCTCAGCACAGACTGCGACTCTACTATGAGTTGCCCATTTTTGTCCCGACATGCCTTGGTCCGAAGCTTGTATCGTCCGGATAGCTGTTTTACTTTTCGGTAAAACTTTCGGACTTCATTCCTGAGATAACACATTTCCATTTCCTCTACCGCGAGCTCCTCATGCTCCTTCCTTTTCCCTCTGAGAAGCCGGTGCTCTTCCCTTCTTCTCTGTTCGTAGAGTTCACGAACAGCCCGCGTTGTTCGATGCAGCGTCGCCTTACAGGCGTCTTGTTTAGCTGCGTGCGCTTGCATGCACTCGTCGTCAAACCATGGGTTCCTTCTGGGTGGTGACGTGAAACCCAGCACATCAGTGGCAGCTTCTTTGATGGCTTCTTGACAACGTTTCCAGTCTTCTTCTATGCTCATTGCAGGCGGCGTCGAACTCTGAGCGAGTTTCAGGGAGACTCGGTCGGCAAAGTTACCAGCAACTGGCTGCGACTGTAGCTTTTCAACGTCAAACCGTTTTGGCTTGTCTCGACTCCGTTCCTCTCTCGATATCCGGGTTCTTACCTTGGCTACAACAAGGTGATGATCCGAGTCGATGTTTGCACCTCGGAAGGCTCGGACATCGAGAATACTGGAATTTGACGTCGATCGCTACGTTCAATATGTTCTAGGTATCGACGTGGACGAAAATGCGGACTCAATTTAAATTGCTTTTCTTTCTTAATAGAGTCTCCCCTAACATCAATGCATTTGCTACATCTTGAGATAAACTTTCTTAAACCCTCAAAAAGATAAATTTCCTCTTTCTCTGCAAAATACCCATTTATTGCCGTCTTGAGTTCTTCATCAACCGAAAATCTTTTTTCACGAAGACATGTTTTCAAATCCGGAAACAGGAAATAATCACTAGAGGCAAGGTCTGGATTGTTGTTGTGTTAGTGATGGAATTCTCCCAAACCACAATCTTGCGCAGCAGCCTTGGAAACTCGGGCCGTGTGAACAGGAGCGTTGTCATGACGAAGCAACACACCCGCTGCGAGTTTACTCCGTCTTTTCTTTTGTATTTCCCCCCGCAAATTATGCAAAGTGGAAGGCGTGGCGTAGGATTAGACGTAGGATGTGGCGTAGGATGTGGCGTAGGATGTGGCGTAGGATGTGGCGTAGGATGTGGCGTAGGATGTGGCGTAGGATGTGGCGTAGAATGTGGCGTTGATTGTTTCACCTTTTTTTGTACTCAATGAGCAAGATTCTGTTTAAGTCCAAAACAAACTGTGGCCATGAGCTTCCCGGCAGACTGAGTGACTTTGAACTTCTTCGGGGGGTCTGTTTCCTTTTTATGCCACTGAATGGACTCTTGTTTGCTTTCAGAGTCATAGTGGTGATCCCATATTTCGCCCCCAGTGACAATTCGATCCATAACACCGTCCGCGTTTTCGCTACACATCTCCAAAAGCTCTCTACAGCAAGCGATTCTCACTTTTTTCTGAGGCGCTCTGAGCATTCGTGGTACCCACCTTGCACCTTCGAAAGGTTAAGATGGTCATGAAGAATGGTGTGAAAGGTACCAGTTGAAAGCCTAGTGATCTCTGCCATCATTTTCACCTTTATTCGGGCATCCTCAAGAACAAGTTTTTCGACTTCTTTGATCCTTTTTGCCGTACAAGCAGTAGCCGGGGCGCCGGAGCGGAGGTCGTCTTCAATGCACTATCTGCCTCTTTTGAACTCAATTGACCGCTCTTGCACAGTTGATAATGAAGGTGCGGAACCCTAGTAAACAGCCACCATCTCTGCATGAATAGTTTTTTGACTTTTTCCTTGCTGAGTGAGAAATTTAATTACAGCGCGATGCTCAATTTTCACCATCATCGTCTTAGCTGCCATTATGATCCTGTTCAACTAGAGAAAACGCGAATTAATAATCACATTTATATGAAATTTTATATGAATGCACTGAAATAATAGCATTACTTAATAAATAAGTCAATTTATATATGTGACCACAGCTTCACCGCGATACCGGGAATATATTGAAGGCCCCTCGTATAAGTTAACACAAAAAATTTTTAAGAATCATCATCCCAGTGCAGCAAAAAAGCTACGTGACGGAATTTGCCAAATCTGCAAAGTCACATCCGAACATCATCCAAGATAGAGCGCAAAAACACTTGACTCCACGGATCGACAAAGATAAAATTGTTAACGATCATGCCGCCCCTGCTGTAACCCGAGAGACTTGTTTGTCCGAGTTTCCATTTTCCACATTCCTTTCCCACATTTTCCAAATGCACAGTAGGTTACTTTCGAAGTATGAATTGTATTGTAGTTCAGTTTTAATCTGAAAGCGGAATAATAAAGAGGCTAAGCCTCCGAAAATATTTTTTTTTAAAATTAATAAATAAATATAAGTTAATTTATATCTCGTCTCTATGCACAGTATCATATTCACCCTTAATCGAAGGAAAGGTGGCGAGTGTCTCTTTCTTTAGGACTTTTCTAGAATCTGCCGTAAAGTGAAGATCTGATTCATAGTGGAATGAGCACCTATCAGGTTGATGAACGATTTCAGGCAAAATACGGCAGAGATGATTAGGAACTGGAACATCATTGTGTTAATTTCGCAGCAGTTCGGATTTGCCACGTTTCCATCCTAGCTCCAGTAACGTACACACTTTCATTTGATTCTACATTACATGACCGCATCGTCACGTGACTTTTCGCTGTTCGCTGACTGCCAGCTGCACCTGTCAACCGAGCAAAGAGCACAGACATTCCAACCCACCCATGAAACCTTTTGCACCAGCTTGCAGACGAAGACACGTTCATGTCGACATCGTCGGCTGCTTGCCCACCTACTCACAGGCATCGCTGAGCCATTCCACTTGCTCACCTCACTGCCACATCTGTTGCCGATACATTCCTCTTGAACTGGGTGGAACAATTCGGTTGTCAAAATCGTCCGACAACTGACCAAAGCCGATAGTTTCAATCTGAATTCATCATCGCGTCAAGTGACACATCCCGCCACCACTAATTTTTTTAGCTCTTCTCTCCATGAAAGAATACCTTTTTTTTCCTTTTTGAGATCCTAACTTATTTCCTACAAGTTGACTCAAGAGCTAAAGCCGTTTGATCATTGGCATCATTCTTGGCAATTTAGATCTGCCTTGCTTCGTCAATTTTTACAGATCCTTGATTGCGAACGAGTACACACCTTGGCCTTTCATTCTCAGCTCAATGAATGAATGGGGTAGTAGTACTTTGGAACCTTTCATTACAAGTAGCACACACCAGTCACACATCTCGGAGTTGAACAACCGCCTTACCTTCCATCTTCCTCGGACTGTGATCAATGTTCAATGAGTCCGCACCATACCGACGGAGCTGATGTTTGGGATCCAACAACGTCCACCCTAAAATTTCTTCGAAGCGTCCACTCCTTCGAGTGAAATTCATACTGGACTTGAAGGAGACTCTTCAACGACTTGCATCAACGTACTCGAAGCATACAACTTCATCGAACGTTTACGTTGCCACCGAATATGTTCCTTGACTTTTATATCCTGCTAATTCTGGACATAATGCCCAGAACTGCACTATGTCCAGAACATTCCAAAGGCTTGCAGGTCGCCCTGCCAATTAAACATGATTTTCATCTTTCTACAGCGACTTGAACCAGCTTATTGAAAGTCTACCTCCGAAGAAAAAATAATTCCGAAACAACGTTCCCAACCCAACAACGAGATCCAGCAGAATCCGCAAGCCTCTAGCGCGTCTGGCTCCTATAAAGGGAGGCGCCATGTAGTGGAGTCAATAGCCAGCTACAATGCAATAGCCAGAAATCAAATTAGCCCTGCGTATTCTCTATTGGAGCAGCTGTCAGCTTACCATCTTTGGTCTGCTCATCCGCTTCTTCTTCTTCTTCTTGTGGCGCTCCACAGTCCAGGGTGGATCTGGACCTCAAGCAATATGCCTCTCCAGCCAGCACGATCTTTCGCTAGCTGCCTCCAACTGCACACTCCAAGTTTGTTGAGGTCATTCTCCACTTGTGTGGGCCATCTTAGCCATCTTGCAATCTCCGGTCTGTTCATCCGCTTCTTCTTCTTCTTCTTGTGGCGCTCCACAGTCCAGGGTGGATCCGGGCGTCCACCAATATGCCTCTCCAGCCAGCACGGTCTTTCGCTAGCTGCCTCCAATTGCGCACTCCAAGTTTGTTGAGGTCATTCTCCACTTGTGTGGGCCATTTTAGCCAACTTGCCATCTCCGGCCTGCTCATCCCCTTCTTCTTCTTCTTGTGGTGCTCCACAGTCCGGGGTGGATCTGGGCCTCAAGCAATATGCCCCTCCTGCCAGCACGGTCTTTCGCTAGCTCCCTCCAATTGCGCACTCCAAGTTTGTTGAGGTCCTTCTCCACTTGTGTGGGCCATTTTAGCCAACTTGCCATCTCCGGTCTGCTCATCCGCTTCTACTTCTTCTTCTTGTGGCGCTCCACAGTCCAGGGTGGATCTGGGCGTCCGGCAATATGCCTCTCCAGCCAGCACGGTCTTTCGCTAGCTGCCTCCAACTGTGCCCTCCAAGTTTGTTGAGGTCCTTCTCCACTTGTGTGAGTCATCTTAGCTTAGGCCGATCTCTGTTGCGGTCGAGGCTATGCTCATCCGCTTGCGGTTCATTAATTTTCTCTCCTGGAGCCTTCCCAGAGAGCAGCAAAAACAGCGGAGTTTCAACCATATTCGGCAGCCTTTCAGGTTCTACCCTCACAAGCCCTATTCTGCCTTAAGCGGTCCTCCCAACCCCTGTAATCGATTGAAAATTGCTTCAGCATGTTGTCCACCTGTGAACTGTCGCTCCATACAATTATTATGTTGTCCACCATAGCCACCATGGCGCTAGAAACGAAATAAGAGCGGTTGTAGTTTTCAATTTTCTTAAACGAGAAAACCGCCTTCGTGCTCGCATACGTGCAGCTGCACGTAATCAGTCACGAGGTCAAATGCCAGTTTCCCCGAACAAGGAACAAGAGCCTACGGCTGCGCATCGCTCAGGAAAGTTATTGCAACTGTGTCGAGCACACAAAACACGTGGAACACAAAGCACGCCTTGCTTCCAGACTCGGAAATGGTGGCTCTACATATCCATGGCGTCAGGACACTCAATTCGTAATCGTGACACATCCTAAAATAGAATTCGCAACAGCAGCACGGTGTTTGAATTGAAACCAGAAAAGTGTTCTTGGCTTCACACAGCATCGCATCCATTTATCCACTGCAAGCAACTGATTCCATCTCAGTTTTCATTGTCCCCAGAAGATTTATGCACATCACCGGTTTATCATCTCTCACTTGACGTCCGTCACTTCTCGCCTTTCCCGCATATCCATTCCGGCCATTTGTCATAGGACAGCACCCCTTTCACAACTGTCCAGATCCCGTCGCCAAGCCAATGGCTCGTCCTTAATCCCAACTTCGTCCGCCCGTCAAATTGGATTCTCTCTAAAAAAAACGAAATCGAGAACCAAGGAAGCTTGTGAGTGCCACCACTAATTGCAGTTCGCCTTGGCCGTCAGCCAAATGGCAGACGAAAATATCGCCGATAAAGCTCATGAACCTGTCAATTTGTTATTGCCTCTACCGTCTGGCTGAAAACTACCACGTTCTCAACGGCGTTCGTTCCTGGAGGGAGGTCAATGGCAGTGAAAGTCGGAAATGTTTTCCATGCACTTTCTCCAGCCGGCAAAGGGTTTCCTTCGACTTTTTTGGTTTTTCCTTTGTGTGCGGTTGTTTTATTCCACCGGCGCAGACAGTCGATAATGGATATGGGAGACAGTGTAGTTCAGCTATGTGTGTGTATGCTCTACAGGTAGAAAAAGGACAACACAATCTGGACGGATTCGGCAACTAATTATTCGTCCTTTGATGCACATTTACAGACGCCTTTGGCAGGAAGGGCATTCAAAACAGCAGATGGAAAAATGGCATGCCCCTGGATGTCTAGTTCTCTTCATACTTCCAAATCGATCACCTCAGACCATCACTACTATTAACGTGGCACAAGCCCAGGTCCATCCCGACCCCCTTCAATTAGAGAAATGATGTAACAAAGCACACATCGGTAAAGCGGTCGCCGACAATCAAAAAGCAATCCCACCAGAGTCACGTTATCAGATTAGGTTCTGCAGAGCGACAGCCCAAAGGGACCACAAACTAGCACTCGCCCCCTCACCCAAATACCGAGCAGTCCTTAATGATGGCCCCCATCCAATCAATTTCAGACGAATGAAGCAGATTCGAAATCTTGAGTGTGGATGTGCCTCACAATCCATCACATCCCATGGAAACACAATTAGCAGCAAACGATGCCGCACTGCCTCATCATCCACGAGGAGATCTCGTGTGCGTCCCCCCGCTCTTGTACACGCCAAGGAGTCTGTACCGTGTGCACCTTGTATCCCGGCGTCCTCAATCGCAGTCTGAAGACACATCAGAGGCCATTGTTAGCGATTTGTAGACGTGTTATCCGAGCCAGCGTGCAGCTCTCCTCTAATTCCGGGAGTGGATTTGTTTTAATTGAATTTTAAGGACTGCTCGTCATCCATTGGCTCCAGGTGCCGGTGGCGGCACGGGAGTTCGTCCCCCAGTCTCAATTTGTATTCGTTATGGAATTCCGATGGAACTGGGTCGGATGCAGAGATTTAATTAAAACGAATATAACGACGATGACGACGACAATGCTGAAGTTCTGCCTCAGCCAGGCGCTCCCCAAAGAGATAGAGACGAGCGCAGGACACAGATGAATACGAACAGAAGAGGTCACAGGAGTTTTGTAAATTTCATTGCACTCCACCAGAGAGCAACTGAACTCGGCACAGCGGGCGGGTTGAATTTAATTAAAACAATGACCTCGGTGCTTATTGGGAATGGGCTCCGCTGCTGGTTAGGTTGCATTTGATGGAGTTGAAAGTGACTTAGCGTCTCAGTCATGTGACATTCAACGGATTATGCAAATAGCGATACAAGGCGAGTTGTAGTCCTTCAAGGCGTGGATCTGGACAGTGTCGCCAAGTTCACGTCGGGTTTGCCAAAGTGACATAGAAAAGCCAAAGGGAACGGATACAGATGATCCAAAGTCAAAAATAGCCGTCTGGGCTGCCAGGGTGAGACATGAGCTAACGATTTAATTGCGAACAAAGTGGCTGAGGGCTCAGGGGTAGAAATTCTAACATTTTGGTAACAGCAGTGAGCCTTTGATCTCAATTCAAAGACAGGACACATCGTGAAACTGCGAAGAGTGGTGCGAATAACGAACTTAATGAAGCTGTTAGTAGTTAACAGTAGATAGCCGACGGTCGATAGCCTAGAGACGATTTCCGACGATCAAACTTCGACAGTCGAAAGCCGACAGTTGACAGGCGACAGTCGATGGTTGACAGTCGATAGACGACAGTCGATAGACAGCAGTCGATAGACGACAGTTGATAGTCGACAGTCGATAGACGACAGTCGATAGACAGCAGTCGATAGACAGCAGTCGATAGACGACAGTCGATAGTCGACAGTCGATAGACGACAGTCGATAGACGACACTCGATAGGCGACAGTCGATAGACGACAGTCAATAAACGACAGTCGATAGACGACAATCGATAGACGACAGTCGATAGACGACAGTCGATAGACGACAGTCGATAGACGGCAGTAGATAGACGGCAGTAGATAGACGGCAGTAGATAGACGGCAGTAGATAGACGACAGTCTGCAGGCTAGAGCCGATTTCCGATGATCAATAGCTGCCACTCGACAGTCGACAGTCGAAAGCCGACAGTCGATAGACGGTAATCGATAGCCAATAGTCGATAGACTACAGGCGATACCCGACAGTCGATAGACGACAGTCGATAGACGACAGTCGATAGACGACAGTCGATAGACGACAGTCGATAAACGACAGTCGATAGACGACAGTCGATAGACGACAGTCGATAGACGACAGTCGATAGACGACAGTCGATAGACGGCAGTCGATAGACGACAGTCGATAGACGACAGTCGATAGACGATAGACGACAGTCGATTACTGACGATCGATTGCTGACGGGCGACAGTCGAAAGACGGCAGTCAAAAGCTGACAGCCGGCAGCCGACAGTCGATAGCCGACAGTCGATAGCCGACAGTCGATAGCCGGCGGTCGAAAGCCGACGGTTGATAGCCGTCGGTTGATAGCCGACAGCCGAGGACCGACAGATGTGGCATTTAGTTTTACGTGACCACCTGCCTTTACGGCTTATATCACGAGGAACCTTTTACCCAAGAGTCGTAAGTAACGCAAGACTAGACGTCTTAGTAGCCCAAGTACCAAACTGAGTAATGCTCGAGGGGCAATCACCCCACCTTGGTTTGATGCGAAGCCTTGCTAAAACCTCTTCCGCTCTCTGGGTCGCAGCGCCCGGTTGAGAATGCAACTCCACACTGAGAAGGGATAGTCCCCTAACCGTCTTGCCTAGTTGTGCTTAAATAATGAACTTGACAAGTCAGCACAGTACACTATCCTCGACTCTACCCGCGATGTTAGGTGCTATACCACAGCCACCACGATACTCCCACAAGGGGGCCTACCGCACGGTCAGGCTGGAACCGAAGTTCCAGGGGCCCCTGACCTCCAGTGGCACCAGAATATAGCCTCTGGTCAAGCTGTCATCAGTGATTCCGTTGACACTATAAATAGTGATACGGATGTGATTTTGAATCATGTGATTCATAATTCCAGTCACATCATCTGGAAGTCAATAAACGACAGTCGACAGTCAACAGCCTACAGTCGATAGCCGATAGTCGATAGCTGACAGTCGGTAGACGACAGTCAATAGCTGACAGCCGGCAGCCAACAGTCGATAGCTGAGAGTCGATAGCTGACAATCGATAGCCGACAGGCCTTAATGAAGACAGCTACAATCCATTTAATTGCACGAACTCTCGAGTCCGATGTTTTACAGTGCTTTCCAATTGCCCGCGCAGTCCTAGTATCACCCTCGAGTTATGCAGACACACAGCATAGTTTCATTCAATCTATAAGCATCACTGTTCGAGACTCGATATAAAGGCAGACCCTCATCTTTAGGTAAGACTGCCACAGAGAAGTTCATAAATCAAGTGCTGCCCAGGGGAAAAACCCATTCGCGTAATTAGCAGTCACATTTCACAGACACGTGCATCTGCGTGCCACCAATGGCAGTTCTGCACGCAACAAACACACCCACGCGCTTCTGCAAGGATTAACAATTTATAACGCAGTGTCGCCTCCGTCTAGAAATAATACATTGTATGCAATCCCTTAATTTGAGGCAGCTCCCCCTCCAGTCTCGCACATCCCAGGGGGCTGCTGGCAATTCCTCAATTCTTCGTCCGGGCGTAATTTTCCACATTTACGACCTGCCAAATCCCATCTCAGTCGCTGCGCGCGGCTCCGCAACCGCGCCCCCTATGCGCATTTTCAAGAATCTTTTTATAGCAACCCGAGCTTGAATAATTCATTCGGGAGACGGATCCGTGTGTGCCGTGTGTGTCGTTTGTGGGCGCGGGCGTCAGGACGACCGTGAAGGATATCATCATCCCCTGGCAGGACTATTACCGAACGAATATTTATGTTTACAAGGTTAGCAGTCTTGCCTGGCTGCTGGAGAAAAGAACCGACGGCGGAAGGCGGCGATAGGAGGAAGCGCAAACGACGAACAAGAGGCGGAGTGGGCAGGAAGTTGCAGGAAAAAAAAAATCGATGGGGCTGTTGATCCCATTAATGCGAAAGCAATTGTGCGGAGCACGGTCGGAGAGGGCACCCCTGTGGAAATTGATGCTGGAATTTATGGTTTACTTTGTGAAGCTTTGTGATGCTTCCTGCTTGTGACGGGCGGCTGGGCTCCTCCTCGTCGTAGTCGTTTCGTTTTATGTGATTAAATTTTCGCCAATTATTCATATTGTGGATGTAGCGAGGGTCCTTGAGCCGTGCCACGGATGTGGATCTGCTTTGTTTTGGTTCGCCGGGACTTTGAGTGATAGCCTCACACTCAGACGGTGTTGGTGGCATTGCTACGACGAGGCGTTACCTCTCTGTCTGTCGTGTCGGAATGTTGTGTAAAAATGAATGCGAGCTGGTCGTGTCAGCGGCGCACTCCACCGTGAGTCGGCCTCGGGCTGAGTTCAAATGAAGAATTAATGGAAGCAATACGTCGCGCTCAATGAGCAACATGGATTCCGTTGGCGCTGCGGCATCGAATGCAGGCATTTGGAATTCTTATGACGCTGACTTGTTAGACTCCGGCTGGCGCACGCACGCTGAGGTTTTCGAGGGAGTTCAATATTTCCTTCAAACATCGACGTAAATCCCGCCTTTCGATTACATTCTCCTTGTACTTTAAAAGTAGTTTGCTTTAGATCGTAACTACGGTCTTCAGCGGTTTGTGTCTTCGGCATGGATTAGGTGTTGTGGATCCTGACTAGTGCTCTTTAAGCTCGGGGGACTCTAGAACTCGTTGCTCATGGTTCATTGCTTACAGCTGGCTTCTGACTCAAAAACCTTAGCTTATGGCTTGTTGCCCGTGGCTTATGCATCCGGCTTCGCGGTTTCTAATTCTAAGCGGATGCATTGTAGCTCAATGTCTCTGATTTGTGGACCATCACTTTTAGGTTGTGGCTGTGACCTTTTGGTCCTTGGTTTGTGGCTCTTTGGCTGGCTCTTTTTTCGTGATCAAGTTTCTTAAATCATGGCTATGAAAAGCATCCTTATTGGCGTTCCTTGGAAACGAAGCGGAAGTAAATCCTTCCGGTGCAAGTTGGGCCGTGAGCCGTAACTAAAGACAATGATTCCAACTGAAGGTCGGTCAAGACCCACAAAAAGTGTAGAATCGTCTTTACTTTCCCGATTCTTGCTTTCCTTGTGGGACCTTCCACCTTCTTGTTTCGATACCAGAGTTCTGAATACGGAGACGCGCTAGCACATCCGCCGTATTCCTGAGCCCCGGGACCCAGCAGAACAGCGCGTAAATTTTATAGGACTGAGAACCTCCAGGGGGGAATCTTCGGCACGGAAGTGCTCAGCCACTCAAGAGATTACTGTGTGAAGTACTTCACACAGTAATGGACGGAAGCGTTCTCTGCCGTAGCCAGCTCTCACAGCCGTTTGCGGATCTTGTTTTCTACTTTCCGTTTCCGTTTGCGTCTGTTGGCGAGTTCTCCTGCTCAATTTCCGCCTATCCGCGCCGCAGCCAGTACTGAGTGCGGCACCGGTGTCGTGCGGATTTTGCTTGCTGCCAGTGGTAACGTACGAAGACGTTTTCCTTTTTTTGCTTTTAAAGCCAGAAGAAGTCGAGGCATCGTTGGTTTCGGTGGATTGGCCAGCTTCGGTTGGCGACACTTCTGGTGTCGTGCGGATTTTGTCGGCGGGAGGAGCTGCCAGTGCTAACGTACGAAGACATTTTCCTTTTCTTGCTTTCGGAGCGAGAAAAAAACGAGGCAGCGTTGGTTTCGGAGGATTGGCCAGTTTCGGTTGGCGATATTTCTGTTGACCTAAACCTCTTTGCCTTCACCGCTGAAGGGGTACGGCTTCTACCACGTACGCTTTCTACCATTTTCGTGGTCTCTTTGCACCGTTTGGTGGCAGCCTTCCTTCTCCTCCTGTTCTTTTGGATCTTTATTAGGGGCCCTCAAGGTACCACATCCCTTGGGGCTCGTTCCTCCTTATCGAATTTCCGAGACGCACCATCAGAAGCGGCACTCCGGTAAGCTTCCCGACCCTGAGCCAGGAGATAAGGCCTATCAGGCTGAGTCTCTCTGCCACTTTTTCCAGTTTTCCAACTCATTCTGCTAAGTGAGTCCTAGAGTGAGTGGCAGGAATCGCTATTATCAGCACCACTGCGGGTTGACGGTGCTTGGAGTATAGTGGCATGGTGGTGGGGACTTCAGAATCCTTACCCCGGCCGATGTCAAGAAGGCAACGGGTGTTCTATCGCAATCGCGGGTACCACCTAGAGTATTAATATCCTTGTGATTGTCCTCCATACGGTCTTTTTTTAAGACGTCCAAAGACAAGACGCTTCTGGACTTTGGATCGACGTCTCACCTAGGATCTTTCGCGCCGAGGTTCATTGACTCTTAAGCCCTTCCGCCGCGACAAGGCATTAAAAAAGGGAAATCATAGCTTTAAGCGAAAACTAACTTTTGAATTGTGGCTCTCAGGTGGTATCAAACTGCTCATGATGGTAATCGGCGGCACTCAGTTCTTCACTCGTCGCTCATTCTCCAAGACTAAAGACTCTTGAGACTTGGATCAAGCATCCCAAAGTTTCTCTGATGTGGTTTCTCCTTCTTGCGACCACAGTCTTGTGACCACCTCAACCTTTATCGCAGATTCCTTCCACTCAAGTCCACATCATATTTTCTCTTTCATAATCGGAAAACGAACGACGTCATCTGGTGGCAGTTTATGGGTCATCTGCCTTCGATTAATTTTTCCCAGCTCGGCTTCATGTCCATAAACAACTCTTTACGGCACTTCGTAACAATTTTATGAATAATTACGGAGCGCAGCCAGGAATCGTTCGATTTTATGCTAGCTCGCCATATCGTAACCCTGCCATCGTTTCATAATCCAAATTACCCTCTCCACGCCATCACGACCACCGCCAGACCGTGCAACGTCCGCTTTATGTTCCCCCTTCCCTTTGTGGGAGACTGCATGATGTGCAGTGCAGGAAATCCAATCTTCTACAAATTCAGCGCTCAAGAGAGCTCCTGCTTTCGTTTCCCTTTTTCAAGGGTGGCTCGTCTCTAAAGCACATATACTACCGCGGACCATCTGCAAGGAGTGCAGTCTTCTGAGGGGATGATGACTCACTGGGGCAGGGTCGTCGCCGCTACAACGGACTGGGCGCCGATCACGGTTATGGCGAACGAATGTGATGTGGTCGCCGCCGCTGTGCTACATGCATGAGGACTTCGTATAAATTTCGTGGTACACCCCCTCATTAGAGTTCACAAAGCAAACGAGCGGGATTAAAGGACGCAAACGGCTGCCCTCGTCTGCCCTTACCCACGAACCGGCAACAAAGGGGTGATTAACGTTATTAGGGAAGCAGACAGCTTGTTGGGTTAAGCCGGGCGGGCAGTGACAAGCCGCTGGGGGCGGTGGACGCCCCACTTAATTACGTGGACGTTGGCGTAATTATTTTGCCGAATTAAGTCGTACACCATGGCTGGGCATAAATCGACAGACATCCGGTTGTGTTCGCACCTATCCTCCTGACCCACTGGATCCTGAATTTCAAATGTACTCTGAGCACAGAGAGCAGTATTGACGTGAATCCGAGAACTCGTATCTTGTCATGGAAACGAACAGGTACGCATCTATTGAATGTCTTATTCATAAGTCCTTCTTGCTGTATATTCTCACGTTCGGAATACATCCTCTTCGTGCTGGCAAATGCATTGCATTCTGCTTTCATTCTATTCTGGTCGGGAATATAAAAATATCGAACGAGCGGAGAGACAAGGTTTCACTTTGTTCAATGCACTCCATTCAAATGCCGTCCTCACGGGATTTCTCCTGCTAATGCTGGTGCAATTGTACCTGGTGAGTGGTACTGCAGGTCTTTGAGGGGTTGTTCGTTCACAAAGCTGGTTGAGATCGATTCAAAAGAATGTCAGGGACAAGGGGATTGCAAGGAATTTCCAATCGTTTGCCTCGTAAATAAGGATTTAAGAGGGAATTTAATAGCGCTTGCTATTAGTTTTAATTTCATTATTATTAGAAACGTGAACAAATTAGGTTAATTTTCAATATCGGCAGCCTACGTACATAATGGAATTTTTATGTGTTATGTTGGCACACTTGTCTCGAACATATGTTCACAGTTTCAGCTATGTAGTCTTCTTTTATTAAGAGACCCACCCCACCTCTTGTGAGGAGTGTGGCCGGTCTCTGTTTCTGAATCTGAGATTGCGCGCCTGGTTTAGCTTAGTTTCGCTAGACATTAGCACGTCAGGATTTTTAGTCTGCAAGAAGTTACCTATGTTTAGTTTACTTTCTGTTCGTATCAGTGAATTAACATTCACTGCTGCGATTTTGAGGACTCTGGCTGCTGGCGTAGCCATTTAAATTTGAACAGCGTTAGGCCCAAATATATGCGAGTAGATTAAGTCCACTTTCGCCTCTTGTTGGAAGAACTTCTGCTGCATCTCTGCCGTCTGTGCTTGCATCTGTGTTTGCATGGCTTGCACTTGAGTGTGTAAGGCCTGTACAGCACAGACTTTAGAACGCTTTCTACGTCCGGTTGCCAAGATTCAGGAAGCACGGCTACATTCGGAACTGTCTGTTGTGCCGGACTTCTACCAGATGTCACGAAGTCTGTCAGCATTAAGGAATTATCAGAAAAGGCGCATTTTAAGGGAATTGTCTAACTCTACAAATAGCATTCGAAGTCTTGCAGCATGTCCTGGAAAAGAAGCCACCAAATCCACCGTACACAGATCTGCAAAAGGCGTCGGGTAAGCTGCAGTCGATTAAAATGAAGTCGCAACCATCTCTTACTGCACAGCAAGATGGCAAGATTGGACTGGGCACGAAAACACACGGCGTTTGATGAAAAATTGAAAAAAGTTGCGTAAAGTGACGAAAAAGAGTTCAATTTAGACATACCGGATGGCTGGGCACATTACTGGCATGATTCAAGAAACGAAGAAATTTCTTTCTCCAAACATCAGCATGGAGAAGGTAGTGTAGTGGTGTGGGGCGCCTTTAGTTGATATGAAACTTGCCACTTAAAAATTGTTCCCAGCAGGATGAATGCAAAGAAGTACCAGGACAGAGAAGGAGGAGACCCTTATACCATTTCTTGAAGAAGTGGACCAACATTTCGCAGAGTTCCGAGAGACAATACTCCAATTCACGTTGCAGCTTCTTCTAGAAAGTGGTTTTTTGACTTCCTCTTCCACCTATGACATAGTCACCACGTTCGCCAGTCTTAAGCCCAACCGAATACGAGCAAGGCTGGTGTTTGCTGCCGGACGGCAATTTAAATACGTTCTTGAGCTTAAGAGAGCAATAATCGCAAATCTAAAAATTAGGTAACTCAATGCAACAAAGAGTCTACGATACAATTTCAAACAAAGTTGGATTCACTGGATGTTGACTATGCGCAGAATGCAAGTACAGCCAGTGGCACTATCATTTTAATTTTAATTGTATGGCGCGACAGTCCACAGGGGGACCAGGGCCTAGCTTGTTCATCAACTACTCGTGTTGTGCGCGCTACTATTCTCTCACGAGTAGAAGGGAAGTACAGTGTTTTTGCCGACTCCGAACGGTGAGGTTTGAGAAGGTTACTTAGACAGTTATTACCCTTTGAGTGTTGTCAGCAGCTCGAAAGAGGTGGTGTCGAAGTGTTCAGCCGGGAATCGAACCCAGATCGTCTGCGTGTGAGTGTCGCACTCTACCCACTACGCCACGGCGACCACGCACTATCATTTTGTACCATCGAAATTAATTTAGTTTTTAAATAGTATGAACTATGAAAAACTTTTAAGTCTTTTTAAGTGTTTTAAGTCTTTTCCATTGACAGTTATCACTTGTATATAGTCGTCAGCAGGTCGAAGGAAGTGGTGCCGTGAAAAATGCGAGGTGTTTACAACGGCAATTGAACCTAGAACCTTCGGTGTGTGAATATCGCACTCTACCGATTATGCCAAGGCTTAAGTTTCAAGTAACAAATCTCCGACACTGTTGTGGAAGCATGACGGTTCATCTCTGACTGAAATCTGAATCTCTGACTGAGTCTTTCTGACTGAATACTGAATCCTCTTTGGCACTCTTCAGTTGGCTGATTCTCAAGTGTACGAATCTATTAAGCGACATTCCCACCATTTTTTCAGTTATTTTTTCAAAAGCAAATTTAGCTCACATCAATATTCAATGTTTTTCAATGCAATGGAAAAATGGCAGCAAAATTAAAGATCTGCATTTTCTCACAAGTTTTCCTTAGTGAACATTAGTTCTCTGCCTCTAGCTATGAGTAGACTGTTGTAAGCATCATTCCCTGGAAAGATCAAAAACTAATGTAATCGATGTCCTTTTCAGAGAAATTTTTAAGACTTTGTCAACGTAAAGTCCATTAGCTCTGGCAGCTTTTGCCGGCTTTGGTCTCGCTGATTAAACTTATGTCCAAAGGACAGAGTTTTTCTCCGAGTGAGGCAAAGAGTCCTTTTGCTGAAATGATTATTCCAGATTCTAAGTATCACAAGTTCCCTGATTTTGAACCTGCTGGCTTTCGTCGAAACAGGTTGAGATTTACTCATACAACTCCTGGAATTGAAGTCTGCCACATTGCCTCTGCGTTCCATTTTCTGCTCTTCAGTATCTCAAGTTCCCTGTTTTTGAACCTGCTGGATGGCGTTTAAATACGTTGAGGTTAACTGATGCATCCCCTGGAATTGAATTCTGCAATATTACCTCTGCGTTCCATTTTCTGTTTTTCTGCCTTCGCTTCCGAGAAGTTGGATACTTTTACAGTGCTTGTTGTCTTCAAACCGCTCCGTTTTGCGACTATTCCGTGGAAATGAATGCTAGCGGGCTTTTAGAAAATTGCTGACAGTTTTCTAGGAGCCCGCTATCATTCATTTTTCGCTTTATGAGAAGGCAGTGAAACAGAATTTAAGGCAGACAGTTTTGTGATTGTAGCCCGTAAAGTAAAGTCCCAAGAACTTGTTCAATACATGCATTCCTCTTCAGTTTTTTGTGCTTGATGACCGCCGAGCGGCATTCCTGGAAAAATGACTGAAATTCAATCGCCAACAGTACCCGTGGGCAATTTTGTCTCACAAACTTTCCAGATTTTGCAGCAGGATGTATGCTAACGAAGGATGGCAAACGTACAGTCCCCAAAATATAACGAGATATAACGTAGTTTCTTCAGCAGCTATTCCTGTTATGCGTCTGAGGTTTCTGTTTCGAATAGAATAAGCCTTGAATTTATTTCACACTCCGAACGGGAAAGTTTGAGGGTGGTTTGCACAAACATTTGCTGTGTCTTCAGTGGTCAGGTTCAGTGCAGAAATCAAATCATTATTCTCAGACGTGGGAGTCAATGCTAATGACAAGTGTATACAGAGAAGCAGGACATCCGCGCGTCTACTTCGGGTTCACGAAGTTGTTTCTTTGTCCAGTGTGGCACGTTATTGGTCATGCGCAGGACTGAAGTCATCATAAGACCAGTTCGTCGAATACCTTCTGCGTCGGCTCTGGTCTTGGCCAAGGCGGCAGCGGCGGCATTTTTCACGCAGATCCGCTCTTCACCAACGTTCCGTCACTTACCCCCCTGCTTCCAGTGCTAGGGCGAATTGCTCCAAACGATGATCAGTACTTGCATACCGATGGAGCGCGTCTTCGCTAAGCATTCCTTTACACTTCTCTTCTTAAAGCATTTTGGGCGCTCTTTGCTCAACTATTCACCTCTCATAAGTGAGGCAGCCGCTGAACCCTCTGCCCCAAAGCCTCCACTTCTCCAAACCCATCTTGACTGATTAGAATGCAAACAATGACTCAATTGCGCTTAAGTCCACAGCGAAGAATTTGTCTCTTGCCAATGGCTTCCCACAATGAACTCAACCCTAAGCCACGCCAACGCCCCAGCAGGCCGCAGTTGACTCAAAAGTTCAAAAAGCCAAGGCATCCACAAACAAAACACAGCCTCTTGCGACCTCTGACTAATTGTTCGGAAAGCAGACCGATTTGGCGACTCTTCGCCCCACACGACACTAGACGAGAGGCGTAGTTAAGCGGCAGCAATTTCTCGGAATGATAATCTTCAATCATCCGCAAGCAGCCGTCTCGTAAGATGTCACACCTCTCCCCCCTCTGCAACTGATGTCCGGAGGTCTACGGCTTAATTTGTCATAATTGTATCTAGTTTTTCTTTTCGCTTCCCCGTTCGAGTGACGGAATCGTTTCGGTGATGTGTGGCACGCTGGCACGCTGACTTGACGGTTCTCGACAGGCATTGTGCAGGAGGCACACTTGCAAGTGTCGTCGTTGTAGTGTGGACAGATGCTGTTACGGGAGGAGGACACAGATACGCGTCTGCATAATTGATGATGACAAATTGTAATTCGGTTAGAAGTTTATGCGTAGAGCTGTGGCTTAAGTGGCGACGACTACGCTCGCCTAGACTGACGGCAATGTATTGCATCCCATTTCGAGGGGCCGCGTTGTGTGACCTAATTACTTGTGCTGCGGCCAGATGTGATGTAATCCTGGAAAATCGTGGGAATTATTCAACGAACCATTTGACAGACATCAGGCCTGACATTGTTGAGTGTACTGTGAGGGGTGGGTGGATGAAAATTGAATTGGGGAGGCAATTTCGGGGAGCATGTGTGACTTTGGGCTGCTTGCTTGGCCTCTATCCATCATTGTGGCTGCAAGAAGACACATATTGAAGTGTTTTGTGGCAAGTTTGGCGCAGCATGTGAAGGCAAGATATTGTAACGCAGACGTAATTAAGACCGATCGGGAGAGGGGGGGGGCAGCGTTGCTATTTCGGGCGATGTCGGATATCTGACATAAAATTGATAAATAGAGGGGTTGAACAAATTTCAGCTCCTTTATTTCCTGAAACGTTTAAAGAAAAGTTTGACGGAGTTGTGCGTGGCTTGTGATACCAAGTGTGGGCAGATTGTTAATTTTAGCAACAGGGGCGCTGTAAGACTAAGTAAGGGAAGGAAGAAGGACAGAAAACTAAGGCTAGTGTCTCTAAAGTCTTCACTCAAGGCAGGTAGGTCTGCAGAAACAGTTGTAATAGTCTAAGGCTTTTGAGTAAAATACTGAAACACCTAAATGATTCATTTTACTACTAGCCAGTAGCTTTAATTTGTTATACTCTTTTATTCTTCTGGTAGAACAGGAGTAACCGCTTCTCACTGCAATATATACAAATTTCAGCGTTTGGCAGACAAAGGTGTCGCAATGGCGAGATACCTACTGTTGTCATCGTCACATGCGTCAAAAGGGGTTAAGCTGAATAGCCGTTGCACCTTTGGGTATTTTTGGTAAATGTTTTGAGGCCCGTGTGCATACCAGTATATCATCTGCGAGCTCTTCTTTCAGTACTTAGCTGTTGCAGAGAAACACGTTTGGCGAAGATGTTGTGGACCGCATTATGTCAGCACACAACAACCTCCGTTGTTAAAAAGCGAAGCTGTAATGCGCTTTGTTTTACAGAAGTTTAGGAGATTCATGCCATGGTTGTGCTCTTCCAACTCTTGGTGGTGGACAGCTTAACCAGACACAGGGGGTTTCTCAAAACGGGCTAGGAACCCCCTGTGGTTGTTGAAGTCGAGTTTGTCAGTTCGCCAGAGATCTCAATTTTTCACCTGGAAGTCCTAGCATGCTAAGCCATTCAACGACCGACTCAGTTCAGCTAAGGAATCGTTTTCCCAACGACTTGAGTCCAAACGAATACTTCTCTCCTTTAAATGTTTTTTCTACAACATTTTGGGAACACAAATTTATTCGGTCCATTTTCAAAAGATGGCGCCACTTGCAAGTTGTGTGTCATATTTGAAGCGATTACCTACTCCATTGGAAAGGCGTGACATTTAATACTGACAATTGTTGGCCCGACTGTCATCATCTACTCGTGTTGTTAGCGCTACTGTTCCCTCACGAGTAGAAGGGACCTAAAGTTTTTTGCCGACTCCGAACGGCGAAGTTTGATAAGATTTTTCTTAGACAGCTATTTATCTTTAAATGTTGTTAGCAGCTCGAAAGACATGGTGCCGTGAAAAATTCGAGGTGTTTAGCCGGGGATCGAACTTAGACCCTTCGGCGTGTGAGCGTCGCACCATACCCACTACGCCACGGCGGCCACATGTCAGCAATAATAAGAGTGCATCAGCATCTAATAATTAATAATTGTTGGCGCTACAGTCCAAAGGGGGACCAGGACCTAGCTTGGTTATCAACTACTCGTGTTGTGCGCGCTACTGTTCTCTCACGAGTAGAAGGGACCTACATTTTTTTTGCCGACTCCGAACGGCGAAATCTGAGAAGCTTTCTTAGACAGTTATTACTCTTTGAGTGTTGTCAGCAGCTCGAAAGAGGTGGTGCCGTGAAATATTAGAAAAATTGGTGTTGAACTGGGAGTCGAACCTCGACCCTTCGGCGTGTGAGCGTCGCACTCTACCCACTACGCCACGGCGACCACGTATCAGCATCTATTTAAGCAAAAACATAGTTTTGCGCTCCTTGAAAATGTCCTGTTTTGTGAGCATTCACTGGTAGCTTGGATTTTCTTCTTCAATTGGAACCAAAATGCAGCTGAAACGCATTGATTTCTTGTAGAAATAACCGATGCATACTGCAAGGAGTGGCTACGACGTTTCAAGAGTGGTAATATTTGCATCGAAGACAGCCCAAAAGGCTTAGAGATGAGGAATTTGAGGGTTTACTGGATCGAGATCCATGCCACATCCAAAATGAACTCCCAAAATCGTTCTTAGTGAAAAGTTCAGATTCATTCAGAGGCAAAGGCATTGGTTGCCGTACGAGTGGAGGTCGAGAGACATCAAAGGAAGGGATTTTTGTATCGGATTCTGACTTCAGATGAAAAGTAAATATACCTGGCAAGGCCTGGTATGCCCCTTTCACCATTCTCTGCATCGACGCCAAAGAAAGACATAGTTAAAAAGTCGTGCTCCAGCTCCCCAACATCGTCGATGGTGGCGCTTTACCCATTGCGCAAAAACGGCCAGAAACGACCGAAGGGCATAGCAGGATGATTTCGCAACAGGATAACTTCCGGTCGCAAAAGACTGTAGCGGTCAAAAATTACTTGGAAACGCTGAAAGGGCAGACTTTGCTCCTTCCGACTATTGGCTATAAACGATAAATCGAAAACGATTTGAAAACCACAGGTTCGGGTCTTTTGACTAAATTGAAGAATTGTTTAATAGACGAATCGATGCCAGATAGGCCTTGTTTTTTAGGTACGGTAAGTGAGTAAACGTTAAGTGAGGTACGTGGCTTATTCACAAAATAGGGTCAATTTTAATTTTTCTCAAAACATAATTATTTATTTACCAATTTCTAGTCCTAGGTGGTCGCCGTGGCGTAGTGGGTAGAGTGCGACGCTCACACGCCGAAGGGTCTAGGTTCGATTCCCAGCTCAACACCAATTTTTCGTATTTTTCAGGGCACCACCTCTTTCGAGCTGCTGACAACACTCAAAGAGTAATAACTGTCTAAGAAAGCTTCTCAAATCTCGCCGTTTGGAGTCGGAAAAAAACTGTAGGTCCCTTCTACTCGTGAGAGAAAAGTAGCGCGCACAACACGAGTAGTTGATGAGCAAGCTTGGCCCTGGTCCCCCTTTGGACTGTAGCGCCAACAATTATTATTATTATTTTTAATTTCTAGTCCCCCAAACGAAGTTTCCCTCAGATATAATACATTTGTCCCAGCGTTTTTCCCAACCCTCAAAGCAGCTCTAATATGCACTTTTTGACATGCCCTTCTGCTCTCTCAGCGATCCGGTTTGTATCTCCTCAACCGTCGCAAGACGCTGTCTTTCATGGGTCTTTATCTTGGGTATAGAAAAAAGTCACAGACGGCCAAATCTGGTGTGCACGGTCCTTACAGCATAACTAAGGTGTTGTGTTTTTTGGCCAACAAATTACAAAACAAGCAATGACGAATGATTAGCGCATTTTAGTAACGCAAAAGCTATGAATTGTTTCTCCACAATTCCGGACGTTTTCTTCATATTGCTTTTCGCCAGCAATGTTAACCGTACGACCATGTGGTAAGAACTTCTGATGCTCTACGCCATTGTAATCGAAGAGAACAGTCCTTTACATTTGATAGAACATGGCTTGCTTTTTTGGTCTTGGCTCTGATGCGCTCTTCCGTTGGGATGATTGGACTTTTGTTTGGACGTCACGATTCGTCACCAATTATGACACTAGATCGCCGTTAACGTCATTCAAAAATTCCTGAGCGATGCTCATGCGACTTTCTTTTTCTTGTCGAAATTCAGCAATTGTGGAACGAATTTCGCAGTTACAAGCTTCAAGCCCAAAATTATGGTAAAAATTTAATGGCATGAGCCAACCGATTTGCCAACATCTCCTCCAACTTCACTTTTAGCGATTTCACGATTCTCCAACAAGTTTCTTCACTTTCTTTACATTTTCATCGGCTGTTGATGTGCTAGGGCATCCAGGGCGAGCATCGTCACTCAAACCTTCTCGATCTTTTTTGGAAAGCTTGTACCAGTTGTAAACATTTTTTGATTCAGGGTGCCATTGTGCACATAGTGTTGAGCATTTGATTCCACTTTACACGCGAAATTGAATGCAATCCATTTGATCGAATTTTCTGCGGCAGCACGAAATCGCCGGGCACGTAGAACATGTCAAACTTTTGTGTCTCTCACAAACAAATAAAACATGCTACACAGCTGAAAGTGTGAACTTGGTGCGTCCCAAATGATAGAGTCATCGCAAAACTTGGAAGTAAAGACAGTTAACCGGAAGTATTAATAAAAATAATCACAAATAATCACAAAACTGTCTGCCTTAAATTCTGTGGCACTGCCTTCTCATACAGCGAAAAATGAATGCTAGCGGGCTCCTAGAAAACTGTCAGCAATTTTCTAAAAGCCCGCTAGCATTCATTTCCACGGAATAGTCGCAAAACGGAGCGGTTTGAAGACAACAAGCACTGTAAAAGTATCCGACTTCTCGGAAGCGGAGGCAGAAAACAGAAAATGGAACGCAGAGGTAATATTGCAGAATTCAATTCCAGGGGATGCATCAGTTAACCTCAACGTATTTAAACGCCATCCAGCAGGTTCAAAAACAGGGAACTTGAGATACTGAAGAGCAGAAAATGGAACGCAGAGGCAATGTGGCAGACTTCAATTCCAGGAGTTGTATGAGTAAATCTCAACCTGTTTCGACGAAAGCCAGCAGGTTCAAAATCAGGGAACTTGTGATACTTAGAATCTGGAATAATCATTTCAGCAAAAGGACTCTTTGCCTCACTCGGAGAAAAACTCTGTCCTTTGGACATAAGTTTAATCAGCGAAACCAAAGCCGGAAAAAGCTGCCAGAGCTAATGGACTTTACGTTGACAAAGTCTTAAAAATTTCTCTGAAAAGGACATCGATTACATTAGTTTTTGATCTTTTCAGGGAATGATGGTTATAACAGTCTACTCACAGCTAGAGGCAGAGAACTAATGTTCACTACGGAAAATTTGTGCAGAAAATGCAGATCTTTAATTTTGCTGCCATTTTTCCAAAGCATTGAAAAACATTGAATATTGATGTGAGCTAAATTTGTTTTTGAGCAAATGATTGAAAAAGTGGCGGGAATGTCGCTTAATAGACTCGTACACTTGAGAATCAGCCAACTGAAGAGTACCAAAGAGGATTCAGTACTCAGTCAGAAAGACTCAGTCAGAGATTCAGATTTCAGTCAGAGATGAACCGACATGCTTCCCCAACAGTGTCGGAGATTTGTTACTTGAAACTTAAGCCTTGGCATAATCGGTAGAGTGCGATATTCACACACCGAAGGTTCTAGGTTCAATTGCGTTTGTGAACACCTCGCATTTTTCACGGCACCACTTCCTTCAAGCTGCTGACGACTATCTACAAGTGAAAACTGTCAATGGAAAAGACTTAAAAGACTTAAAAAGACTTAAAAGTTGTTCATAGTTCATATTATTTAAAAACTAAATCAATTTCGATGGTACAAAATGATAGTGCGTGGTCGCGGTGGCGTAGTGGGTAGAGTGCGACACTCACACGCAGAAGATCTGGGTTCGATTCCCGGCTGAACACTTCGAATTTTTCCCCGCACCACCACTTTCGAGCTGCTGACAACACTTAAAGAGTAATAACTGTCTACGTAACCTTCTCAAACTTCACCGTTCGGAGTCGGCAAAAATACTGTACTTCCCTTCTACTCGTGAGAGAATAGTAGCGCGCACAGCACGAGTAGTTGATGAACAAGCTAGGCCCTGGTCCCCCTGTGGACTGTCGCGCCATACAATTAAAATTAAAATGATAGTGCCACTGGCTGTACTTGCATTCTGCGCATAGTCAACATCCAGTGAATACACCTTTTTTGAAAATTGTTTCGTAGACTCTTTGCTGCATTGAGTTAACTAATTTTTAGATTTGCGATTATTGCTCTCTTAATCTCAAGAACGTATTTAAATTGCCGTCCGGCAGCAAACACCAGCCTTGCTTATATACCCCAAAGGTATTCGGTTGGGCTTAAGACTGGCGAACGTGGTGACTATGTCATAGGTGGAAGAGGAAGTCAAAAAACCACTTTCTAGAAGAAGCTGCAACGTGAATTGGAGTATTGTCTCTCGGAACTCTGCGAAATGTTGGTCCACTCCTTTAAGATATGGCATAAGGGTCTCCTCCTCTGTCTTGGTACTTCTCTGCATTCATCCTGTTGGGAACAATTTGTAAGTGGGAAGTTTCATATCAACAAAAGGCGCCCCACACCAATACACTACCTTCTCCATGCTGATGTTTGGAGAAAGAAATTTCTTCGTTTCTTGAATCATGCCAGTAATGTGCCCAGCCATCCGGTATGTCTAAATTGAACTCTTTTTCGTCACTTTACGCAACTTTTTTCAATTTTTCATCAAACGCCGTGTGTTTTCGTGCCCAGTCCAATCTTGCCATCTTGCTGTGCAGTAAGAGGTGGTTGCGACTTCATTTTATTCGACTGCAGCTTACCCGACGTCTTTGCAGATCTGTGATTGCTGAATTTGGTGGCTTCTTTTCCAGGGCATGCTGCAACACTTCGAATGCTTTTTGTGGAATGAGACAATTCCCTTAAAATGCGCCTTTTCTGATAATTCGTTAATGCCGACGGACGGCGTGACATCTGGTAGAAGGCCGGCACAACAGACATTTCCGAATGTAGCCGTGGTTCCTGAATCTTGGCAACCGGACGAAGAAAGCGTTCTAAAGTCTGTGCTGTACAGGCCTTCCACACTCAAGTGCAAGCCATGCATGCACAGATGCAAGCACAGACGGCAGAGATGCAGCAGAAGTTCTTCCAACAAGAGGCGCGAGTGGATTTAATCTACTTGCAGCTGTTTGGGCCTAACGCTGTTCAAATTTAAATGGCTACGCCAGCAACTGGAGTCCTCAAGATCGCAGCAGTGAATGTAAATTCACTGATACGAACAGAAAGCAAACTAAACTTAGATAACTGCTTGCAGACTGAAAATCCTGACTTGCTAATGTCTAGCGAAACTAAGCTAAACCAGGCGCGCAATCTCAGATTCAGAAACTACGCTGTAGTACGAACAGACCGGCCACACTCCTCACAAGGGGCGGGGTGTCTCTTTTAATAAAAGAAGACCTTTGTCACAAGGTCATGTATAGCGCTGAAGTACGTAGGTTCAAAGTGCCATCTGGATAATGTTTACTCAAACAGCAAATTATCGACACTAATCGAAAGCAAACCATTTCTGTTCATACTGCCGCGGAGTACGCATTGTACAACATGTTGAAATGTACCATTGGAGGAAGGATACAGCTGCAATCGTAGTCTGGCTCTGTCTGTATGGGACATAGCCATTCTGTGTGTTTGCTCAAATGACAGCAAATATTAGTAAATTCTTCGATGTGGTTGGAGTTTCTGAGTGCACTCAATGTTTGAAGTCCTGAGAGACTTTTTTCCCCAATTACTTGTCTCGCAGTTTTAAGACAGAACATTTTGAAGATGGCACTATTGTTTTGGGACTCACCTTATGTTCCAAAGGGGGTTGTACCAACATACGAAATACGCAGCCCGCGACGTTTGTTTTTGAATAGACCAGGTACAAGGTCTGTCGGAGAAAGGCTTATCGTAGCATTCCCTAGCTGCCGAGGGACTTTCAAGACCCTCAATGGGTGCTTTCCTGCTTTTGCAAACTAATATTTTACCACGAACAAGCAAGTTAAGAGCTTTCCCAAAAGAGGTGAGCCAATAAGACCTTATGATTGGGAGCTGAAAACGCCCATCTTCTCATCACAATTTTTTCCCTCAGTACTTAGCCCCAAAAACTCACAGCTGGGATCCGAATTCCCTCTAATTGCACTCCCAATTCGAAAAAGAACTGAATCTGACTTTGTGACCAACACCCATTTGTGCAGTTCAACATCTTCCAAAGCCCTTCCCAAGGCTAGCCAAATCTCTGCTCATCTCCGAAGCCAGGGCGACGCCAGTCAAGAGATTGGCGGCTGAATGGCCCACAAAATGCTGCAAACCTTCACAAACGGCGTCACTTCCCCCTGAGCACAATAACCAGCGGCAATGCCAATTCAAACTTATGCCCGTTTCCTGCTCACAGACTGACCCACATTGGCGAGCAGTCGTTCACACAGTCGCCCCGCTCCACATCAGAAGTACACCGGAATCAGCATAGATATGCCCTAAAGCAACGAATAACCTAAAGCGCTGCACAGCAGAGCCACTAAGCAGATGCAAAGCGATGCAAAGATATGCGAGCATATGGGAGCACGACCTGAGCACAAAACAAAACCGCCGCAGCCCGATAAATCCAATCGATCGGCTCCGATTTGAAAGTCAATTCATCGTCTGCTGATGGATGCTGTATCTAATGGCTTTGCCCACGCTCCGTTCTCCAGCCAACAAGAGGCCATAAACGGCGGGGTGATTAACTGCCTAGCCCCAGCTGGATGTGAAGTGCTGCGGAGGCTCTGGAGGCCAATTCAGGGCTACGCGTTGGCATTCGTCCCATGGGACGGCTTTACGAGGTCGGCAATCGGCGTTAATTGCTGTGAAACTCACTGAACTTCTTGCGGTTTTATGACGGATTCAACCTGTCAATCTGTGCGGCGTAGTTGATCTCGTTTTGAACTTTCACTGACTGAGGCCCCCTTTCTCACTTCACACACACATTCCCCCAACAAGTGACTGCTTCGACGTTGGATGCGCTTTCAAACGAGTGCGTGGATGCTGGAGTAGGGTACGTGGAAACTCATCTTCAAGACGATGCTCCGACGAACGCCACTTGCGATGGCAACCATTTGTGAGGCACTGAGCTGCCCGATGCTGATAGATGTTGCAGAGCGGCAGTGCTGGCAACATGTTGGCAGAGAGTACGGGCGCCCGAAGCGAACAGGTCTCGACCGAACTGGGTGACGTGGATGCGAGCCTATGGGTTCCGGGTTGGATTGACAAAGAAGTCCGCAGTAGTAGATTTGTGTGGAGGGAGTCGGTGGACCGACGGACGCTTCAGTCTTTGGCTGATGGTAGATGTGAGTGGATGATGGCACGGTTGGTGAGAGAAGAATGGCGAGGCGAGTGGCGGAAGACAAGCTATTCTGAAGACGAGCTGCAGGTGCTTCGAAGTTAGATGAGGAATGCTGCTGGCTTTATAAAAACGGGAAGAGTTCTGGAAAGATTTAAATTATACAAGGACAAGGAGTCAGCCAGAGGAGGCAACAAATGAACGGAACAAATCAGACCAAAGGGATTTTACCATTTTCTCCGAGAACCGAGCGATATGAAGAATTTGATTTTGGCTTCGATAAAAGTGTTGGGAAGGTTACAAGCTGGTTGCCAGGACATACCGGAGTTCTTGGCAGCCTCTTGATGGTGGAGGTAATGACCACATCGATGACCCTTCACTGCAAGCACTTTACTCACCCAGGAAGTAGGAGCTTGGAACATAGTTGGAGAGGAAAACAGATACGGAAGTGGCGTCCACAAGGAATATAGAGAACTTAGCCGCTGCTAACATCAGACCAAACGGAAGTACGACTTTATCTAGGTCCGCTGCTGACCCTAGAACAAAGCAAAGTTAGACTTCGTCTAGGGCCGCTGCTGACCCAACACAAAAGCGAAGTATGACTTCGTCTAGGGTCGCTGCTGACACTATACCAAAGCGAAGCTAAACTTCTTCTAGGGCCACTGCTGACGCTAGACCAAAGCGAAGTAAGACTTCTTCTAGGGCCGTTGCGGACCCTAGACCAAAGCGAAGTTAGACTTCTTCTAGGGCCACTGCTGACCCAACACAAAAACGAAGTAAGACTTCGTCTAGGGCCGCTGCTGACCCTAGACCAAAGCGAAGAAAGACTTCTTCTAGAGCCACTGCTGATCCTAGACCAAAGCGAAGTAAGACTTCGTCTAGGGCCGCTGCTGACCCTAGACCAAAGCGGAGTAAAACTTTTTCTAGGGCCATTGCTGACCCTAGGCTGAAAGGAAGTAAGACTTCGTCTAGGGCCACTGCTGACCCAACGCAAAAGCGAAGTAAGACTTCGTCTAGGGCCGCTGCTGACCTTAGACCAAAGCGAAGTAAGACTTCTTCTAGGGCCACTGCTGGCGCTAGACCAAAACGAAGTAAGACTTCTTCTAGGGCCGCTGCTGACCCTAGACCAAAGCGAAGTAAGACTTCGTCTAGGGCCGCTGCTGACCCTAGACCAAAGCGGAGTAAAACTTTTTCTAGAGTCACTGCTGACCCTCAGCTGAAATGAAATAAAATTTCTTCTAGGGCCGCTGCTGACCTTAGACCAAAGCAAAGTAGGACTGCTTTTAGGACTGCTAATAGTGCAAAATGTGTTGGCATTGCAAATGGCGGTATAGGCAGAAGTCACAGCGCTGGCAGCAATGCAGAATCTGAAAGGCTTGTGATCGTGCACCGCTGCACCAAATCCCCAGCCACTGAACCAACTAAACTGAGATTCCTACACGACGACGCTTGAAAGGTTGACATTTGGTCACCTCCAGCGTCCACCATGCCACTGATTAAAATAAAAGTCGGTACGGATGGCTCTACAGTTCACAAGGGATCGATGCCTTCATCAGTTTCCCTTCTGATAAGGAATACATACTTAAAATTGAGTCAATTGGTTGTGGCATCTCTTCTCTTCTTCTCCTAGGAAAAATTCGTGCTCCAACCATATCTCCAGGAAGTGGCAGCTTCCATTCATTGCCATAACCCCCCAACACGTTCCCTCGTTGCGCGCTTTTGGTGTACCATTCCTTCGATTAAAGTGCAGAAGTCAGCGACAAGCCAATCAACGACGCCCCAATGGCCAGCAGCTGGCACCGCAGAGTTCAAGCGCCTGCACTCATCACACCCCAGTTCAGTGTCACCATGGAATTCCCCCAGAAGATGCACATGTGATCTGACCTGGGAGGCATGTCCGTCGCAGGATGACTTCCACTCCGCCTGCATAATTGCCCCCACGTTCGGCACTAATCAACGACACCCCGCTGCGATATCAATTACTTCGTGTTTCTACCTCATTTGAACTCAGCCACTCATCCGTCACCTTGCACAGCAGCCCATCGCACCACCTCATCTGCTGCAAGATAAGCAAACAAACAGATTCCGCCCGGGTGACGGCAACGACACTTAAACCACTCAGGCAGGCACCACTATCTCCGCCAGACATCGATTCCTTTCGCAGCGCTAATGTCACATCGGATGCACACGGCGAGAGAAGCACTTGACACCCTGCGAAGGAATTTGTTTTCGGCGACGGAGCTATGCACATGCAGACAAGGACGCTCCTTTGGGGAAATTTATTGAAATTCCTTGGAAGAGGAAATTGGCTTGCATTCGTATCGGCACGATAGTTGTCAAACACAGATATCGTCACCGAACGACACATCTCACACGGATGGCAGCCAACCAAGGACACCGACGCCCGTCACATGATTTCACGCTGCCGATGATTACTCGATGATAGGATAACAAGACACGACCCACCAGCACCTACCCGCCGCGCGGGAGGGGTGTCTTTAATTAAGACCAACATCCACACAGATGTGACGAACGAGCGGCGACGGGCGTGCCGTAGAGGGCTTTCTTCCTAAAGTGCCTATTGACGGGTCGCTGCCAAGTCACGATAAAGGACTTCCCACCCCACCAGCATACATGACGATGACGATGACGAACATGTGCGCCTGCAGAGGCAGACGCAATCGAGTTTGAAACAATGCCGGAGATGAGATGGAGCAAGGATAACATTTGAGCTCCGCAACGGCTGTGCTGTATGCGCCTCCCAAGGAACCCAAGGACCCTTGTGAATGGGCCCTCTCCACACTCGTGTCTCGAGAATTAAAACGTCAAAATTTCATGCAAGGATAGCTCCTCTCGGAGTTGTGCACATCCCCAGAAGGTTTGTTATTCATTCTCAAGCTAATTGTTCAAGGATTTGGAATCCTTTTTTCCTGCTTTCGTTTTGTTCTTCGAATTCTCTGGCTTCACCCAGTGGGCCCCAAGAACGTAATGCATCCGTGAAGAAATTGAAAGGCACTCGGCTACTCATGTGAGGAATGAACCGCACAGAGGTGAGCCTTTTTTGTGGTGGGGAGGGGAAGGGAAAGAAATTTGAGCAGGATACAAGGAGCTAAGGAATGTTTGATTTGAGGTTGGGAGAGAAAAATCAAGGAACTGGGAATCCTTTCAATGCGGATATCGGGAAATGATGGGGAAGACATGTTTGATGGCCACGTTTGGTTGGAATTGGACGCAGTGAATGGCCTAAGATTTCCATGTGGGAGCTGGCAGAGACTGAATTTAATTTCAGGGGAATTCTGGAGTTTGCGGATTGGACGGGAATCTGAGGTTTTGTGTCGGTTTTCTTCAAAGTCGATGGGAATTCCTGGAAAATTATTGAATGGCAAGCGAAGTTCACTCATTCAGACTCGGTCGGGTACTTTTCGGAACAAGGATGGCTGCGTTGGGTCATCGTCATCTAAGGAATACGCTCGGAACCAACCACCTTGTCAAGCGGCATTAATTAGAGAGAGGGGATAGCCTGGAAAAGGTTGGGAGCTGTAGCTAGCGGCGAGGTTTCTTGACTAGTAGGAAGCTGCCTTCATTGTTTCACTGAAAGAACGCAGAAATGTTTGGTTCTATGTTACCAGGTAATTTTCTGATTCTACGACCCGGGGTGGACGTGGGTCTCAACCAACACGCATCTGTCGCCAGCTGTCTCCAGCTTGATACACCAAGTTGTTTCAGGAGCTTATCCAACTCAGCCTAGGCCGTGTTCTTTTGCGTTGTCCCAATGGCTCAGATTCGAAGACTTTTCGGGACGGAGCAGTGGTTTAAATGCGCTCTATATGGCGAATTAAGCGTTAGACAATCCCCATACTGCTGTACAGCCCAAAAAATCAATCGTTAAGTTTTCTCCTAGGGATGCCATCAACACAAACAGGACCAAACTTCGCACGCAGAACTTTTTTCTCGAAAGGATTAAGGGCTTCCTCTTCAGCTTTAAATAGCGTCCACGTAATCGCGTCGAAAAGCAGAACTGGGACGATCAAGCTGTTATACAAAGCCAGCTTAGTCATTCGTGAGAAGGCTCTCATACCTCATTGCCCCCTTGAACTAAAAGAAGCAGGGATTGGAAAAAATGACTCCGGGCTTGACTCCGATACTGATTTTGTCTCTATTCCCCTCGGAGTCGTGATTGGCGAAGCACTCGACTGTCGCGAAGTGTTTCCTACTTAGTGTGACGCTCTGTCCGAAACGTCCATGTTGTGTGTCATTCGTTGATAACAGCATGTAACAGATCACTCAATGAGTCCCGTCACATATTGGAGGAACCCCTAACAAAAATTATTAATATAACATTTTTTTTTTTGTTGGTGGCGCCCCCTCTTTGTCCGGAGACTTATTGCGTGTCGACTTCCCTGGCAGGAAACCACACTGATCTATCTGGTTGCAGTCACCTTCAGCTGCTTCAAAATAGTTCTGCTGACAGTCCGTCCGCTTCAGCAGCTTTGTTCGACTTCAATTTGGATATTGGTATCTTCACGTCGTCTAAGTCGGGGGGACGGAGTAACACAAAACACTACGTTCTCTAAGTGTTTACTCTCAGTATCGCTTTACACAGCAGATGTTTGCTGAGCGACTCAGGATCATCTACCGACCCTTATCGTCTTACAGATTACTTCAGTAAATAATATTAATTCAAATACGATGCAATAATCATGTTTTTAAATTCTAACCGTGGCAAGCTAAAATCAAATTCGTTGCAAAGATCATTAAACGTATTTATACACCTTGTTATAGGTTCCTTGCGACCATAATTGGTTCTGTGCCTTTTGTCAAAAAGTAAGTTTCTCACCCGTAGAAATCTTTGGGGAGCACATATATTTATGAGAAAAAGTAATTCTGGTGAATTTAATTGATAATTAATAATATCACGAATAAACATGGCTGACGTTGCCTTACGCCTGAAACTTAAGGTTTGCAAGCCAATTGTTCTGCATCTTTCAACATAATTAGGAAGATCTTTTAAGGAATACAACTTTCAGAAAGCTCGAGTCTAAGTTCTTGATTATCGTAAGGTGAGTCCCAGACAATGGATGCATATTCCAAATAGGGTCTTACTAACGAAACAATGATGGTCTTTAAACTGGATATGTCGCGAAAATCTTTACTATTTCTTTTTAAAAATCCTAACATAGAATTCGACTTCGCAATGGTGTAATCATAATGTAGGGAGAAATCCAACTTGGGGTCGAATATTACTCCAAGGTCTTTAACTTCTTCTAGGCGATCCAGTTTATGATTACTGATAAAATAATCATAAACAATTGGAGATGTTATTCTATGTGCCGTAAAAATTTTACATTTTGAAATGTTTAGATCTAGAGCATTATGTTTACACCATTCCGCTAGGTTATGTATATCCGACTGAAACTTAATGCAATCAGCTATACTGTTAATCGACAAAAATAATTTAAAGTCATCCGCGAATATTAGAATTTCACAGAATCTAATTATTTCGTGAACATCGTTTATAAATAAAAGAAATAATAATGGGCCCAAGTGGCTACCCTATGGCAGCCCGATGTTACCTTTATTACGCGAGAAATATATCTATCGACCTTAACCATTTGCTTCCTCTCCTTTAAATAATTGGAAAACCATTCTAACATTGCTGAATGAATTCCCATGGATTTAAGTTTGTTTAAAAGCAAAGTGTGATGCACTTTATCAAAAGCTTTCGAAAAGTCAGTATAAAGTACATCAACTTGTAGGCGATGTTTTAAATGTGTATATATATAATTTGTAAATAAAGATAAGTTAGTTGAACATGACCTACCTAGCATGAAGCCATGTTGCCTATTTGAAATAATCTCTTTTACTAGAAAATACATTTTTGCTTTTACAAGGCTCTCAAACAGTTTTGGAATGGAAGAAAGCTTTGATATAGGCCGATAGTTTTCTACTTTTTGTTTCAACCAGCTTTTATAAAGTGGTGTTAAATAGGAATACTTCCATTCATCTAGGAATTCACCCTTTTTTAGCGATTGATTAAATATAATTCTAAGAGTTCGATACAATGAACTCCAACAATTTTTTAAAATTGCTGCCGGGACCCCATCAGGGCCTGGGCTGTACTTAAGTTTAAGATTTTTCAATTCGTTCATTAGATCGTCATTCGATAATTGGAACGTACCTATGTCCAGAATTTCAGGTATTTTTGAGTAATAGTTCATCGTTAAATGGTCCTCGGTTTCATTTTAAACTGACTCAAAAAAGTCGGCAAATAAATCACAAGTTCCATTTAAGTCATTTGAAATTACGTTTCCAAGCTCCATTGAATTAGGCAAGCCTAAAGAATTTCTCTTAGATTTAACGTTCTTGTCTATCGTCGTCCAAATCGAGCAGATCATTCTGCCTATCAGTGGGATTTTGGCCCGTCATCGCCGTCACCGCCGTCATCGCCGTCACCGCCGTCATCGTCGTCATCGCCGTCATCGCCGTCATCGCCGTCATCGCCGTCATCGCCGTTAAGGTGTCTGCTGAAATGATCCTTTCAGATTCTCAGCACAGACTGCGACTCTACTACGAGCTGTCAATTTTTACCCCGAAATACCTTAGTCCGAGCCTTGTATCCTCCGCAAAGCTGTTTTGCCTTTCGACTAAACTCTCGGACTTCATTCCTGCCATAAGACCTTTCCATTTCCTCTGCTTCTCATGCTCCTTCTTTTTCCTTCTGAGAAGCCGGTGCTCTCCCCTTCTTCTCTGTTCGTAGAGCTCATGAACAGCCCTCGTTGTTCGATGCAGCGTCGCCTTATAGGCGTCTTGTTAAGCTGCATGCGCTTGCCTGCACTCGTCGTCAAACCATGAGCTCCTTGGATTCCTGCTGGGTGGTGACGTGAAATCCAGCACATCAGTGGCAACTTTTTGGATGGTTTCTTGACAACGTTTCCAGTCTTCTTCTATGTTTACTGCAGGAAGCGTCGAACTCAGAGCGAGTTTCAGGGAGACTCGGTCGGCAAAGTTCCCAGCAATTGGCTGCGATTGTAGCTTACCGACTTTAAACCGAATTGTCTATTCGCTGACCTCTCGATATCCAGGTTCTTACCTTGTCTACAATAAGGTGATGATCCGAGTTGATGTTTGCACCTCAGAAGGTTTGAACACCTGACCAAATAGGAGCGTTATACTCAAGTTTTGGGCATATGTAGGCCTTGTATATTGTAGCCAGATCAGAGGGGGTGAAATACTTCTTGCATCGTTTAAGGAAGCCTAGACATTTCGCAGCATTTTTGGCGACCTCAAATATGTGATCGTTCCAACTAATTGTTGGGTTGATACACATACCGAGGATGGACAGTCTTTCGGTTTCAACAACACAAGTGCCGTCCATGGATAACGGCTGATTATTTTGTGATCGCTTTAACGACAGTAGACAGCACTGTGTTTTGGAAGCATTAAATTCCACTCTATTCTTATTTCCCCAATTGATTATGCTGTCAAGGTCGGAATTTAATGTGCTTAACATACGCTGCCGTTCCGAGTCTAAGGCCGAAGTTGAGGGACGTGAGCCAAGGAACGAATATGAAAAGGTGAGGGTACTGTCATCAGCGAAGGAATGAATAGGATTAGAAGTAACAGACAAGAGATCATTTATAAAAATGAGAAAGAGTGTCGGAGACAAAACAGAGCCCTGGGGAACACCAGCATTAATATAGTGGATATCAGACTTGAACCCATCCAAAACGACTTGTATTGAACGATTCGAAAGGTAATTTCTAATCCATTGAAGAAGAGACTCATCGATCCCAAAAGCACGCATTTTCGACAAAAGAGCCTGATGCCAGACCCTGTCAAATGCCTTTGAAATATCAAGCGCAACAATCTTGCTTTCTCCTAAATTATGCAAAGATTGGTTCCACTTTTCAGTGAGATATGCCATCAGATCACCAGTGGAACGGTTGCTACGGAAGCCGTACTGCCGGTCATTAAGAAGCTTCCGGGACTCAAGATATTTCATAAGCTGACGGTTGATCAGCGTTTCCATGACCTTGGAGAGAAGGGACGTTAGTGCTATGGGTCGGTAGGAGGTGGGTGACGAACTTTCGCCCTTTTTAGGGACGGGCTGGACAAATGCAGTTTTCCACTTACTCGGAAAGAGCCCTGAAGAGTAGGACAGATGGAAAAGCTTACGCAGTGGTTTTGCCAGCGTAGAAGAACACCTCTTCAGAAGAACAGGGGGTATACCATCCGGGCCAGCGGATTCGTGTATGTTTAGATCTTTAAGTACTCTTGCTACTGTACGAGTGCGAAAATGGATTTGCCCCATGGAGAAATTTACGCTCTCAAGTACAGGCGGGGACAAAGTGCTATCTGGCAGCGTTGAGCTAGCTGCAAAGTGTGCAGCAAGCAGATTAGCTTTGTCCAAAGAGCTGACAGCTGGAATGTCATTGCAAATGAGCGTTGGGATCGAAGACGAGGCTGAATTCCTTATGTTTTTTACGAAAGACCAAAAGCTTCTGCTACCCTTGGGGCATTGTAGAACTTTTTGCCTCAACTTTTGGTCAAAGGAGAATTTAACACGTCTTATTAATGCATTACAGTCATTACGGATCCGTTTGAACTTTTTCCGGGCTTCCTCAGAAGGGTTGGCTTTATAATCCCGGAAACTCAACTCTCTCATCCTGATAGCCTCTTTGCAGCTCAAGTCAAACCACGCGTTTGCCTTAGGCTTGATGCTCTTCACTCTGTGAGGAATGAAGGACCTCATGCCCAGCGAAATAATGTTTGTGATCGCATCAGTAGCGGCATCCACGTCACTATCGAGGAAGCATAGTGACCAGTTAAAATTCTTAAAGAAGTTGTTAAGTCCGCTCCAGTTGGCTTTCTCGTAGAGCCATACTGTTCTTTTCGGAATTTGTTCTCTAACTGTGTGGGAGGAGTACGAGAATTTGGCTGACACGACACAGTGGTCGGACGAGCCTAGAGGCGACAATATATCAATTGAATATTTTTCCGGATGAGAGGTGAGAAACAGATCCAAGGTGTTAGCGGTATGATCTGCAATGTCAGGTATTCGTGTTGGCTCATTCACAAGCTGGGTTAAATTATTTACCTCAGCGAAGATTTCAACATACCTTCCTTCGGGTGTTGTCTGGCCTGAATGTCGAAGCCAAGTAGAATTGTGTACATTGAAATCGCCCGCAATAGCGATTTCAGTGTGAGGATACAGGGATACAATTCTTGTAATGGAGTCGGACAGCGCATCAAACTCGTTATAAGTTGAGTTGCTGTCCATGTTTGGACTTCTATAAACAAAGCAGTAGTGGATTAAATGCTTACGGACAAAGAGTTTTAACCACAGAAAATTAAATTCCGGATTGGAACAGTGGCCATATTGTGGTTGAATTTGGTAAGCAACGTCACTACGCACATAAATGGCGAGACCGCGGTGTAAAAAGAATAAGGGCACCAAGCTATATCCAGGCAGGTTCAAATCCGATAAATCGGTATTCTCACCCACCTGTGTTTCACTCAGCGCCAAGACAGCTGGTTTATGGCGGGAGAGGTGGACGTAAACGGCAAAGAGATTAGTTCTCAGTCCGCGAATGTTGCTCACGTCAACACGAAATTGCCCCCTCATATCAGTCTTAGGCATGTGAAAACCAACTCCGACAATGCAGTTGGTGAAAGTGAGCAGAGTTCAGAAGTGTAAATTCTGCGTTTAGCTTCGCAAAACAAATCAATGTAGGTGTTATGCCCGTACATTGACTTGAATTGGTCCACTAACAAATATTTACACTTCCGAATCCGCTATGTCAGATGTTAGGCAGACTCGGACATCGCCCCAGCCCGTCTGGTAGATCAAACGGGAGTTGCGACCGAGAATGCCCAACAGTGTTTTGTGAAGGAGTGGGAGAGGGGGGAGCGGACCGCGTGTGCTCTACCAATGAACTTCACTGCACTACACTGCACTTTAAATTAGGTTTTCGTTTTTTTTATTTTTATTTTTTTTTTTTTTCTGTTGTTACACTCGCGGAGGTGTTGGGCGGACCGCGTTAATTGTTGTTTGTGTTTTTCGGCGCGAGGAATAAACTGAACTTTTTTGATTTGAGTGCATGCAGCGACGACACGACTGCATGCGTCGGAGGATGACACGGGTTGTCGTGCAGGCTGTGTTTTCCGATGACTCCAGCAAGGATGTCCTCCTTTACCAGCTGAGCGTTGAAGTTTCCTAGTGTCGTAGCTGGGTCATCGATCGTATGCTCTTTCTAGGAAATCATAGAAGTCATTCTTGTTGTTGTCATCCTCTTCCTCTGCTGGGGCGTGAGCGCATATTAGGCTGTTGTTTCCGAATTCAGCCTTGATGCGCATTGTCATGAGGCGTTCGCTGACAGGGTCGAAGCTCAAGAATTTTTGCCTAAGTCTGCCTCGAACAACAAATCCGCATCCGAATAAGCGCTGCCTTCTCTCTCTATAGCAATTACTGCAGTAGATATCGCAGTTCTTCATCGTTTTTATGCCAGGCCCATCCCATCGCACTTCCTGGATGGCCGTAATGTCTGCCTTGTAGCAGTCAAGAGTCTCTGCAAGTTGTTCGGCTGCACGTGTTCTGTTAAGGGACCTCATATTCCACGTGCAGTTCCGAAAATCGTTGTAATTGAAACGTTTGCATGGGTCGCCAACAGTTAGTCCGTCCTTTTTAGAGGCATGTTGTTGTCTCTGAATTGATGTTTTCTTAGGTGCTGAGGAAGTTACCTTCACGCACATCCTACAGACTAGTAGTCCACACCCATTGTTTAAGCTTCGGGCAGCGAGGTTCGCTGCATACATTAGTTCACCACACAATAGGTGTTGTGATGGCTATCCAAGGGGCGCTGCGTGGAAGCTGTATGTCAACTTGACCTGTGCACTAATGAGGATAGCCTTGGCAGCTCGCCATGTAAATCGCGATCAACAACGTTACCACCTGTGGACAGGCCCATGCCCATAGTCTTAAGAAAAATTTTACAATATTTGAGTTGGGTGTACAAATTCAGTCGGCTTTCAAAAGATGGCGCCACTTGTATGTAGCAGCTGTTCTTGGAAGCTATTGCCTACTCCATTGGAAAGGTGTGGCATTTGTCCGCAATAACTCGTGTGCATTATCAACAGCATTGTTTCTTGCCATTTCCAGAAAATTGGGATTTCTATTAAATGAACAGCATTTGCATGTAGATTGTATTTTATTTTTTAATTAAAAGGAAAGTCCAGTCGAAGCCGAATGCTTGTACAAGTTGATGGTGAAACTGCTCCGGTTGGTACGATGGGCGTTCAATGCACTCTCGGTATCGGGGTGAAATTGACTTATTTATTCGTAGCAGTTGAGTGTTAATTTATCGGTTAAGCACTATTTAATTAATTGTGAAATCTTACTTGTTAGTATTGCTGACGATTTATACCACCTTTGCTAGGTGTCTCAACTGAGTGAATTTTTTCAAAAGCCACTAGCCTTCAGACTGTACATCACCTAACAGATTGCGTAGCACATTCAGACAGAAAGTGGTAATGAAGTCCACATAATTCTAAAAATCGTTCAAACTTTTCCATTGACATGCGATTTGACTTGAAAAATGTATGCATTCCACAAAGTCAGAACAATGGTACAACTTTCCCATATTCACCGCGGATTTAAGGGTTCACATACCTTGCACAGGTCAGTTTCTATTTTCCCTGTCCTACATAATTGTGGAGAAAACATATTTTTAACTGGCGCACCGAGGGTTTCGTTTCATTCATAAAAATGTCATTTTTCAAATAAAAACTTTTAAGTGCAATAAATCAAAGATGATTACAAATTTTTATGGAATTTGCTTTATGTGAAAGATAAACTTCAGGTTTGATTTTTGTTTCTGGCATATGACCACTAAGGCTATGTCGGATGTAGTCTTATCTGGAGGCTCAATTTTTGATGAGCTTTTTTTTACATTTGTGCCATAAAAACTGTCAAAAAAGTGGCGAATATTGTCCTCCGAATAATCAGTCATTTTATGCTGTCTGATGTACACTAGCACTACCTTAATGAAATCAAGTGACGTTATGTAGCACCATGTTTAAGTTGAATTCATAGGCCCGTAATGTAAAACTGTGAGTTTGACAAACGTTTCAATCCTGCTGTACAACATATTGTGCCATGATGTTAAAACTACAACTACTGCACATAATGGCTGTTCAGTTGATTGGAAAAAAAATAGTCATGGCTCTATAACGGTTTTCATTGCCTGCAACATACTGACTGGTATTGATTTTTAAGAAATAAAAATAAATGCCGTGGCGCTATATTCCACAGAGGAGCCAAGGCCTAGCGTGCTCCTCTTGTGCGCGCTACAGCACGAGTAGAAGGGACCTACAGTTTCTTGACGACTCCGAACGGCGAAGTTTGAGAAGATTTTTTAGACGATTATATCTCTTTGAGTGCTGACAGCAGCTCGAAAGATGTGGTACCGTGAAAAATTCGAAGTATTCAGCCGAGAATCGAACCTAGACTTTCTGCGTGTGAGTGTCGCACTCTACCCACCATGTCACGGTGGCCACACAGTACAAGTGAGAGTACAAGGAATTTCATCCAAACGAAATTTTATACAATGCGGTAGACCTGATATGGACAGCTTCATAACTAAACAAGAACCGGGGTCAAATAGTACAAGCCTTGACTTCAAACAGTATTTTAACCATTCATAAACATCAAAGATGTGCCTCTTACATAATTGTTTTATTCCACCCCAAATTTTTTTTTCTAATTTACCCACAAAAGCCCGGTTACAGGATAGAACCTTGACGAACAGTGGAAAAGCAACTCCAATACGAGTAGGACGTCAACCTCAACCTCAACTCCAGAAAAGTCAAACTTTACGATAGAGCTGGCAGTTGCCAGATTGCAACGCCAGGGTTGCCCAATCCCGAAATATAAAAGGCAACCTTGGCATCAAGTAAAACAGAATAATAATTTTAGTTCATTCATGTAAAATTTCATATAAATGTGATTATTAATTCGCGTCTTATCTCTAGTTAAAGAGATTCATAATGGCGACTGAGACGATGATGGTGAAAATTGAGCATCGCACTGTAATTAAATTTCTCACTAAGCAAGGAAAAAGTCAAAAAACTATTCATGAAGAGACGGTGCCTGTTTTCCAGGGTTCCGCACCTTCATTATTAACTGTGCAAAAGTGGTCAAGTCAGTTCAAGAGAGGCAGAGAGAGCATTGAAGTCGACCCCCGCTCCGGCGCCCCGGCTACTGCTTGTACGGGAGAAAACATCAAAGAAGTCAAACAACTTGTTCCTAAAGATGCCGGAATAAAGGTGAAAATAATTACAGAGATCACCAAGCTTTCAACTGGTACCATCCACACCATTCCTCATGACCATCTTAACCTTTCAAAGGTCAGTGCAAGGTGGGTGCCATGAATGCTCACAGCGCCTCAGAAAAAAGTGAGAATCGCATGCTGTAGAGAGCTTTTGGAGATGTGTAGTGAAAACGCGGACGGTGTTATGAATCGAATTGTTACTAGGGACGAAACATGGGCTCACCACTATGACCCTGGATGCAACCAAGAGTCCATGCAGTGGCATAATAAAGGAACAGACCCCCCGAAGGAGTTGAAAGTCAGTCCGTCTGCCGGGAAGTTCATGGCCACAGTTTTTAGGGACTCAAAGGGAATCTTGCTCATAGAGTTCAAGAAAAAAGGTGAAACCATCAGTGAAACCATCAACGCCACATCCTACGCTTCCACTTTGCACAATTTGCGGGAGAAATCGAAATGAAAAGACGGAGTAAACTCGCAGTGGGTGTGTTGCTTCTTCATGACAACGCTCCTGTTCACACGGCGCGAGTTTCCAAGGCTGCTGCGGGAGATTGTGGTTTCGAAGGAATCTAACACCCACCCTACAGCCAGACCTTGCCCCTAGTGATTATTTTCTGTTTCCGGATTTGAAAAACAGTCTTCGTGGAAAAAGATATTAGGATGATGAAGAACTCAAGCCGGCAATAAATGGGTATTTTGCAGAGGAAATGGAAATTTATCTTTTTGAGTGTTTTGAAAAAACTTATCTCAAGATGTAACAAATGCATTGATGTAAGGGGAGATTATATTCAAAAATAAAAACAATTTGAATTTTATTCGCATTTTCTTTCATATCGATACCGAGAATCGATTAAACGCCCTTCGTTAATAATGCAGTGAAAGGTTCCACGCTTCAAAATTAATTTAGATAAACAGCTCCTTGGCCAGCCCAAAAAGTTTGAATTGAAGGCTGCTCTAGATCAAGGTCCAGGCAAACGCAAAATTAACTCGCAGACAATTTCCTTTCGAAAATTAGCATTCATTCAAAAGTAAGGAAAATGGGTGCGGTCCGAGTTGAAACCGAGAGATGTCGAAAGGCGAGTTTTCACCTCGGAATCGCTTCCTGAAAGACATCAAGGGAAGGGATTTCTACTACGGATAGCGACTGGAGATGAAATGTGACAGAACTACGATAACCCAAACAGAAAAACAAAATACTATGCCAAGCCTGTTTACATCGATGGCAATGAAAGAAATCCACAGTTCAAAGATCAGATTACTGTCGTTAAAGCGATCACAAAATAATCAGCCGTTATCCATGAACGGCACTTGCGTTGTTGAAACCGAAAGACTTTCCATCCTCGGTATGTGTATCAACCCAACAATTAGTTGGAACGATCACATATTTGAGGTCGCCAAAAATGCTGCGAAATGTCTAGGTTTCCTTAAACGATGCAAGAAGTACTTCACCCCCTCTGATCTGGCTACAATATACAAGGCATACATACGCCCAAAACTTGAGTATAACGCTCCTATCTGGTCAGGTGCTTCTAAGACCTCCCTGCACCTGCTGGATAGAATTCAAAAGCGAGCGGTAAAACTTATAGGTGACAGTACTATTGCGAAGTCGATTGACTCGTTAGAACACCGACGCAATGTCGCGTCATTGTCACTTTTTTACCGCTATTTCAACAAGAAATGCTCAGACGAATTAGCCAGTTGCATTCCTCCCCTTCAAGAATTCACCCGCAATACACGCCTCGCTAGGAATGCCCATCAATTCACCCTCAAGCCCTCTTTCGGACGTACAGTCAAATTCAGAGACTCGTTCTTTAGCCGCACTACACGAATCTGGAATGCTCTTCCCAGCTCGATTTTTCCTCCTCATTACAATCCACAGGCATTTAAAACCAATGTGCATCGGTACCTCCTCTCCCTCTCTTCCTCTATACCTTCGGCCCGTGCTGTGACTTGATCCGGTCACTTAAGGGTACTCGCAACCCCTTTTGCACGCGTCAATTATAAAAAAAAAAAAAACTAAGATCCAAATTCACAGACCAGAGTGGTGTGGTGTACTATGAGCTGCTTAGATAATGTGAAACCTTTGATGGACACGTTTTCGACTACAATTTATGCGTTTGAGCCTTGCATTGCGTGAAAAACATCCAGAAACAATCGAAAGGCAGAATGAATGAAAAAGGATAACGCTTGGGCCCACGAGGCTGTAGCGGTAAAAAAAAACTACCAAAAACGGGAGATATGAAAGGTCTTACCTCATCCCCTGTTTTCTCAGACAATAATAATAATAATTGTTGGCGCGACAGTCCACAGGGAAACCAGGGTCTAGCTTGCTCATCAGCTACTAGTGTTGTGCGCGCTACTGTTCTCTAACGAGTAGAAAGGACCTACAGTTTCTGGCAGACTCCGAACGGCGAAGTTTGAGCTTTCTTAACTAGACAGTTATTACTTTTTGAATGTTGTCAGCAGCTCGAAAGATGTGGTGCCGCGAAAAAATCGTGGTGTTCAACCGGGAATCGAACCTAGACCCTTCGGCGTGTGAGCGTCGCACTCTACCCACTACGCCACGGCGGTCTGAGCATTTCTCACACAATGCTCCTTTTAATTTCTGACTTTTCCGACGGATACAAAACGACTTGGCGGTTCCTTTGGAGAAATTTAAGAATGTCTGAGTGATTGGCCAAAGAGGAGTCTTTGTTTAGGGATGGTCTTCTAAAATTACCAAAGAAGTGAACAGACCGCTTCTGGACGGGCAATACTTTGTGTGATATTTAATGATTCCGTTTTGCAGTCAAAAAAGAATGGATTTGTTACTTCCAATAAAAAGTAAAGGTTTGAAAGGCTTCAACTCAAATTGAGTTAAGTTTAATCAAACCTTTAAGTTGAGCTGAGGAACCACTTGCGAAAGCGAAACCGTTTAAATTTTCTTGAATGGTCAACGCAGACAACGCAGGCACATCCATTGCACTTTAAAACTGAGCCGGATCAGGCTTATAAAAATACACGTCGTATAAGCCCTTAAGCCTCTACCACTCCCGTGTTTCACTCTTCACAAAAATACTTCACCGACACCTCAAGACAACATCTCGCACGGCCACTTGTTTTCAGAAATGTGACAGGCAAATATCCTTCATCCTCGATGAGCTGCCATGTTGAATCAATTAATCAAGAGGCCTCCTGTCCGGGCGGCATCGATTTAAGCGCAACTCCTGATAAGCTGTTAAGCCATGAAACGGAAGCAATTAAATCGAATCCCTTCCATAGCGCGAGGCATTATCCTTTCCCCATTTTTATTTCCTCGCTTTTTTAATTGAAATATCAACGATAAACAGGCTCCTTTATGCATCTCAACAAAGTGTCAATACTGCAGAATACGCTGCAAAAATGCGGCGGAAAACATCGTCCGATACGCGGTAGCGGGCTTAAGGACCCGGGGTGGAAATGATTTACTCATGGCGCCCATCGCCCGCAATCGGTTCTCATTAAGGAATGAATGACATTATCGATGAGGCAGTAAATGGTACACAGACGGTGCGCGGCTTGGTGGTGGCTGAAACGATAAACTCATCTTCGACACTTTTAGGGCGTTCCTGTGGCCACGCACCCATCCACAAATCCAAACAAATTTTCCAAAAATAACCACATCCTGTCGGACAGTTTTCACAAAGCCTACCGCACCGCACACTCGGGAAACAAACTTCGCTCGGTCAGCGCCACACAGAAAATCACTCCGCTGGCTATTGGCAGCCAGCAGCCCACGGGCGCATTCTGTGACATCAATCAGATTAGCCGGTCCGCGCTCTTTGACACAACACATAATCCACTTCCCTTTGTTGTGGCCTCCGCAACAACGCCTGTCTCTAAAGGGGTTCATCGGCGGGAAAAAATATTCCACTTTCCCAAACCAATATGTTCACTGACATGCCTCGGTTTGTGAGTTTTCGAATTTCATTGCACGCTCCCGCAGTCAAAAACAGCTGCAGCAGGCGCAGTTCTCTGTGTCGGTCCTTTAGTTGGTCGAAGCCGATTGCATGCAAAGGGAACTTTCCTGCTTTTAACTGCAATTCAGCGCGAGTTTCGGGGGAAATTGTTGTGCTGTTCGATTGGCAGTTCGAGCTCGGCCAGAAGAGCAACCAATCGTCATAAATGCATTTCAGCAGCGAGCAGGTGGGACCGGCTGTCCGACGGGACGAGTGCATTTAGCACAATCCGCATAAATCGAGCGCCTGAAATACTGAAATATTTCGCGTTTGTGCATCTGAGTGGAATCATATTTCAAATTTGCCTTTGATTGTGGCAGGGGTGGGCAAATTGGTGGTCCGCGGGCCAGTCCTATTGAAGAAGCTAGCTGAAAGTGGCGACCTCTGTGTTAATACTGAACATAGGTCAGTTTGGCAGCAGTAGGCTGACGTCGCAGCAGTCGATGAAATTTGGGGACACCGGAGATTTCCTGTTTTATTTACAAACGGCCAGTGGCATCTTTCCTTTTCGGAAGACAGATAGACAGATGTGTATGCGAAGCGTCATACAAGTTGGGGTTCTGCTTCCAGACTACTTTATATCCCCAAGGAGCCTAAGTCTAAGTTTAGCAAAAGTGACAGCTGCGCGGGTTGAAATGAAATGCCCACGTGTGCGTCTTCATTCCCCTTTCAGATGAATCTTAAGACCCGGGACTTATTCTTGATAAAAAATCTGCATTGGGAAAAACACATTGAGACGAAAACTTCCAAGGCGCTGTCAGTTTTCAGGTAGTATAAGATGCCTTTTGGTAAATCTGGGGGCCTGATGCCAAGAACGGGTAGACCTCTTGTCCCGTATGCGTCAGTTGCTTGGTGGAGTGAACTTTCGCGTAAGTACGTGACTGCTATCTTCAGCAAGTTTCAAAGAATAGTCTGTCTTGGCTGCACAGGGTCTTTCCAAGCACGCCTGGTCTCGTTATTGATGTATTGCTGAATTTCTATTCGATTGATAAGCTCTTCATGGGATGCACAATCAAGGCCATATTTTGATTGAAAATAAGTGGTTCAGCTTGTCCTCGCGTACTGCATCACTTATCACACTAGCCTCACGGATATGCCGTCTGATGCGATGACACCAGTAATCCTGAAAGCGGTTTATGCAAGTCGTCGACTTTCCCTGTTTCCAACACTGACTGTAAAAAACAAATAAGCACAAAAGGGAATGTAGGAATGGCTCCAAGACGATAAAGGGATCACGAGCTGAGACCTGCGTGGCAAAATACCAAATAAGGACCCCTCTTCAGGTACCTTCTGGTCGTATTTCAAGCCTAAGCTCTTGCGATCCTAACGGCCATAAATCTATCATGTCAAGAACTGGTGGAATGGGCAACAGCCAAGCTGTGCTTAAGGCTCTAACTCAACTCTCTAAAATACAAATCCTCCCCTATTTTGGTCGATTTATTAAATTCGTTAAGACTTGTCTGTATTCCGGGACAGGCCTGTGAACCTCTTAGGCAGAGATCAAAAGGGGCTTTCCTATGGTCCAAACCCACCTTGGGATTGCCCGTGTTCTTTGTCAGGGCTTCCGTCGGCGGTTGAGTCTCTGGACAGCACAATCAGAGATGGCATAACATTCCGGGATGCAAGCTGACCAAGTGCACGCTCCCAAACGTCAGCAACAAGTCCCCCACTGTTCCTCTATCTCCAAATAGGAAAGACTGCAGGCGATCTGTTGGGATACAAACGGGTCACTTCACCTTCGGTTAGATGTGCTCTGGCTCAGTAGTGCTACACAATTCGACGCCTGTAGAGAAGGTGAGCCCTTGATTCAAAATGGTAGCTCATCAAGGATGAAGGATAGTTGCTTGTCACATTTCTGAAAAAATGTGGAGATGTTGTCTTGAGTTGACGGACGTGCGAGATGTTGTCTTGAGGTGTAGGTGAAGTTGACGGACGTGCGAGATGTTGTCTTGAGGTGTGGGTGAAGTATTGTTGTGAAGAATGAAACACGGAAATGGTAGAGGCTTAAGGGCTTATCCAATGTATATTTTGTAAGCCTGATCAGGCTCAGGTTCAAAGTGCAATGGATGTGTTCGGGGTTAGTAATGCTACCCTATGCGACGCCTGTAGAGAAGGTGAGCCCACTACAGGGCACTTCTTCTGTCGATGTCCCGCCTTTACTCGGATCCGACAGCGTTGTTCGGTGTTGATGTGATTAAAGCTGACACTCCATTCCTTCGCCAGACCACAATTTTGCACTGAATGTAGTTTTTGTTTACATTTAGTGCATTGGTGAAGGTGAGCCTACTACAGGGCACTTCTTCGTCCCGATTTTACTCGGCTCCGACAGCGGTTGTTCGGTGTTGATATGGTTGAGGCTACAGCCCCTTGGCTCTTTATGAAAGAGGTTATTGTTGGCGTTCCTCCGCCAGACCAAAACTTTGCACTGAATGTAGTTTACCGCCTTGTAGCACAATGAAGCAGTTTCGCAGTCCGAGTGCTTCGGCGTTTCCAAACCAACAAAATCTTCTTCGGATGGCGCTATAGTCCGGGGTGAGCCTGGTTCTCAACCAACATGCCTCTACAGCACGATCTCTTGCCAGCTGCCTCCAATTGCGCACTCCAAGTTGGTTGCGGTCCTTTTCCACTTGTGTGCGCCATCTCAGTCTAGGAAGTCCTCTGTTGCGTTGTCCCTGTGGTTCGGATTCGAAAACTCTTCGGGCCGGAGCAGTGGTGTCCATACGCTCTACATGGCCTAGCCACCTTAAGTATTGTATCCGTAGACGCTTGACTAGGCTCATGCCGCCGTACAGCCCATACAGTTCGTGGTTGAATCTTCTCCTCCAGATGCCATCAACGCAAACAGGACCAAAACTCGCACGCAAAACTTTTCTCTCGAAAAGACTAAGGGCTTCCTCATCCGCCTTTGGTAACGTACAGATTTCCGCGCCATAAAGGACCAAAAATCAGGACAGGACCAACAAAATACAATTTATTAAAATGCTGGCAATGCGCTCACTCACAGTGTCCTGATAGAGGATTGCAGCTGACGTTGATGTAGAAACTAGAATGCACCTGTTGTTACTGTTGCCAGGCGTGAGCTCCAACTTGCATAAGAACCCCCTCCACTTGTTCTGCAATCATGGAATTCCGAAACTATCAAAATATTTACACTGCATTGGATTCTAAGAAAGCCACATTGCATAGAAATTAAAGCACAAAGCATCACCTCGAAAGTTCTACGTCTAGGCAATCTACAAACGCAATTAATCTCTTTAGTGATAAGCCGTAAAAAACAGCGACTGGAACGCATTTTAAAACTAAGGCCCAGTGATTTTATTCACAGACAATAACCTCCACTATCTTCCTCATTGTAACACACTGCTCTGACGAATAAATAGTCACAAACTTCATCTAAGAGGAACGTACCTTGAAAGGTATTAATAAAAATAATAATTGTTGGTGCGACAGTCCACAGGGGAACCGGGGCCTAGATTGCTCATCAACTACTCGTGTTGTGAGCCCTACTGTTCTCTCACGAGTAGAAGGGACCTACAGTTTTTTGCCCACTGCGAAAGGCGAAGTTTGAGAAGCTTTCTTAGACAGCTATTACTCTTTGAGTGTTGTCAGCAGCTCGAAAGAGTTAGTAATTCGAGGTGTTCACCCGGGAATCGAACCGGAACCTTCGGTGTGTGAGCGTCTCAGTCTACCCACTACACCACGGCGGCAAGGTAAGGTATTAGGCAGTTATATTTCTCTCCTTCAAGAATTCTTTTACAAATACGTCTCGCACCCCTTGCCCATCAGTTCACCCTAAAGATCTCCTTCAGACATACTGTAAAGTTCCTATTCTTTCCAGCTCAAATTTTTCCCTTCATCACAATCCACAGCCATTTAATTTCAAACTATGCAACGATACATCATCTCCCCTCTTCCTCCCTCTATCAGTCCTTAGCGCGCGCACATTTAAAAGAAAAATAAAACCAAATAACCTCACAAAAATTGTGATTCTACGAGTAACAAAAATTCGTATTCTCATAAGAATTGCTATTTCCACTAAAATTGTGACTCTCACAAAAATTGTGACTCTCGCAAAAGTTGTGACTCTCACAAGTATTGTGAACCTCACCAAAATTGTGATTTTTACAAAACTTATGATTGTCACAAAAATGGTGACCCACATACACACATCCTCATAAATATTGTAATTTGCACAAAAATGTAATTCTTACAAAAATGTTGGTTCTCATAAAAATTGCGATTCTCACTAAAAATAGGATTCCCATAAAAATTGCGATATTTACAACCGCATGTAAAGTAACTTTATCCGTTCTCATCCCACCAGCCAATTCTGTTAATTCACACACGAATTTAGGCACACAACTGAAAACACACTACTCCGTTTTTATTTTTTTTTTTATTTTTAAATGCATTTCTTTTTATTACTTCATCATTGTTTTCTTAAATGCTAGACAAAAATACTTAAACTAGCTTACGTATCTAATCTTTGATCTTAATTCTAACTTACTGACTTTTCATAGGTCCTTTAAGCTAACATAGGATTACTTTTTCCTTCTGCCTTTCGGCCTATTTTAGTTCTCAAATTCTATGTATTTTATAATTGTCTTAATGCCAGCTTCAATAATAATAATTGTTGGCGCTACAGTCCAAAGGGGGACCAGGGCCTAGCTTACTCATCAACTACTCGTGTTGTGCGCGCTACTGTTCTCTCACGAGTAGAAGGGACCTAAAGTTTTTGCCGACTCCGAACGGCGAGATTTGAGAAGCTTTCTTAGACAGTTATTACTCTTTGAGTGTTGTCAGCAGCTCGAAAGAGGTGGTGCCGTGAAATATTAGAAAAATTGGTGTTGAGCTGGGAGTCCAACCTAGACCCTTCGGCGTGTGAGCGTCGCACTCTACCCACTACGCCACGGCCACCACGCCAGCTTCAATTTGTTCCAAGAAAACTTTAAAAACTTGGACATCAAAGTTCTAAAGTTTACTTAATACTGTGATGAAACTATCTAACTCTAACTTACGTCTAAACGTGAAGTACTTTTCTGTTAACATTACTCTTAAGTATGCCCGTACCATTATACGGACGCGTGCACCCGGACGTAGGCGCCATTTATATGCCTTACATATATATCTGATACCCGGGGGTGCACCTATTTGTTTTTTAGTTTTTTGTTTTTTTTTTTTGTTTTTTTTTTTTAGTTTTTAACTTTTTTGGTTTTTGTAATGTCTTAAAAACTACCTTAACCTATGTGAGCTGGCTCAAGTGAATCAGCTATCCTATCTTTTGCTTCAAGTTAGCGGCATCGAAAGTTGATTATGGTGTAACCACCAGTAGAAATGCCGTTCCTTGTCAGAAACTGCTCTGTCGCGGGTAGAAATCGCTCTACTGAACCGTAGGAGATGCTCACGGCTGGGAGCGACATCCGGTTCGTATTGGAGTTGCCTTTCTACTGTTTGGCGTGCGACGTGGAAGACGATAGGGCAGCCGTCCCTATCTTGTATCACGCCTTTCGAATCCAAATAAAGGAAAGCTTCAGGTGGAATGAAGCCATTAAGACGTACTCTCTCACGGCACATTTCATTTGGGTAGTAAGCCCCAAAGATCAGACTGTTGGTTGAAGCCATGGCACGACCAGTGTGACTCCAAATCTACTTAATAATAAAATTATCTATTCTTAGAAGGTTTGCCTCGTTGTACAGAACCTCGTTGAGGTAGAATTTCTTGTACTGAGATTCTGGTGTTGGATATACACGAAGACAGGCTCGAAGGCACCGCCTCTCGAACACCCTCATCTTTTCCATCTGGGAACGACTCACGTTGAACCACACAGGACAACCATTTACCATGATTGGTCGGATGAGGGCCATGTGGCAGATTACCTTCACTCTGGTGTCAAGTTTGCTGCTTTAAAACAGTCCTCTTGCCATAGCGAAGGAATTCTTAGCCCTGGTCAGAGCTGTATCTAGCTCGAAGGCACCGCCTCTAGAACACCCTCATCTTTTCCATCTGGGAAGGACTCACGTTAAACCACACAAGACAACCATATACCATGATTGGTCGGATGAGGGCCATGTAGCAGATTACCTTCACTCTGGTGTCAAGTTTGCTACTGTAAAACAGTCCTCTTGCCATAGCGAAGGCATTCTTAGCCCTGGTCAGAGCTGTATCTAGCTCGAAGGCACCGCCTCTAGAACACCCTCATCTTTTCCATCTGGGAAGGACTCACGTTAAACCACACAGGACAACCATATACCATGATTGGTCGGATGAGGGCCATGTACCAGATTACCTTCACTCTGGTGTCAAGTTTGCTACTGTAAAACAGTCCTCTTGCCATAGCGAAGGCATTCTTAGCCCTGGTCAGAGCTGTATCTAGCTCGAAGGCACCGCCTCTAGAACACCCTCATCTTTTCCATCTGGGAAGGACTCACGTTAAACCACACAGGACAACCATATACCATGATTGGTCGGATGAGGGCCATGTACCAGATTACCTTCACTCTGGTGTCAAGTTTGCTACTGTAAAACAGTCCTCTTGCCATAGCGAAGGCATTCTTAGCCCTGGTCAGAGCTGTATCTAGCTCGAAGGTACCGCCTCTAGAACACCCTCATCTTTTCCATCTGGGAAGGACTCACGTTAAACCACACAGGACAACCATATACCATGATTGGTCGGATGAGGGCCATGTAGCAGATTACCTTCACTCTGGTGTCAAGTTTGCTACTGTAAAACAGTCCTCTTGCCATAGCGAAGGCATTCTTAGCCCTGGTCAGAGCTGTATCTAGCTCGAAGGCACCGCCTCTCGTAGACCCTCATCTTTTCCATCTGGGAAGGACTCACGTTAAACCACACAGGACAACCATATACCATGATTGGTCGGATGAGGGCCATGTAGCAGATTACCTTCACTCTGGTGTCAAGTTTGCTGCTATAAAACAGTCCTCTTGCCATAGCGAAGGCATTCTTAGCCCTGGTTAGAGCTGTATCTAGCTCGAAGGCACCGCCTCTCGTAGACCCTCATCTTTTCCATCTGGGAAGGACTCACGTTAAACCACACAGGACAACCATATACCATGATTGGTCGGATGAGGGCCATGTAGCAGATTACCTTCACTCTGGTGTCAAGTTTGCTGCTATAAAACAGTCCTCTTGCCATAGCGAAGGCATTCTTAGCCCTGGTCAGAGCTGTATCTAGATGGATATCACCATATAGATACTGGTGCAACCAGATGCCTGGATATCTTACTATATTTTTCACGGACAACGGCCATCCCAGTGGATCAACTATGCCGAACTTTTTCATTTCCGTGTCCAACCAGTTCATTTTCGTGTTCTTTGAGCCTCTGGACAGCGGGGTTCTGAAAAGGATAGTTTCACACTTCTGGTAGTTGATTTTTAACTTCCAGTCGTCGCAAAATCGTTGAATTGCATCGAAGTCACTCTGCAACAAATTGTTGATTTGCATCGAAGTCACTCTGCAACAAACCGTTTCTTTCTTCTACCTAAGGACCTGATCTGTACGCGATAAGATCATCGGCAAACGCTATTATGTTAGGCATAGAACCTATAAGATCGCTGGTGAATATAGAGAACAAGATCGGCGAACCCACCGCTCCTTGTTGCAACCCATTTTTTATATGGAACACAGTGGTGGAAGTTTCGTTGCCACTTTTCACAACGAACTTCCTACCTGTTACCATGTCGTGGATCATATGTAGCAATGTTTTATGAATGCCAAGCCTGACCAACTTGAGCAAGAGCCCTTCTAACCATATGGTGTCGAAAGCCTTTTCCATGTCGATCACGCAGGCCCCTGTGCACTGTGTTTTATTTCTATTTCACTGAATGTTGGAAACCAATTTAGACAAACCACTCCGTCGCGGACAACATATTGCCGCCCCCTGAATCAAACCGTCGCTTTAAACGGAATGCCTTTGACAGCGTGCAATGGATTGTGATTCTGATGTTTTCTGTGTCCGAAAAACGAATTTTTATGAACTCTCCATTTGTAGGAGAAATTGCACTCCCGCGCGCAAGTGGGTCAATGGTGTACCCCCATGGCGCACATTCCCCAAGTTTTCACAAATTTAAAGGAACTCCAGGGGAATTCAGCGTCTTAAAGGAACGAATTCCAAGCAGACATAAATCTTGGCGGCCAAAGTCCTGCACTGAGTTGCAAAACGGCAACAAACTTCTCCGGAATCTCTTAAAGTGTTTGCGGATTCTGTCGGCTTTCTCCGTGCAGGGGACAGCATAACAGATCGCAGAGTAAATGGAACACGTCGTCGTGGTCTATTGCACACTTTTTCCTCTTCGTTTCTCATCCTGTCCGAAAGAGTAGGAGTGAATTGGATTTACGGCACTGCACCGTGCCGCCTGATGCAACCCTGACACCATCCACTGACACCCGGGCACAGCGCTAATTCGTTTCCCCATGGCATGGGCGGATGGTCCTTTGTGGTACTTCACGCCGCGAAGACATTCCATGAGGGGCTGCTTTTCAAAGAAAAATGCAAATTTCCGGCTTTAATTGGGGATGGAGGGAGGGCTGCTGGCGGTCGGCGGAAATGAGCAGCTGTCCCGTGAGGAGAGTGGTTTTCTTTTGAATTACGAGACACATGGTGGGGTGGAGTTTTATTTATGGCCCGCCCTAGCACGGGAATATTGCAGAAAATTATATACACGTCTGCAAGGATGTACAGTGAACGTTGCATCGGAAATGAAAGGGAAGTCCATTTGCGGATGAGAGTGCATAGCGTGGCGAACGTGTGATGGTGTCAATGGGCTTTAAATTGTTTCTGTTTCAAACTGGAATAAAGCGTGGAAGGACTAGTGATGCCTGGCTTTTGGATATCGAATTAAAGAAGGTTGTTGGCTGAAGTTGTGGTTAAGGATGGCGCTTCTCAAGTTTTGGTCTCATTCTCTTATAAAGGCTGGTTCATAGTGAGGTTTGATTTTTAATCTAAAATAAAACACATAAAATTGTAAATGAGCTTAAAAATTTTACCATCAGCTTGAAGAACAAAACATGGCATTTACTTTTCAAAAAAAAGTTTACAGCAAACTGCTGACGAACACTACGTCTGAGGTGGTTCATTCAAAAAGTTCCAATTTTGGACGACTCATACGAGTTTAGGGACTGTCACCTTGCAGACAGGAGTTATGTTAGTTTTCAAAGATCATTCAAACCTGAGATCTCAAGTGAAAATAGTCCAAACCCATGACACCACTCAATCCAAGGAACAACTTGGGCGTGATTTGCGTGTTCGGTGATTCCGGCATTGGCTCATCCATTAAGACAATAGGACTATAGGGCGATAGTTTTCGAAATCATAACCATATACCCATCATTCCTCACCAGTTATGACCCTTAAAAGGAAATCTGAATCCTTGTTGGCGTCATTGAACAATTCCTGAGCGATGGTCATTTGCTTGCCAAAATTCAATAATTTTGGAACGAACTTCGCTGTTACACGCTTCTCCAGGTGATTTGACTGGATTTTATGAATCGCATGATTCGGAAATCACGTCCGTAACACTACTTATAGTGTCAACGGAAGCACTGATTGAGAAACGACAATCTTGTAGCAGGGTGGCGGCTAACAGACCCAGGTTTTGAGGATGACTGACTGGTAGTGACAGTTTCACCGGAGGTTATATCCTGGTGCCACGGGAGGTCAGGAGCCCCTGGAACTTCGGTTTCAGCCTGACCGAGCAATAAGTTCTTTTGTGGGAGTATCGTGATGGCTGTGGGTTACCATTTAGCATCGAGGGTACAATCGAGGATTGTGTACTGTGCTGACTTGTCTAGTTGTTATTCACCTTGGACTAGGCAAAACGGTTAGGGGACATTCCCGGCTCAATGTGGAGTTGCATTCTCAACCGGGCTGTGCGACCCAGAGAGCGGCAGAGGTTGGGGAATGAGTGCCCCTCAAGCATGATCTCAATTTGGTAATTGGGTAAATAAGGCAACTATTCTTGCGTTTTCTGCGACTCTTCTAAAAATGGACCCCGTAATATAAGCAGTTAAGGCAGGTGAGCACGTAAATCCAAATCCCACATATGGCACAAGCTTCAAGTCCAAAATTTCCGGAAAAATTGCATGGCATGAGCCAGCAAATACACCGACTTCTTCACCAACTTGTCTAATTATGATTCGACGATTTTCCAACAATTGTCTTCACTTTCCCGGAATTTTCATCAGTTGTTGATGTGCTGGGGCGTACAGGGCGAGCGTCGACATTCACATCTTTACGAACTACATTGAACTGCTTGTAGGAGGGTTAATAACAATTGCTTGCGCGACAGTCCACAGGGGGACCAGGGCCTTGCTCGCTCATCAACTACTCGTGTTGTGCGCGCTACAGTTCTTTCACGAGTAGATGGGACCTACAGTTTTTTGCCGACTCCGAACGGCGAAATTTGAGAAGCTTTCTTAGACAGTTATTACTCTTTGAGTGTTGTCAGCAGCTCGAAAGAGGTGGTGCCGTGAAAAATTCGAGAAGTTGATGTTGAGCTGGGAGTCGAACCTAGACCCTTCGGCGTGTGAGCGTCGCACTCTAACCACTACGCCACGGTGACCAACCTTGTACCACTACTTAACCATTTTTTTTACTCAATTTAAGCAACCCATTTACCGCGGCAAAGTGTGAACCTAAAGACTCACTAAAAGGGTTCACACACATTTTTCACATCTTATATGGCTGGTACTTCCAAAACCCAGAGCTCACAGAGACCAGCTGCTTGCATGTTTGGAAACACGTAGCCCGCTAAAGCGCCGCGGAAATGACGGCCACTGACGGTAAAATTCTGTCTTGCCTCACTTTTGAGGAAATAAAAACCAAACATGCCGTCATACCAAGGACCATAATATAAGGTTAACAAATATCTCCCTCCCGCCTTTTTTCTTTTAAATTTACCAGCTATGTACAAAGCGCTCGTATCTGGCAGTACTATACATCATCTGAAAGGTCTTCACATAACCTATAAAACGACGGTATGCATGATTAGTTTGGATATTGCGTTCAACAGTAATAAACGTGTAAACATGAAGTTCACTAACGCCGAAAAAAAAGCCGTAATAATTAATTGTACGGGGCAACAGCCCCTTGGGGGAACCGGGGTAGCTTGCTTACCCGTGTTGTGCTCACTACTGGTCTCTCAGGGATAGTATGGACCTACAGTTTTTTTCGCAGACTCCGAATAGATAACTTTGAGAAGCTTTTTCTTGGACAGTATTCCTCTTTGCGTGTTTTCGGCAGCTCGAAGGAGGGGTTGCCGTGAAAAATTCGAGCTGTTCAGCCGGGAATCGAACCCTGACCTTCGGCGTGTGACCGTCGCACTTTACCCACTACGCCACGGTGGCGAACATAAGCCATGTTATACGTTTTTTAATGGATTTAGTGACTGCTCTTGGTACTGCTTGAGTTGCCCATCAGCCGAAGACCGGCCGATTTGTTTATTTATATATGCGCCCAATAGGCTAGAGGTGGCCTTCAACACTGATCAGTTTTTCACCATTAAGGTCCCGGATTTACAGCTTTTCTTGAGGCCATTGACTGAAAATGTGACTCAAGATCAAGTCTTCTGGCTCTAGCTGTATTTTGTACAGTTTAAGGTTCTGGTCCTCACTTTTCGTCAAGCCAAACTGTGACTTCGACAGCGAATCCCGATCTTTGCGTACATTCTTGGCTGCAGAAACTACAGTCTCTTCACTATGTGCTGGCTGAGGTCTAATCGATAGTGTAATCCACTAATCTCAGTTTCACTTGGCCGATCATTCGCATCGTACGTCCTTCGAACCGCACCGAGTCGAATTGTGTCAAAAAGTAGAATTTCTTAAGACAGCTGAATAACTAAAGGACGCTTGCCAAATGGCACTGAACAGAAACAACAAACCAGATTGATAACAGTACACTCAACCTGTCGAAACAATTCTACTGAAAATCAAACCTCACAATGGCCACCCCTTTGCGAAGCAGACTCCACCGTCTGACCCTGTGAAAATGTAAAAAATTCAGAGAAGAGTTGAAGCAAACGTTTCATTTCGTTTGAACACTTCTTTCAAAACGTACAATTTATTTATTTTAAGGCCGAAGCCATTAAGAAAACTTAAAATTTGAAATAATCGATCTGAATCAAGAGTATTATGTTCATCATGGCTGCCTCAGTCATCGCGAAGCCAGTGTTTCCGTCCACGTCGGCCAGTCCGCAGATACTCAGTCGCATTCTCTCCCGCTGCAGCTCGAAGCAGACCATTTCAATCTGCAAAAGTTCAGAACTATGACTGAATTCCCATTCAAACCTAGTGAACTTACCACTCTCTCCAGTCTTTTGCTGTGAAGCTTCCCAGCAGGCAATTCCTTCAGAATCTGTCCCGCCTCACTGGAGGCACCCACAACACGCCCGCAAATGTACAAGATTACAAGATTATCAAAAGTATAAAACAAAGCCAATCCAACTCCAAGCACCAATTGAGAGGACATCCCAGTGAAGGTTCCCTTTCGTACCTCGAAACTTCTCCGCAGCAGGAGGAATAGCATACACACTTGCGACACAAAGAAAGCCGTCAAGTTCAACAGGAATTCAAACTGAAACAGATCCTTGTAGCTGAGCACCCACTTCTGGAGCCTCCTGTGGAATTGCCCGACCACGAAGAGTTCTCTGCCAAGTTGATGAGCACGATGCGATGAGTAAGTCTCACAGAGGCCGCTGATGTCCTTCACAATCCTCGTCAGATTCCAGTTCAAGGTTTCGAAGAGGTACGCCCCGAGAAGCAGTCCCATGCTAATCTGATATTGGATAGCAACGACGATGCTCATTAACATCCACAAATAAACACACGCCGCCAGGGACAGCAAGGAAGTTTCCACACTGAAGAAGTTCACAATGGCTGTGTTCGTCATTACCAGGACTGCAGCTACTATTTTAATGAGGCACAGTTTCCCAGCTGTCCGGCTGATTTTTGCATTCGACTGCAAATGTGTCATGTCCTTGTGCCACAAGTCCAAGATTTTGTTTATCAACTGTGGCGCCCTTGCTCGCCTGGTCCACTGAGTTCCTATGCTCACAGAGATGGCGACAAGGTTTATTCCCATGACAAGGAAGAATAGTTTGTGAACGAAAAACAGGTTTTTCGACTCTTCAAGCTGTTCCTTCAGGATGGTGCTAAAAGCGCTCGGAAATAGCAAGAGCTCTAGGGTGTGAAGAATGGCGGAGTACACAAAACTCCTTTGAGAATAGGTAGCCTTGCGTGCTGTACGGTCGTAGAGGTGCGTTGACAGGCCGAAGAACGTCGTGCAGCGGAAGGTCCAATCAATGATGGTTTCGGCGAAGTCGCGGGCCATCTTTTTTCGATGTGAGCGATGTGCAGGAATTCGAGAGGTTGGTTGAGTGGGACTGTGCGTGGGCGTAGTTGCCGTGCGTGATGTCCCTTAATGGAACCGAGGATGAACGAATAAATTTGATGGGATTTTAATTACATTTACACTTCCTATCACAATCAACAAATGGTATAGTCGGTCTTATCAAATCCAACAATCACTGGAGCCAACCGCATGTGCATGTCATGAGATAAAGTGAAGATTACCGACTACTCCGCACAGAGGAAAAACCATTTCCGAAGGCTCCGCAATTGGACATATCGTGGTTTAGAGCCTCTATTAATTTTCACTGCATTCCTGTGGTCCAATACTCATCTTCGTGAGTGGTTAGAGACGAACACTGGAGCTAGAGGGGTTTCGATTATAGAGCTGGACAGTCAACAAGGGGACAAGGGCCTAGGTTTCTCATCAACCGTTTCGTGTGCGCCACTGTTCACTCACGAGTAGAAGGAACCTACAGTTCCTTCTGCCGACTCCAAACGGATCGGGACGGGCTATACAGTGCCATGTCCAGTTTCGGCATTCCTACCAAACTCATCAGATTGTGTAGGATGGCTGTGGAGGACTGAGTCGCTGATTCGCCAAGGTCGGTTACGAACTCACCGAAACTTTCAAGGTCAAAAAAGGTTTTAGACAAGGCGACGCACTGTCATGTGACTTCTTCAACATCATCCTCTAGAAGTTCGTGCGTAACTCACAAGTCAACACCAGAGGCACGATCTTCCAGAAGTCAGTTCAATTGCTAGCCTACGCTGATGGCATTGACGTGATTGGACAGACACAGCGAGCCGCCAACGAGGCGTTTGCTGGCACTGAAGCGGAAGCGGTTAAAATTGGTCTGGCGGTAAATGAGGGCAAGACTAAGTACATGCTGTCATCTAGGAAGGACACACAACATCGACGTCTCGGACAGAGCGTCACACTAGGCAGCAGAAACTTCGAAGTAGTCAAAGACTTCGTCTATCTCGGCTCCGCAGTAAACATAGACAACGGCATGAGCACCGAAATCAAACGCAGAAGCACTCTTGCCAATCGCTGTTTCTTTGGGCTCAAGAGGCAATTGGGTAATAAAGCCCTCTCTCTCAAAGGACTAAAGCCGCTTTATATAACAGCCTGATCATCCCAGTCCTACCTTATGGCGCGGAAACTTGGGTGTTAGCATAAGCGGATGAGGAAGGCCTTAGTCTTTTCGAGAGGAAAGTCTTGCGTGCGATTTTTGGTCCTGTTTGCGTTGATGGCATCTGTAGGAGAAGATTTAACGACGAACTCTTTGGGCTGTACAGCGACATGCGACTGGTCAAGCGTCTACGGATACAACGCTTAAGATAGCTGGGCCATGCAGAGCGTACTGCTCCGGCCCGAAAAGTCTTTGAATGTGAGCTATTGGGAAAACGCAACAGAGGACGGCCTAGGCTAAGGTGACGCACACAAGTGGAGAAGGACCTCAACCAAGTTGCAGTGCGCAATTAGAGGCAGCTGGCGAAAGATCGTGCTGGCTGGAAAGGCATGTTGGTTGAGGGCCAGGTCCATCCTGGACTGAAGCGCGATAGGAAAAAGAAGAAGAAGAAAAAGAAAAAGAAGAAGAAAAAGAAGAAGAAGAAGAAGGAGGAGGAGAAGAAGAAGAAAAGTAGAAGAAGAAGAAGGAGAAGGAGAAAAAGAAGAGGAGGGAGAAGGAGAAGAAGAGGGAGAAGGAGAAGAAGAAAAAGAAGAAGAAGAAGAAGAAGATAGAAAAGAAGGAGAAGGAGAAAAAAAGAAGAAGAAGAAGAAGAAGAAGAAGAAGAGGAAGAAGAGGAAGAAGAAGGAGGAGAAGAAGAAGAAGAAGTAGAAAAAGAAAAAGAAGAAGAAGAAGAAGAAGAAGATGGAAAAGAAGGAGAAGGAGAAAAAAAGAAGAAGAAGAAGAAGAAGAGGAAGAAGAGGAAGAAGAAGGAGAAGAAGAAGAAGAAGAAGAAGGAGGAAAAGAAGAAGAAGAGGAAGAAGAAGAAAAAGAAGGAGAAGAAGAAGAGAAGAGAATAAGAAGAAGAAAAAGAAGAAGACGACTTAGTAGCTTATTTGTTGTTTAAGATGACGGCCCACATTCGAACGTACACCCAAAGATTGAGACTCGTTCTTTAGCCGCACCGCAAGAATATTGAATACTCTTTCCGTTTGAACTTTTCCCGCTCATTTCAATCCATATGTATTTTAAACCAACGTGCCCCGGCACCTCCACTCCATCTCTTCCTATATACTATCGACCCGTGCTATGACCTAATCCCAGAAACGTAAGAATGCCAAATAATCCCTAAGTCCCGCTTATTAGACAAATTTGCCATTGCAAGAATTTTAACAACAACTCAACATTCAGCTTTCATTTCCGTCGTCTATCGCATTTGTTTCCAGATCAAACGAGTTTTTTTTACTTTATCGCTGAATAGGCTTGGACGAATACAAATGTTGAATGTGCGAGTTACACTTGCGCGTAGATGGTTTCATTTTCAATAAAATTTGAAACAATTCATTCAAACAAAGAACTGATGTGAATTTTTCATTTGGAGATTGAACACAGATCAAAATTTTTCGTTTTCATTTGAAATGAATTATGTGCGGAATTATGTTTAAATTCTCCCGGAAATTCCATTGATTTAAATTAATATCCGAGGACTTCAAAATTTAATTTTAAGATTTAACTAAATTCACATGATGATTAAGGCGGTGAAACTGTTGAAGCACAAGTGTTTAAAATAATTTTCATCAAATTTTCTCGCCGCACTCAGCATTGAAGATCCTAGTTTGAGCAGCATTAGTTGCAAAGTTTTAACACATCACTCAATAAGTCCCGGGACAGACGCCCCTAACGAAAAATCCATATTTTTCTTAGAAATTACAAGTTTTCAAATTATACTTTTCAAATTAACATATCCTTCTTAAAAAGGACAAATATTCAAATTATACTTGTCAAATTTACATGACAATCTGATTATAGTAGCGTCACTTGAAGCACTGTAACTTGTAAACTAAAGTTACAGTGCTTCAAGTGACACTCCTTTTTCGATATTTAAATCAATGCAAAAAAAAAAAACACAGAATTTTGTCTGTTGATCTAAAACTGCTTTTTGATGCGAAAAAATAACGTGCATGTTCAGCAATGACCTGAAAAGGACTCTGCTCCATCAAAACAAACTATTTGTCGGTGGTATGCTGATTTTAAACGTAGCCGTACAGACACCAATGATGGTGAATGCTCTGGAAAACCCATTGAGGTGGTAACACCTGAAAACGTTAAAAAAGTACAAAAAATTGTTTGCAATTGCGTGAAATAGCTGACACCTTAAAGATATTAGAAGGCAGTGTGCCAGGTATAATGAGCGTTTTTTTGAAAATAAAACACTAATTATTAATAGTAAAGTAAAACCATTTTATTCAAAGTGTTGGCCATTGTTTTCTACACATTTTGTCCCCCTTTCTGGCAATTTGTGAATACCACGCCAATAAAATTGTTCGTCTTTTAAAGCAAACCAATCAGACACCCAATTTTCGACCTCCTCGTAGGAATCAAAGTGCTGCTCAGCCAATGCGTGTCCCATCTATGAAAACAATTGGTAGTCGGAAGGAGCCAGTCTGGTGAATACGACGTGGGGTAGCTGCTCCCAGCCAAGTAACTGTATCCTGAACCGGGTTTGCTTTGTGTACAGGTGCGTTGTCATGGAGCAAAATTACCTTGCCGTGTCTTCTGGCCCATTCTGGTCGTTTCTCGATCAATGCATGGTTCAAATTTATCATTTGTTGTCGGTAGCGATCAGTATTAACGGTTTAACCAGGTTTTCGCCAGGAGCTCGTGGTACAGCACATCTCTCTGGTCCCACCAAACACACAGCATTGTCTTCTTGCCGAATCGATCTAGGATTCTTAAAATAAATCCATTTTTCATCGCCAGTAACAATCCGATGCAAACCCGATTTTCTTCCGTGTCTTTGAAGCAATTCATGTGGCACCCATTTTCCACACTCTTGGATCTTTCCCATAGCTTTTAAACGGTCAGAAATCGTTTGTTGTGCAACATTTAACATTGCTGCCATTTGCTTTTGACTCAGAGTGTCATCTACATCCAATATCGTTTGCAATTCGGCGTCTTCAAACTTTTTTGGTGGTCTTCCACGTTTTTCATTTCTCACATCAACATCATTATTTCTGAACCGTTGAAACCATCTTTTGCATGTTGATAGAGCATGATCACCATATGCCTCGACAAGCATTCGATGCGACTCTGCTGCACTTTTATTCAAATGAAAACAAAAAATTAATGCTTTCCGCAAATCATCACTTTCTGGTACAAAATTCGACATTTTTAGCACAATGAAAAAATATGATGTTGTCTGTTCAATGACTTGATGTATACTAAATATTTTTCACAGATGTCATAGCAAACAAAAAAAAAACAATAAGGGCTCGTTCACAACAAATTTCCCTATCGAGACATTTGTACCTTGACGCTCACTTCATACCGGTATACCTGGTACACACTACTTGGCATGAACATTTGTCCATGAGAAAGCCATTTTCGAAATGGGTACCGCGTTTGCTCAAAATGGATCAAACACAACAACGTGTCGATGATTCTGAGAGCTGTTTGGAGCTGTTTCACCAGAATAAACATGACGTTTTGCGTCGGTGTGCCACAATGGATGAAACGTGAACTGCAACACTCCAGAGTCACATCGAAAGTCAGCGGCAGAGATAAGCAAGGAGATATTCAACTCCCTCGTCTTCCGCGCTTTGAGGTGAACTGACAGCGTTTTTTAAAAACCCCTGTCTGTGAATACGTGTGAGCTGTCTTGATCAGCTGATTGCCGATTCCCTTATCTCTGGTCAGCGGAGTGGACAGCAACCGGTGAACCACGTCCAAAGCGTCCAAAATCACAAAATTCCGCTGGCAAGGTAATGACTTCCGTATTTTGGGATGCACACGGAATTTTATTCATCGACTATCTTAAGAAATTGTGGCCGCCGTGGCGTAGTGGGTAGAGTGCGACGCTCACACGCCGAAGGGTCAAGGTTCGATTCCCGGCTGAACACCTCGAATTTTTCACTGCACCACCTCTTTCGAGCTGCTGACAACACTCAAAGAGTAACAACTGTCTAAGAAAGCTTCTCGAATTCGGCGTTCGGAGTCGGCAAAAAACTGTAGGTCCCTTCTACTCGTGAGAGAACAGTAGCGCGCACAACACGAGTAGTTGATGAGCAAGCTAGGCCCTGGTCCCCCTGTGGACTGTCGCGCCAACAATTATTATTGTCTTAAGAAATTAAAAAGGATTAAGAGCGAATACTACACGGCTTTATTGGTGCGTTTGAAGGAATAAATTGCAGAACAATCGGTCGCATATGAAGAAGAATCTAAAACATTCTCCTCCACTAACGCAAGGCACCGGCACCACAAGTCGTTGGCTACCGTGCCACGAATTGGGCTTTGAATTGCTTCCACACCCACCGTGTTCTCCAGATCTGTCCCCCAGCGACTTCTACCTCTTTTCAGGCCTCAAAACCATGCTCACCGAATCGCCTCGAATGAGGAAGTGATCGCCAAAACTGCAGCCCGTTTCAAGGCCAAAGATAAATCGTTCTATAAAATTATGGAAATGTTAGAGCGGTGTCGGACTGATTGAATCACTCTTGAAGGAAAATATGATGATGAATAAAGTCGAATTTAGTCTAGAAAATGTGTTTTTATTGGTTAATCCCGATACTTATTGAGTGATGTGTTCTTTGTGTTCAAATTCTTTTCGAAATATGACGGAATTCACAGGTTTTCTTTCCCAGCTTTTGCCATTTAAAAACATCTTGGTGCTTTAGAACTTTCGTTTGAATTAGTGATATGGACAATAAAACCTCAAAAAAGACGATTTCCAAATAATGCTTATCGCTTTTACATGAGATTGCCGTTTAGTCTACTTTGTGGTCCTTTGTGTTGACCATCAGGGTAACAGTGAATCCATCAGGTGTGCTAAAAATCCCTATACAAACGTCCTTACCTATGTGAGCACTTTATACAGTGTGTTGCACCTTTTATTTCAACATAAATCTCGAACTCCGATTGCATTCAAATTGAGGGCAACCGAAAACTTCCTAATTGGCCAAGATCATACCACAAGTAGCTAAAAGCTTCCGATCGATGATTCTCCTGAATTCCAGTTTCCTTCACCCAACAGGGACTCCACCCTATCACAGACCGCATTTCTTCCCAATCAACACGACTGTGGTCAGCTCTTCTTGGAGCCATCCCCCGACGACGTTCAACTACGTCATCTTATCTGAATGCGAACTCAAATCCTAAGTATCAAGACGACTACGTGTTTTCATTCATTGCAGAAGCGCTTAATTAGCAATGGAGCCATTCGGGTGTATCACCGTTCGGCAGCAAGCACCAATGTTGCACATTTCACTCTGGTACGCATTCGTGTCGTGACCATGGCCCCGGCTAACCACAAAAGGTTAGGCAATGTCAATTGGGAACAAATACGTGCTTCATGTGCAAAATTCGAGAACCACAGCAGCTCTCACGACGGACTGTGTTTGTCTCCAAACAACAGTCCGGAAGGATGTGCTCCGGATTTTTGGCACCCCCATTGGGCCGAACAGGGAAAATCAATTATCCACAGGACTTGCTCTGTTCTGGGAGTGGGACGGACACTTTCAGAGTATCTCATGTCATCTGTTGCGATGATCACACGTTTGTCCTTCTGTGTGGAAATCCCTCGTGGTGCAGAGAACTACAAGCGGTTGTACGGGATTCAGGGCAGGCCGTTGGAAAGAATTTACTTTCGCCCGGTTTCACTTAAACGACAGTCAGTTGAAAAGGAAATTTTGTGGAAAATGGAGAGACGCCAGCTTTCTCATCAGGTCAATTTGCATTCGACTCTACGATTGTTAAAGTGGATCGAAGCTTCTTTTGGACGCTTACTAGACGTAGGTCCCCCAAAAACTGGCCATTACGTCGGGGACCAAAATCACTGCTAGAAGCAATTATCTGATGTTTCGAAGATGACGTTCGTACAAGGGTGAGATGCAAACCCTTCGCGGCAGCAGGATTCTCCTAGCAGTGCGAAAATTTTTTTCCCTTTTGCATTCTGACGAACTGGAAACACTTTTCAAGTCCCGAACCACCCTCGTGGTACCTGGAAAGAAAAGTACTTTTCAGGCATGCAATGCTGCGGAGTTCGAGCACAGACGTATACAGAACCCACAGAACTTCGAGTTTAAACTTGATAATGGTTCGCAGAATTTCAGACACCACCAAGGCATGCTTGGCTTTAAACGGAATATTCCTCACTGATGCGGGTCAGTGAGAGACGATTCACGGGCGAGAGGTGTCATAGCCAACAAAAAACCAAAACACTCCGTTCCTGGAAATCGAACGTAATCCAATTAATGCTTAATTATGATGGATGAGGATTTGCAAGAGGCAGTCTTCTGTCGGTAGAATATTGCGTAAATATTTTCCAGAGCCTGAGAGAACATCCAGGGATTGGATAAGGCTGGAAAACGGTACACAAACTATTGGGTCGTTCAATAAGTTATTTCGCAGCTGATCTGAGTGAATTTTTTCGCAGCCAACTTCGCACTTAATTACTTTGCTTGAATACATGAAAGAACTTTTTTTTTTAATTTTTTTAAAAGCTTTAGCTTATTGCTCTATCGAAGAGGGAAGATGGAACACAGCATTTTCGACATATTTTACTGTTCTACTACCAAAAGGGTAAGAGTGCATTTCAAGAAGTTGAAAACTATGTGACGTGTACGAGGACAGATGTGGGATTTAGTTTAACGTGATCACGGGATTCATTTTCCCAAGAGTCGTAGATAACGCAAGACTTAACGCCTTAGTCACCCAAGTACCCACCTTGGTGTGATAGGGCCTTCCTAAAACGAGGCCTTCCTAGAACCTCTGCCGCTCTCTGTATCGCAGCGCCTGGTTGAGGAAACAACTCCACACTTAGCCGGGATAGTCCCCTAACCGCCTTGCCTAGTCCAAGGTGAACAACAACTAGACAAGTCAGCACAGTACACAATCCTCGACTGTACCCACAATTTTAGGTAGTAACCCATAGCCAAAACGGTACTCCCACAAGGAGGTCTACTGCTCGGTCAGGCTGGAACCGAAGTTCCAGAATATAACCTCCGGTCAAGCTCTTGCTACCAGTCAGGCTCGAACAAAATCTGGGTCTGTTAGCCGCCCTCCCGCCACAAGAGATTAGTAGTCGAAAGATTAGGTGTCATTCGATGATTAGTACTCATTCGAATGATTAGAAGTCATTCAAGTGAGTAGCAGTCATTCGAATGATTAGTAGTCATTCGAATGATAAGTAGTCATTCGAGTGATTAGTAATCATTCGAGTGATTAGTAGTGAGTACAATTCGAGTACTAATCTTAGTGAGTACTAATCATTCGAGTAATAATCATAGTGTGTACTAATAATTCGAGTACTAATCATAGTACTAATCATGTGATTACTAATCATTCGAGTACTAGTCATAGTGAGTACTAATCATGTGATTACTAATCATTCGAGTACTCGTAGTGAGTACTATTCGAGTACTAATCTTAGTGAGTACTAATCATTCGAGTACTAATATTAGTACTAATCATTCGAGTACTAATCATAGTGAGTACTAATCATGTGATAACTAATCATTCGAGTACTAATCTTAGTACTAATCATTCGAGTACTAATCATTCGATTAGTACTCACTGATTAGTACTAAGATTAGTACTCGAATGATTAGTACTAAGATTAGTACTCGAATGATTAGTACTCACTCGAATGACTACTAATCGAATGATTAGTACTCACTATGATTAGTACTCACTATGATTAGTACTAAGATTAGTACTCGAATGATTAGTAATCACATGATTAGTACTCACTATGACTAGTACTCGAATGATTAGTAATCACATGATAAGTACTCACTAAGATTAGTACTCGAATGACTACTAATCACTCGAATGATTACTAATCACTCGAATGATTAGTAATCACATGATTAGTACTATGATTAGTACTCGAATTATTAGTACACACTATGATTAGTACTCGAATGATTAGTACTCATTCGAATGACTACTAATCGAATGATTAGTACTCGAATGATTAGTACTCGAATGATTAGTACTAAGATTAGTACTCGAATGATTACTAGCAATGATTAGTAATCACATGATTAGTACTAAGATTAGTACTCGAATGATTAGTACTCACTCGAATGACTACTAATCGAATGATTAGTACTCACTATGATTAGTACTCACTATGATTAGTACTAAGATTAGTACTCGAATGATTAGTACTAAGATTAGTACTCGAATGATTAGTAATCACATGATTAGTACTCACTATGACTAGTACTTGAATGATTAGTACTAAGATTATTCGTGATTAGTAATCAGTAGTGAGCACTATTCGAGTACTAATCATAGTGAGTACTAATCATGTGATTACTAATCATTCGAGTACTAATATTAGCACTAATCATTCGAGTACTAATCATAGTGAGTACTAATCATGTGATAACTAATCATTCGAGTACTAATCTTAGTACTAATCATTCGAGTACTAATCATAGTGAGTACTAATCATTCGATTAGTACTCACTGATTAGTACTAAGATTAGTACTCGAATGATTAGTACTAAGATTAGTACTCGAATGATTAGTACTCACTCGAATGACTACTAATCGAATGATTAGTACTCACTATGATTAGTACTCACTATGATTAGTACTAAGATTAGTACTCGAATGATTAGTACTAAGATTAGTACTCGAAGTACTAATCATTCGAGTACTAATCATAGTGAGTACTAATCATGTGATTACTAATCATTCGAGTACTAATATTAGTACTAATCATTCGAGTACTAATCATAGTGAGTACTAATCATGTGATAACTAATCATTCGAGTTCTAATCTTAGTACTTATCATTCGAGTACTAATCATCGATTAGTACTCACTGATTAGTACTAAGATTAGTACTCGAATGATTAGTACTAAGATTAGTACTCGAATGATTAGTACTCACTCGAATGACTACTAATCGAATGATTAGTACTCACTAGTACTAATATTAGTACTAATCATTCGAGTACTAATCATAGTGAGTACTAATCATGTGATAACTAATCATTCGAGTCCTAATCTTAGTACTAATCATTCGAGTACTAATCTTAGTACTAATCATTCGAGTACTAATCAGTGAGTGATTACTAATCATTCGAGTACTAATCATAGTGAGTACTAATCATTCGATTAGTAGTCATTCGAGTGATTAGTAATCAGTAGTGAGTACTATTCGAGAACTAATCATAGTGAGTACTAATCATGTGATTACTAATCATTCGAGTACTAATCTACTAACGAATGATTAGTACTCACTATGATTAGTACTCACTATGATTAGTACTAAGATTAGTACTCGAATGATTAGTACTAAGATTAGTACTCGAATGATTAGTAATCTAATCATTCGAGTACTAGTCATAGTGAGTACTAATCATGTGATTACTAATCATTCGAGTACTCGTAGTGAGTACTATTCGAGTACTAATCTTAGTGAGTACTAATCATTCGAGTACTAATATTAGTACTAATCATTCGAGTACTAATCATAGTGAGTACTAATCATGTGATAACTAATCATTCGAGTACTAATCTTAGTACTAATCATTCGAGTACTAATCATTCGAGTACTAATCATAGTGAGTACTAATCATTCGAGTACTAATCATAGTGAGTACTAATCATTCGAGTACTAATCATAGTGAGTACTAATCATTCGATTAGTACTCACTGATTAGTACTCGAATGATTAGTACTAAGATTAGTACTCGAATGATTAGTACTAAGATTAGTACTCGAATGATTAGTACTAAGATTAGTACTCGAATGATTAGTACTAAGATTAGTACTCGAATGATTAGTACTAAGATTAGTACTCGAATGATTAGTACTCACTCGAATGACTACTAATCGAATGATTCGAGTACTCGTAGTGAGTACTATTCGAGTACTAATCTTAGTGAGTACTAATCATTCGAGTACTAATATTAGTACTAATCATTCGAGTACTAATCATAGTGAGTACTAATCATGTGATAACTAATCATTCGAGTACTAATCTTAGTACTAATCATTCGAGTACTAATCTTAGTACTAATCATTCGAGTACTAATCATAGTGAGTACTAATCATGTGATTACTAATCATTCGAGTACTAATATTAGTACTAATCATTCGATTAGTACTCACTGATTAGTACTCGAATGATTAGTACTAAGATTAGTACTCGAATGATTAGTACTAAGATTAGTACTCGAATGATTAGTACTCACTCGAATGACTACTAATCGAATGATTCGAGTACTCGTAGTGAGTACTATTCGAGTACTAATCTTAGTGAGTACTAATCATTCGAGTACTAATATTAGTACTAATCATTCGAGTACTAATCATAGTGAGTACTAATCATGTGATAACTAATCATTCGAGTACTAATCTTAGTACTAATCATTCGAGTACTAATCATTCGAGTACTAATCATAGTGAGTACTAATCATTCGATTAGTACTCACTGATTAGTACTCGAATGATTAGTACTAAGATTAGTACTCACTGATTAGTACTAAGATTAGTACTCGAATGATTAGTACTCACTCGTACTCACTAGTACTAATATTAGTACTAATCATTCGAGTACTAATCATAGTGAGTACTAATCATTCGATTAGTACTCACTGATTAGTACTAGTATATTAGTACTAATCATTCGAGTACTAATCATAGTGAGTACTAATCATGTGATAACTAATCATTCGAGTTCTAATCTTAGTACTAATCATTCGAGTACTAATCTTAGTACTAATCATTCGAGTACTAATCTTAGTACTAATCATTCGAGTACTAATCATAGTGAGTACTAATCATGTGATTACTAATCATTCGAGTACTAATATTAGTACTAATCATTCGAGTACTAATCATAGTGAGTACTAATCATGTGATAACTAATCTTAGTACTAATCATTCGAGTACTAATCATTCGAGTACTAATCATCGATTAGTACTCACTGATTAGTACTCGAATGATTAGTACTAGGATTAGTACTCACTGATTAGTACTAAGATTAGTACTCGAATGATTAGTACTAAGATTAGTACTCGAATGATTAGTACTCACTCGTACTCACTAGTACTAATATTAGTACTAATCATTCGAGTACTAATCATAGTGAGTACTAATCATGTGATAACTAATCATTCGAGTACTAATCTTAGTACTAATCATTCGAGTACTAATCTTAGTACTAATCATTCGAGTACTAATCATAGTGAGTACTAATCATGTGATTACTAATCATTCGAGTACTAATCATAGTGAGTACTAATCATGTGATAACTAATCATTCGAGTACTAATCTTAGTACTAATCATTCGAGTACTAATCATTCGAGTACTAATCATAGTGAGTACTAATCATTCGAGTACTAATCATAGTGAGTACTAATCATTCGATTAGTACTCACTGATTAGTACTAGTATATTAGTACTAATCATTCGAGTACTAATCATAGTGAGTACTAATCATGTGATAACTAATCATTCGAGTACTAATCTTAGTACTAATCATTCGAGTACTAATCTTAGTACTAATCATTCGAGTACTAATCTTAGTACTAATCATTCGAGTACTAATCATAGTGAGTACTAATCATGTGATTACTAATCATTCGAGTACTAATATTAGTACTAATCATTCGAGTACTAATCATAGTGAGTACTAATCATGTGATAACTAATCTTAGTACTAATCATTCGAGTACTAATCATTCGAGTACTAATCATTGATTAGTACTCACTGATTAGTACTCGAATGATTAGTACTAGGATTAGTACTCACTGATTAGTACTAAGATTAGTACTCGAATGATAAGTACTAAGATTAGTACTCGAATGATTAGTACTCACTCGTACTCACTAGTACTAATATTAGTACTAATCATTCGAGTACTAATCATAGTGAGTACTAATCATGTGATAACTAATCATTCGAGTACTAATCTTAGTACTAATCATTCGAGTACTAATCTTAGTACTAATCATTCGAGTACTAATCATAGTGAGTACTAATCATGTGATTACTAATCATTCGAGTACTAATCATAGTGAGTACTAATCATTCGATTAGTAGTCATTCGAGTGATTAATAATCAGTAGTGAGTACTATTCGAGTACTAATCTAAGTGAGTACTAATCATTCGAGTACTAATATTAGTACTAATCATTCGAGTACTAATCATAGTGAGTACTAATCATTCGATTAGTAGTCATTCGAGTGATTAGTAATCAGTAGTGAGTACTATTCGAGTACTAATCTTAGTGAGTACTAATCATTCGAGTACTAATCTTAGTACTAATCATTCGAGTACTAATCATTCGAGTACTAATCATAGTGAATACTAATCATTCGATTAGTACTCACTGATTAGTAGTCGAATGATTAGTACTAAGATTAGTACTCACTGATTAGTACTAAGATTAGTACTCGAATGATTAGTACTAAGATTAGTACTCGAATGATTAGTACTCACTCGTACTCACTAGTACTAATATTAGTACTAATCATTCGAGTACTAATCATAGTGAGTACTAATCATGTGATAACTAATCATTCGAGTACTAATCTTAGTACTAATCATTCGAGTACTAATCATTCGAGTACTAATCATAGTGAATACTAATCATTCGATTAGTACTCACTGATTAGTACTCGAATGATTAGTGCTAAGATTAGTATTCGAATGATTAGTACTAAGATTAGTACTCGAATGATTAGTACTCACTCGAATGACTACTAATCGAATGATTAGTACTCACTATGATTAGTACTCACTATGATTAGTACTAAGATTAGTACTCGCATGATTAGTACTAAGATTAGTACTCGAATGATTAGTAATCACATGATTAGTACTCACTATGACTAGTGAGTGATTACTAATCATTCGAGTACTAGTCATAGTGAGTACTAATCATGTGATTACTAATCATTCGAGTACTCGTAGTGAGTACTATTCGAGTACTAATCTTAGTGAGTACTAATCATTCGAGTACTAATATTGGTACTAATCATTCGAGTACTAATCATAGTGAGTACTAATCATGTGATAAATAATCATTCGAGTACTAATCTTAGTACTAATCATTCGAGTACTAATCTTAGTACTAATCATTCGAGTACTAATCAGTGAGTGATTACTAATCATTCGAGTACTAATCATAGTGAGTACTAATCATTCGATTAGTAGTCATTCGAGTGATTAGTAATCAGTAGTGAGTACTATTCGAGTACTAATCATAGTGAGTACTAATCATGTGATAACTAATCATTCGAGTACTAATCTTAGTACTAATCATTCGAGTACTAATCATTCGAGTACTAATCATAGTGAGTACTAATCATTCGAGTACTAATCATAGTGAGTACTAATCATTCGATTAGTACTCACTGATTAGTACTCGAATGATTAGTACTAAGATTAGTACTCGAATGATTAGTACTAAGATTAGTACTCGAATGATTAGTACTAAGATTAGTACTCGAATGATTAGTACTCACTCGAATGACTACTAATCGAATGATTCGAGTACTCGTAGTGAGTACTATTCGAGTACTAATCTTAGTGAGTACTAATCATTCGAGTACTAATATTAGTACTAATCATTCGAGTACTAATCATAGTGAGTACTAATCATGTGATAACTAATCATTCGAGTACTAATCTTAGTACTAATCATTCGAGTACTAATCTTAGTACTAATCATTCGAGTACTAATCATAGTGAGTACTAATCATGTGATTACTAATCATTCGAGTACTAATATTAGTACTAATCATTCGATTAGTACTCACTGATTAGTACTCGAATGATTAGTACTAAGATTAGTACTCGAATGATTAGTACTAAGATTAGTACTCGAATGATTAGTACTCACTCGAATTACTACTAATCGAATGATTCGAGTACTCGTAGTGAGTACTATTCGAGTACTAATCTTAGTGAGTACTAATCATTCGAGTACTAATATTAGTACTAATCATTCGAGTACTAATCATTCGAGTACTAATCATAGTGAGTACTAATCATTCGATTAGTACTCACTGATTAGTACTCGAATGATTAGTACTAAGATTAGTACTCGAATGATTAGTACTAAGATTAGTACTCGAATGATTAGTACTCACTCGAATGACTACTAATCGAATGATTAGTACTCACTATGATTAGTACTAAGATTAGTACTCGAATGATTAGTACTAAGATTAGTACTCGAATGATTAGTACTAAGATTAGTACTCGAATGATTAGTAATCACATGATTAGTACTCACTATGACTAGTGAGTGATTACTTATCATTCGAGTACTAATCATAGTGAGTACTAAGCATTCGATTAGTAGTCATTCGAGTGATTAGTAATCAGTAGTGAGTACTATTCGAGTACTAATCATAGTGAGTACTAATCATGTGATAACTAATCATTCGAGTACTAATCTTATACTAATCATTCGAGTACTAATCATTCGAGTACTAATCATCGATTAGTACTCACTGATTAGTACTAAGATTAGTACTCGAACGATTAGTACTAAGATTAGTACTCGAATGATTAGTACTCACTCGAATGACTACTAATCGAATGATTAGTACTCACTAGTACTAAAATTAGTACTAATCATTCGAGAACTAATCATAGTGAGTACTAATCATGTGATAACTAATCATTCGAGTACTAATCTTAGTACTTATCATTCGAGTACTAATCATTCGAGTACTAATCATAGTGAGTACTAATCATTCGATTAGTACTTACTGATTAGTACTCGATTAGTACTCACTGATTAGTACTCGATTAGTACTCACTGATTAGTACTCGAATGATTAGTACTAAGATTAGTACTCGAATGATTAGTACTAAGATTAGTACTCGAATGATTAGTACTCACTCGAATGACTACTAATCGAATGATTAGTACTCACTATGATTAGTACTCACTATGATTAGTACTAAGATTAGTACTCGAATGATTAGTACTAAGATTAGTACTCGAACGATTAGTACTAAGATTCGTACTCGAATGTTAGTACTCACTACTAATCACTCGAATGATTAGTAATCACATGAAAAGTACTCACTAAGATTAGTACTCGAATGATTAGTACCCACTATGATTAGAACTCGAATGATTAGTACTCACTACTAATCACTCGAATGATAACTCTCGAATCAATCACTCGAATGATTAGTAATCACTCGAATGACTACTAATCGAATGATTAGTACTATGATAAGTACTCGAATGATTAGTACTCACTACTAATCACTCGAATGAGTAGTAATCACATGATAAGTACTCACTAAGATTCGTACTCGAATGATTAGTACTCACTACTAATCACTCGAATGAATGATTAGTAATCACATGATTAGTACTCACTAAGATTAGTACTCGAATAGTACTCACTACTAATCACTCGAATGATTATTAATCACTCGAATGACTACTAATCACTCGAATGATTAGTAATCACTCGAATGATCACTCGAACGATTAGTAAGCACTCGAATGACTACTACTCACTCGAATGACTACTATGTAGGGGAAGGGGTTGGGTTGAAGAAAACACTTTTGTTTTGTTGAGATAAGCGTGTTTATTGCTCGGCGAACTCCAACTGAGTGACTGCCCTCGATCATGGCAAATAGCTTTACATTTATGATCTTAGCGGAATTGGTAACAAGCATGAATAATTGTGTGAGTGCGTAAAAGTTTAATGTGCATTAGCAAATTGATGAGCTTTTCGTGCAGATCATTCGATCGGGTCTGGAACGTTAATTAAATAGATACCGCAAAAGATGTAAGATCATGTCACCCGAGTATAATATGACAGTGTAGTCAGAAATTTTTCGAACGCTTTCAATTTTTTTTTGTTTGTTTGCCTACAGTTCGGCCATCCTGATCGAGTAATCGTCCCGATTACATGCTCTCAATCTTAATCTAGGTACAAAAACTTAGAAAACTATTTATATTAAAGTGTACATATCAATATTTATATATTCCATTTAATTTGAAGATATATTAATAAAGATGCTAAAATTCAGTAACTATATAAACAAATTAGATACAATAGAAACAATTCAAAAACCAATTCAACCATAATTCAAAAAAAATTCAAAAAGAAATAAAATTATGCGGGAAGACATGTTCGGTAGAAGATTTGCACTGTATATACATGCGTACATATTTGCACGAATCGTTGTTATCAATATTAAATTCATCCGGACGACTTTCATCATCCCCTTCCCCATCATCCCCACTATTAATTTGTTGCACCATAAAAGGTCGCATATTAGATGGAGAACACACACCCTTATAAGGAAACCGTGTCAACTGTAAGCCTTCGATATCTGTAATGAGATAGCGATCATTGTGCAACACCTTTTTTATATCGTATGAACCCTTATATTTGGCAAACAGTTTCTTATTGACTCCAATAAGAATTCGATGATTAGTAAGTAGTACTAATTTGACTATTAGTATTAGATTAGTAGTCGAATGATTAGTAGTCATTCGAGAGATTAGTAGTCATTCGTAGTCATTCGAGAGATTAGTAGTCGAATGATTAGTAGTCATTCGAGAGATTAGTAGTCGAATGATTGGTAGTCATTCGAGAGATTAGTAGTCATTCGAGAGGTTAGTAGTCGAATGATTAGTAGTCATTCGATGATTTGTAGTCATTCGAATGATTAGTAGTCATTCGAGAGGTTAGTAGTCGAATGATTAGTAGTCATTCGATGGTTAGTAGTCATTCGAATGATTAGTAGTCATTCGAGAGGTTAGTAGTCGAATGATTAGTAGTCATTCGATGATTTGTAGTCATTCGAATGATTAGTAGTCATTCGAGAGGTTAGTAGTCGAATGATTAGTAGTCATTCGATGGTTAGTAGTCATTCGAGAGGTTAGTAGTCGAATGATTAGTAGTCATTCGATGGTTAGTAGTCATTCGAAGGATTAGTAGTCTTTCGAGAGATTAGTAGTCATTCGAATGATTAGTAGTCATTCGAAAGATTAGTAGTCGACTGATTAGTAGTCATTCGATGATTTGTAGTCATTCGAATGATTAGTAGTCATTCAAGTGATTAGTAGTTCGAATGACTACTCATCATTCGAGGGATTAGTAGTCGAATGATAAGTAGTCATTCGAAAGATTAGTAGTCATTCGAATGATTAGTAGTCAGTCGAGTGATTAGTAGTCATTCAAGTGATTAGTAGTCATTCGAATTATTAGTAGTCATTCAAGTGATTAGTAGTTCGAATGACTACTAATGATTAGTAGTCATTCAAGTGATTAGTAATCGGATGATTAGTAGTCATTCGAGTGATTAGTAGTCATTCGAATGATTAGTAGTCATTCGAATGATTAGTAGTCATTCGAGTGATTAGTAGTCATTCGAATGATTAGTAGTCAGTCAAGAGATTAGTAGTCGAATGATTAGTAGTCATTCGAGAGATAAGTAGTCGAATGATTAGTAGTCATCCGAGAGATTAGTAGTCGAATGATTAGTAGTCATTCGATGATTAGTAGTCAATCGAATGATAAGTAGTCGAATTATTAGTTAGTAGTACTAATTTGTACTACGAGTGATTAGTAGTACTAATAAGTATTACTAATTATTAGTACTACTAATTAGTTCTACTAATACAAATTAGTAGTACTAATTATTAGTACAAATTAGTACTACTAATCACTTGTAGTACTAATTAGTACTAATTAGTACTACTTATCACTCGTAGTACTAATTAGTACTACAAATTAGTAGTACTAATTATTAGTACTAATTAGTACTACTAATCACTTGTAGTACTAATTAGTACTAATTAGTACTACTAATCACTCGTAGTACTAATTAGTACTACTAATCACTCGAATGACTACTAATCATTCCATCATTAGTACTACTAATTATTAGTACAAATTAGTACTACTAATTATATTAGTACTTATTATATAAGTAGTACTAATTAGTAGTCGAATCATTCGACTTTTAGTAGTCACTAAATCTACTAATCATTCGACTTCTAATCTCTCGAATGACTACTAATCATTCGAATGACTACTAATCATTCGAATGACTACTAATCATTCGAATGACTACTAATCATTCGAATGACTACTAATCATTCGAATGACTACTAATCATTCAAATGACTACTAATCATTCGAATGACTACTAATCACTTGAATGACTACTAATCATTCGATTGACTACTAATCATCGAATGACTACTAATCATTCGACTATTAATCTCTCGAATCAATAATCGGTAACGGATAGTTATCGCGCAAAGTAATTTTGTTTAATTCTCGGAAATCAACGCAGAGCCTTAACTCTTTGTTCTTTTTTTGAACCAATACAATTGGTGAAACATACGGAGAATTTGATTCGCGAATTATTCCCTGCTTCATCAATCCATCTACAATTTTTTGTAGCTCCAACTTATGTACATAAGGGAGTCTTCTTGGACAATAAAAAGGCATATCTTTAGATAGCGAAATCTTCATTTTAAAATCTGATTCTTCAAATTTTTTATCATTACTTGAATAAAATGCCGGAGTAACAATCGACTTTACTTTTTTCTTGATATCATCTGATAATGCACTATTTACACCTATCTTTAACTCACCTGTCAACACGCTACTATCGATGTTGAAAATTTGGCTTAAGAATTCTTGATCAATATCTGTGTCGGTGCTTTCATCAGGATTTTTCGAAGATTGAAGATGCTCGTCACACGTTCTGAGAAGATCTTGACTCGCGTTGACCTTGTCTTCTATTTTCCTTTGAAGTACCAGACCCGTCTCCTTGAAGATGTTTCTTTCGTTCATGAAGTTGATTAAATATGTCCGATTTCGATACAATCTTTCGGAATTCGGTTTTTAAAGATGTTTTAAGTTCCGCCCAGTTTTTATAATTGATCTTAGCACTTCTTTCAACTTTAGCACAGTTGCCGAATCTGAAAAGGTTGTCCATTCTTCCATTGCGATAATTTGTGTTTTTCCGAACACTGGCGTTAATTTTCCGATTTTCACAAACGCGATGAAAAACAATAGATTGACTTTCGTTGCTGATACTTTATCCCACTTCTGAAAAATTGTAGGGATTCTGATGAGCCTTAGAAAAAAAACAACACACGTCCGCACTGTACAAACTCTTCTTTAATAATGGGCTGATTTCTTCTAGGGTTACATTTAGCAACATCTTTTGTCCAGAAGTGGAGACTTTTCGGATAGATCATCCGATCAGTAGAACCGATACATTTGCGGGATAGTAGTTGGGGTATTTTCGTTAAGAACAGTGACGTACAAAAATAAGTTACTCTTTTTGATTTTATTCCATTACATATTAGTACTACTAATTAGTACTACTAATTATATTAGTGTTTATTATATAAGTAGTACTAATTAGTAGTCGAATCATCACTCGAGTGATTAGTAGTCACTAATTACTCGAATTACTAATCATTCGACTACTAATCACTCGAGTGACTACTATTCACTTGAATGACTACTAACCACTCGAATGACTACTAATCACTTGAATGACTACTTATCACTTGAATGACTACTAATCACTTGAAAGACTACTAATCATTTGAATGACTACTAATCACTTGAATGACTACTAACCACTCTAATGGCTACTAACCACTCGAATGACTTCTAATCATTCGAATGACAATTAATCACTCGGATGACTTCTAATAACTCGAATGACTACTAATCACTCAAATGACTAGTAATCACTCGAATGACTACTTATCACTCGAATGACTACTAATCACTCGAATGACTACTAATCACTCAAATGACTAGTAATCACTCGAATGACTAGTAATCACTCGAATGACTAGTAATCACTCGAATGACTACTAATCACTCAAATGACTACTAATCACTCAAATGACTAGTAATCACTCGAATGACTAGTAATCACTCGAATGACTAGTAATCACTCGAATGACTAGTAATCACTCGAATGACTACTATTCACTCAAATGACTAGTAATCACTCGAATGACTACTAATCACTCGAATGACTACTAATCACTCAAATGACTAGTAATCACTCGAATGACTAGTAATCACTCGTATGACTAGTAATCACTCGAATGACTAGTAATCACTCGAATGACTAGTAATCACTCGAATGACTAGTAATCACTCGAATGACTAGTAGTCACTCGAATGACTACTAATCACTCGAATGACTACTAATCACTCAAATGACTAGTATTCACTCGAATGACTAGTAATCACTCGAATGACTAGTAATCACTCGAATGACTACTAATCACTCGAGTGACTACTAATCACTCAAATGACTAGTAATCACTCGAATGACTACTAATCACTCAAATGACTAGTACTCACTCGAATGACTTATGATTCGAATGACTACTAATCACTCGTATGGCTGCAGAGTCTGAAGTGTCTTCACCTTCTCCACAGGCGTCGCAAAGAGTGCCATCGCTAAGCCCAAACCAACTTAGGTGCTAAGCAAAGGTGAAGTGTCCCGTTAGTACGCCGACAAGTCGTCTGCACTCATTTCTGTCTAGAGGTAGCAGAAAAGACTCTGATTTCTTGCAAACGCTCGGGGGCGTACACTTGGCCATCCTGCATCCTGGAGAGTCACGCCATCTCCGGTTGTGCTGTAAGGAGGCCCTGATCAAGAATGCAGGTGATCTGGGCCCTGCGAATGCCTCTTTTGAACTTTATCTAGCTAGTTCATCGGCAATCTCATTTCCCATGATCTCGTATGTCCCGGGACCCAGACAAGTCTTAGCGATGTCAGCCTGCCAACCAAATTTAGGGAAAACTTGCATTTTTGGACCATCTTGGAAGTGGTTAAAGGGTTGAGTAAGGCCTAAAGCATAGCTTGAATGTCGCTACAGACACAGATACTTCGATTTTCCACTTATTCTTCGCAATATGGATGGCGCCATGAGGATGGCGAGCGCTCCCGCCTGAGAGAAAGACGCGAAATAACCTAAGGAGGCGTGAAGTCTGATGTCGTCATCCTCCACGAAGGTCCCAGCTCCAAAACCCTCTGTCGTCTTGGAGCTGTCCGTGAAAGTTCCACTACATTCCTTTTTCGGTTTAGTTTCTGGCTAAAGCCAGTCCTGGACACGGGGAAAGTCGACTTTGTATAAGCGACGCAGCTGTATTATTGGTGACCCCGCATCAGACAGCAAGTCTATAAGCCTAGTATCATAGGAAATGCGGTGTGCGAGGTCATCAAAGCTCCAGTGCGAGTCGACCATTCGATTTTAATCGAAATGTGGCCTTGAGTGTACATTCCATGATGTGGAGATTAAAGGAAGGGAGACACTGAAGGATTGATGATAAATTCCCCGTCCAGAATGACCTCTCAAATGTCCAAGTTCACTTTCCATTCCCTGTACTCGTACTGACCGGTTAGATTCAACTAATGGTGGGAGACTCAATGAGAACGCTTTTGAAATCGGTAATCTTTTGTTCCATTTTGCCTTGTAGATGGCAGATCACGGAGATGAATTGTTTGTCCTCATTGAGTCTCCCTCCATAAGTCGATCCTAGCAGCCGTTTTTCGACAAGTGAGGTCTTGGAGTTGTCAGATGAAGGAGATGAGGTTCTCTACCATTGCGAGCATTTTATTTCAATTCCAGTTGGCATCTTTGTAAAGAGCTGTTTACCGAACAGTGACTCCGTAAAGTACTCGTAGGAAAGGTCTTATAACTAATGTGACAAACCAGGCGCCGTTTCAATCTACAACTGGCGCTCACTTCATACCGGCGTACCTGGGAGATATCATACATCATGGGGAAATAAAAAAAAACGCAGATTTCGCTTTAAGCCGTTGTGCTGAACTTTGCTATGTCGCTGAATGAATAATCAACTCATCGAAAATCGCCTCCGAAGGTGTAATTCTTCTGAAGACCACAAAGTTCCCACCGCAGTAGGAAGAACACCCAATTCTATTGTCTGCAGCTGCGGAAGCAGTAAAACTTTCTCCTAGCTGATTGACAATTACTGTTGCCATCATTCTTGTCCCTAGAAACATGACGTCAGAGTCATCCTGCAACCATTTCATCCATCACCACCACTGCCATCACCAAATCCGGACTAAGTGCATCCAAGAATAGACGATGCAATCGTTCCCCCGCCATGTCATCCGGCCGCCAAGTTGCACCTGAAGGTGCAGCCTCTGCTTCGTGGAAACTTTCTCCTCGCTCTTGCATCAATCAAGCGACGACGCTGAAACACTAATGGACGCAATTATGTAGACGATGACGAGTGCACGCACCTCCAGGACTTAAGTGAATCTCCAGTTCGCCTGAAAGTTATTTTTCGTCCTCGCGAACGGATACTTGCAGCAGTTCACGGGAACGTGAGCAATTAACAATAAATTCTGTGAAGCTGTAAGTCATAACGCGCTGCGCTAGGGCGTATCCTCTTCTTCGTTTTGCCCAACCATCTCCTGAATCCGGGTCAGTCACGCTTTAGCATGTATTATGGTTTAATGGTGCTGGTTCTTCTGTGTTCTCCGTCCATTTTTTGTGACTAAAATATGCGCCAGCAGAGCACACATCATGCTTCCAGCATAAGACTTCGAGTTTGCGAGAGGAGTTTTGCTTTTGTTTCACTTGAGTGCTGCAGACTTGCCATCAGAGCAGAGGCAGGAGTTGATTTTGAACAAAAACGTGTACAACTATGCACTTCCTCTATCCTTGAGTTTATCGCCTCTTCCTCCGTTGCACACACAGTCGCCTCCTGGTTGAAGTTGAAGTTTGATATGAAATAAGCATGAGAGCGACTGTAAGGTATTCACTTTGAGGATGTGTGGTGCTTACGCGGTACCTCGAAAGGACGAAACAAAAGTGTGTGGGCTATGCTCAATGAACAAGAGTACATTTGACATAAATGTCTCAAAGGCTCTTCTTATCTCGCTAAAGGAACGAGCTATGCTCCTTGTTTGACTTCAGGAGCAACGGAATAAGGATTCTCTGTGAGTGGGGCATTTGCTTTGTCTTGCGTATTCCACTTCGCCGTGAATGTATGCAGATAATCGGAATTGTTTTCAAATGGGAAACGTTGTAAATTCTTTTAAAATTGTTGTTTTCCGAGCAAGGTTTGTGGGGAATTCATGCAACGGTAGATACCTGGATTTTGATATGAAGCATGTGGGAAATGAATTTGAAATGTGGAGCATTCTGTGTGGAGAAGAGGGACAGTTGTACCAGAACTAAAATGGCGCCCGACATGGAATCTGATTCGTACAGATATTAACACAGCGACTCCAAGTCGCTGTCCTCACGTGAAATAAACACCGCCCAGCGGGGCACATTAATGGACTTGTTGCCTGTCGACGGGGATACAGTTTCAATGAAATTTCAATCGATAAGCAGTGTCAGTCCTTTGCAATCGTAATTATGAGTTAATTGAATTATCCTCCTCCTCGGTGACATGTTATGGCCACTTGTTGTCATTGACACCTTTTCTTTTCCCTACATCACCAACAGATTACATGTCCATTCACACAGTGTCCCTCAGTTGAGCTTTGTTCGCTTCGAACCAAAGATGCCTTCGTGGAGCCGGGACTTCACAGAAACCATAATCGAATACAGCTTTTGCTACATGATGTTTTTCGGCCTGTCAACCCACAGCTACGATCGCCACGTACGTAAGCTTGTCCACTCACCGCGAGGATTTGTGTACTCCGCAACGCTGCACGTCGTGGAAGTAACGCTCTTTCCAGGTGCCTTCAAAATGGCTCTGGAGCTGCAAGTTGAAGCCTCCAGAAAAGTGTATTTCGTCAATAAACTCTTCTTCGGTGTGCTCGCAATGAACTTCTTTGCCATATTTGTAACCATTGGCAGGCAGTGGACCACACGAGCCAAGGCTCCTGAGCTGTGCAAGGAAATCCTAAAGATATGGCACAGGGACGTGGCACATCTGCCGTCGAATGCGAAAATTCAACGGGTCGCTGGGACGCTCTCGCTAGTCAAGGCGGGCTCCACAATCCTCATCATGGCCATCACACTCATTGCAAGTTTCTTCAGCGTGGACACATCTGTACTCTCGCTGGCGGTTTGTGTCTACGCCTTCATGCTCATCACAATTATCGTGGCAATCCAGTATTATTTCGCCGTCGGAATGATCTTCGGGGCGTATCTCTTCGAAATCCTCAACTGGAACATGGCGCTGATTGTGAAGGACATCAATAGCTTGAGAGGAACACACTCATTGCGAAGAGCTCGTCGGTTGGGGAGGAAACTCCTCACAATCGGGCAACTGCACAAACGGGTGCAGAAGTGGGTGGTCAGCTACAAGAATCTGTTTCAGGTCGAGTTGCTGCTCACTTTGACATCGTTCTTCATTTCCCAAGTGTGTACTTTGTTCCTCCTGGTGCGGAGAGAGTCGCCTCTATGGAAGGGATCCATCAACAGAACGCAGATCATATTGCTGCTCGGAGTCGGAAGTACTTTGCTCGTTACGTTTGACACCTTGCTGATATTCTACACTTGCGGCCGTGTCATAAGTTCCTGCAACGCGGCAGGGGAGATCTTAAAGGATCTACCCACCAAAGGATTCCCTAGCAAGCGACTGGAAAGGGCTGTAAGTGAAGTCAGTTTGGGATAAGGCTACAGTCCTGGTGTTTCTTTTTATAGATTGAAATGGTCTGCTTCGAGCTGCAGCGGGAGAAGATTCAACTGAGCATTTGCGGACTGGTCAATGTGGACGGGAACACTGGCTTCGCGATGACTGAGGCGGCCATGATGCACATAATTCTGCTTATCCAAATCGACCACGACTAGTGCTTCGTGAATAAATTGCTTACTTCCACAATGGTGTTCATTGATTTTGAGGTTGTTTGGAGGTCACATAGCTTGCGCTGATTTCCGAACATAGTACGATTTTTGATTCCACTTGTAAATATTAACCCTCAATCCGTGAACATTTAGATTACGTGGAACTGTGCTCTGGGCGCAGAGCTCCCTCAGTAGTCATTCGCTTTTGTCCCGAAAGGTTACAGTGACAAAAGTGGATAGCTACTAGGGGAGCTGTTGCGTCGAATGTTACTTGAGCCGGCGGTGAGAGTGTTTCGTTGGTTATCATCAGTGAGTTTTCTGGACAGGGAGGTCCATAAAATAGACTTAAGAAGTGAATACAAAAGAGGCACGTGGAGCTTTCTTTTCCTCGTTTTTGTGTAGTGTGACAGTTTGGTCTGGACCTAGGCCTGAACCAAAATGCTTCGCTAGAAAGCACGATCTCTCGCCAGCTGCCTTCTCTTGCACACTCCAAGTTGGTTGAGAAGAAGAAGTTATGGCAGAAGTTACGGAAGAAGTTATAGGCAGGCAACATAAAAAATTGAACGGAGTAACGGCAATTTACTATATTTCAACATCTGTGCAAATACGGGACATTACTAAAGTACGAGGAAACAAAGGCAGCTACGCAAAATAAGGCATACACAACGAAAATGAAGTAGGCGGTGAATAGGCAGCATTCATCATTATCATTCCTGTGAACCATAAGCACGATGTTGCAAAGCAGGCGACGACGACGGCTAGCGGACGAAAAGTAACGCAGCCAGGTGACGCTGAATACAAGTAGGCAAAGTCAGGAACAAGCAGACGGCAACGATCGACCAATGAGCTTAAGCTTCCGCACATATTTACATTTTTAATTTCCTTAGTTCAGTTTCACAGTCTTACTCGAAATATCATGAAGTGTTTGTGAAGGCAAAAAAGTTTCAAAATTAGAACATTTACTTTTTTCAAGATGAAGCGAATGAACAACAACACAGAAGGTCTACGAATCCCAGGCTCCGGGTTAGAGATGGTGAGGAAAGGCGAAGTTCCTGTATAAAGATCAAGTGATTGCGGACGCTAGAGAGCTTCGTCGTGACAACTGGAAGCAGCGTACCCAGGACCGTAAAGAATGGAAGACAGCTAAAGCTCAAGTTCAGATCCATCAGAAATAAGTAGATAAGGAGCCAACGATAATTTTTGTCTAAGAAAGTTTCTCAAAATTTGCCGTTCGGAGTCGGCAAAAAACTGTAGGCCCCTTCTTCTCCTGAGAGAACAATAGCGCGGACAACACGAGAAGTTGAAGAGCAAGTTAGGTCCTGATCCCCTTGTGAACTGTCGCGCCAGCAGTTATAATTATTATTATACATTAGAATCTTCTTCTTCTTCTTGTGGCGCTACAGTTATTATGGTTTTCGCCTACAATTAGGCAGTGTCTTCCGAGTATCAGGAGTCGCGACCACAGTGAGGGGGTGGCTCAGGTGGATGGAGATCGACCGTCGAATCAGCGGTTATGGGTTCAACGCCCCATATGGGTTTCGGGAAAGGACTTTTCTTTTTTTTTTTGTGAAATTGTGTCCCTTGGAACATATTTTAGTTGTGGGGCCAGATGGTTGGTTGAGTGACATGAAAACAGTAACTGCTTCTCACTGAGGCCAACGGGGAAAGCGAGTCTCGCCAGTACCCAGTCAGGGGTCTTTCTCTTGTCGACATAGGAAACAGAACAAAAGAAGATAAGCAGTAGGAGTGAGTGGTTGTAGAGAAGAGTAAATAAAAAAATAAGGAAGTGAAACAATAAGAAGTGAATATAGACATAAACATTAGTGTACATAGAGAGGAAGTGTTGTCCCTAAGCCCAAACCACCAACAGGTGAAGTGCCCTTAGTTTTGTTTAATTGTACGTACCCTTATGTACAACTCTTTTAACATGTTGATTCCGTGGATTGAGGTTTTTTTCTTCTTTGTTGGAGCGTATGTCCTTGAAGTTTCATTTGCGGTTAGTTGAACATTGAACCAAAAGGACAGAAGGGTACAGGTATTCAGATATAGTGTTAAGAACATCAAAATCCAATATCCGTGAACAAGGATTACAGCGTTTCCATAAGTGTCGTGTTGGACTTCGATTGCGTAATCGTGTTGTCGTGCTACAAATGGGGAGTAAATCAGGAGTCGGTTTACCATAGGGTAGGTTAACTGACATTTTTGAATTATGTAGAGTCTCTTAGATATAAGATTAGAATTAAGAGAATATTGTTAGATTAAGATAGTTGTTAAATTGAATTAAGTTAGCTAATATATGAAGTATTGTGAACGCGTATTGTATTCTTCGTCTGCTAAGGTCTCCGTGAACGGATCTAGTCGCGATTTTAAGTCCGGAAAACAGTAAGAAGGGAAGAGGGTAATCGCGTGGCGCCCAAAATTATCCCGTGACCTTTCTCCCAGCTGGTCGGAAAACCCACATCCTCTATTTCCCGTAGTTTCTTCATGAAAAAAAAGGTAACACAGTCCAGAGTAGACTTGGGCCTCAACCAACAAGCCTCTCCAGCCAGCACGATCTTTCGCCAGCTGCCTCCAGTTCTACACTCCAGGATCGAGCATGGACTCGATCCAGTGGAATTTCAAAGCACATGATCTTACACCACAACAGAAAAAAATGTAGAGTCCAAAGAGCGAAGGAATTGTTTCGCTTCAACGAAAGTGGTTAGTTGTGAAACTTTACTTTTTCCACCGAACAGGCGGCACTTGTTATCAAGTAAAATATCAACAAACAAAATGACTGAGTTAACTTGCGAATTGACTTTCTGTCACCACCAGAAAGCAGGAATAACCGATGGTGATGGGTTGGATCGCAAAACCGACGGTAGTCACTGTTTTTTTGGATCGTGGCGTCAAAATTAATGCGACCGTACACCGTAAAGTTGTCTTAGCGGCAGCCTTGTTGACTTCGGAAAAAAATACATACATCGGAGAACGTGGCCACTTCAACAAAACTCGACCCCATCTCACATGGCGCGCAACAGCCAAGATTGACTAAGAAACAGTGTTCCACTCTCATTACCTTTGACGCCTACAGTTTGAGAAGCTATTTCATAGACAGCGCAATAGTTCGAAAAAGGTGATGCCGTCAGAAATGTGAGGTGTTCAGTGCAGAAACCGAACTTGGGAACTTCCTGTCGCACTTTTCCCACTACTCCACGGCTGCTGCGAAGGCAACGGTTGGCACTACAAGATATCTAAATTGGAAGCACTTCCCCAGTTATTGACCAAAATGCTGCAGACGTACTTCTATGCACCGTGCGACGCTTTCTTCGGTCCCACAAAGAACATTTTTCGCTATAAAGGTTAACATACCAGCATGAGCGTCAAGATATAAATGTCTCGATAGGGAACATTTGTTGTGAACGAGCCCTTATTGTTTTTTGTTTGTTTGCTATGACATCTGTGAAAAATATTTAGTATACATCAAGTCATTGAACAGACAACATTTTCATTTGAAGAAAAGTGCTGCAGAGTTGCATCGAATGCTTGTGATCATGCTCTATCAGAAGCAACATTCAAAAGATGGTTTCAAGGGTGCAGAAATAATGATTTTGATGTGAGAAATGAAGAACGTGGAAGACCACCAAAAAAGTTCGATATTGGATGATGACACTCTGAGTCAAAAGAAAATCGCAGCAATGTTAAATGTTGAACAAAAACAATTTCTGACCGTTTAAAAGCTATGGGAAAGATCCAAGAGTGCGGAAAATGGGTGCCACATGAATTGAATGAAAGACGGATGGAAAACCGAAAAAACACTTGTGAAATTTTGCTTCAAAGACACTTAAGAAAATCGGTTTTGCATCGGATTATTACTGGCGATGAAAAATGGATTCATCTTAAGAATCCTAAACGGAAAAAATCATGTGTTAATCTGGGACAACCATCGACATCGACTGCAAAACCAGATCGATTCGGCAAGAAGACAATGCTGTGTGTTTGGTGGGACCAGAAAGGTGTGCTGTACCACGAGCTCCTGAAACCTGGTGAAACCGTTAATACTGAAAGCTACCGACAACAAATGATAAATTTGAACAATGCTTTGATCGAGAAACGACCAAAATGGGCCAGAAGACACGGCAAGATAATTTTGCTCCATGACAATGCACCTGCACACAAAGCAAAACCGGTTCAGGATACACTCAAAACACTTGGCTGGGAGCAGCTATCCCACCCGCCTTATTCACCAGACTTGGCTCCTTCCGACTACCATTTGTTTTCATCGATGGGACATGCATTGGCTGAGCAGCACTTTGATTTCTACGAGGAGGTCGAAAATTGGGTGTCTGATTGGTTTGCTTTAAAAGACGAACAATTTTATTGGCGTGGTATTCACAAATTGCCAGAAAGGGGGTCAAAATGTGTAGAAAACAATGGCCAATGCTTTGAATAAAATGTTTTTACTTTCCCATTAATAAGTAGTGTTTTATTTTTAAAAAAGAAATTGTTTGCTTTGGAACAATTAGAAGTTGGAACAAGAGTCACTCGACGTGTACAGAAGCAACTTTTGCTGGAATGTGAGCCCGGCGAAAAATTAATGAATTCGTCGCAAAATTGGTCAATTTGATCATGTTTGGTCGAAAGGCGTGACACCACAATGAAGGAGTAAAATCTCCGGAATGAATTTTCATGGTGCGCACCAGGAAAAGAAAGAGAGATTTCATCTTTCTCATCCTCTTTCAAAATAAGTTTATTCTGACAGCAAGATCTTTCCGAAAGAATAATTCAGTCAGGCCATTGGCTTTGTAAGAATCTTCAGAAATAATAATAGATAATAATAATTGTTGGCGCGACAGTCCACGAGGGGGCCAGAGCCTAGCTTCCTCATCAACTACTCGTGTTGTACGCGCTACTGTTCTCTCACGAGTAGAAGGGACCTATAGTTTTTTTTTCGATTCCGAACGGCAAAATTTGATAGCTTTCTTAGACAGCTATTACTCTTTGAGTGTTGTCAACAGAACGAAAGAGGTGGTGCCGTGAAAAATTCAAGGTGTTCAGCCGGGAATCGAACCTAGACCCTTCGCGGCGTGAGCGTCGCACTCTATCCATTACGCCACGGCGGCCACATCGTCAGAAATAACTACCGTTTACTACAACGTAATGCTCGTTGTAGAACAGATTCCGTTGGTCGCTATTCCTATCCAGAATAGACCGCAGTCAATTTCTCGAATCTGCATCTACTTCACCTCGTAAACATAATCCACTCGCGCCTATCTCTGGATAACAATCTTCACTTTAAAACGTCCCCAACTACTCACAATTTGTGGGGAAGTCTACGAACTTCTTCAACTTCATAGCCATTCCCAGATAAACGATATTCATTCGACACAACTATAGAGCGTGAATCTTATCTCTGATGGGCCACTTCGTCCTCGCTCCGCTTAAGCGATTCTCTTCAAACCCAAGGCAGCTCTGTTGCCCTGCTAACCGAATGAATTGCTCGCCTGTCAGTTACGCAAACGCTTCATACAGCTGTGGACGGGTTTCCCTTCCTCTCCGCCATACAGTTGCTTCTATTCATACAATTTCAGTGATAAGCGTAATTTGATAAAGTTGTCATAAAGAGATGGTTTCCATTGATACCAGTTGGTGGTGGCGGAAAGTACTTCTGTGACATCCTCCGCTCAAAGGACAGCGCAGTCAAATGAATTCTAGATGTCGTGGCGTTCTTTTCTTCTCCTCCTTGCCGCCGCTGACACACATATACCCGCCATCTCAGCGCCCACGTGCAGTTCTGAGGCTCTGTGTAAGTTTCCTTGGAAATTGCTTTTATGCCAACGGTATTCATTTCATGCACTTCCACGAAGGCAAACACAGCAACGTTTCGTTCGTATGCGTCCACGCCCCGTAGGCCTTGATGCGTTTCGTATTTCCGCGCTGCTCTTCGATGACAGGACATCGCCATATGTGTGCTGTGCTGGCTTGTATATCGGGCTTAATTAAAATTCGCCTTAATTCGGGGGTGACATGGAAAAGGCATAATTGTGGCCCTCCCCCGTCTGAAGGATAACATTTCATCAGAGCCTATTTCAATCCGCATCCTTGAGGCAAGCGGAACAGCAGGCCTACAAGCGTGGACGAATGGTAAGTGACAGTCGCTGCTGTGCAGAATGGAAATGTCAAAAATGCTTCAAAGGATGAATATGACTGGATTCTCAGTCAACCGGAAGGCTTATTATTCATTTCATTGCTAATTTATGCACGCGCGGAATGCGGGTAGGGCGGGCACGTTGACGTATTGTTTTGGTGACGACGATGAACACAGCATGGGGTGACAACACCCTTTATGCGGCGTGCATGCTGCGGCAGCGGTACGTGGCGAACTTCAGCATATGTGGGGGGATGTGGGTTGTGGAAGGGGCTGAAGAATGTCGAAAAGTTTTACGAACAAGATTTTGAGATGATTCGGGGATGGAGACTCCCTGCTTTTTTTTTGTTGTCTGCGCCCCAACGGCGGGACATAACTTTGAGGATGTTGCGGCAGTCATGCGCTTGATGTGTGGCGTCGTGACCTCTGAGGGGGAGTAACAGCCTTAAATTTGAAGAGGAAAGTTTCAACTCGCATAGGAAGAGGAAAATTAGGTTAACGACGATGTTGTTTGACGCGCTTTATCCGAGGAAATGTCATTGTGGTGGAGATTTCGCAAGAAAGGAGATAGAGTCTCCCGTGTCCTTGACCATGAAAGACCGATGTTGGAAGCCATTTTCAGACTTCCCTCGAAAATATAAATTTTCTCACTCCAGTAAGTGAGTGTCTCTTTAATTTATTCAAATCTCCCTACCCACGGTCGGGGGTGATCACCCCTCCGGCAGACAAACAAACAAACACGTCCGACGCATTTGTGCGTACTTAATCTCCACAATCGGACAACACAAAGGCGCACACATTGACACGCCGCCGACACAACGCAGCGCACGAACGCATTTGTTCGCCATTAGAGCGTGACTCCGATAAGAATGACTTATCACTCAACGGCCGGCCCGCTCCGAAGTTCCACACGAATGAATTGAAAATGTAACCAAGATAGGTCTAGACCGTCACCCCTCACCCAACCGGCTTCATGTCCATTCTCTATTTTGGATTTCCGCAATTTCGGCTCGGGGCGCAGTTGGCGTGTGTAGGTGGCGCCTTGTTGAACCAGTGTTCGCCGGAAATTGAGTCTAATCCGTCGTTCATCGTGGTGTTGCCGCACGGTCGATGCAGGTTCGGATTTCCAGCTATTTATTTCGCTCCTTCAACGAGCAGAAAATACCTGAATACACGATGACTCCACCGTCCGGGGGGAACTTCGGTGAGCCTCCTCGTGTTTCTCGCAGAGTTTCAGTCGAGCAGTCTGTGTTTTTGGCACTGCCCCGGTGGATGTGAACGTGGAAGGTACTTTTATGACTCGGCCATAAATCAAGTCGGCGCTCGAAAGTTCGTCCTGGCTTAGGGGAGGCAGCCAACAACCAACGGCGATGGTGTCTGCCGCGCTATCAAGCGCCTTCAACATAACTCACCCGACTGAGTCATGCATAGGAGTTGTTGGGACGGGCTTATCGCCTGGAATATGCACTCTCGCTGTCGACGTCGGCATCAGCACCGACAAAGGAGCTTGTGTTTGTCATGCCAACAGAGTTAATTAAAACGACGATGACAGATGCTGCTGTTCTGCTAAACAGATTCATCCCCTAGAGTGTCCATCTTCGGGACACGCCACACTGCAGTGCGCTGCCTATGTGAGCATTGACCTTGTGCGGTGTTGTCATTTAAGCCGATGCCCTGCTGTGTCCTGATGCGGTGCGGTCGACAGGGATCTCAGCAAATGGGCTTGGCTAATGAACCGGTGGTGGATGCCGGCCTGATTTGGTGGGCATTGTAATTAGACGGGCAATCGCGGCTAATGCCACACCCGGAGCGGTGAGTCTTTGGTTAAATAAATCTGCCAACCGGAGTGTGGGTTGGTGTGTGAAAACAGAATGGACACCACGACGATTTGATGTGGACACGGAAATTTGACGCCAATGAATTGCATTGCAGGGAGTCAATCAAATCCCCAATGGCAAGGGTTTCGTGTCGACAGGATACAGGTTGTGGCTTTGAATAGTTGACATGCATCCCATGGGACGACATGGAATGGGTGCAAGCTTACGTTGGATTCATTACAACATCATAAAAATGTGAACTTGAATTTTCGCGAGACGGAGAACACATTTAAGAATTCGAATGGACATTAGAAAAAGACACAAACTGCTGTCGTCGTTCTAGGATTTAGGTAGAGTGTGGAATTGTGAAAATGTATGTTTCCATTTTTCGCATTTTTCGCTTTTCGTGACTTCAGTTTTTTTTTTTTTTTTTAAGTTTTTTTTTTTTTTGGGCCACAGTGGCGTAGGCGTGGTCGCCCTGGCGTAGTGGGTAGAGTGCTACGCTCACGCGCCGAAGGGTCTAGGTTCGACTCCCAGCTCAACACCAATTTTTCGAATTTTTCACGGCACCACCTCTTTCGAGCTGCTGACAACACTCAAAGAGTAATAACTGTCTGAGTAAGCTTCTCAAATTTCGCCGTTCGGAGTCGGCGAAAAACTGTAGGTCCCTTCTACTCGTGAGAGAACAGTAACGCGCACAACACGAGTAGTTGATGAGAAAACTAGTCCCTGGACCAGAAACCAATAAGGAAGGAGATGGTCAACTGAACAGCTGATGAAACGGCTGATTTCCCCTTTGCACATCGACCGTTTGACTGTTATTTACGTGTTTTAGTAGACATAACCTCAAATTCTGAAAGTTATTTACGTATCATCGAACATTGTCTCACTTTACTCACACATGTTTACGTTTTGATATGTATGCACTCTCCCTCTAACGGTGTGAAGAATGAGGAGATCCACCGTATAGACAGTTCACACGTATTCTCATTTGAAAACAAACAAAATATTTTTTGTGCGTCAGCTGTTCAGGAGGGGAAATGTTATAAAAAACGCTGTCAAATTGAATTCAAGGGCGGGAGACGAGGGAGTTGACTGTCTCCCTATTGGTCTCTGCCCTGGACTGTCACACCAACAATTATTCACCCCTATCATTGAATCCGCCGGATCGACAGCGGCGGGAGAATGTCAAAATTTCCGCGATTTGCTATCATTGAAAACGCAAGTGAACAAAAGTCGGTAAAGAAGTGCAAAAACTAGCTATCATTGAATCCGTGGTCGATTCCCCGTCCATACATATGTGACATTTTTGATCCGCAACACATTTGATGCGTATCCACCGGCAAAATGATGAAAATTAAGACATAAGTAAAATAATCACAAATGTGCATATACTGAGTGATACTTAAATAAAATAGGCAAACAAATCGTCAGCAATTTTGAATGTTGGTCGACTTAATGAATGAAAATCCGTATATAGCAAAATATTTAACAAAGAAAGATCCAGGGGCCGTCCAAAAGTTCTGGCTAAGTCTGCAGGAAGAGCTAAATAGTTCGGGGCCCCCTACAAAAGAAATATCTGCGCGAAAAAAGGTTAATTTAAACAAGTAGATTCTGTTTTCTCATGGATGATCATTTTGGATCTTTTTTACTTTAGGTTTGGTCGGACAACAAGTCTGCCCTCCGAAAGAAACTGTGCCAAAACAAGAGAGAATTGAAGGCAACAGGTGGAGGAGAAAATGTGTGCCGTCAATGCGCATAACGACTCCCGGTGTTCTCGACTTTTCGTAAAAAACCTCTTAGCCTAACGCTTTTCTCCTTCGGACATCGCTAACGTAATCTGGGCACAGAGTTTCTTCCAGAATATTAAAGACATCCGAGAGGACTCCAGAAATAGTTGATTGAGCCATTCCAACATTGAAATCTTGTCCAGTGCCATTTTGGTATCCACCCTCTGCCAAAAATCTCAGGCATGCTCCTAATTTTAACTCTGAACTCAGTGATGATGATCTGACAATTGATGGTAATTTTGCCTTCAACACGTCCAAAATGTTTTGAAAACCAGCTTTATTCAGTCTGAACTGTTTGATAAACCTATAATTAAGAATATTGACTTGAAGTTGAGTAAGAAAATTGTTCTTAACTTACTGAGCATCGGGTAGCGAAAAGATATCACTTTCTATGCCCCTAATTTGTTGGCGGATATATCGACAATCACTTTGGTTCTCCTCCAAATCCAAAAAAAATGATATTGTGTCCATAACTTTTAATTTATTTTGCTTTCTTTTGAAATAAAAACAATTTTTCTTTCACAAAAATTCTATGCTGACAGAACACAGCTGATATTAGAAGAAGGTCGGGAACGAGGTTCAACCGACCGGTTATGTAGTTCATCCGGCGGATTCAGTGATAGGGTTTGGCTGCGGAAGTGAAGGGATGCGGATTGGCCGAACTCCCGCCGCGGCCGGTCCGGCGGATTCAGTGACAGGGTTTGGCTGCGGAAGTGATGGGATGCGGATTGGCCGAACTCCCGCCACAGTCGATCCGGCGGATTCAATGATAGGAGTGATTATTATTATTGTCTGAGAATACAGCGGATAAAGTAAGACCTTTCACGTCAGCGGTTTTTGGTAGCTTTTTTACCGCTACAGCCTCTTCGGACCAAGTGATATCCTCTTGCAAAATCGCCTCATTCTGCCTTTCGATTGTTTCTGGATGTTTTTCACGCAACGCAAAGCTCAAGCGCACAAATTGTAGTCGAAAACGTGTCCATCAAAGGTTTCACATTATCTAAGCAGCTCATAGTACACCACACCAATCTGGTCTGTGAATTTGGATCTGATCTTTGAACTGTGGATTTCTTTCATTGCCATCGATGTAAACAGGCTTGGCATAGTATTTTGTTTTTGCAGAAATCCCTTCCCTTGATGTCTTTCAAGAAGCGATTCCGAGGTGAACACTCGCCTTTCGACATCTCTCGATATCAACTCGGACGGCACCCATTTTCCTTACTTTTGAATGAATCCTAATTTCCTAAGTCGAAAGGAAATTGTCTGCGAGTTAACTTTGCGTATGCCTGGATCTTGATCTAGAGCACCCTTCAATTCAAACTTTTTGGACTGGCCAAGGAGCTGTTTATCTAAATTAATTTTGAAGCGTGGAAACCACTCACTTCAGGATTTACGAGGGGCGTTCAATATATTCTCGATATCGATATGGAGGGAAATGCGAATACAATTTAAATTGTTTATATTTTATATAATATAATCTCCCTTAAAATCACTGCATTTGTTACAACATGAGATAAGCTTTTTTTGAACCCTCAAACCATGAAATTTCCTCTTTCTCTGTAAACTACCCATTTATTGCCGACTTGAGTTCTTCATCATCCGCAAATTTTCTTCCACGAAGACTGTTTTTCAAATCCGGAAACAGAAAATAATCCCAAGGTGCAAGGTCTGGATTATAGGGTTGGTGTTGGATTTCTTCGAAACCACAATTTCTCGCAGCAGCCTTGGAAACTCGCGCCGTGTGCACAGGAGCGTTGCCATGAAGAAGCAACACACCCGCTGAGAGTTTTCCCCGTCTTTTCTTTTTAATTTCCTCCCACAACTTATGCCGCCGTGACGTAGTGAGTACAGTGCGACGCCCACACACCGAAGGGTCTAGGTTCGATTCCCGGCTAAACACCGCGATTTTTTCACGGCACCATCTCTTTCGAGCTGCTGACAACATTCAAAGAGTAATAACTGTCTGAGAAAGCTTCTTAAACTTCGCCGTTCGGAGTCGACAAAAAACTGTAGGTCCCAGGTATACCGGTATGAAGTGTCAATATACAAATGTCTCAATAGGGAACATTTGTTGTGAACGAGCCCTTAATTTTTTTTTGTTTGTTTGCTAGGACATCTGTGAAAAATATTTAGTATACATCAAGTCATTGAACAGACAACATCATATTTTTTGATCGTGTTAAAAATGTCGAATTTTGTAGCAGAATGTGATGATTTGCGGAAAGCATCAATTTTTTGTTTTTTTCGAATGCTTGTCCAGGCATATGGTGATCATGCTCTATCAGAAGCAACATGCAAAAGATGGTTTCAACGGTTTAAAAATAATGATTTTGATGTGAGAAATGAAGAACGTGGAAGACCACCAAAAAAGTTTGAAGACACCGATATGCAAACGATATTGGATGGAGATGACACTTTAAGTCAAAAGCAAATAGCAGCAATATTAAATGTTGCACAACAAACAATCTCTGACCGTTTAAAAGCTATGGGAAAGATCCAAGAGTGCGGAAAATGGGTGCCACATGAATTGAATGAAAGACAGATGGAAAATCGAAAAAACACTTGTGAAATTTTGCTTCAAAGACACGGAAGAAAATCGGGTTTGCATCGGATTGTTACTGGCGATGAAAAATGGATTTATTTTAAGAATCCTAAACGGAAAAAATCATGTGTTAATCTGGGACAACCATCAACATCGACTGCAAAACCAGATCGATTCGGCAAGAAGACAATGCTGTGTGTTTGGTGGGACCAGAAAGGTGTGCTGTACCACGAACTCCTAAAACCTGGTGAAACCGTTAATACTGATCGCTACCGACAACAAATGATAAATCTGAACAATGCTTTGATCGAGAAACGACCGGAATGTGCCAGAAGACACGGCAAGGTAATTTTGCTCCATGACAATGCACCTGCAAACAAAGCAAAACCGGTTCAGGATACACTCAAAACACTTGGCTGGGAGCAGCTGCCCCATCCGCCGTATTCACCAGAATTTGCTCCTTCCAACTACCATTTGTTTTCATCGATGGGACACGCAATGGCTGAGCAGCACTTTGATTCCTACGAGGAGGTCGAAAATTGGGTGTCTGATTGGTTTGCTTTAAAAGACGAACCATTTTATTGGCGTGATATTCCCAAATTGCCAGAGAGGTGGTCAAAATGTGTAGAAAACAATGGCCAATACTTTGAATAAAATGTTTTTACTTTCCCATTAATAATTAGTGTTTTATTTAAAACAAAAAAAAAAAACATTTTATACCGGTATACCTGGTACTCGTGAGAGAATAGTAGCGCTCACAATACGAGTAGTTGCTGAGCAAGCTAGACCCTGGTCCCCCTGTGGACTGTCACGCCAACAATTATTATTATAAATTATGTTGTGGAAGTGGAAGCGTAGGATGCGGCGTTGATGGTTTCACCTTTTTTTTGTACTCTATGAGCAAGATTCCCTTTGAGTCCCAAAAAACTGTGGCCATGAGCTTCCCGGCAGACGGAGTGACTTTGAACTTCTTCGGGGGGTCTGTTCCTTTTTGATGCCACTGCATGGACTCTTGTTTGCCTTCAGGGTCATAGTGGTGATCTCATATTTCGCCACCAGTAACAATTCGATCCATAACACCGTCCGCGTTCTCGCTACACATCTCCAAAAGCTCTCTACAGCATGCGATTCTCACTTTTTTCTGAGGCGCTCTGAGCATTCATGGCACCCACCTTGCACTGACCTTTGAAAGGTTAAGATGGTCATGAGGAATGGTGTGAATGATACCAGTTGAAGGCTTGGTAATCTCTGCCATCATTTTCACCTTTATTCGGGCATCTTCAAGAACAAGTTTTTCGACTTCTTTGATGCTTTCTCCCTTACAAGCAGTAGTCAGGGCGCCGGAGTGGGGGTCGTCTTCAATGCTCTCTCTACCTCTCTTGAACTCACTTGACCACTTTTGCGTAGTCGATAATCAAGGTGCGGAACCCTGGTTAACAGCCACCATCTCCTCATAAATAGTTTTTGACTATTTCCTTGCTTAGTGGGAAATTTAGTTACAGCGCGGTGCTCAATTTTCACCATCATCGTCTCAGTTGCCATTATGATTCTGTTTAACTAGAGATAAAACGCGAATTAATAATCACATTTATATGAAGTTGTACATGAATGCACTAAAATAATAGTATTACTTGATAAATAAGTCAATTTATGTAGGAAATTAAAAAGTCTTTACTGGTGACAGTATATAAATTTCCTTATTAATATTTCTTCGCTAATGTTTATTTAATGATATATCTTTGTTAATATGTATTTATTAATATTTCTTTGGGCTTGATGGCCACGACAAAGTGCTGCTCAACAGGAGATTGGTGAACGAATGAATGTGGTGTGCGGTTTTGCGTGTTCGTCTCGTCTGCTCTTTTCCGTTTCGTCCTGTGTGCATACCGTCCTCTGTGCATATCGTCCTCTGTGCATATCGTCCTCTGTGCATATCGTCCTCTGTGCATATCGTCCTCTGTGCATATCGTCCTCTGTGCATATCGTCCTCTGTGCATATCGTCCTCTGTGCATATCGTCCTCTGTGCATATCATACGTTGTGTGTGTGTTATCCTTTCGTCGCGTGATCTTTACATCGTTGGTGTGTGTGTAGTTCGTATGTACTTCTTTATTTGCATATTGTCTGTCCCGTCCGTTTGTCGAATGGCTGCCCTATTACTCCGTGGCATACATGATCGTCGTCAGCTTGTCGCCTGGTGGCTTGTTGGTCTAGGGTATTATGCTGATGTTCGGCTCCCAATCCCACATTTATATAAAGGGTGTCCCAACAAGAACGCAAGATTTAAATTTTAAATAGAACGCAGATTTTAAAAAAAAATCGTGAATTGTTTATTATATCGTAAAGTAGACAGGATGAGGTTATGTGTGGAATAACACATTGGCCAGATGGCTGCCGCGGCTTTGCTGGCACATACGCGATCTTTTAATGAAATTTTCAATGACCGTTTTGCATAAATGCTGCGGTATTTCATTAATGCAGCGTCCAATTTCCTCTTTTAAAGCTTGAGTCCTCCTCGGCTTATTCGCATGAGCCAACGATTTCAAAAAACCCCAAAGAAAAAGTCCAATGGTGTTAAATCGCACGATCTAGGCGATCGAAATGGGCCTCGTCACTAAGGATGATTTTATCGGCAAAATCAGCATTTTCATGTTGTCTTTCCAATAACCAATTAACGAACTACCTTCGCTGTGCATGATCAGCTGGCTTCAGTTCCTGAGTCAATTGAACTTCGTATGCATGAAGATGCAAATCTTTCGTCAAAATTCTCTGCATAGTGGATTTGGAAACACCAATCTGCTGAGCTCGTTGTCGAATTGAAGTGGATGGAGTTTGAGTGACATCATTACGTACTGCTGCGATATTTTCGGTCGATCGACCTGGTCGAAGGCGCGTTGTTGTGTTTACATCAGTCACAGACCCAGTTTCAGCAAATTTTTCCATTAATCGCTTTACAGTTGACTCATTTGGAACATTATTGTAACCCCAAATTGATCGCAATTTGCGAACTATACCCGCAAAACTTTCACCATTTTTGTAAAACTCACAATGAGAATACGTTGTTCATTCGTGTATCGCTCCATTTTTATTAACCTCAATCCTTCTACTAACAAACAATAATAATTGTTTAAATGTCAAAGAATGATAATTCGAATAGTGTCAAATTTAAATCTTGCGTTCTTGTTGGGACAGCCTTTATATAACATCTTCACCCCGATACCAAGAATATATTGAAAGCATCTCAAACTAACAGACTTTCGCAGCAAAAAATTGCAAACCCGAATTTGGGGTAATAAGCCATGCGCTTCACTACTTGGTGGTTCACACCCATGATTTTTGAGCAATATAGTCATTAGAAGGGAAATCGTAGGGAAATTTAAAAAAACCCAAAAATGTCCCAGATTGTTCCTCTTAAACCACTCGTTCTTCCAAAATGCAAAGAAGTGAGTTTTTGTTTTCAGACCATCGATAGAGAATATTTCGAGCTTTTAGAAGAATGTCACCTCCCGTTGGAAGCACTTTGAACATTTTTTGTTATGCTCCACCAATCACGGAAGTGCGTACCACAAAAGGTGGTCTTAACCAAAAGCCTGATCTAGAAAACTGGTGCTGAAAATTAAAAAACTGTTGATGCAGTTTAAAGGCTGTCCTTTCAAATATTTATAACACCATGTTCCAACGTGGCCTATTTTGAAAAATATGCAGCATCAAATTTTCTTGAAAAAAACATCAAATTTTCAAAATTTCAAAGTCCCAACTTTGAGCTAGTCGTACACCGAAACGGCTCATTGGAAGTGAACAACTCTTTGGCTTTCTAGGTTCTAAAATACGTAACAGAGCTCCAATGAGTCCCGCGACATCAAGGGGAGCCACTAACAAAAACTATCAATTAAATACTGTTTTTTTTTTTTTTGTTAGTGACGCCTCCTATCCCAGGACTTTTTAAGTAATAAATAATTGCTGGCGCGACAGTCCACAGGGAGACCAGGGCCTAGCTTGCTCATCAACTACTCGAGTTTTGCGCGCTATTGTTCTCTCACGAGTAGAAGGGACCTACAGTGTTTTCCCGACTCCGAACGGCGAAGTTTGAGAATTTTTCATAGACAGTTGTTACTCTTTGTGTCCGTCAGCAGCTCGAAAGAGGTGGTGCCGTAAAAAAATCGAGGTGTTGAGCCGGGAATCGAACCTAGACCCTTCGACATATACCTCCCACTCTACCCACTACGCCACGGTGGACGTTTTACGTGATGTGTTAAAATTGAAAAACAGTGCCACTTGTCCGAAAAAATTATCTTATTTTACGTTTTCTTTCCGCTCGGGTACCACAGTGCGACGCCACGAAACATCACAAGAGGAGACTATCCCAACAATGTTTTTGTGTTACAGTTTTATCATGATATTCCAATTCACTGTGGCTACCTGTCAACTGCATCAACAAATTCAACGAGATCATTGTAAAGCATTCCATAGCAACCTCAGTTGCTATCGGATTCTGTCGAAATGCCCATTTATTTGACGGCAAAGAGCCTCACAGTCTTTTGTCGAACAAAGGCCGGTTGCAAATGAGGCACAAAAAGCAATTTTGAAACAGAAATGGTGTGCTGGTGATAGGTTTCAGGAGTTCTGCTCAAAGCGAGCAGCAAGCGAAACCTTTGTGCGGCCACGGATTCCGAAACATCACATCGTTGGCCATCGTCGGGCGCCATTTTCAATTTGAAATTAATACGCCCGCCCTGAAGCGGACACTTGTTCAACTTTGCCATGTAGCCAAAGGAGATATTTTCCCGGTAGATGAGGTGTTGACGTAAAACCAGCTTCCATGGTAGCCGTCTGCAGCGCGCACGCATTTTTCACGACTGCCCCCGCGGTCATTTCAGCCAAATGGGAAATTCGTTTCATTTTATTTTGTTGACCGGTTTGATTGTCCGGGACGTATTTAAATGACTTTAATGGGTTCTCCTCCGCAGGGCGCCGCTGGTGGATCTATCCGTGTATGTGCGTGTCTGCGAAATTGAATTATGCGCTCAAGTGAGCGAGTGTGCGGGCTTTATCGCATCCTTGAGGGAAGGATGTCGGTTCGACTTCATCGCATCAACTTCTGCGGGAGATTGAAAATGTAATTAAGTGGAAATTTTGTGAAACAGTTGCTGGGGGCGATCGCAAATGAGGGAAGTTGCCAGGGACACTGAATGGATGTCATGTGTCGTGGGAGGACGCTTTTTTGAGGGCCAGCTGAAGGGAGCGTTTTCATGAAAACCAGCTGTGCACAATTTGATTTAATAAAGACGATTGCTTTGTTCTTGGATTTTCACTTTTTCTGTTCTCGGAGTAATGGACGAGTGATTTTAGAATGAAATTCTATTCTATATTGTGGTGAGAAAGGATTTGGGAAGTAAATGATTTCTGCAATAGCATTAAGAATCGAAAAGGAAAGAGAGGAGAAGACAACTCCACCGGAGGCTGCAGAAGTGGGTGCTCAGCTACAAGGCTCTGTTTCAGTTTGACTTCCTGCTGAACTTGACGGCTTTCTTCGTGTCGCAAGTGTGCATGCTGTTCCTCCTGCCGCAGAGAAGTTTTAAGGTACGAAAGGAAACCTTCACTGGGATGTCCTCCCAATTGTTGCTTGGACTTGGATTGACTTTGTTTTATACTTTTGATAATCTTGTAATCTTGTACACTTGCAGGCGTGTTGTGGATGCCTCCAGTGAGGCCGGACAGATTCTGAAAGAATTGCCTGACGGGAAGGTTCACAGCAAGAAACTGGAGAGAGGGGTAAGTTCACTAGGTTTGAATGGGAATTCAGTCATAGTTCTGAACTTTTGCAGATTGAAATGGTTTGCTTCGAGCTGCAGCGGGAGAGAATGCGACTGAGTATCTGCGGACTGGCCGACGTGGACGGAAACACTGGCTTCGCGATGACTGAGGCAGCCATGATGGACATAATACTCTTGATTCAGCTGGACTATTTCAAAATTTAAGTTTTCTAAATGGCTTCGGCCTTAAAATAGATAAATTCTAGGTTTTGAAAGAAGTGTTCAAACGAAATGGAACGTTTGCTTCAACTCTTCTCTGAATTTTTTACATTTTCACAGGGTCAGACGGTGGAGCCTGCCTCGCAAAGGGGTGGCCATTGTGAGGTTTGATTTTTAGTAGGATTGTTTTTACAGATTGAGGGTACTGTCATCAAACTGGTTTGTTGTTTCTGTTCGGTGTCATTTGGCAAGCGTCTTTTAGTAATTCAGCTGTCTTAAGAAATTCAACTTTTTGACACAATTCGACTCGGTGCGGTTCGAAGAACGTATGTTGCGAATGATCGGCCAAGTGAAACTGAGATTAGTGGATTACACGATCAATAAGACCTCAGCCAGCAGATAGTGAAGAGACTGTAGTTTCTGCAGCCAAGAATGTACGCAAAGATCGGGATTCGCTGTCGAAGTCACAGTGTGGCTTGACGAAAAGTGAGGACCAGAACCTTAAACTGTACAAAATACAGCTAGAGCTAGAAGACTTGATCTTGAATCATATTTTCAGTCAATGGCCTCAAGAAAAGCCAAGCCTTCAGTGTTGAAGGCCACCTCTAGCCTATTGGGCGCATATATAAATAAACAAATCTGCCGGTTTTCGGCTGATGGGCAACTCAAGCAGTACCAAGCAGTCACTAAATCCATTAAAAAACGTATAACATGGCTTATGTTCGCCACCGTGGCGTAGTAGGTAAGGTGCGCCGGTCACACACAGAAGGTCCAGGTTCGATTCCCGGCTGAACAGCTCGAATTTTTCACGACAACCCCTCCTTCGAGCTGCCGAAAAAACGCAAAGAGGAATACTGTCCAAGAAAAAGCTTCTCAAAGTTATCTATTCGTAGTCCGCAAAAAACTGTAGGTCCATACTATCCCTGAGAGACCAGTAGTGAGCACGGGTAAGCAAGCTACCCCGGTTCCCCCAATGGGATGTCGTGCCATACAATTAATTATTACGGCCTTTTTTTCGGCGTTAGTGAACTTCATGTTTACACGTTTATAACTGTTGAACGCAATATCCAAACTAATCATGCATACCGTCGTTTTATAGGTTATGTCAAGACCTTTCAGATGATGTATAGTACTGCCAGATACGAGCGCTTTGTACATAGCCGGTAAATTTAAAAGAACAAAGGCGGGAGGGAGATATTTGTTAACCTTATGTTATGGTCCTTGGTATGACGGATTGTTTGGTTTTTATTTCATCAAAAGTGAGGCAAGACAGAATTTTACTGTCAGTGGTCGTCATTTCCGCGGCGCTTTAGCGGGCTACGTGTTTCCAAACATGCAAGCAGCTGGTCTCTGTGAGCTCTGGTTTTTGGAAGACTACGCTACCAGCCATATAAGGTGTGAAAAAATTGACTTATCAAAAACCCTTTTAATGAGTCCTTAGGTTCATACTTTGCCGCGGTAAATGGGTTGCTTCAATCTAGTCAAAAAAATGTTCACTAGTGATACAAGCTTTTCAGGGAAGGTCGTTATGGTGTGAATGACGACGCTCGCTCCGGACGCTCCAGCACATCAACAACTGATGAAAATCACGAGAAAGTGAAGACAATTGTTGCAGAATCGTCGAATCACTATTGGAGAACTTTGAGAAGATGTCGGCAAATCGGTTGGCTAATGCCATGCAGTTTTTTTTAAAATTCTGGGCATAAAGCCTGTAGCAGGGAAGTTCATTCCAGTATTGCTGAATTTTGACCAAACAAATTTCGCTCAGGAATTGTTGAATGACGCCAATGGCGATCCAAATTTGCTTAAAAGGATCGCAACTGGCGACGAATCATGGTTAACCCCGATATCCAATCGTTCCAATGAAGGAACCCGGGAGAGCCAAGGCCGTTATTTACTTGCAAATCACGTCCAAATTTTCCCTTGGATTGAGTGGTGTCTGGGTTTGGACTATTTTCACTGGGGATCTCAGGTATTCAGTTGAATGCCGCTAATGTTGCATTTTCATTGTAAAATTGTTTTTCCAAAAGGGGGAAAGTTTTGCGGATAAAGTTCGCAAATTGCGACGAGTTCCATTTCCATCTTGATGGCTTCGTCAATAGGCAAAATTGTCGCATTTGGGGCGAGGAAAATCCTCGAGTGATTCACGAGAAGCAAATGCGATTCTGTCACCGACATTCGTACAGTGCAGACGTGTTGCAGTCTAAGAACAATAAAACCGTCAACTAAGTGAAGTATATTACCTAGAAATATCATTGAAACCAAGTGGGGCATTAGCCTAGTGGTAAGGGTTTCTGTTCGTGAATACGGCGTCCCGGGTTCGAATCCCGCGGCCGAAAGAAAAACAAAAAAAAAAAACAAATTTTTATTTTTTAAAAAGACACAAAGTGTGTGAACAGAATGAGTAGTGAAGAGCGACCCGCGCTCAACAAATCGGGTGACTTTAAGACACCGTTGCCATACAGATCTGCTGATCTTAGTGACGACAGCAGTGTACGGTCAGAGAGCCCAGGCGGACAACTCAACGATGCAAAGAAGAGGAGGATGAGGTTGCAGATGCAACCGACTCCGAACAAGCGCCGAACCACAACAACAACGGCATCATCTGAAGAGGAAGCAGCCAGAGGCAAGGCAACGCCCAACCGAGCAACACCCACTCGGAAAAACGCAAAAACAACGCCAACAACAGCATTAAAAAAGGACAACGACATTGAAACCCTCCAATACCAATCGGAGGGTAACGAAGGACGGTACATGGGGAGCAACAACTCCTTCCAGCTCCTCGCCTCCTCTGATAATGAGGACAGAGCGGAGGACATTAAGGAGCTGGTGGAAAGTACGAAGAGGCGTGATGAGCTCACCGCTCACATCGAATTCCTCAAATCAAAAATCGCGGCTGATGAGGATGCCGAAGTAAAAAGGCGTAAAAACCAAAAACTGCAGCAACAACAGCAGCAACAACAAAAACAGCAGCAACAACAAATGCAGAAGCAGCAGCAGGGCCAGTCCCAGGTGGAGCTGCCATCCACTTCTAAAGCAGCCCAAATGCTGCAGCAGCAACAACATCAACAGCTACAAAAGCAAAGGCAACAACCACAAAAGCAGCGGAGACAACAACAAGATCAGAGGCAGCAACATCAGCAGAGACAGCAGCAACACCCATCTCAACAGGCACAAAGGCAGCAGGCACAAAGGCAGAAATCTGTAGAGAAAAAAGAAAGGTGTCCGCCTATAAACATCTTTGGACTAGGGACGAAAGACATTGATAAAACGTGTAAGTTGGCCACAAAAAATTCATTTTTTCTTAAATATAAGGGTACAAATAGAATGTCGGTCCACTGTAGTTCAGTGGCCGACTTTAGAAAAGTAAAAGAGGCTTTAACGGCGGCAGGGGTACGTTTCTATACATACACCCCTGAAGGGGAAAAAGGGCGCACTGTACTCCTCAAAGGTGTTGATCCTTCAATTGACCCGAAGGAGATCTTCGAGGAACTACAATGCCATAATAGCGACGAGGTCCAATTCGTAGGAGTAAAGCCCTTCACCACTCCGGCTACGAGGAAGAATAAGGACGTTAAACTTCCGTTCTTTCTCGTCCAGCTCTCCCATGGCAGCAAAATTGAAAGCCTAAGGAAAATTCGATCCATAGGCTCTCTAGCTGTAAAATGGGAAATATTAAGAAAATCCGACCACGTACTTCAATGTGCGCAGTGTCGGATGTTGGGACACACGAGGGACAACTGCAATATGCAGTACAGATGCTCAAGGTGTACCGAATCCCACCAGAAGGGAAAATGTAGTTTAGGCTAGCAGGAAGTCGCAGACAGAGCCCTTCTCAGCTGTGCACTCTGCGGAGGAAAAGGACACCCCGCTACTTATCGGGGTTGTCCTCGCATCCGAGAGCTCTGGCAAAAAGTAAAGGCTGCAAGGAACGCAAAAACGGTAGAAGCCAGGCCACTGGCCCGTGCTGCAGCAACCGCTGTTACGCCGACTTTCTCCTACGCTCAAATTGCGTCAGGCAGAAAGCCGGTAGAACAGACAGTGCCAAGGGTTACTCCTGTCAAAGTGCCGAAACAGCCCACGGCAGATCCTACATTAAAGGATGTTTTGACCACCATCCAGTCAATGCAAGCGCAGATGATCGCCTTGCAGAAACAGATGGTAGATTTACAGACCAGTTTCCTACAGCAAACAGCCCGAGTAGATGTTATCTATTCGGTGCTGTTTAGCGAGCCAAATGCGCAGCAGATATAATGGGCACACGCGCAGCAGGACCCCTTAAGATCCTGGCAGTGAATGTTAATTCGCTGATAAGGATCGAACGACAAATACAACTTTTTCACTTCTTGCAAACCCATAATCCTGATGTGCTGATGGTTAGCGAAACTAAGCTTAACCAGACGCGCAATCTCAGGTACAAAAATTACCAAATAATAAGAAGAGACCGGCCCCAATCCACTCGAGGGGGTGGGGTCGCCCTCTTAATAAAAAAATAACATAAATCATAAGATCATATACAGCAATGCTGTGCGAAGGTTCAGTGTGCTAGAAGTTTGTATCGCGAGCATCCCTCTCCAAGGCGGAAAGCGGCTGTACGTGATAGCAGTTTACGCGGCAGATACTCGAAACTCAATTTTCGTATCTGAACTCGAGGCTCTTTTCACTAGCCTCCGCTTGAACTTGGAGGTAAACTTTTACGTCATTGCTGGTGATTTAAATGCAAAGCACGGCGAATGGGGTAACTGTATACCAAACGAGAGGGGAAACGCTCTCCTAGAGTGGATAGAGCAGAACGGTATCGAGTTCAGGCTAGATTTACTTGCAACTGATAGACCGTCTTTTCCTAGAAGCGGATCCTATCTGGATGTAATGCTTACAGACAGACGACTCACGATAGTGAACGTGGATCGACGCACAAGGAACTGTTTAACCGCGGTCGAGTACGACAGTGATCACCGTGGTCTCGCCGCGGTTATTCAGCTCCCGAATGAGCTGGAGGAACTGGAGGAATATGTCCAGACGTATCCTTATAACTACAATAGGGCACGTTGGCCACGTTTCTCTAAAGTCTTAACTAAAGAACTTCGTTCGAGTGCAATCTTTCCACCAACGAACAGAAACCTAACAAACGACGAGGTTGACAGGTACCTCATACAAATGGACGACACCATTAAACGAACTATGAAAAAGACTATTCCTATGATGACACCAAATAATGTTGGAGACATCTACCGGAACGCGGAGATAGACGCACTTCACGTGCAAAAAAGTAGACTACTGTCAAGACTAAAACTCTTGTACAGACGGTTTACAGACCCGCAAAATATTGAAATACGGTCGTTGAAGTCGCAGATCAAACTAGTTCAGCAATTACTTCGCCAACAATATAGACTAGCTGTAAACTTGTACTGGGACAATAAGATTCGGGCTGTAAGGTCCAACAACCCGAGCATGTTCCCACAAGTAAATAGAATCTTCCGGAGGAAAGGTTCAAACGACATCCAAACTGTCCGACTCAACAGAACGACAGACAACGCCAACTTACTAAGAACAGTAGATATCGATCCAGATGGGGCAGTACTTGACGACGACTTCTTTATAGTTGAAGATCCTCAGGAGAAGGTGAAAGTAATTGGAGCTATCTTTCAGGAAGTGTACACGGTCAACGAACCTCTTTGTCCAAATCACGACTTGGAAGACAGAGCCAAGCTTAACCACTTCCAACTAAGTTCTGAAATAAGTCAATGGCGATCCGAGAATCCTGGTTTCACCAGGTTCAGTGACGATCTTCTGGCAAATAATGCCGTCGCCGATGATGGAAACAATCCCATCCTTATTTCGAAAGATGAACTCCAGGGCATCTTTAATTCACTGAAGAAGAAGAAGTCAGTAGGAATAGATGGGATACCGAATATTGTTCTGCGCCATCTACCCTCTGAGGCAGTAGATGTATATACAACCCTGTTTAACAATGCGCTGAGTAACGCATATTACCCGGCGCATTGGAAAACAGCTGTGGTACAGCCCATTCCGAAAAGGGACAAAGATACTTCCATCCCGACAAATCTCCGGTCTATAAGTCTTCTTCCGTGCATAAGCAAGGTTTTTGAAAAGATTGTCATTAGAGCTCTAAAAGAATGGGTCGAGGAATGTCCAATTATACCGGACAACCAATTCGGCTTTAGGGCGGGGCATGATACCATACATGCCGCGTCCAAATTGGTATCCGACATTCAGTGGAACAAGAACAAGAACCAATGCACAGGTGCTTGCCTGATAGACATGGAAAAGGCGTTCGACACCGTTTGGTTAGAAGGCCTTTTCCTCAAGTTAGTCAGACTAGGCATAGATAAGACACTTCTGTATATGATCTATGATATGGTTACAGGTAGAAAGTTTGTTGTGAAAAATGGCAACGTTACATCCACCACAGTATTTCACATAAAAAATGGGTTGCAACAAGGGGCCGTTGGCTCACCGATCCTTTTCGCTATATTCACTAGCGATCTTATTGGTTCCATGCCGCACTTAATCGCGTACGCCGATGATCTGATAGCGTACAGATCAGACCCGAAAATTGAAGTCATAAATAACATGTTGCAGCATGACTTTGACAAAATTCAGCGATTTTGCGACGACTGGAAGTTGAAAATCAACTTCCGGAAGTGCGAAACTATTCTCTTTAGAACCACGCTAGCCAGGGCCTCAAGGGACACGAAGAAAAACTGGCGCAAGTTCGGCATATTTGACCCGCGGGGCCAGCCATTAGCTGTGCAAAATGTAGTTAGATATCTTGGCATTTGGCTAGACCAGTATTTGTACTGCGGCAAGCATGCAGATACAGCTCTGACAAAAGCTAAGAAAGCCTTTGCTGCGGCAAGTTGGTTGTTTTACAGCAGCCAACTTGACACCAGAGTAAAGGTTATCTGCTACATGGCCCTCATACGGCCAATCATGGTGTACGGTTGCCCAGTGTGGTTCAATCTGAGTCCTTCCCAAATGGAAAAGATGAGGGTGTTCGAGAGGCGGTGCCTACGGGCCTGCCTCCGGTTGTATCGAACACCTGAATCCGATTACAAGAAATTCTATCCCAACGAGGTCTTGTACAACGAGGCAACCCTAATCAGGATAGATAATTTTATTATTAAGCTGACTCGAAGGCATATTGCACGAGCGATGACTTCGACAAACAGTCTGATTTTTGGGGCTTACTACCCAAACCCTATGTACCACGAGAAGGTGCGGCAAAACGGCTTCATTCCGCCCGAAGCATTTCTCTATCTAGACTCTAAGGGGCTGATACAGAATACGGAAGGATGTCCTATCATCTTCCATGTCGTACGCAGAACAGTGGATAGGCGACTCCAATATGAAGCGGACGTCGCTTGTAGCCACGAGGAACTCCTTCGGTTCAGTAGGGCGATCTCCGCCAGAGACAGGTTACAGTCCGCCAAAGAACGTCACTTTTACTGGTGGCTTCACCAAAACCAACCCCTGCCGCAGTCGATAGTTAGCCCCGGAAGTTGACCTTGTGGCCAGCTTACATAGTTTTTAAATAAATAAAAAAAAAAAAAAAAATAAAAAAAAATAAAATAAAATAATAATAATTTTTATATATATATATACATATATATATATATACATATATATATACACATATATATATATATATATATATATATATATATATATATATATATATATATAAACTAAAAAAAAGGTGCACCATGGCATATTGAATATATATGTCACGCATATAAAGGTTATATACGCCATGATGCACATGTCTGCAATTAACGGGCATAGTTAAGTACTTCTTAGTAGTTTAAGTAGTTACGTAGTTGTAAGTACTTTCTTTTTTTTAGTTTTAGTTTTATCTGTATTGTTTAAGTTTTTTAGTTTAGTTTTATTTTAGGATAGCTTAAGTTTATTTATAAAAAAAAAAACCACTACCAAGTTTTTTGATTTTCAAATAGTTTTCTTGGAACAAATTAAAACATTTTTGTACAAATATAATTTCACGTTTATTATGTCTAAAGGCAATTTAAATTAGATAAGATATAGATTAACTTAGAGCACCTGTTTAGGGTCAGTAAGTTAGATGTTAGATGTTATGTTACCTAGTTTTAAGTATTTTCCTAGGAATTAACTATCAATTATATTCACTTTAATAAAAATGCAAAAAAAAAAAAAAAAAAAAAAAAAAAACGAGAAGCAAATGCATCCTCAACGTGTCACTGTGTGGTGTGGATTTTGGGCTGGAGGAATCATTTGACCTTTTTCTTATGAAAATGAATCAGGTCAAGCGCAAGCAGTCAAAGGTGTTCGATGTCGTGAAATGATAACCAATTTTTTCGTGCCTGGAATTAAAGAAATGAATGTGAAGGGGATGTGGTTTCAACAAGACGGCGCCACATCTCATACAGCCCGAGAAACAATTCAATTGCTGCATCAGTCATTTCCGGGTCGTGATATTTTGCGTTTTGGAGACCAGAATTGACCGCCTTAATCGTGAATTTCAACACCACTGGACTTTTGTCTTAGGGGCTTTCTGAAGTCGATGGCTTATGCGAATAAGTTGACGACGACTTAAGCCTTAAAAGAGGAAATTGGACGCTGCATTAATGAAATACCGCAGCGCTTATGCAAAACGGTCATTGCGAATTTCATTGAAAAGTCGTGTATGTCCAGCAAAGCCGCAGCGACCATCTGGCCGATTGTTCCACACATAACCCCATCCTGGCTACTGTACGATATAATAAAGAATTCACGATTTTTTTAAATGTCTGCGTTTTATTTAAAATTTAAATTTTGGGTTTTTGTTGGGACACCCTTTATGTAGGTGCAGTCAATGTCATTCTTTTTGAAAAGTAAATGACATTAATCTTTCTTTCAAACGATAACAAAGATTATAATTTCGGTGTACTTTTTATGCGTTTTATTTTACATTCTAAATGAAACCCTACGATAAATAATAATTTTATATTTCGGGATTGGACAACCCTAGTGTTGCAATCTGGCAGCTGCCAGCTCTATCGTGAAGTTTGACATTTTGAGGTTATATGTACTCAGAACGTTTTGACATACGAGAGGTATTCGAGTTGTTTACAGCAACTTAGAAGATTTATCTCGCCCAAAAAATGGAATAAAATTGTGAAAATTTTCGTGCGATTATTTTTTACAACTTTCGACGTGGATTAACTCAACAACAGTACATCGATGAACTTAATTCATTTTTTGGCGATGAAGCTTCACCAAGGACCAGTGTTTATCGATGGTATGGTGAATTCAACCGAGGTCGTAGGTCACTCCAAGACGAATTTCGTGAAGATTGTCCAAAACCAGTTGTTGTTCCGGAAACCACTGATGCTGTGCGCCAACTGATATTGCAAGATCGTCGTGTGACCTATCGTGAGATTGAGACACCTTTAGGCATTAGTGGGACCAGCATACATTCAATATTGCATGAACATTTGAATTTGTTCGCGTTGGATCCCACACAATTTGTCAATCGCTCAAAAAAACCCTCGTGTCGATTGGTCGAAAGCAATGCTCCGAAAATACGATCGCAGTGCATGTCTATGACATCGTGACAGGTGATGACTCGTGAGTTTACGCGTATGAGCCGAAAGTAAACAGCAGTCGACTGTGTGGGTGTTTCAAATTGAGCCAAATCCAACAACAGTTTCTCGCACACGAAGCACTTCCAAACAAATGGTCGCCTGTTTTTTTGGAAAAACTGGACATGTCGCAACCGTACCACTAGAACAACGCAGAACAGTCAATTGTGAGTGGTACACAACCAATTGATTGCCAGTTGTCGTTCAAGATATCAGGAAAACTAACTGCCGAAGACGTATCACTCTTCACCACGATAGTACGAGCTCTCACACATCGGCTCAAACAACTGCATTTTTGAGCACTCAAAACATCGTTATCCGCCGTATAGTCTTGATTTGGCACCGAATGACTTAATTTTATTCCCGTACGTTAAAAAATAAAATGAGAGGTCAACGTTTTTCGACACCTGAAGAAGCGGTTGATGCGTTCAGAATGCATGTTTTGGAGATACCTCAATCAGAGTGGCAAAAGTGCTTCGACAATTGGTTCAAACGCATGCAAAGGTGTATAGATCTTAATCGGGAATATTTTGAAAAACAATAAAGCTATTTTCGATGATTAATATTTGGTTTTGTTTTCTAATTCCCAAAATATAAAAGGCAACCCTCGTAATGGTCATTCCTTGGTGACAGTTTACACTTCGTTTTACTCTCACTTACAGCCGGACCTATTTCAACCGTTTTCCTTTCAATGACAGCAAACGCCTCATTGACAGTTCGCCGTGGTTACTGCACACGTGAATGTCGTCGGTATAAGCTAATATTTTAATGGATTTTTTGAAGATCGTGTCTCTGGTGTTGACTTGTAAGTTACGAATGTACTTCTCAAAAATGATGTATAAAGGTCACAAGACAGAGCATCGCCTTGTTCAAATTCTTTTGTGACACTTTAGGTTTCGATTAGTTCGTTAACGACCTTAACGGAGCAGCGACAGTTCTCCACCGTCATCCTTTACAATCTGACGAGTTTGGTAGGAATGCCAAAACTACATAAGGCACTGTCCCCTCGTCCCTATGCACACTGTCATATGTGCCTTAAAATCGACGAATAGGTGGTGACTGTCGATCTGTACTTTTTGAGTCTTTTCCAGGATCTGCTGTTAAGTGAAGATCTGGTCTATTTAGATTCCCTGACCTGAAACCACGCTGATAGAATCCTATCGGGTTGGCGGCAATCGGTATCAGGCACTCACACATTACGGCAGAGCCGATCGTATAAGCGATGTTGACGAGGCTGATCACTCGATTGTTGGCTTCGTTAAAGGCGTCTCCTTTGTTAAGGGCCTTGTTGGTAATACTAAGATGGAGGTTTCGAAAGAGATAATCTGAAATTGCAGCCTTTTCCGAATCTGTTGCACCATTTTCAGAAACGTGTGGAAATATGAGACTTAACCAAATAACAGTAGTCATAGGGTGTGCTCGTTTAGCACTAAATATCTCGCATTGCTTCAAGGCAGCAGCTATAAAACAACTTGGAGCCAAACTCAGTTAAATGCAAGCTAAGACATCTTCTAATCGAAATAGAAGTAGAAGAGAATAATAATTTGGCAGCACTCTTTGCGCCGTTTATCTGACATTTAAATATTGTAATGACCGATTCAACAACATTTTAAAAATGTTCTCAAAGTCTAGGATTGAAAAACAAAGACGGATCAAAAAGCCGGAGTCCTTGAATTCAACAATAGAACATGATTTGCTATGAAGCCGAGGCTGAAACCAAAACAATTCAAACATTCTCTAGAAACGGTAAACCAGTGGCAAAAAGACATTATTTGAAGGACGTCCAAAATCAAATCGAAATACACAGTTTTTGACTAAACGCAAACCAATGCGTGAACCAGAGCCAAAACTACGTCTTTTCCCAGGAAAGGTTAATGCACCAATATTTCTTTTGCTTTTCTCAAAGTTTTAACAAATTTCAAAATTGTGGCAAAATTGACCTCAGTCACCTCCTTGATTCACCAGCACTTTGGAACGATTCCCATCAGCGCCAAGTGCCGTGCGCTGCCAATTAATCCTTATCTTGCTGATTACTTTCCACAGGAGTGTTACACAAATTAAAAACCGCAGTCAGTCCAAAGGTCTACAGTCAATTTGTCACCGCATCATGATATAATCAGAGAACCGTATCACGAAGGTGCTGTGTCCTCAGTTTCAAATCGACCGCCCCCGACTGTAGATGGCGCCCAACGAAAAGGACATTATTGAGAACATTTTAGTTTTTATATTTCGTTTCTTGGTAGCCTTTGGCCTATCCACTCACGTCTACGATCGGGATGTGGGTAAACTTGTGCTCTCACGTCGAGCGTTTCAGTTCTCCATCGTACTGCATATCTCGCAAGTGCTTCTGTTTCCCACGTTGTGCCTACATGCCCACAAAAACGGATACACGGACAGAACAGAAATTGATTTTCTTAATCGGTTAATTATGCTTATAATTGCCACAGTTTACCCGGCGGCCTTCGTGTGCATCGCTTGCCAGTGGACAAATCGAGCTACGGCACCGGATCTCTTCAACGAACTCATTCGAGTGTGGCAAAAGGACATGTCCCACCTTCCCGCAAGTGTAGCGGCCAAACGAGCAGCCATTTTAATGGTAGTTTCCAAAACTGCTGCCTCACTCGCACATATGGCCTGCGTGATAGTGGCAACGAAGGCCAGCGTGGACATGTCTTTGGCAGCAATAGTCTGTGGCGTATGTGGGTTTCTTCTCATGTCGATCGACATTGCAGTGGAGTACCAGTTTTGTCAGGGCATTACCTTTGCTGGGTATCTCTTTCGGACTCTAAACTACAATCTGCTGCGGATTGTGCAAGATATCAACGGGATTCGTTCAAAAGGATATAGTCGCAGGCTGAGGAAGGAACTGCTGGAAATCGAAAAACTCCACAGGAGGTTGCGACAGTGGGTGGTGCGCTTCAAGGACCTGTACCAGTTGGAATTGTTGCTCATTCTTGGCTCATACTTTGTGTCACAAGTCTGCGTGTTTTTTATGTTGACTCTGATATCTAGGAAGGAAAGCGTTGTCTACAAAAGCTCTGAGTTTCTGCCCGTCATGGCTAACACATTTATGTGCACGATCGAAATGTGGTTAATGTTTTACAATTGCAACGTTGTCATTGAGTCATGCAACGACATGAGGAACATCTTAAAGGACTTGACAGCAGTAAGAATCTGCAGCAGGAAGTTGGAACAGACGGTGAGTTATCATGGATTTCGAAGTGGAATGAATGTTTGTTTTCTTTGTAGATTGAGGAGATTTGCCTCCAGCTGAAGAGGGAGCAGCTGCGGCTCAGAATTTGCGGAATGATCGACTTGGATTGGAGAACTGGATTCAACGTGACTGAGAACGCCTTGGCTTACATTATTGTTTTAGTTCAAATAGGTTATGCGATTTAATTAACTACTTGTACATGTGTAACGCCATGACGAATACACTTCTGGCACAGTTAATCTTTGCGCAAATCACTCTTAATATGTCCAAAATCACGATCGACCCGAAATTCTAAAAGAAAAAATTTTTGGAAATTCAGCCCTTTGAAAAGAGCACAGTACAAGAAGAGGCAAGGACTAAAATTTCCTGAAACTCAGATTCGACAATATCGAATAGCCCAAAATGTTGGTCAGATCAAAAACACAAACTTTCAAAAATCCCCAAAACCCAAAATCCCAGAAGGAAAATATAAAAAACGAAAATCTCGTTAATCGTATATGTGAACATAACAAACAGAATTTTGAAAACTCAATTTCTCAAAAGGATCGGTTCTTAGAATACCAAAAGTTCCAAAATTCGGAAAAAATACAATGCGGTACACTGTACCGGTGGAAAAATGTTTCAACTCTCAAAAGCTCAAAAATTTAAAAGGACAATATTCCAAGGTGTACAGAAGCTAAAAGTTTCACCTCTTCGTTGCAAAATATGATCTGGCCAAGATATTAAGATGCCCAAAATTAAGGTTCCAAACTTTAGATAAATTAGAAATTTAGATTAGTATAACATATTACAATACCGGTATAAAGTGAGCGTCAAGATACAAATGTCTCGATAGAGAACATTTGTTGTGAACGAGCCCTTATTTTTATCTTTTTTTTTTTGTTTGCTATGACATCTGTGAAAAATATTTAAAATACATCAAGTCATTGAACAGACAACATCATATTTTTTCATCGTGTTAAAAATGTCGAATTTTGTACCAGAAAGTGATGATTTGCGGAAAGCATTAATTTTGTGTTTTCATTTGAAGAAAAGTGCTGCAGAGTCGCATCGAATGCTTGTCGAGGCATATGGTGATCATGCTCTATCAGAAGCAAAAGATCGTTTCAACGGTTCAGAAATAATGATTTTGATGTGAGAAATGAAGAACGTGGAAGACCACCAAAAAAGTTTGAAGACGCCGAATTGCAAACGATATTAGATGGAGATGACACTTTGAGTCAAAAGCAAATGGCAGCAATGTTAAATGTTGCACAACAAACAATTTCTGACCGTTTCAAAGCTATGGGAAAGATCCAAGAGTGTGGAAAATGGGTGCCATATGAATAGAATGAAAGACAGATGGAAAACCTAAAAAACACGTGTGAAATTTTGCTCCAAAGACACGAAAGAAAATCGGTTTTGCACCGGATTGTTACTGGCGATGAAAAATTGATTTATTTTAAGAATCCTAAATGGAAAAAATCATGTGTTAATCTGGGACAACCATCGACATCGACTGGAAAACCAGATCGATTCGGCAAGAAGACAATGCTGTGTGTTTGGTGGGACCAGAAAGGTGTGCTGTACCACGAGCTCCTGAAACCTGGTGAAACCGTTAATACTGAACGCTACCGACAACAAATGATAAATTTGAACAATGCTTTGATCGAGAAACGACCAGAATGGGCCAGAAGACACGGCAAGATAATTTTGCTCCATGACAATGCACCTGCACACAAAACAAAACCGATTCAGGATACACTCAAAACACTTGGCTGGGAGCAGCTATCCAACCCGCCTTATTCACCAGACTTGGCTCCTTCCGACTACCATTTGTTTTCATCGATGGGACACGCATTGGCTGAGCAGCACTTTGATTTCTACGAGGAGGTCGAGAATTGGGCGTCTGATTGGTTTGCTTTTAAAGACGAACAATTTTATGGGCGTAGTATTCACAAATCGCCAGAAAGGTGGTCAAAATGTGTAGAAAACAATGACCAATACTTTAAATAAAATGGCTTTACTTTATCATTAATAATTAGTGTTTTGTTTTCAAAAAAAGCGCTCATTTCATACGTTTGGTATAGTATCACGCATTTTACAGAGATTTGATAAATTATATCTTTCTTCTGAAACATTATTTAGTTTGATGATGAGGTGATGAGTATGAAGAAAATGGACAAAAATTTAGAAGAAAAATACGAAAAAACAAAAACCTTCTACATGAACAAAACAAAAAAAAAAGAAAAATAAATAAATAAAAATAATAATAATAATAAATAAATAAGTAGCAAATAAATAAAATAAGTTACTATGTAGTAGAGTTATTCATTTTATGCCCAACTAAAATTTAAATTGTTGACGAGGGGGTTTTGAGCTAGATCACAGTTTTCTAAAAAGTGTTGTGTAATTTTTTGTATTGTTTCAGGGATCAATTCGAATATCTTATGTCGAGTGGTGCCCTGGTAAATTTAACATAATTTTTAAGAGTTTTTTTTTTGAGCTATTTGTAATTGCTTAACATGACAAATTGCACAACTTCACCATACTTGGCATCCGTATAGCAGTATAGCCTGGAAGATTACGTTATGTAAAATAAGTTCATTTCCAGTTGATAGTTGGGATTTCCGGTTAATAAACGGATATAACATATTGGTTGTAACTGATACCTTTTTAAAGGTTTCTGCTATTTGAGCGCTGAAAGTTAATTTGGAGTCCAGACGCATTCCTCAATACTTTATTGAGGATGACCAATTAATGTATTTTCCAATTATTTGCAGTTGTCCACTAGGAAAAAAGCAAGCTTTTCCTTTTCCAAGCTCTTTTCCTAGTAAAGAAGATGGCTTGAATTTTGTCTTGGTTGAATTTTATCTTCAATTTGTTGCAGTAGTTAATGAATATTCTCATTGCATTGTTTAAATTCCTCTCCATGTCAAGAGGGAATTCATTAAATGAGTATATAGCCGTATCGTCGGCGAACATAGGAACTTCAAAATTAGGCAAGGACGGGAAATCAGAAGTATATAAATTATATAATACAGGCCCAAGAACGGATCCTTGAGGAACACCCATATCAAAATGAATAACATTTGAGACACTACTATTTACTTGCATCTTAAAAGAACGAGTTGATAAAAAGCTATGAATAATTCTACGTAATTTGAACGGAAAGTTGAAGAACATTTTATATGTTAGACCATCGTGCTAAACAGGGTCAAAGACTTTCTCACTATCAGGCAAAATCATTCCCGTTAACTTACCAACTGAAGGACATCTAATATGATTACATATTCCTAGTACTTGATTTGAAGTACTATGCGATTCTCTAAAACCAAATTGTTCGTTTGGGTAAAGATTTTGCTGTGCGATATACTTTGTTACGTGTTCTTTTATTGCCTTTTCATATATTTTGCTTATTGTAAGCAATTTTTGTAATTTTTCATATATTTGTAAGCTTATCACAACTTTCTACTTTTACAGGTGGTTTACCTGCATTTGGAATAGCTAAACCTTCGCAGTTTTCCATGCATCAGGGTAGTATTCTAACTTAAGACGGGCATTGATTATAAATTATTAATGGGAATGTAAAAAAATTTTATTCAAAGTATTGGCCATTGTTTTCTACACATTTTGACCACCTCTCTGGCAATTTGTGAATACCACGCCGATAAAATTGTTCGTCTTTTAAAGCAAACCAATCAGACATGCAATTTTCGACCTCATCGTAGGAATCAAAGTGCTGCTCAGCCAATGCGTGTCCCATCGATGAAAACAAATGGTAATCGGAAGGAGAAGAATCTGGTGAATACAGCGGGTGGGGTAGCTGCTCCCAGCCAAGTGATTGTATTCTGAACCGGTTTTGCTTTGTGTGCAGGTGCATTGTCATGGAGCAAAATTACCTTGCCGTGTCTTCTGGCCCATTCTGGTCATTTCTCGATAAATGCATGGTTCAAATTGATCATTTGTTGTCGGTAGCGATCAGTATTAACGGTTTCACCAGGTTTTACGAGTTCGTGGTACAGCACACCTTTCTGGTCCCACCAAACACACAGCATTGTCTTCTTGCCGAATCGATCTGGTTTTGCAGTCGATGTTGATGGTTGTCCCAGATTAACACATGATTTTTTCCGTTTAGGGTTCTTAGAATAAATCCAATAACAATTCAATGCAAAACCGATTTTCTTTCGTGTCTTTGAAGCAAAATTTCACAAGTGTTTTTTCGGTTTTCCATCTGTCTTTCATTTATTTCATGTGGCACCCATTTTCCAGACTTTTGGATCTTTCTCATAGCTCTTAAATGGTCAGAAATTGTTTGTTGTGCAACATTTAACATTGCTGCCATTTGCTTTTGACTCAAAGTGTCATCTCCATCCAATATCGATTGCATTTCGGCGTCTTCAAACTTTTTTGGTGGTCTTCCACGTTCTTCATTTCTCACTTCAAAATCATTATTTCTGAATCGTTGAAACCATCTTTTGCATGTTGCTTCTGATAGAGCATGATCACCATATGCCTGGACAAGCATTCGATGCGACTCTGCAGCTCTTTTCTTCAAATGAACACAAAAAATTAATGCTTTCCGCAAATCATCACTTTCTGGTACAAAATTCGACATTTTTAACGCGATGAAAAAATATGATGTTGTCTGTTCAATGACTTGATGTATACTAAATATTTTTCACAGATGTCATAGCAAACAAAAAAAAGATAAAAATAAGGGCTCGTTCACAACAAATTTGCCTATCGAGACATTTGTACCTTGGCGCTCACTTCATGGTGGTATACGTGGTATATACTTTATAGCAGCATAAGGCAACAATTTCAGGTAAATGGTGTTAATTAAGTCTGTGTTATATGACTTTTTCGGTTTTAGATCTTTTATGGAGAATGCAATGTTTTCATCAGTTGCATACAACATGTAGCTCTTTGAACATGGTTGATTGGAATTATTGTTTAATTAGTTCTGGATGGCATGATTGACTGGTGCTTTTGTATGGGGATCGCCTAGGTTAGTAGAAATATTGTGATTTTTTTTCGATAAAGCATTAGCTTTATCAATATCAGTGCAATGGGTACTACTAGTATGAATAAGAAAAGGTAGATTTTTGTTTTTCCTTCGTATTACTTTTATGATATTCCAGAAAGGTTTGGAATTATTTTCAAGAGAGCTGAGTTTTTCATTCCACTTAACATTTCTATTCTCGTTTATTTTTTGCCATATCAAATTATTTAAATAAGAAACAAATTTCAAACTTTAAGACTTTCGAAAAGTCAAAATTTCGACAAAAGTGCTAATTTTGGAAAAAATTAAAGTTGCCCAGGAACTCATTCTCGAAAATTATCAAAAAGTCAAAAAATCGACAAAAATTCCAGAAATGATCCAAATTGCGAAGGGACTTATTCCCGAATATGATAATATCACAAAGACTGCGGTATCCTTTTTGATATTATCCTACATGCCAGTTTGAAACCACCTACCAAACACACCAACTGTGTCTCCCAAATTTGCACCATTTTCGTAACCCCTTCGCATCTCAGGGCCTCCCCATATGACAGCTGCTTTTCTGACAAAACGCGTCTGTAGCCACCATCGTGTGCATCATTTATCGCTCCTGCTCCTCAACCGCTCCACAAACTGAGTTCATAAAGGAAACTTAATTGTCAAAGCCACACTCTATCTCTCAAACGACGAAAAAGGAAACCCATCAGGGATTGTCCTTTTATAAACGGCGCACCGCATGAGCTCGTCTAACCAAACACACATGCCGATGCCGGCTGGGAACACGGTGACTCTCAGAGTCGGCTTTCGGCACTCGTCTCCCGCACAAAGAACAAACGGCACGCAGCACACAAAGCTTGCGACGTGGGGCCGTCCAAAGCAAAGCAGCCCGGATAGCATCACTTATCACTGCCACCCCTCGACTCTGACTTTCCACAAGTCAACCGGCAAACCGCACCGCTGGCTTTTATGATGACTTTGATAAAGGATTCAACAAGGCGACAGGCGCACAGAGATTTTGTTGGCTCAAAGCAGGAGGAGCCAGCCGGAGAATCATGTCATTACCATCGCCATCATAAGCAGGTTGCATGTCTAACCCGCCTAACTCCTCAGCAGCAATTAAAACTTCGATGTACGATGTTGGCACAGAAGACGACTGCGACGAGATGCATTTTAGTTTCCATTTCACTTAACGTCGCTGATGGCGTCTGCTCCTTGGCGTGACCCCATTCAGTGGACAATCGCATGGAGACGCCCGTCCTGTCGTCTAAGGATAACGATTCATTTGCATATTCCGCCATCACCGCCTGGGCACTGAGAAGGCTTTCTCTGCTGGAGTGGATAGTTGCAAAGAAAAAACAGCGTCGCTGTCGTCGTCGCTGGCTAAGTGGTTAGACACGTCGCCTGCATTTGAAAATAGTTCTGCGTGGGGAGCGGCTGTCCTTTGGGGTGATTTGTAGATTGCAAGCGAACGTGACGTACGTTCCAATGAATTGGCACATCCAGCTGTGGAGCATTTCACGGAGGCACCGAGTCCAGGGACCCGTTATTTTCGATTTCCCCAACGACTGCGGACGATAAACGTTCCGGATGATACCTACGCCCAAGGAACGAGCGCCAGTGCGCTGGTTGATTGAATGCGAGACTGTTGAGTGACAATTTACTAGGCGGACAGTTTGCTTAAAGGGATTGCACTTGAAGGAAGTTATTTCCCATGGGAAGTGCAGTTTTCTTCAGTAACTCACAAGTTTCAATAAAATGTGATTTGTTGGAATGCGTTTTGGCTGTCTCCAACGAACGTGAAATTTCTAAAGGGTTACCAAATATTTCCCTTCCGCTTTTTGATAATTTTTGCTTTTTGAGGAGTGTTACAGTGATCGGATTTAGCTCAAATATGGGCCATTATGTTCGATAATCTGTTTCCATTTAAGCGGTAACTTCATAATAACCCCCTCGTAGAAGCCCCCCCTCCTTGTATGCGAAGAACTTAGACATCCACTTTTCACAAGTCTCTTTTGAGTTCAACTTCACACCACCAGGGGCGTTCGCCATGGACAGGAACAGGTGGTAATCACTTGGCACTATGTCCGCTATGGCTATATGTTGGATGCGATAAAACCTCCTATCCGAGCTCCAGTAGCTTCTGACGAGTCATCAACGAAGTGTGTGGTCTGGGGTTGTCCTGGTGGAACACTACACCCTTCCTGTTGGCCAATTCTGGACGCTTCTGGTCGATCGCCTGCTTCAAGCGGTCCAGCTGTTCGCAGCAGATGGTAGAATTAGGCGTCTGACCATATGGGAGCAGCTCATAGTGGATGATTCCCTTCTAATTCCACCAAACAGACAGCAAAACCTTCCTGGCCGTTAATTGGCCACTGTTTGGGACGATTCACCGGCCTTCAACCACGACCGTTTTTGCTTGATATTGTCGTATGTGATCCATTTTTCGTTGCTAGTCACCATCCGCTTAAAAAATAGGTCAAGTTCGATCCATTTCAGCAGCATATCGCAGGCGTTGATTCGGTCCAGAAGGTTTTTTTACGTCAAATCATGCGACACCCAAACATCAGCCTTCTGCAGAATAGTTTAAAATGTTTTGGTAACTAACTCCCATCTCCTGGTCGATATCATGAGATGTCACATGCCGGTTTTACTCGATGATTTCCATGATTCGATCGATATTCGTCGTCACAGGTCCTCCGCCGGCTAGCTTATCCATGGTGTCGTTTTCCCCGGCTCTGAATCGTCGAAACCATACCTCGACGGCTCGAAGTGATAGAGTACCATCCCCCAAAATACCATTAATCTCAAGGAACATTTCTCTAGCGGATTTGCCTTTAACGAAGAAAAACCTTAAAATAGCGCGTATTTCGGCGTTAGTGAACTCCATGTGTACACGTCTATAACTGTTGAATAATATCCAAACTAACTACTAATTAGTTTAGGTTATGGCAAGACCTTTCAAATGATATATAGCATTGCTAGATACGAGTTCTGTACCGCTTTGTACATAGCCGTAAAAATCAAAAGACAAAAAGGCGGAAGGGAGATATTTGGCACCCTTATATGATAGTAGAGGAAATATATATACAATAATAAATATATATAATAAAGGGCCTAGCTTGCTCATCAACTTCTCGTGTTGTGCGCGCTACTGTTCTCTCACGAGTAGAAGGGACCTGCTGTTTTTGCCGACTGTGAACGGAGAAGTTTGAGAAGTTTTCTTAGACAGTTATTACTCTTTGAGTGTTGTCACCAGCTCGATAGACGTGGTGCCGTGAAAAATTCGAGATGTTCAGCCGGGAATCGAACCTGCACCTTCGACGTGTAAGTGTCGCACTTTACCCACTACGCCACGGCGGCCACAGAGGAAATATATACAAGAAATAATAAGTAACAACTCAATTATTTTTTTTTTTTAGTGGCGCACCCTTTATGTCCCGGGACATACAGGGTGCGCCACTTCCGGGTCAGGAAGATTGAAGTGTTCTAAATGAAAAAGGATACGACGATCGACCTTTTTATTTAAGATCTCGCTTATGCGAAAATCAGGCAAAACGTTGGACTCTGAAATCTTTAAAAAATCCCTTAAGCATGAATAGTGGAACTCTTTGTTATTCATAGCCACTCAATGCGATTCTGGAGCCTCAAACCGCGTACCTACTGTTTCCAAGCCATTTTTCGGTATTTCAATGTTAAGATTTTGGTATTGGGCATTTTGGAACTTTGTTCAGCTTGCAATTTTTGAATTTTGAGTCGACTTCGATGTAATTAGAAATAATGAAGAATGCAGATCTGGACGAAATTTTGCATGAAATCGATAAACAACTATTTAGGCTTTGGAAAAAACCGCAGTTACCTTGTAATTTTGAGTGTAATTTGAACGAAAACAAGTGACCAAAATCTCAGCATACAGTTTGGTATATTTTCAAGAGCCAAAGTTGCACAAAAACTCAAAATCAAGCCCCCTTAAATTCAAAACTTAAAATTTTGGGAAAGATTCAAATTTCTATTTTGCACAGCCACACATTCTCATTTTGTGTAGGTCATTTGTAAGTGACATGAGGTTTTGTTACTCGATTGAACGTTGTTAAGAGAAACGAAGCCATTTAAGCGTAAATTGGAGATTCTTTCGTCAGAAAATCTCAACCGACTTTTGTTATTCAAAAACCAGAAAAGTTGTCTGTAACTGTGTTGAGTAGGTTAATGAAATAACTGCCCCATGTGTTAAAGCAGGCCCAAGCGACGAACGTGTTCGCCGTATTTTCGTCATGTATGGGTTGGCCCGCGAGCTCATCGCTATTGGATTTTCGATTTTATCGTATTCATTGACATTAATGTTCGATGAGTAAGGCCATGTTTGAAAGCAAACAAATTTTCACTGGGAACGTCGCCGAGAGCATATCGGGGGTGAAGCACAAGGTGAACTTTGAAGAACTATCTCTTGCAAAACGATATGAAATCCCAAGGACTCAAAATTGGAAGAAATAAATCATGGATTTTTTTTTTCAAATAAAAGTGAAGCTATAAGCACAACCACTCGGGTTTCCCTGCTACGCATGTCAAGGGTTATAGAAAACAACACGAAATAGATGTGTCCTTTGTGTTTTGTTCGTATTTTTAAAGTTTGGAATTCCTATAATGTATTGTTTAAAATTTGTTTCTTAAACTAACTATTACATTTCAACGTACTTTCAATTTTTTGCTCGATATTAGCATTCAATTTAAAGAGAACGCAAACTTTTTCTGCTTTTTTTAGGTGTTTCACGTAAAACGTGTTAATAGTAATACAATGAAATGTCAGTTATTAGTTTTTCTTTTTATTTTTTCCGATTATGTAAGATTAAAATTTAAAAACTTTCAAGTTGGTTTTTATTTTGTTGTTTTTCGAGTTTTTTTTTTCTGCGCGCAGCAAACAATTGTTTGAGTAGGTGAACGCAGGCTTTTTCTTCTGTGTGTGTCTTCAATTAGCTCTACGGAGCAAAGGTGTGTACACGCAGAACGTACTTTGTAAGTTGTCTTTCGACTTGTGCGTGAGGGTAACTTCCTCACCACGTTAAACAACACAAGGTGAGAGACAGCAACATGTCTCGGATAAGGACGGATCAACTGTTGACGATCCATGCAAACGTTTAAAGGACACCTTTTTTCGGTTTTTCACGTGGAATGTAAGGTCCCTTAACAGGCCACGTGCAGCCGAACAACTTGTGGAAGGCTTTGAATGCTACAAAGCAGACATTACGGGCATCCAGTGCAAACGTTTAAAGGACAACTATTTTCGTAGAACGTAGAACGTGAGGTCTACGTGCAAAACCGAGGAAGGCCTTGAGTGCTACAAAGCAGATAACCGCCATTCAGGAATGCGGTAGGATTGGCCCAGCAAGCAAGCGATGAACAACTGCGACATTTACTACAACGATTGCTACATAGAGAGAACAAGAGCTGCCTAATCGGATGCGGATTTGTTGTTCGAGGCAGACTTAGGCAAAAAGTCTTGAGCTACGACCCCGTCAGCGAACGCCTCATGACAATCCGCAACAAGGCTAAATTCTGGAACATCAGCCTAATATGCGCTCACACCACGATAGAGGAAAAGAATGAAAACAACAAGAATAAGTTCTAAGACTTCCTAGAAAGAACATACGATCGATGCCCCAGCTACGACACCGTTCGACACCGATCGTTCTAGGAGACTTCAACGCTCAGCTGGGAAAGGAGGACATCTTTGCTGGAGACATCGGAAGACACAGCCTGCACGATAACACATCCGGATACGGACTCAGGCTGTTGGACTTCATCTCGGGGCGGAACCTATCTGTGGCTAGCACGCGGTTCCCACACCTGGACATTCACAAAGGGACCTGGCGATCTCCTGATCAATCCACCGTCAACCAATTGATCACGTTGCGATCGACGTCAGACACTGCTCCAGTATTCTCGATGTCCGAAGGTTCGGGGACATCATCGACTCGGGTCATCACCTTGTTGTTGCAAAGATAAGAACCCGGATAGCGAGAGAGCAATAGAGTCGAGATAGACCAAAATGATTTGACGTTGGAAAGCTGCAATCGCAACTGATCGTTGGGAACCGATCGAGTCTCCCTGAAACTCGCTCAGAGTTCGGCGCTGCCTGCACTAAGCATAGAAGAAGCATGGAAGTGTTGTCAAGAAGCCATCAAAGATGCTGCCACCGATGTGCTGGGTTTCACGTCACCACCCAGAAGGAACCCATGGTTTGACGACGAGTGCAGGCAAGCGCATGCAGCTAAACAAGACGCCTATAAGGCGACGCTGCATCGAACAACGCGAGCTGTTCGTGAACTCTACGAACAGAGAAGAAGGGAAGAGCACCGGCTTCTTAGAAGGAAGAAGAAGGAGCATGAGAAGCGCGCGGTCGAGGAAATGGAAAGATGCTATGGCAGGAATGAAGTTCGAAAGTTTTACCGAAAGGTAAAACAGCTATTCGGAGGATACAAGGTTCGGACTAAGGCCTGTCGGGTCTGTGCTGAGAATCTGGAAGAATCATTTCTGCAGGCTACTAAACGACGATGACGGCCCCAATTCCGCCGTTAGGCAGAATGATCCACTCAATTGGGACGATGATAGAAAAAAATTCCGTCCCCCCGACATAGACGAGGTGAAGATAGCAATATCCAAGCTGAAGTCGAACAAAGCTGCTGCAGCGGACCGACTGTCTGCAGAACTATGTAAAGCAGTTGGAGATGACCTGGTTGTGTGCATGCCACAGCTCATCTGTAAGATATGGAAAGGAGGAAAGCTTCCCCGATGAGCGGAATCTCAGCGTCGTTTTCCCGGTCCACAATAAAGGAGACCCCTTTGACTGCGCCAACTACCGAGGGATTAATCTCCTCAACATCGCCTACAGGATCCTCTCTGCCGTATTGTGTGAGCGTCTAAGACCGTTTTTCCATGACCTGATAGGTTCCTATCAGTGTAGTTTCAGGCTAGAGAAGTTCACAATAGACCAGATCTCCACTTTACGGCAGATCCTGAAAAAGTTCCAAGAAGTGCAAATCGACACTTACCACCTTTTCGTCGATTTTAAGGCCCCAAATGGTAGTGTGCAGATATACATTACCATGCCTAGTTTTGGCATTCTTATCAAACTTGTCAGATTGTGTAGGATGACGATGGAGAACTCTCGCTTCTTCGTCAAGATCGGTAACGAACTCACCGAGACCTTCAATCAATGTCAAAAAAGTCTAAGACAAGGCGACGCACTGTCATGTGACTTCTTCTACATCATCCTCGAGAAAATCGTGCGTAACTCACAAGTCAACACCAGAGACACGATCTTCCAGAAGTCAGTTCAATTGCTAGCTTATGCTGATGACATTGACGTGATTGGACGAACACAGCGAGCCGTCAATGAGGCGTTTGCTGGCATTGAAGCGGAAGCGGCTAAAATGGGTCTGGCGGTAAATGAGAGCAAAACAAAGTACATGCTGTCATCAAGGTAGGACACACAACATCGACGTCTCGGACAGAGCGTCACACTAGGCAGGAGAACCTTCGCGGTAATCAAAGACTCCGTCTACCTCGGCTCCGCGGTAAACATGGACAACAACATGAGCACCGAAATCAAACGCAGAAGCACTCTTGCCAATCGCTGTTTCTCTGCGCACAAGAGGCAATTGAGTAATAAAACCCTCTCTCGAAGGACTAAGCTCGCTTTATATAACAGCTTGATCATCCCCGTCCTACTATATGGCGCGGAATCTTGGACGTTAGCAAAGGCGGATGAGGAAGCCCTTAGTCTTTTCGAGAGGAAAGTTTTGCGTTCGAATTTTGGTCCTGTTTGCGTTGATGGTATCTGGAGGAGAAGAGTTAACGAAGAACTCTATGGGCTGTACAGCGACATGTGCCTGGTCAACCGTCTACGGATACAACGCATAAGATGGCTAGGCCATGTAGAGTGAGAGATCTTCGAATCTGAGGGACAACGCAACAGAGGACGGCCTAGGCTAAGGTGGCGCTTACAAGTGGAGAAGGACCTCAACCAACTTGGGGTTCGCAACGGGAGACAGCTGGCGAAAGATCGTTCTGGCTGGAGAGGCATGTTGGTTGAGGCCCTGGTTCACACCGGACTTTAGCGCCACAAGAAGAAGAAGAATAAGAACGGTTGATTTATTTATCATACATCTTTTTACTTTTCTTATTTTATTTTACTTTAATTTGTTCTATTTTTGTGCCACTTTAATAGAAAAGTACAGAAGAAGACATGTTTCTTAAAAAATTGCGGTGCAATGTCCCTGCATTGTTAAAATCGCTCATAAATCATCATGTACCCTCAGAGGGGACAGCCGAGTGCAAAAGGGTTAAAAAGTCATAACTAAACACAGGAACTCAATCAACTGTGTCGAGTTCGGCCAACTGCGTCCGGAATAATGGTTCTCTACACTCCTAATCCAACAGTTCAGCTCAGGCATATGTACGAGTACATAGTTCCATCACCATCCACATACTGCATGAAAACCACTGAAATCTCTCACAGTACGTGTCCTTCCCAGACAAGTGTATCAATTTTCATTCGTTTACAGCCTGCATACATTAAAGTTGATTACTCTGAGATAATCCCGTTAAAATTCAATCGTAAACCCCTTCACTTGAGCACCAGTAGAACCGTTGCTGTGGGCAACAGCGTATTCCAGTTGAAGTGCAACACACAGACAATTGTCCGAACAAAACAAACGAAAAAAAAAAACTGAAAATACCACTTATCCGCACACACAGAGAGCAGCGCCATCGGTTCGCGACTGCAGAATAGAAATAAAACGGTAAATAATGGATATCCTGTCAGGCAAGGGAAATGGTTTTGCGATACACTTTGTGTTTGCCCTGAGCAAATATTAAATCGAGTTCAGTTGTGTTGATTGTTTATTGAAAATCGTCAGATTGTTTTTCAAATTGAGAAACAAACACGGGACAGTCAATGGGATGTGTCTGCATGGAGCTGCGCATCCTCCTCTCGCAGCAAATGTGGTGTGCTCAGCAAACGAGTTAGATAGCCAATTGTCTCGATGGCCGACGGCAAATTCCACGAACGCGCAGTCAATGAACGTGCAAGCGGTCTTTGACTATGAATGAATGATGCTGCTTTTGAACGAGTTTTGAATTCATTTCCAACCACAGGTATGTCAATTATTGTAAATTGAAAGGATCACGGAGGAGAAGGTTAAATTCCCTCCAAACAAAGAGTATTTAATCACCCCTTACTGAGTCCTCAAAGTTCCAGGAAACAAAGGAACCTAACCCATGTCTCTAATCATGAGACTCTGACTTGTTTGACTGCATTTAAGGGCAACAATCAGCTTTCACATGGTCATTAAAATTCAATCGCTTACCCACAGGAACCATAGTTACTCCATTGAAGGGCTCCCGGTAGTCGCAACGTCTTGCAGGCTTTCACTTAAGTCCACTTTACGTTGAGAGCTGCCCGAAGTCATGTTTGAGATGTGCAAACAATTGAACAACCATCTGCCTCCACCGATGTCTCATAAATTTAGACAGAATTTTCGATGCACATCATCGGTAGAACTGTAACCGAAATCCTCACAAGTAATTGCACGGCTTGAATAACCAAATGACTTGTCTATCTATAAACAATGGCAGCACAAGGACACCATCGGGCAGACTATCGAATCACTGTCACTTGAAATTCCTCAAAAGATTTCCACTGCAGACATACATATGTTGAAATTAGAAACCCTGGAGTCAGTCTGTTCTCTGGAATGGAAGTCAGCAGTTATGTACAATTGTCCTCGTGTCTCTTTTGTGTATCAAGTAAACAAAACAAGCAGCTTCTGTCAATGACCTGCACTGGTCTGCCGTAACCGAGACCGAGACACCAAAACCCGGCAGAGAATTAAAACATTGAAAAAAGCAAATAATTTATTTGGACACCACCCAAATAGCTGGCGGCAGTCGTGGTGTTCGACGTGAAATCATGCTGGATTTCAGATGGGGTTGAGCGGTGGAATAATTTCAAAACGGAAGAAAACTTTACTTGGACATCGCGAAAAGAAACCCTAAAAGGCACAGTCATTGCGTTTAGAGTGCATTTGTTGGTGGCCGAGAAGGTACAATAAATTAGAGGATGCGTTAAAATGTGGCGTTGCACAGAAATGAGGTGATGCAACAGAAGTCAAAATTTAAAAGGCCCTGACTTCGTCAATAAACGCTCTTGTACGGTTTGCCCACTGTAACAAGCCAAAGAGGGAATGTGCACAAAAGAAGACAGAGAAGTTCAGCTGAGAACTGGACGCAAGCGAGAACAGTCGCTGTAAATAAAGGGTGTGGGAAGTAAACAGTTTTTAGTTTTCTTGCTCCTTCTGAGGAGAAGACCTTAGGAGCGACAACGATTTGTGGAGGCAATCAATTACCTCCAGTGCGCATTAAAAAAACTCGGCATTTTTTTACGTCGAGACCAAAAACCAATAAATTTAGAAACCCACACCCCCTTGGGATCGGGAAGCACATGAAACGTACAGAGGGAACTGTCGCATAGCAGCAAAATGTATTTTCTTTGTTCTAATCATTTTACGTCGAACAATGCAAACGAGATTTAGGATTTAACAGAACCAGTGGAATTTAGTTCTTTGCCTGTTTATCTGTCTGTATGTCTGTTTGTCTGTCTGTATTGCTGCCTGTCCGTCTGTCTGCCTGTCTGTCTGTTTTTTCTATGCAAGAATATAAGGGCAAGAAGAAAAGTAAATCTACCGCACGAACCCTTTTAAATGATTAACACTTAAGGCTCCGGCACATAGAATACTTTACTAGCGTCAGCGTCAGCAATACCTTGACAGATACATATATAGAAATACTAGGGGCATTCAATATATGTTAACACGATATAAGTTGACACCACCTACGAAGTGCAAGCCCATGCCAAGAACACCAAAATATGATGACGCCAGCAATCGAGCATCGACACGAAGTGCAAGTTTACACCGAGAACGCTAAATATGATGATGCCAGCAATCGAGTGGTCACATACCTTGGACACCTGCAGCCGACATTCGAAGAACTACATCCGCCGACTCCCACCACCAGACGCTGTGTCAGCAACTCAGAATATTATAAATGAATGTAAAACCTAAAAACGTTGAGCCTTCTTCCAATCAATAAGCTGGGCAGTTGCCCCAAAGAAAATAAATTGTGTCTTTTTTTCCTCTTCGATGCGCAAAAAAGAATAACTTACCAGGTATACCGGTATGAAATAAAATTTTTCTTGAAAATAAGACACTAATTATTAATAGGAAAGTAAAACCATTTCAGAGTATTGGCCATTGTTTTCTACACATTTTGACCACCTTTCTGGCAATTTGTGAATGCCACACCAATAAAATTGTTCGTCTTTTAAAGCAAACCAATCAGACACCCAATTTTCGACCTCCTCGTAGGAATCAAAGTGCTGCTCAGCCAATGCGTGTCCCATCGATGAAAACAAATGGTAGTCGGAAGGAGCCAAGTTCTCCGATGCAAAACCGATTTTCTTTCGTGTCTTTGAAGCAAAATTTCACAAGTGTTTTTTCGGTTTTCCATCTGTCATTCAATTCATGTGGCACCCATTTTCCACACTTTTGGATCTTTCTTTCTTTGCTCTTAAGTGGCCAGAAATTGTTTGTTGTGCAACATTTAACATCGCTGCCATTTGCTTTTGACTCAAAGTGTCATCTCCATCCAATATCGTTTGCAATTCAGCGTCTTCAAACTTTTTTGGTGGTCTTCCACGTTCTTCATTTATCACATCAAAATAATTATTTCTGAACCGTTGAAACCATCTTTTGCATGTTACTTCTGATAGAACAGGATCACCATATGCCTCGAGAAGCATTCGATGCGACTCTGCAGCACTTTTCTTCAAATGAACACACAAAATTAATGCTTTCCGCAAATCATCACTTTCTGGTATAAAATTCGACATTTGTAACACTATGAAAAAGTAGATGTTGTCTGTTCAATGACTTGATGTATGCTTCATATTTTTCATAGCAGGCAAAGCGGGGTGAAGCTGTGGTTATATTTGTAAATTGACTATTTATCAAGTAATACTATTATTTTAATGCATTCATGTAAAATTTCATATAAATGTGATTATTAATTCACGTTTTATTTCTAGTTAAACAGAATCATAATGGCAACTGAGACGATGATGGTGAAAATTTAGCATCGCGCTGTAAATAAATTTCTCACTAAGCAAGGAAAAAGTCAAAAAAAAACTATTCATAAAGAGATGATGCCTGTTTTCCAGGGTTCCGCACCTTCATTATCAACTGTGCAAGAGTGGTCAAGTCAGTTCCAGAGAGGCAGAGAGAGCATTGAAGACGACCCCCGCTCCGACGCCCTGACTACTGCTTGTAAGGGAGAAAGCATCAAAGAAGTCGAAAAACTTGTTCTTGAGGATGCCCGAATAAAGGTGAAAATGATGGCAGAGATCACCAAGCTTTCAACTGGTACCATTCACACCATTCTTCATGACCATCTTAACCTTCCAAAGGTCAGCGCAAGGTTGGTGCCACGTATGTTCACAGCGCCTCAGAAGAAAGTGAGAATCGCACGCTGAATGGAGCTTTTAGAGATGTGTAGTGAGAACACGGACGGTGTTATGGATCGAATTGCTACTTCGGACGTAACATGGATTCACCACTATGACTCTAAAAGCAAACAAGAGTACATTCAGTGGCATAAAAAAGGAACAGACCCCCCGAAGAAGTTCAAAGTCACTCCGTTTGCCAGGAAGCTCATGGCCACAGTTTTTTTGGGACTCAAAGCAATCTCGCTCATTGAGTACAAAAAAAAGGTGAAACCATCAACGCGACATCCTATGCTTCCACTTTGCATTATTTGCGGTAGGAAACTAAAAAGAGAAGACGGGGTAAACTCGCAGCGGATGTGTTGCTTCTTCATGACAACGCTCCTGTTCACACGCCGCGAATTTCCAAGGCTGCTGCGCGAGATTGTGGTTTCGGAGAAACTCAACACCCACCCTATAGTCCAGACCTTGCCCCTAGTGATTATTTCCTGCTTACCGATTTGAAAAAATGTCTTAGTGGAAAAAGATTTTCGGATGATGAAGAACTCAAGTCGGCAATAAATGGGTAGTTTGCAGAGAAAGAGGAAATTTCATTTTTTGAGGGTTTAAAAAAGCTTATCTCAAGATGTAACAAATGCATTGACGTTAGGGGAGATAATATTGAAAAATATAAACAATTTTAATTGTATTCGCATTTTCCTTCATATTGATACCGAGAATATATTGAACGCCCCTCGTTCGTATTTTTATGGAAGGCGGCCTATACGCGACGGATGTAGTAGTGCAACTTTCAACTAGTCTCCAGAGTTGGGCATAACATAACATAATGACTACTGACTAAAGAAACGTGACTAAACGTTAGTTATGAATAATTTATTTGCCGGATTTATTCATGACTAACGTTTATTTATGAATGTTCGCTATCCACACATATGATTCACGGTTATTCATGATTAATGTGTAATCATGACTTACTTTGTATCATAAGTAACCACCATATGCATATATTTACATTTTCGGTAACGAGGCTTTTTAAATGAAGTTTTTCTGAATGTCGTAATCTATGTTGTGCAATAAATATGAAGCGCTTGCCTGGCCATAGAAAAAAATAAATTAGCATAATAGTGACAAAGTCGAAGATGGTGGTATTATTTTGCACAGTCCTGTATATTTTCACGCGGCCAAACTACAATTGCAAAAACTATGTGGTAAGAAATCACCAAAAATTAAAAAAGTTCGACGGTAATATTTTAAAGTTCGTTATGCACTCTATAATTTGAAATAACTCAATACTTTGTCTTATTTTTTTTTATGAACAGAGATACTGTGAGCGTCAAAAGTGAGTAAACAGTATACATTTCTATCAACAAATGTACTTATTTATTGCTTAAAAGATTATATTTATAACTTTGTTGGTACTGTTTTAGACTTTATTACTTCCTTGAGTCTAAGTGGCATAGACATTACCAGTTTATTGGTAACATCGGCGAAATTTTTGACCATTCTTCTGTTATAGCTTTTTTCAGGTCTTCCTTGTTGTTAATAGTACTCTGTCGAATTCTTCTATCCAAATGCTCCCATAAGTGTTCTATTGGGTTAAGGTCCGGTGATTGCGGGGGATGATCAAGCTGTTTTGGGGTCCTATAAAGCAACCATTCCCTTTAACTCAAAAAATCCCTCGTTGCAGTGGGAAAAACAGGATGCTTTTCTCATCTGATATTAAACTTCTCCTAATGCGACTAAGGTCTAACTGCTTAAGCAACTATTTGTTTTTTCATTGTGAGATTAAAAATGCCTCAAGTATTTATATCGATTGCAAGAACGAAATGTGAAAAAATCTTCTTTATAAGTAATGTCTAATAATTGCGTCCTGAGTGCTGCGACAACTTCTTGAAAGCTATGCAGGAACATTGCTTCATCAAATGTCTATGGAACTTGTTTACAAATACCTCTATTTGGCACCTGTGGGTAAAACAAGGACAACACCATAATGAGATGACATTTTTAAAAAAGATGTACTACATGATTTGAAGAAAAAAAAACGGTATTTCGTGGTTCAAATTGGGGTCACAGTTGTTGTAAATTATTTGTAAGGTGTCAACATTTTGGCTCAATGCTAAGGAAATTAAAACAGTCTCAAATTTGTTGCAGTTCAAATCTGTCATGTTGTGTGTTATTGACTGCTTGTCCACTGTTAAAAACCGCAAACGAAAGTCTGGATTGTTGATTGGTGTTTACCAAAAGCTAGGTACTCGATCTCCTTATCAAATTGTAAATGCATGGAATACTCACAAGCATTCGCCGCCAAGCTGTGTTAAAAAGGTAACGTTAGCATCCACCCAATAAATAGACAAAATTCGACTTTATTCATCAACAGAGTTTCCTTCAAGAGTGGTACAATCAGTCCAAGCTGCTCTACCATTTCGATACCTTTTTTAAAGAACGATTTATCTTTGGCCTCAAAATAGGCTTTAGTGTCGGCGATCACCTCCTCATTCGAGCCGTATATTTTTTTGGTGAGCATTCTTTTGAGGTCTGAAAAGAGTAAAAAGTCACTGGAGGCCAGATCTGTAGGAGCGGAAGCAAAGCAAAGTGCAAAGTGCAATAGGCCATGGTAGCCAAGGACTTGTGAGACGGTGCATTATCTTGGCGGAAGAGAATTCGTTTCTTCTGCATATGGGACCGTTTTGTTTTTGCAATTTCTTCCTTCAAATGCACCAATTATGCCATCTAGTATTCGCTGTTGATACTTTTTGCCTTTGCAAATATAGTCGATGAATTAAATTCCGCGCGTTTTTCTTGTTCATCTGGCGCTAGTTCGGAGTGTACCAGGGCCTGAACTAACAGGCTTCCTTAGATAGCGCTGACTTTAACAAGCTGCCTCCAATTTCGCACGCCCAGTTCTTTGAGGCCCCTACACTTCTTTTGTATTGTTTTTTTGATTCATATTTGCAGCATAACCTCTAAATGGTTCACACTCTTGCCCTGTGGGTCATTATTTATTCAATATTGATCCTGATATCGTTTTTACTACATACAGTGAGCGTCAAAAGTGAGTAAACAAATATCTGATTACTGTATAAAGATGGAAATTGGGTCAAAACAACAACAAAACTCAAATTCCATTGATACACAAAAACAGCTTTATTCAATGTGATCAATTATTCAAAAAATAGAGTACGGTAAAGACAAAAACAAATACATTTTTTTAATGAATAACGAGTCAAAAGTGAGTAAACATTTCCATCAACAAATGTACTTATTTATTGCTTAAAATTAAATTTAGTACTTTGTTGGTCCTCCCTTAGACTTTATTACTTCCTTGAGTCTACGTGGCATAGACATTGCCAGTTTATAGGTAACATCGGCTGAAATTTTTAACCATTCTTCTGTTATAGCTTTTTTCAGGTCTTCCTTGTTGTTAATAGTACTCTGTCGAATTCTTCTATCTAAATGCTCCCATAAGCGTTCTATTGGGTTAAGGTCCGGTGATTGCGGGGGATGATCAAGCTGTTTTGGGGTCCTATAAAGCAACCATTCCCTTACAAGACGTGAGCTTTGCTTAGGATCATTGTCTTGCTGAAAGATCCAGCTAAACCTTATTTGTCTACGCTCGGTTGCAAGTTGGTCCTGAGAATATTTAGATAATCTTCCTTCCTCATTGTACTATCAATGAAGACAAGATAACCGACCCCAGATGATGCTACACACCCCCACACAATTACTGAACCTCCCCCGTGTTTCACGACCGGCCTTATTTTTCTTTCAGCAAATTCTTCATTTTTTGCTCTCCAATCGGCTCTTAAAAATTTCGAATTTGCTTTCATCACTAAATAAAATGTTTTTCCAAAACGCAATGTCATAGTTTATATATTTTTTTTTTATTAATTTATTTACTTACTTTTTGTTTATTAATTTTTGAAAGCATTGGCTTTTTTTTTGCACTTCTGCCATGTAAGCCTGCTTTATTTAATACGCGACGAACGGTACTCGCGCTTACACTTTTTCGAGACGTTATTGAAATGTTTTCTGCAATTTTGACGGCGCTTGAACTTGGATTATTTTTTACTTCATTCACAAATTGTCTTGTTTCTCTTTGTGTTAATTTTTTTTTAGTTTCCATTTCCGTGGACAATTGTCCAATGTTTTAAATTTTCAAATTTGTCAATAATTTTTTTACACGACGCGTAATGCCTGTTCACAATTTCTCCAATTTCCCGAAACGATTTTCCTTTTTTTCTCAAATCCACTATAATTTTCCTAGTTTCCAAAGAATTTTCACTTCGCATTTTAAAATAATTATATTTTTGAACTTTAACACGTTTGTATTTAATTAGCGTCCCCTCTGAACAAAGGCAAATGCAAAGACTTACCATAGTAAAAATATTACTCACAAATTTTAGCGGTAAAAATAACTGATTCACAAGAAGGGAAAAATGATTGCATGTTGTTTACTCACTTTTGACTCGTATTATATGAAGTGGTTATAATTTTCATTAAAAGAATGTATTTGTTTTTGTTTTAACCGTACTTTATTTTTTGAATAACTGATCACATTGACTAAAGCTGTTTTTTTGTATCAATGGAATTTGAGTTTTGTTGTTGTTTTGACCCAATTTTCATCTTTATACAGTAATCAGATATTTATTTACTCACTTTTGACGCTCACAGTATGTCTTGAATAAATGCTCTTATTTAGTGATTAATGACTTATGATTAACTTATTTGAATAACTCATAAATAATGATTGATTTAGTAATGAGTAATTTCTGCGAATATTGAATAATTTATTGGTCAATCAGTATTTTCATAATAATGAAAAAAATAATCATTAGTCGCTTGACTCCGGCAACTTATGAATAATTTAGTCATTAGTCATTATTCGACTAAAATTTGCCCAACACTGCTTGTCTCTCTCCCTCAGAGTTAACAATCGACACATTGTGACATTTCAAGAGCATTTTTTTGAATTATAAATTAACGTTTGCGAAGTCACACACAAGAATAATAAAGGTTTGTAATTCAAAATTTTGATAATAAAATGTAACTTATTGAAGAAGGCACAAGACGTTGTGGACAGAAGCTTCGAGAAATTCTGAAGTAAAAAAAGTTTTGGAAAAACATTCGGAATGAGGAAAAAAAAGAAAGCAAATCCGATATTGAGTGGGAAATAGTTTTTTTTTGCAAGACATAATAAAGGTTTGTAATTGCACAACAACAAAGAAGAAGAAGACGTTAAATTCCATATTTCTCTTTACGATAAGAGCCATTCATCTTATCGTAACAAAATTTTAAAACAAAGAACTGGGAGAAAGTAGCGGCTGTTGTTGGAATAGGTGGTAATTTTTTTTAAATTGTAGTATATTGTTCTATGTATGTCTCAATTTCTTTCACATTTCAGTGAAACATTGCCAACAACGGGAAAGATCCTTAAGGGATAGATACGTGAAGGAAGCGTCAAAGAAACCGGCATCTAGAAGCGCTGCATCGGATGAGCAGGAGTCTAACTGCATTCACTATGAATCCATGATTTTTTTAAGGAGACATGTGGCATCCCGAAGTTATTTACTGTTCTTTTCTAAATATCTCAAGACAGTCATTTTATTTCCCATTAACATATTTTGTTAGAGGTTTTTCAAACTCATCGTGGGAAGCTGATGGCTGCAGCACTTTCACAGAGACATGCCCGGAACCTGGAATCCCTCCTCTATACTGTGAGTCTTTATACAACTTGGAAGTCTGAGTGAGTCTTTATACAACCACCACAAGCAGTCCCAGTTTCTGGTACACGCCACTACCAAAACACACGAAAACTCCGGAAGCAGCATCTGGAATCGACCAGCTAGTCGATTGAAAACATTGTAGATATGTAATAGAAGTTTATATTTGTTGAAGGTTACAGCTCTGTGCAAAAAAATAGCACCACGTTGAGGTCTGCACTTTGGATGCTAATTACTTTTTTCCATGCTTATGTAAAGACACGATATTTATTGTAGGACATTTGTTGGGTATCAGTAATAAAATGCAAAAATCAAGATAAGCAAAGATGCATTTTAAGACAAGAAAATTCCCATTATACGAAATGAAATTTTGGTGTGCAAAATAATAGCACCATGTCATTCTAAAAAGTGTTTTCGAAGTGTTTGGTGGTGTTTAGTTTTTTTTTTGTACGTCAAAAGATTAAAGTAAAAATATTTAAGTATTTTGAAACTAGTATTTTTAAAATACAACGTTATAAACAATTAAAATGGGGCGCGGTGTGCACTGTACTCCTAAGAAACTGGAGAAAAGTAATTAGCATCCAAAGTGCAGACCTCAACGTGGTGCTATTTTTTTGCACGGAGCTGTATATTTAAGTTTATATTTATTTTTGTCATTTTTTTATTTATATTTGTTATGAAGTACAAATTTTATGTCTTGTTTTGTTTTTGTTATCTTTATTGAAAAAGTATGTATAATAAAATTATAAAACTTAGATGCAAATATGGTGTTTCAATTCATCTCTTGTTTTTGTTTTTTTTTTTTTTTTTTGTTTTGTTGTTTATTAAAGAAAGATATACAATTACATTTTTCATTAAGCACAATAGTAAATTCAGTAACTCGTCTGGAGGCATTTTTGCAGAATAAATATCAAACCGCTCTACACTACAACCTAAACAAATTGAATTAAAAGCCACTGTCATCAGCTGTGCGTTGAAGTGTTCATTGTGTCACCCCCTTCCTTCACGTACTTCACATTCAACGGATATTTTGACGCTACGCAAGTAAAGTATTTTATGTGCCGGAGCCATTAATGCAAGTAATCCAAATTAATTCGCTCCGTTTTCAAGAAATGGAGCCACCTGCAAATTATGCCTGATCTTAGAACCAATTACCTACTTTATTGAAAAGCCTTTTAACAACAAATATAGTGAATAATCATCTGCTAAGAAATGTTTACGCAAAATTTTTCCTTGTTTGTACACTCTGAATTTGATTTGTTAACACGTTCTTTCAGTAATGTCATTTAATTGGGTAAACTCAAAATATTTATCGTAAAATGTACACAAACGTGCACATCTGCAAAACGTACAAAATTTTACACCGAAGCTCGAAACCGTTGGGTCCAACTTTTAGAGCCTTCAGAAGAAGGCCACTTACAAGTTTGCTGTTATCTTTTGAGTCTACATGTTCGCTATGTTTAATTAACATATCAGTGAGACAACGGGTTGGTCGAAGTGTCGAAAACATCGCTGGCGTTCGTACGTCCATTCCACTGCTCTCTCAATATTTGGACTTCACTCGGATCATATTATAACGTATGGCCAAAAATAATGTCGCATCAGCATTGCTCAGGAATTATTGAATGGCATCAACGGTGACCAAAATTTGCTTAAAAGGTTCAAATTGGTGAAGAATCATGGGTATATGATTGTGACGTCGAAACCAAAGTCCAACTGTTGCAATAGAAGAGCCCAGGAGAGCCAAGGCCACAATCAACGAACACGCAATACACATCCAACTTATACGCTTCTCACAAACAAAAAAAAAATGCTTTATACCTGAAACTGTAAACATACATTCGAGACGAGTGTACCAATATGGCAAAGAAAAAAAATCAACAAACGAATGTACGTAGACCGAATTCAAATATGCTTGATTCATGCACTTCATCCACAAAAAATAACTGTTTGAAGCGGTTTGCACGCGTTTGCACGCGGGCGTTATTGGGTCATATTTGTTCGCGGACGATAACGGTTTCAAGTCACTGCCAAATTTCAGCGCTATGATTGCTGTTTATTTTGGTCCGAAGTGAAAGATTTTGATTTGGAAGATTTCTCGGACGATACGTAGTGCCGATTTATTGAAAAGTTAGTATGATGAGGGTGAGATTTAACTGCACTTGACTTTTTTCTCATCGAGGCAACAAGACGACAGTATTCGAAGGGCTCGGAACTGGTATTTAACACGAAATAGTAGCCGCTACGTGCGATATATTATTCCGAGTCGTCTAAAATTGGATTTCAAGACGTGGCCGCTGCAAACGTTCCTGCAGGGCCTTACGAAAGACTTCGAGTTTCATTCACTCATACATGCATTGTACTTCAAGCCGATAATAAAGCTCTTGAAGTTTCTCAAGTGGTTTGCATTTAAATTGAAAAAAAAATGGTCAAGTCCTTATTGAAAAGCAATTAAGCAATGTAAGTTCGTTCATTATTTTAGTAACCAAGCTCATCAAATATGCTGTAGCATTTTTCAAGTCCTTATCCCAGTTCTCTTTTGAGAGGTTACGCAAATCTGTGCCCAATTCTGCTGTTGTAGTTGAAGCTTTCTCCAGCCGTCATCCAAGCCCTTACCATATCCCGTGTCCAACCCATTAGCCGGGTCCTCGTCTAAGTCCTTGCTCAAGTTCGTGTCGATGTCCTTGTCTAACCCATTGCACAATTCCTTGACCAAGCCCCTGCCCAGCCCTTGCCCAAGCCCTTGCCCAAGCCCCTGCCCAAGCTCTTGCCCAAGTCAAACCTCTACCCCAAGTCCCCCGGCAAGGAATAATCACAAAGGCCCAAAATTCCCACAGAGCTCTAAATCATTAAACAGGCGAAAATGTTTCAGTGAAGACGGCAACACTTTTCGATTGCAAATCTTGAGAAATGCACTCATATGAATGAAAATAACTGCAAGGAAATTTGTGAGTAGGTGGGAGATTTGTGGGAAAAACAAAAAGAGGAGAGCAACAGCAAGACTGAGAGAAAAAATAGCCAAAATGCAAATTGAGAGCCACATGAAAGCGAAAGGAACAACATCTTCCACACGATCCCAGTGTTATTTTATTCATCGAGCAAGTGTGACTTAATACATTTTCGAGTGCGAATTCTTTCAAAAAAACAATCTCTCGTCGATACTTTCCACAAAGAATATCTCTCCCAAGGGTTATTCAATATTTTCTTCAGCAGCCGGTTTCATTCATAGACGTAACACTCATATGAAGACCTCCCCCGCAGTCCAGACGCGGCGCCGTCCTCCGTCAAACAGACCGAAGCGCATTAAAAGTTTAAAAATAAATCGCCTCTCGCATTGAGCACCCTCTCTCTCTCTCTCTCTCTTGTGTCCCAAAATAAACGAAAAACCCCTTTGACGCGTCAAGCAGACTCAACGGTCTTGCTCGTCAGTTGAAGATCTTCTCTTGCTCGTCTGGCATGCGGATACGACGTCCCGCGCGCCCAAATAAGTTTGTGCATTTTGTTCCTGCATAAAAAGCAGATCCTACAGTGAATTGTTGAAAGATAAAACCAGATATCAAGCACGGATGCGCAACGATGTCGGAAACACTTGGATTCTGTGCCGTGTGTCAGATTCAGGCGAAGCAGTTCTGCTCGGCCTGCAAGAAGGTGATGTACTGCAGTGCCGATCACCAGAGGGCGCACTGGAAAAAACACAAACACGAGTGCCGCTCGTACAAGATCGCCCAGAGCGAGGAACTCGGTCGGTTTCTGTTGGTAACGCGGGACATTAAGGCCAACCAGGTTGTTTTCACAGAGAAGCCACTGGTCGTCGGCCCACAGTGGTTCCATTCTAAACGGGACTCAAGAAATCCGCTGGTACCGTGTGTTGGGTGTTTCATGCCCTGTCGCATAGATCAGCATCAATGTCCGAGGTAAGTGTCCTTCTGCTCGACTCGATCCGCCAGTCAAATGTCTATAAACCAGGTGTAAGTGGCCGGCATGCTCCCCGCATTGCGCCGGTCTGACGGATCCCAGCTGGCATGCAGACGAGTGCTCGGTGCTGAGATTGGGCCCGGGACCGTCCGGCAAGAGTGTGGAGGCTCGTATGGACTACTTCAGATGCGAGGCCCTTTTCGTGCTGAAGTGCCTTATCCTGCAGGCGCAAGATCCCAAGCGGTGGGCGGAGTTGCTGGACATGCAGAGCCACGAGGAAGACCGCATTGACTCCGATTTGTATCAGTAAGTGCGCACGGCGCTCAGTGACGTTCATATCTGCGAACTTTCGAATTTGCCTGATTTCAGGGAGGCCGAGGACCGCATTGTGAGTTACCTCCAGAGAAACTACCTGAACAAGTTCAAGCAGGCGGAGAGCAAGAAGAAGGAGAAGTTTTTGCCGCAGTGCGGTGGACACATTCTGCACAAGATCTGTGGGATCATCGAGACGAACTACATGTGCATCAACCTGCCCACTGGTCTTGAGCTGAGCGGCTTATTTTACACGGCTTGCATGATGGAGAACACTTGCCAGCCGAACTGCTACTTCCGCTTCGACAACGAGAACGGATTCAAGATCTCTGTCGTAGCGGGCAGGGACATCCGAAAGGACGAGCACCTGCATATCATGTACTCCAACATGCTGTGGGGCACGCAGATGCGACACGAGCACCTCATGATCACCAAACACTTCGTGTGCAAGTGCGATCGGTGTCGCGATCCCTCGGAGTTCGGGACTTACCTTAGCGGCCTGATTTGTGTCGGCGATGTGAACAAAAAGTGCGGCGGCATTCAGCTACCGAAGGATCCCCTGTCGCTGGAGACAGATTGGGCCTGCAACAAGTGTCCGGTTCTTGTTGAGTCGGACCACGTAAGTTTGTATGCACTAAGAGCGCTTGCCATGTCCTCATGTCGACTTCATTTCAGGTCCGCTTCCTGCTGTCCAACGTAACTGACGACGTCAACGACATCTTGGAAAAGAAGCCGAAGGTACACCAACTGGAGGAGATGATCGGGATGCTGTCGTACCTCCTCCACCCGAACCACTATCACCTGTTCACACTGAAGCACACCCTGGTGCAGCTGTACGGCACTGAGCCCGGCTATCTCTGGAACGAAATGAGCGACGACCTGGTGCAGAAGAAGATCCGCATGTGCGAAGAGATGCTGACAGTCTGCGATACCCTTGACCCACACACCGTCAAGCTGTCTATTTACGTTGCCATCCTTCTGATCGAGCTGCACAGAGCCCTGAAGGAGCAGGGCAAGCGGCTGAATGAATCCCCGTCCAAGCGCGGAGCTGAAGCGATGGAAAAGTTTCGAGCGGCACGCAACCACCTCAACAGGGCGTCGACGGTGCTGGTCAAGGAGTTGGACACCATGACCGGTAGCAAGTTGAATGATGCCGTCCAGAATGCCGGCTTCGATCTGGACGTATTGATCGCCTGTGCGAGGGAATAAATACATAGGAGGATAAAAACTTTTCAAAATTCGTTCGATTTTCATTTTTCCACCTCGACGTATACGGGGAATGCGATTTCCGATGTGCTCAAGTGAGAACTGACTTCAAGACGGAAGGAAGTGGGCAACCAAACCGTGTCCATTGGATGGAGGACTGTGCAGGAGCGGGTGTTGAGTGACTTGGGGAAACTTTTCCTTCGATGGAATGAAACTTAATTTGGAGTGAATGATATTTCTTACAAAAATGTGGGACTCAGTTACATTTTGAGCTCATAGGTGCCGCTGACGTTTATTTTTTCCTGTTCTCAGGTGCCTCATAGGTTCCTTGAAAGTGTTAGCTTAGCAATTGTCGAAAACAAATCTGCATCGAGATACACACAAAGCCCATCTCAGTCAAGAAGCATCAGTTGAACTTTGGGCGTTTCGAAACCGATTCGTCCTGTGGAAACCGTTTTTATTCGAACTGGAAAGTGAAGACCGTTTCAAGGAAGGAATTGAATCCCTCTATCCATCGACACCTACTTCCACCAATAATGCAAACTTTGGTGTGAAATTTATCACAGATGCCAATACCGGTAAAACGAATCAAAAAGGAATGTTTTTCTCTAACAGAATCCCAGTAAAATATATTGAAGTTTATTTGTATTTTCCGACCACTGAAGTGACAAAAAAATATCCTTCTTGAATTCCTGCTTCACATTTTTCATAGTTGTATTGAAATTGAGACATAGAAACAAATATATGTGCAGTTACCTACCAAATATAAATTAGGTAAATGCACGTCACACTTACACATGAATGGTTTCGTTTGTACCAGCATTAACTACACGCTGTTATAAAGTGAAAACCAGACTTATCACACAACGCCAATGCTTCAACGCTTTGGGACTTAGGACTCAATATCCGCGCATGATGCTGTTTTACGTGTAGGGGGATCAGCAACAAGCGAAATAGTTTTATTTCGGACGCAAAGACTAAAATAACTGCCATTAAAAGATTCGTTTATTTTTTTATTGACTTTTAAGAAACGTCTGTGGCTTTACACCAAGAGAGGGATAGATAAAATTAGGTCAAAGAGTGACTTGGGGACCAGTATAGAGTCCGTTTCCTTAAGCATCATTAAAGGTGTTGTTCAAAGTTTCACACGTAAGTCGTAACCAAAAAGGAACTGCCCTAGGTGTTTCCTTTTTCTCAAGAGGTAGGCAATCGCAGAAGAAGTGGGACCTGGTTTCAATTCTACAAGGAGCTCCAGCAAAGGACATGTCTAAAGGCATGTACTTTAATAGTGGACTGTTGTAAAACCCATTATGGTGAGTAGGCACGTTTAGTATAAGCTGACGAGGCAAGCAGCCAAATTTTCTGCTTCTTCCTCTTCTTCTTCTTCTTCTTCTTCTTCTTCTTCTTCTTCTTCTTCTTTTTCTTCTTCTTCTTCTTCTTCTTTTTCTTGTCGCGCTTCAGTCCGGGGTGGACCTGGGCCTGAACCAATATGCCTCTCTAACCACCACGATCTTTCGCCATCTGTCTCCAGTTGCGCGCTCCAAGTTTATTGAGGTCCTTCTCCACTTGTGTGCGCCACTTTAGTCTACGTCATCCTCTGTTACGTTGTCCCTATGGCTCGGATTCAAAGACTTTTCGGGCCGGAGCAGTGGTGTCCATACGCTCTACATGGTCAAGCCATATTAAGCGTTGTATCCGTAGACGCTTGACCAGGCTCATGTCGCTGTACAGCCCATAGAGTTCGTCATTAAATCTTCTCCTCCAGATGCCATCAACGCAAACAGGACCAAAAATTGTACGCAAAACTTTTCTCTCGAGAAGACTAAGGGCTTCCTCACCCGCCTTTGCTAACGTCCAAGATTCCGCGCCATATAGTAGGACGGGGATGATCAAGCTGTTATATAAAGCGAGCTTAGTCCTTCGAGAGAGGGCTTTATTACTCAATTGCCTTTTGAGCCCAAAGAAACAGCGATTGGCAAGAGTGATTCTGCGTTTGATATCGGTGCTCATGCCGTTGTTTATGTTTACTGCGGAGCCGAGATAGACGAAGTCTTTGACTACTTGGAAATTTCTGCTGTATAGTGTGACGCTCTTTCTGAGACGTCGACGTTGTGTGTCTATCCTTGGTGGCAGCATGTAAATACTTAGTTTTGCCGCCTCCGCTGCAATGCCAGCAAACGTCTCATTGACGGCTCGCTGTGTTCGTCCAATCACGTCAATGTCATCAGCGTAAGCTAGCAATTGAACTGACTTCGCACGATCTTTTCGAGGATGATGTTAAAGAAGTCACATGACAGTGCGTCACCTTGTCTAAAACCTTTTTTGACATTGGAGGTCTCAGTCAGTTCATTACCGACCTTGACAGAGCAGCGAGAGTTCTCCTTTGCCATCCTTCACAATTTGACGAGTTTGGTAGGAATGCCAAAACTAGACATGGCACTGTATAGCTCGTCTCTATGCACACTGTCATATGCGGCCTTAAGATCGACTTACAGGTGGTGAGTGTCGATTTGCATTTCTTGGGTCTTTTCCAGGATCTGCCGTAATGTGAAGATCTGGTCCATTGTGGACTTCCTTGGTCTGAAACCTCATTGATAGGAACCTATCAGGTTATGAACAAACGGTTTCAGACGCTCACACAATACGGCAGAGAGGATCTTGTATGCGATGTTCAGGAGACTAATCACTCGATAGTTGGCGCAGTCAAAGGGGTCTCCTTTCTTATGGACCGGGCAAACGACGCTAGACTCCACTCATCGGCCATGCAAACCAACTCATCCCCAGCTGATTTAAATAGTTCTGCAAACTGTCCGTCCGCAACAGCAGCTTTGTTCGACTTCAGCTTGGATATTGCTATCTTCTCCTCGTCTTAGTCGGGGGGTCGGAATTCTTTCCTATCATCGTCCAAATTGAGTGGAACATTCTGCCTAACAGCGGAATTGGGGTTGTTATCGCCGTTAAGTAGTCTGCAGAAATGATTCTTCTAGATTATCAGCACAGACTGCCACTCTACCGCGAGTTGTCCATATTGGTCCCGGCAGGCCTTGTTCCAAGCCTTGTATCCTCCCGATAGCTGTTTTACTTTTCGGTAAAACTTTCGGACTTCATTCCTGCCAAAGCACCTTTCCATTTCCTCGACCGCGCGCTTCTCATGCTCCTTCTTCTTCCTTCTGAGAAGCCGGTGCTCTTCCCTTCTTCTCTGTTCGTAGAGTTCACGAACAGCTCGCGTTGTTCGATGCAGCGTCGTCTTATAGGCGTCTTGTTTAGTTGCATGCGCTTGCCTACACTCGTCGTCAAACCATGGGTTCCTTCCGGTTGGTGACGCGAAAACGAGCACATCAGTGGCAGCTTCTTTGATGGCTTCTTGACAACGTTTCCAGTCTTCTTCTATGGTTAGTGCAGGCAGCGTCGAACTCTGAGCTAGGTTCAGCGAGACTCGGTCGGTTCCCAACCATCAGTTGCGATTGCAGCTTTCTAACGTCAAACCATTTTGGTCTATCTCGACTCCATTTCTCTCTCGATATCCGGGTTCTTATCTTGGCAACAACAGGGTGATGATCCAAGTCGATGTTTGCCCCTCAGAAGCAACGTGATCAATGTGGTTGACGGTGGATTGATCAGGAGATCGCCAGGTCCCATTGTGAATGTCAAAGTGTGTGAAGGTTGTGAGAGGTTCCGCCCCGAGGCGAAGTCCAATAGCCTGAGTCCGTTTCCGGATTTTTTGCCGTGCACGCTGTGTTTTCCGATGACTCCAGCAAAGACGTCTTCTTTTCCCAGCTGAGCGTTGAAACCTCCTAGAACGATCTTGGTGTCGTAGCTGGGGCATCAATCGTATGTTCTTTCTAGGAGATCATAGAAGTCATCCTTGATGTTGTCATCCCTCTCCTCTGTCGGGGCGTGAGCGCATATTAGGCTGATGTTCCCGAATTTAGCCTTGATGCGGATTGTCATGAGGCGTTCGCTGACTGGGTCGTAGCTCAAGACTTTTTGCCTAAGTCTGCCTCGAACAACAAATTCGCATCCGAATAAGCGTTGCCTTCTCTCTCTATAGCAATTGCTGTAGTAGATATCGCAGTTCTTCATCGCTTTTATGCCAGGCCTATCCCATCGCACTTCCTGGATGGCGGTAATGGGTAGTGTAGCAGTCAAGCGCCTCCGCATGTTGTTCGGCAGCACTTGATCTGTTAAGGGACCTCACATTCCATGTGCAAAACCGAAAACCGATGTCCTTAAAACGTTTGCTGGGGTCGTCAACAGTTGGTCCTACTTTCTCCGAGGCATTTCGGCGTTTCTGAACTAAAGGTTTTTCACGTGGTGAGGAAGTTAACCTCACGCACATCTCACACACTGGTAGCCCAGGCCCATTACTTAAACCCTCGGGCAGAGAGGCTTGCTGCATACATTAGTTCACCATACAACGGGTGTTGGGATGGCAATCCAGAGGACGTCGCGTGGAGGTTGTACCATATGTCAACTTGACTTGTGCACTAATGAAAATATTCTTGGCAGCTCGCCTTGTTGAGCGCAATCAAAAACGTTGCCTCGCGTGAATAGGCCCATGCCCCCCAAATAAAGTTATTTCGCTAAATGAAAAAATTGTCTTTTATTTTCTAAAACAACACCGAAATTACTTACTTACTGACAATTGTTCAAACGGCCATGTTGAAATCAAATGGGAAATGAAGCCTTATAAAGGAATGCAAGAAGTCAGTGCATTTCTTTTTTGCTCCTTAAGATGGTGCCACCGACCGAAGCCAACAGGGGCTGTTACAAGAATAACTCCCTAACCGACATTAGCAATTTTTTAAAAATTTGGTTGCGATCATTTTTAACTTTTCATTTCATCTGACGCCAGGGCATAACCCCCAGCATTGCCGTGTTCACACCCTCCTGTTTCACATATTCTCGCATGAACTCCATTTCGAACATTCAATTAAGGAAATGTGCCCGACAGTGTTAATTGAATCCAAAAATGCCAAATGTGCATTCTTTTCACGTATCACAAAAATGCATTAACGCCCCGGTTGACACAATGAAAACCGCCGTCCTCGACGAGGAGATAATGAAGCTCGTCAACCACTCACCGAGCAATGTATCCTTTGCACACACATACACATTAGCCAGAATATCGTCAATTACACGGTTGCTTACGTCTTGCAGCGAGGAAACTTTTTCAATTAGTTCCCCCTAGCGACATTATAATTTCGCGGTTAACATCTGAGACCGAGTTAGTTGTTGGAATCTCTGAGTAGTTCAACCGTCAGCCGCCCACTCCCACACAACGAAAGTTTTTCACTCATCTCCGATTCAAAAACTGCAACATTCCCAGACACACAGGCAATGTGACTTTTTGCAGGCACACAACCGCAAGATCCTTAATTACCCGCACGCGTGCAAAAACCCAAAGACAACTCTACACTCCACATTGCTGGTGAAATCGTTAATTATGACAAGCAGAATTTGCGGCATCAATGTCGGTTTGAGGACAGAATGAACAGGAGAAGGACTCCCAGCCCCACCCGCGGCATCTGTAATTACAAAGTTTTCCCAATTGAATGAGCCAGGATGTGTTGTGATGTTCGGCTGCAGCTGAAATAGATCTCTTTTCGATGCAGTTGAAGCCCGTTCTAGGGAAGCAGCACCATGTGAGGTGGAAAATATTGGTTTCGCTGGAGAGTATCCTCGTTGCGCGATGCCGGGATAATTGAGAATCAGAGTAATTACATTGCAGCGTGTGGATTGTTGCCGGGGAACCCTTCGAACGAACTTTAACCGAAACGCGGTTGCTTAGACAGAGGGGAATGGTTTACTTTCCCGAATCAACTTACAGTCAAATACGATCCTCGTTAGGGTGCTCCGGGGACGTCGTCGTCGTCGTTGGAGATTGAACGCATGGATAACGCGTGAGATGAACGACCTCCACCGACAGATGTTAATCCACAGAAATAATCAACAATGCAGAAATCATCGCTATAGACGGATGTCGATCCGATTAACGTATGCAAACGCATTTGTCAGCACTCAGCGTTGCGCACCCCAGCCTGGGGGAAGCCATGCGTGACTGAATGAATGGCAACATGTTTCACCCATAAATTCACGAAATGTCATTCGCTCCGAGTCGTGTGTTTCAGATATATTTTATCCTAATTACCAGTCAGGTGGAAGTTGTTTGCTGGCCCCAATCCTCACACCAACATTCAGTAACCGCCACAGTGGGGGAAGTTGTTTGTGGCTGGATGTGGGCGTGGGATTTGTTTTGTGCAATAAATACAGTGCTAAGTCCTCCGTGCGAACCTCTGTTTAGGGATTTCAAAAATTTGTCAGGATTTCACCGGCGCACGTACATTTCAAAGTTTTGCAGGGGCTCAGGGAGAATGACATCGGAGTGGAATGTCTGGACATTCAAAGAGTCCAGCATGACATTTTTTTGTAATTTGAGTCAAAATACCGTAACCAAATTTCCGAAAATTTCCAAAATGTTCACGCTTCCATCCGTGTGTTCATTAAAAAACAATTTGCGTGTGAAACATGCAGATTTGGCCGATTGAGCCCCGATAATGAATTGTTTTGCTGCAATTATTGCGGCAAGGATTAGCTGGAAACTCATTAGGGGATGAATGCGAACGCGAACGTGAACGCAAATGTTCGGGTTAATAATTAAGCGGAATAGCACAGAGTGGTGGGAAATTTCGATTTCGCATTGATTAAGGTTATGTTTGTGTTTTTGGTGCGCATTTTTGTGGGTCAGTGAGGTTTGAATGAAATTATGTTGCCACACGTGAGCTATTCGGTCGGGAATTAGTGCTGGCTCAATGGACTGAAGCGATGGGTGAGAATTGTGGATTAATTGGAATTCCTTGGAGGACTGAAGAGGAATTTTGGAAATTTTGCGGATGGTTGAACATTGTTGATTTAAAGTTACAGCTTTCCACACGAAACTTTTATAAATTAATGAAGGTAATTTCGAAGTTCACGCATGTTGTTTGTTGCTCTACAAGTCAAACAAATGACACTTTTTGGCCTTACAAACCAATTTGGTAACAGAGACGCGAATGGGGTCTTTTTTCAACAACTTTGAGTAGAATATGCCGAACAAATATCAAAGATTTGTGACGGCGCTACTGAGTTTCCGGATAAAAGGATAGCTTTCAAGATTCATCGTGAATGCGAAGACACTAGCCAAACAGTGCGATTTCACCAAAATTGTCAAGTTGCTGCTGTTGCCGCAATTAAATGCCTTTTTGATGGCATCAACGATAATGGGTGTGTTCCAGTACTTTATGTTCCAAATTCTAAAATCTGTCATTTGTTAAGGAGTGGAGGTAAAACTTTATCCGAGAGAGGCAAAGTTAAGGAGTGAGGACAAAACTTTATCCGAGAGAGGCAAAGTTAAGGAGCGAGGGTAAAAGTTTATCCGAGAGAGGCAAAATACGGGAACACATTTAAACCAAATCTGTAAAGGAATAGATCGCTTAATAAGTCTCGGGGCACACATATATGTAAGTGGTGCCACTAACTACAAATCCACAGTCGACTATGGAGTTTTTGTTGATGGAGCTTCCTATTTGTCCCTGGTCTAACTGAGTGATGTGCTACGAAGGTTGCCTTTTATATTTCGGGATTGAGCAACCCTAGTGTTGCAATCTGTAAACTGTCAGCTGTGTCTCAAAATTTGACATTTTTGAGGTTATACGTACTCAGAACCTTTTGACACATGAGCGCTATTTGTGTTCTTCACAGTAATTTGAAAGATTTATCCCGCTCTAAAAATGGAATTAAATGGTGGAAATTTTCGTGCGATTGTTTTTTACAACTTTCGACGTGGATTAACTCAACAACAGTGCATCGATGAACTTAATTCAATTTTTAACGATGAAGCTCCATCAAGGACCAATGTTTATTAAACCGAGTTCGTAGTTCCCTCCAAGACGAATTTCGTGAAGGTCGTCCAAAATTAGTTGTTATTGCGGAAACCATTGATGCTGTGCGCTAACTGCTCGTCAAGATCGATGCAAGATCGTCATGTGAAGTATCGTGAGATTGAGACAACCTAAGGCATTAGTGGGACCAGCATACATCCAACATTACATGAACATTTGATCGTCAAAAAAATTTGTTCGCCTTGGATCCCACACAATTTGTCAATCGCTCTAAAAAAGGCTCGTGTTGATTGGTCGAAAGAAATGCTCCAAAAATACGATCGCGGTGCTTCGAAATACGTCTATGACATCGTGACAGGTGATGAACGGTGGATTTAAACAGCAGTCGACTGTATGGGTGTTTCAAATTGAGCCAAATCCAACAAAAGTTGCTCGCGCACGAAGCACCTCCAAGCCATGGTCGCCTGTTTTTTCGGAAAAACTGGACATGTCGCAACCGTACCAGTAGAACAACGTAGAACAGTCAATTCTGAGTGATATACAGCCATTTGTTTGCCAGTTGTCTTCCAAGAAATCAGGAAAACTAACCGCCGAAGACGGAACACTGCGAATGCGAGCTCTCACACATCGGCTCAAACAACTGCATTTTTGAGCACTCAAAACATCGATTTGATGAGTCATCCGCCGTATAGTCCTGACTTGGCACCGAATGACTTCTTTTTATTCCCGCACGTAGGAAAGAAAATGAGAGGTCAACATTTTTCGACACCTAAAGAAGCGGTTCATGCGTTCAGAAAGCATGTTTTGGAGATACTTCAATCAGAAAAGTTCTTTGACATTTGGTTCAAACGCATGCAAAAGTGTACAGATCTTAATGGAGAATATTTTGAAAAACAATAAAGCTATTTTCGATGATTAATATTTGTTTTGAACAGTCGAACACAGTGCTTTTATTTTGCACAGTACGTGTTACTCAAATTGGGGTGTATCGATGGAGCACACATTCGAATCACCCACCGAAATGCAAAGACGACTACATATTGACCGTAAGGGAAATATAAGTATTTGTCTTCAGGCAATATGCAATGAAAAGAAAAAATTCAAACATATTTGTATCATATATTCTGGTTCGTGTCACAATAATTGGGCTTTTCCAAATTCACTTATCTACGGAAAGTTAATTTTACTTTAACAATGATTGAAATCTTATAACATGTATGTTTATTTCAAATTACTATTTCTTAGTTGACTTGACAGACATCTAACTAATGCTCAGAGAAATGTCAACATAAAAGTTCTTCTTGTGTTGAAATAGAGCATTCACTTGGGATTCTGAAACAACTATTTCGCTAGTTATGTTACTGTAAGCTGAAGGGAATGAAGAAGACGTGCCATTTCGTAAAAGTTTGTTGTGTTGCAAACGAAGATGACATACAATATATTCTCGGTATCGGTTTGAAGGTTTGGTTATATATATAAACTGATTCATTTATCGAGTAATACTATTATTGTTTTTTCATTCATGTAAAATTTCATATAAATGTGATTATTAATTCACGTTTTATTTCTAGTTAAACAGAATCATGTGGCCGCCGTGACGTAGTGGGTAGAGTGCGACGCTCACACGCCGAAGGGTCTAGGTTCAACTCACAGCTCAACACCAATTTTTCGAGTCTTTCATGGCACCACCTCTTTCGAGCTGCTGACAACACCCAAAGAGTAATAACTGTCTAAGAAATCTTCTCAAATTTCGCCGTTTGGAGTCGGCAAAAACCTGTAGGTCCCTTCTGCTCCTGAGAGAACAGTAGCGCGCACAACACGAGTAGTTGATGTGCAAGCTAGGCCCTGGTCCCCTTTGGACTGTAGCGCCAAAAATTTTTATTATTAATTGTGATGGCCACTCCATTACTGCTATGCAATAGGAAACTGTTGAGAGATCGTGCTGATTAGAGAGGCATGTTGGTCGAGGCATGCATGTCATGAACTTTAGCGCCACACACAGGTTCGGAATATATGACGGCTAAAATGAGGCATACACTAAGTCGTCGACAGACACCCATCCAGCATTCTTGATATCCAATATGGAGAACTTGAGGACTGTCGGCTTAAGACAGAAGTAAATCAGACTTCGCAACAGAAAAGATTTGCAATGAAGTCGCTGCCAAAAATTCAGAAAAAATCCTTTCTGCTACTATGGCGACCAACTGAATTTCAAAAAAGTGGAAACCGACACCCCGTGTGTAGAGGCAAGTGGCACGTTGGTAGGTCAAGTTTCAGACTTTTAATTTAAATTCGAATTATGGCCGCCGTAACGTAGTGAGTAGAGAGCGACACCCACAGGCTGAACATCTTGAATTTTTCCAGCACCACCTCGTTCGGGCTGCTGACAGCACTAACTATCTATGAGCAGTCTATGAGCTGTCTATGAGCTTCTCAAACCTCGCAGTTTGGAGTCAGCAAAAAACAGTGAGCCCCTTCTACTCGTGAGAGAATAGTAGTGCGCACAACACGAGTTTTTGATTAACAAGTGAGGCCCTGGTTCCCCTATGGATTATCGCGCCATCCATTTATTATAACGTCTCATATCTGGACATACTTTGTTCAGTTTCAATTGTTTCAGGCTTCAAGTCATTCCATGGAATGCAAATATTCAGAGAAACCCAACGAAGAAAGAAAATAAAAGTGACATTCATTCATGCACGAAAATAAATTCTTCTTCACATGGAACCTCGTTTGTGAAGACGGCTTTAATGAGTTCCTCTGAAGTTGCCTTTCCCCGAAAACTTCTTCCACTCAAAAGCAAACGTTTCATATTCCCACTGTTCTCCGTATCGAGGAGAAAAACACGAAAATTTAATTAGCCCCTGCTTGAAAATAATTCTTGGAATCAAGAATCAACTCAACTCAACACAATCTCTCCAGGACCTCAGAGTGGCTTCATTTCACGCGCAATTCGATTTCGTAACTTTGCCTCTCCGCAAAATCTTCCATTCCCCGCAGCAGAGTTTTGCCGACAAATCTGTTCTCTAATGGCACTCAATTCAGAAAGCAAGTAATAACTGGATTAGAAATCTTCTTGGATACACATCCCAAGTAGCCCCGTGCGGATGGGTGTAGAGCAAGCGATTCGACTTCGTACGCCTCATGCATAATATTTATCACACGGGATGCGGCTTGAAAGTTTGATGCTTGAGAATAAAGTTTGCCGAGCAATTGGCAATGAGTTTGCCGGCTCAAAGTCAACTTATCCACACCTTCAACCGCTTATCCTAGAAAACTTTTGCCACATCCTTGAACGCGGGGAGGTCTGGCTGACTGTTTCGAAGACTTAACAAGATGAATGAATAATTCGAGGTACATTTTGGCTTAAGGCGTCATCCAATCGAAAGTTCACCGCTTAGCACGAATGAAACTGATTTTAAACATAATTCAGAGGATGCAGGAGCAGAGTTATGTTGAAAGTATTTGTTGTTTGTGGGGAAGTTGTACAAATGAAGATTGGGTCAAGAAGTATTGTTTTGTGAAGGCTGCTCTTCTTGTTGATTCTCAGAAAATCAATTAATACAATTACCACTTTACACTAAGGAGACTATTCCTATTTGAATTGCTGGAAATGCACTCTATTCTTGTCCCAGGAAGGAATCCTCTCAGCCAGAGTGGATTAAAGACTTCTGACTCCATATCAATCACACCGAAAGCGGCAGCGAACCACTTCAAGCCAGCGGTCAGCCACCAATCTGCTCCCCACCCCACTTGTGGATTGAATTAAATTTACCAAGGATAACCTTATCCCTGGATAGCAGTGGAAATAGAAGAATGAAGACTATACAAAAGTCCTAGACATTCATCAAAGGGACTTGTGAAACAAGTTCCGTTTTACTTAACCTAATTACTCTCGTGGCATTCCTCTTGGCCGTGATCGCATGTCGACGTCCAAGTGCTCATTCATCTCCTGTAGCCAGCGGTTGTCCTTTGAAAGATTTCATTTTCCAAGAATTAAGCTCATCCACCACAGTAAGTTTTCCAATTCAATTTGATTTCATGAAAACTCTACGAGAGTTTGTCTCGTGTGTGTGTCCATAGGGGACAGTCTCATACTTCTCAGCTGTTAGCAAACATTCTCTACACACTCGTCGTTTACTTACAACAAGTGCTTTAGTTGCGGAGAACACACAATTTGTTGCGAGTTCTTAAATAAGGAATTTTTCGGAATCACTCACACTTAAGCGGGTCGAGGGGAGGCACTCCCCTTCTGCTTCCCACGAAGCGCCACCGACAGTACATTCCGCCATACACATGTAACAGGATTGAGCAAAGACAGGATAAGCGCACAACTGAGTGAGGATTCCGTGAAAGGATCACTTTTGCGCTAAGAGCAACGTCACTGAGGTGGTATTGGTGTTGGTGGTCCTTTCGTGTTGTGCACTCAGCAAAGGATAAGCTATGATATGAATAGTTCTCGAGGGAACAAGGCTGAGAAGATATTAAAATGGTTAAAGTGAGAATACTTCCGGTTCCGGTGGGGAGTCGCAGACATTTCATTAAGGCAACAATCTTTAGACGAACCGGCGCGACGATGTTGATGTTGAATTGCGTGCATTAGGAGCGCCACGGTGTCATGTTGCGACGGAATTGCTTAAAACTTTGCATTCCCTCCTCAGTCTAGACAAAAGCAATTTACTGCACACAGACATAGATTTTTGGTAGCTCCCTACGAAATGGTATCCGTTCCGGTTTATCTAAAACTCGGCTGATGATTGTCTGTGTAATTACGACAACGGCGGTCTGGAATGCGCCAGGCGTGCACACATAGAACTGAATTGAAGTTCTTTGCAGGAGCTAACTTGATTGCCGAGAAATGAATTTGCACTGCAGTAAGAGCTTAATGGTAATGAATGCTTGCTGATGACGGCTGAATGTGAAGGGGGCTGCCACCACAATTGTCTTGAGAAGTAATTGCATTGCAGGCCATTACGAAGGATTCTCATGAAATTTTAAGATTAGTTGTTCGTTCCTGTGCTCAGAACGACACTGTGTCGTCTGGAAAATGCAAAGTTGACGCTTTTCCTCATCTGAGAAGGGCAGGGTGCTTGGGATCAATGTATTATAAAGTGGGCCATTGTGTAAGAGTTTAATGATTGAGGTTAGAATTGTTCCTTTTAAACAATTTGTACAAGTGAAAAAAACCAAGCTTTTGGAATCTTGGACTTTTGGAGATTTTGGTTAACCAAATTTAGAATTTTTTTTAGTTTTTGGCCAAAGTTAACAAAGAGCCAATTTTTTGGAAAATCGAGGAAAAGGAAAAGGTATTCGTCGAATGAATTTGTCGAAGTGTGTGAATGTTTCGAGGGGAAGAGCTGCTAAATCAGATGCTTCAGATCATCTATGAGAAATTGTGGCAAAAAGTCATTTCCCATGAGAAGACTGTCGGAACTCACGTAACTACTTGAGGACCAGTCTTGCGAGAATATTCCAACTATAGTTTCAAATGCTGTCATTGGTGTTGGCCTGATTGGAGGAATACAGCGAATCCCCAATGGCATTGAAAAGAAAACAGCAAAAACCGCTGAAAGTTGTATTGAAAAAAAAATGTTTTTATTAAAGGACGTAACAAATACATCCGTTGAAAGTGACTGCTTTGTCCCATCTCTGTGGTAAATTTCGGATGCCATCTTAAATATAAGTCACTGGCTTCAAAATCAATTATTGACTCATTCTTCGATTTCTTTAAACGATACGAACCAGTGACTCCTTCTATTTCTTTAAACGATATGAACAAGGGACTCCTTCGATTTCTTTAAACGATACGAAGCAGGGATTCCTCCGATTTCTCCAAACTATAAGATATAGTGAACTCTTCGATTTCTTCAAACGATACGATCCATTGAACCCCAACCCCCCTCTAAGCCGTCGTACATCCGTGGAAAAATTCATTAGTTGGAAGAGGCAAGGCCTGAAGATGAGGCAAATGGGGTAAGGCGTCCTATTTCAGCGTTCCCAAGTAGTTTTTGACCGCTTCAGCCGTTTGGTACCGAGTGTTATCATGTGGCCCCTCTGGCGTACTGGGTAGAGTGCGACGCTCACAAGCCGAAGGGTCTAGGTTCGGATCCCGAATGGACACCTCGAATTTTTTACGGCACCACCTCTTTCGAGTTACTGACAACACTCGAGGAGTAATAACTGTATAAGAAAAAGCTTCTTAAATTTCGCCGTTCTGCCGTAAAGTCGGCAGAAAACTGTAAACCCCTTCTACTCGTGAGAAAACAGAAGCGCGCACAACCCAAGTAGTTGATGAGCAAGCTAGGCAATAGTCTCTTGTGGACTGTCGCGCCATCCAATTATTATTATTATTGTTATCATGTGCCAATGAGCTTCTTTTTCAATTCAATTTCAATTTTATTATTCATAATACAATAGTTTACAATGATTATATGTTTCTGCGAAGCCGAAAGGCTTTTCTGCAGAAGGTTGTGTTTCAATTGTTGACAGTTTTGTTAGCTTAGATTAAGATAAATTATAAATTTATATTTTAACAGATGAAAGACAAATTAATACTTCTACTGAAAAGTTAATTGTGTTTAAAATATATCAGTTCAATTCAAAAGTTTAAGATTACAGTAACAATTAAACATTTTCACATTCAAGTTATACTTCAGTTCTTGCATTCAGAAAATAATTTTTTATACAATTCTTTCTAGTTTTGAGATTTTGTATATTTCTTATTTCATGAGGAAGCGCGTTAAGTATCTCAGGCACACTGCATTTTAATTGTCTTCTGCCGTAATTATTGTGAAAACGAGGTTCATTAAGCATATTTTGGGCACGTCTTCTTGCATGAATTCCATGGTCAATTGGGCTTATAAATCGTCTATCGTCGTAGTACTCCAATATAAGAGTCATCTTAAAGATGTCTTTAATTTAAAGGGCTCTGAAGTTGTCATGTTCACTGTTTGCGCGAGTAGATGTATTTATCCGTTTGAGTGCTGCGTTTTGGAATTTTTGAAGTTTTTTTAAATGCGTTGCCGAAGCGTTGCCCCATGTCTTTCTCAAGGTAATGCGTAACTCCTCAGTATGCAGATTCCATATAAAATTGCTGTCTATTATGACTCCTAGGTACCTGTAGCTTTCCACTATCGCTATAGGACAGCTAGCTGAAGAACTGCAGGCATTATTCCTGAAGTAGATTTGTTGCTGGGTTACTGCAAACTGCGGGTTTCTAATATGCATCATTTTGGTCTTAAATGCATTAACAGTTAGACCCTGATCATGGCACCAATTAGCTGTATTATCAAATTCTTCTTGAATAATTGTTGCTGCTGCCTCCAGGAATCTATGGCACATTAATTAATCCGCAGCTTGCAGCAATTCAACAACTGATGTACTTCAGGACTGATTTCTGCAGTACATCAGCTAGCTGTCCTATAGCGATAGTGGTTTCGTCTAGTTTTAGCAGCACACCCGTGTAGTCCTATCATATGCAAACCATGACCGTAAATGTTTTACTATTTAGCGTGATATCATGATGATGCAAAACGATGATGGAGCGGGTTTGCCAGGCCTTGCTTAGCAGTTTTTGTTTCTTGGGATTACCGTTGTTTTCCCACTTTTCATTTCCGGTCACAATCCGGCGCAAAACCTCTTTTGATGTCTTTCCAGAAGCAATTCTACGGTAAAAAAAAACCGAGTCACGAAATCTTTCACTTTCGAATCAAACGACATTCAATTTCCTTGCTGTTGAATAAATTTAAATTTCTTTTACCAAATGGCAGTCGCTGACTGGGTCACTCCCAACAGCTCTGTGAACTTATTTCGCATTCGCACAGATCTTAATTTAGTAAAGCCTCCAATTCCTCAGCTTTAGGCCTTTAAGCTCCCCAAGACGTCCTTTGCCATCAAAACTTTTGAAGCGTCGAAACCACATTTCGGTGGGATCAGATTCGCAATTAATCTCTACAAGTACTCGATGGCCTTCAGCAGGGCTTTTCTTCCAAATAAAAAAGAAAACCAAAACTTCATGCGGATTATTCAATACAAATCCAAACATTTTCGGAGAGAACAAAAAGCAATGTTGTTGTCTAAAACAGACCCGAATGCACAGATGTTGACAAACGTTACACCCTTCCAATGAAGTGGACAATCGTTTCCAAGATCAGCTACAACTTGCAAATGACGCCATCTTTTGAAAACGGATCGAACTAATTTACTCTCAATACTTGCCGTTAAGCTGTCATAGAACGTCTGTTATCGCCTTATAGCACAGATGGCAACAATGAGAAGTACAACGATGACGTGGTCAAGAAAATCTTTTCTCCAGACTCTGCTATAAATTGCCCCAATAAACAAAGTGCAAGGGCATGAAATCAGTCATCCTTTGGACTCAATGCGAAATTGAAGAGTTATGCCATTTCTGGTTTCATCTGAAGTGCAGATTTGATTGCCGTTTTTTTAAGCAAATATGGTTTATAATGGTTGTTCCACCACCACCGTTCGCCACCAGTGTTCGCCACCAGCGTTCGCCATCAGTGTTCTCCACCAGCGTTCGCCACCAGTGTTCGCCACCAGCGTACCCCACCAGCGTCCGATTATCGTTTATGAAATATGCTGGAGAAGCCCAACTATAAGGAATGTACAGATGTAAACGTGGCATGTGCCTTGTCAACGGATTCAGAATTCAAACAGGCCACCAATTACATATGAAAACCTATTTTTGATCGTCATGTGGAGCGACAGAAGATGTCATGGATTGCCATGGTGCCTTCAAGTGCAGAAGGAGCTTAACTATAATCTGTGCACATTATCAGCGCACTTACTAGACAAAGTTTGGTTCACTCGAGGTAACCAAACATACGTACGTGAGCATTGGAGCTTACAGATTTAATTCCGAATAAGCCAAGGCCGTGCGTTACGAAGGTTGCCTTTTATATTTCGGGATTGGGCAATCCTAGTGTTGTAGTCTGGCAACTGCCAGCTCTATAGTAAAGTTTGATATTTTTGAGGTTATACGTTCTCAGAACGTTTTGACATACGACCGCTATTTGTGTTGTTTACAGTATCTTAAAGATTCATCTCGCCCAAAAAATGGAATTAAATCGTGAAAAAGTTTGTGTGTTTATTTTTTATAACTTTTGACTTGGATTAACTCAACAACAGTGCATCGATGAACTTAATTCACTTTTCGGCGATGAAGCTCCATCAAGGACCAGTGTTTATCGATAATAACAATAATAATTGTTGGCGCTACAGTCCAAAGGGGGACCAGGGCCTTACTTGCTCATCAACTACTCGTGTTGTGCGCGCTACTGTTCTCTCACGAGTAGAAGGGACCTACAGTTTTTTTCCAACTCCGAACGGCGAGATTTGAGAAGCTTTCTTAGACAGTTATTACTCTTTGAGTGTTGTCAGCAGCTCGAAACAGGTGGTGCCGTGAAAAATTCGAAAAATTGGTTTTGAGCTGGGAGTCGAACCTAGACCCTTCGTCGTGTGAGCTCGCACTCTACCCACTACGCCACGATGACCACATCCTTATTTATCGATGGTATGGTGAATTCAACCGAAATCGTAGTTCACTCCAAGACAAATTTCGTGAAGGTCGTCCAAAATCAGTTGTTTTTAAGGAAACCACTGATGTTGTACGCCAACTGATATTGCAAGATCGTCATGTGACCTATTATGAGACTGAGACAACCTTAGGCATTAGTGGGACCAGCATACATCCAATATTGCATGAACATTCGACCGTCAAAAAAAATTTATTCGCGTTGGATCCCACACAATTTGTCAATCTCTCGAAAAAAAGGCTCGTGTCGATTGGTCGAAAGAAAGAAATACGATCGCAAACACGTCTATGACATCATGACAGGTGATGAATCGTGGATTTACGCGTATGAGCCCGAAAGTAAACAGCAGTCGACTGTATGGGTGTTTCAAATTGAGCCAAATCAAACAAAAGGTGCTCGCACACGAAGCACTTCCAAGCCATGGTCGCCTGTTTTTTCGGAAAAACTGGACATGTAGCAACCGTACCACTAGAACAACGCAGAGAAGTCAATTTTGAGTGGAACACTACCATTTGCTTGCGAGTTATCTTCCAAGAAATTAGGAAAACCAACCGCCGAAGACGGATCACTCTTCACCACGATAATGCAGAGCTCTCACACATCGGATCAAGCAACTGCATTGTTGAGCACTCAAAACATCGAGTTGATGACTCACCCGCCGTATAGTCCTAACTTGGCACCGAGTGACTTCTTTTTATCCCTGTACGTAAAAAAACATGAGAGATCAACGTTTTTCGACACCTGAAGAAGCGGTTGATGCGTTCAGAATGCATATTTTGGAGATACCTCAATCAGAGTGGCAAAAGTGCTTCGACAATTGGTTCAAACGCATGCAAAGGTGTATAGATCTTAATGGGGAATATTTTGAAAAACAATAAAGTTATTTTCGATGATTAATAGTTGGTTTTGTTCTCTAATCCCGAAATATAAAAGGCGACCCTACTTTATTTAGGAAATTGTTCCTTTTATAGACGACGTTTTACAAAACTTTGCAAATTTTGTGTCGTGTCTCGTTCAGGAATAGATGGCCGTAGGCCAAACCGTATTTTCGCTTCCACTTTGGTTTTTCATTAATTTCCTAAAAAAATAAGTTTGCGGTCGTTCACAGTTCTCCCTCCCAGTCCGTTGTAAGAGGATGACAATACACAGCAAAAGAGCGTCCGTCGGAAAGCATTTCACTGTATTGCACAATCTTAAGACTGTTCCAAGAAAGAAATTCGGGGAAACAATTCCGCAACTCCGCCTCACTTTGCATGATTCCAACTGCATAACCACTAATTAAGAAACAAAGTCGTTCACCCAAGCCAATTGAAACCTCTTTAAAAGAATGAAATGATAATTCCGGATAAACTCTCTAGTTGCTGACTTCCATCCATCAGGCAGTTGCCTCGAAATCTTGACGGAAGTCTGCGATAAACGAAGTTAATCCAGGTCCCAACCGCTTGCCGGATGAGTACATTCGCAACCTCTGAAACCAAGGATTTGTGTTGCTATCCTTCATTGTACGTTGTGGTGTTGAACTAAAGTTCAAGTCGTCTGTTATTTCAATTTTTAAGCAAATTCATACGAAGAGGTTTACTTCACGCCTCCGGCCACCGCTGCACTCTAAACCGAAAGGATGAGGCTTGCGCAGCGCCCTCCAACTTACCGACATGGTGAATTATGCTGCTAGGCGAAGCATCTTTCATTCTCTCAACTCCTCTTCCCACTCTCCTTACGGTTCTTCAGTTTCGGATAGTCGTTTAGCTCTTAAGGGCAACAGACAACAAAAAACCGGAACACAGCTCCTTAACTAGAATGCATGCTAAAACATGGTTGCCTTGCATTTTCTGCAAACCGTGGCGATGTGATGGGACGCAGAGGGAGGAGGGGACGACTCACGGGATCATCTTGCAGGACCTCCGTAGAAATTAATGTTGATGACTTCGGCTGCACTGTTTGCTGTTTTACTTGCTAAATAGGGAATAACCCTCAATGGATGCACACTGGAGCATGTGCGGAGATGCATTAGTGTTTGCAAGTTTTCATTATTTTGCGTCGAACATGCAAATGCTTGTTGGATATAAACTCTTCTTTGTTTTCGGAAAGCGGAACTTTTGCCCTGAAACTTAATTTAATGAGGCCCTTCCCTTCTGCCTTGGTGGAGGGAGATTTGAACTTTATCATTGAGCCCTGTGTCCCTCTTTCTGTTACAGATAAATCTTTCTAGGGCAGGGATGCCTATATATTGTTGGAGATTCCTTAAAGTGATAACTTTAAATTTTTTGAGAAACTATAGTGTGGCCGTATATCAGCAATAACGTGTCCTCCAAGTTTTAAGTCGTGTCTGGCGCATCAGTGTGGACTTCCTACTTCACATGTCCACGCCGAAACAGGCAATCGACTTTTTTCTTAGTTAGGAACCACACAACCATGCACATTATGGTCATTTAGTCATGGCTCTATAAGGGTCATAACCACCATCAATTTTTAAAAAGGTACGGACCAATTATTTTACCAGCACACCAAACAATACAATTTTTTAGGAAGTAACGGTGTGTCAAATCGAGAATCATTCCAAATATTATATGACAGATTTTTAGATTAATTTATAATATGGACGTACCATACGAGGGGCGTTCAATATATTCTCGGTATCGATATGAAGGAAAATGCGAATTCAATTTATTTTTTTTTTTTATTTTTCAATATAATCTCCCCTAACATCAATGCATTTGTTACATCTTGAGATAAGCTTTTTTAAACCCTCAAAAAATAAAATTTCCTCTTTGTCGGCAAACTACCCGTTTATTGCCGACTTGAGTTCTTCATCATCCGAATATCTTTTTCCACAAAGAAATTTTTTCAAATCCGGAAACAGGAAATAATCACAAGGGGCAAAGTCTGGACTATAGGGTGGGTGTTGGATTTCTTCGAAACCACAATCTCGCGCAGCAGCCTTGGAAACTCGCGCCGTGTGAACAGGAGCGTTGTCATGAAGAAGCAACACACCTGCTGCGAGTTTACAACGTCTTTTCTTTTTAATTTCCTCTCTCAAATTATGCAGAGTGGAAGCATAGGATGTCGCGTTTATGGTTTCCAGTTTTTTTTTTTTTTTTGTATTCATTGGGCGGGCAAGATTCCCTTTGAGTCCCAAAAAACTGTGGCCATGAGCTTCCCGGCAGACGGAGTGACTTTGAAATTCTTCGGGGGGTCTGCTCCTTTTTTATGCCACTGAATGTACTCTTGTTTGCTTTTAGAGTCATAGTGGTGAATCCATGTTACGTCCGAAGTAGCAATTCGATCCATAACACCGTCCGTGTTCTCACTACACATCTTTAAAAGCTCCATTCAGCGTGCGATTCTCACTTTCTTCTGAGGCGCTGTGAACATACGTGGCACCAACCTTGCGCTGACCTTTGGAAGGTTAAGATGGTCATGAAGAATAGTGTGAATGGTACCAAGATTTCAACTTGGTGATCTCTACCATCATTTTCACCTTTATTCGGGCATCCTCAAGAACAAGTTTTTCGACTTCTTTGATGCCTGCTCCAGTACAAGCGTTAGCCGGGGCGCCGGAGTTGGGGTCCTCTTCAATGCTCTCTCTGCCTCTCTTGAACTCACTTGACCACTTTTACACAGTGTGGAACTCTGGTAGCCACCATCTCTTCATGAATAGTTTTTTGACATTTTCCTTGCCAAGTGAGAAATTTAATTACAGCGCGATGCTCAATTTTCACCATAATCGTATCAGTTTCCATTATGATTCTGTTTTACTAGAAATAAGACGCGAATTAATAATCACATTTATATGAAATTTTACATGAATGAACTATAATAATAGTATTACTTGATAAATGAGTCAATTTATATATATAACCACAGCTTCAGCCCGATACTCGAGAATATATTGAACGCCCCTCGTATTGTATATGTATTTCGAACAGAACAATAAATTTCAAAATGATGCACCCTTCGTAAATGTTCAGATATCCATCTTAAAGCTATTAGCAACCTCCATATTCCGGATCAAGTTTCACTCTTGAAACTAGTTCTAACCGTTTCATATATGCTCGTGTTTTCAATATCAACATGTGTTTGGAACTACAGTACTTTGCAAAATAACAGCACCATATTCGACTTTGTCACTATCTTGCTATTAACCTTTTCTTACCGTCATGCAAAGACACACACACACACATTAACTGCACAGCATCCTTATTCCAACAGTAATAAAACCCATAAACAAGATAAGAAAAAAGTGCATTGTGAACTCTGAAAAGATCCGTTATCTGGAACAGCACCGAATTTCGGTGTGTGAAAAATAATAGCACCAACATCAAAAGTTCATGAATATGAAGCAAAAGTCAACGGACTAGTGAAGTTTTTTGTTTTCATTTTGTTTTATTGGATTAGTACTTGGTCGCATAACCTTTATTTTTAAGTAAAGCGTCACAACGTCGTGGCACGTAGTCGATTAAGGCCTGACATCGCTGAACAGGGATACTCTTTCACGTAATCTGCACAATATCCCATTTCTGTTTTGTATTTTTGGATTTTGCTTCATATACAGCTTTCTTAACATCTGTCCAAGGATTTTCAATGGGATTCAGATCCGGAGATTGAGGCGGCCACTCCGTAACTTGAACTCCATTGCCTTGGAAAAATTCTTTCACCAGTTTGCTCGAATATTTGGGGTCATTATCTTGCTGTAGAATCTCTCTAGTTGGCATTTTTCACTCTACGCATGGTTTCTCTCAGTATGCTGACATAAACTCCGGCGGTCATCACCGGTTTTTTTTTCCAAAAAAATAGACCAGTACTATAACAGACCCTTATGCAGAAACCAATAAGGAAGGAGATGGTCAACTGAACAGCTGATCAAACAGCTGATTTCCCCTTTGTCCATCGACCGTTTGACTGTTATTTACGTGTTTTAGTAGACATAACCTCAAATTCTGAAAGTTATTTACGTATCATCGAACATTGTCTCACTTTACTCACACATGTTTACGTTTTGATTTATATGCCCTCTCCTTCTAACAGTGTGAAGAGTGAGGAGATCCACCGTATAGACAGTTCACACGTATTCTCATTTGAAAACAAACAAAATTTTTTTTTGTGCGTCAGCTATTCAGGAGGGGAAATGTTATAAAAAACGCTGTCAAAATGAATTCAAAGGCGGGAGACGAGGGAGTTGACTGTCTCCCTATTGGTCTCTGCCCTTATTATAATTTTTGCTTTGCCGTGCTTTACAGTCTTAAGGCTGCAGCACATAGAATACGTTACTTGCGTAGCGGCAAAATATCTGTTGACGGTGAAGTACGTGAAGGAAAGGGGTGACACAATGAATACTTCAACGCCCAGCTTATTTCATTTGACAGTAGCTTTAAATTCAATTTGTTTCGGTTATAGTGTAGAGCGGTTTGATATATTTTTTTGCAAAAATTCCTCCAGGATTAACTAATGTGCTTAATGACACCATATTTGTAATTCAGTTTTATAATTTTATTATACATACATGCTTTTTCAATAAATATAACAAAAACAAAATAAAACATAAAATGTGTAAGATTATTTATTCTATACAAACGACTAGTTTTTCGATTCGTGATGATGTCTCCGGAGTTTCTGTACGTTTTGGTACGTTTTGGAAGTGGGACTGCTTGTGGTGGTTGTTGTTTCCCTTTCCAAGTTGAAGTTCCAGGTTCCGGGCATGTCTCTGTGAAAGTACTGCTGCCTTCAGCTTCGCACGATAAGTTTGAAAAACTCCTAAGAGAACAAAATAGGTTAATAGGTAAGTGTGTGTTTTGAGATTTGTAGAAAAGAACAGTACATATCTTCGGGGTGCCACGTGTCTCCTTAAAAAATAGTGAATCCAATCAGACTCCAGTTCATCCAATGCAGCGTTTCTTCCGAATGTTTTTTCCAAAACATCTTCCACTCCGGAATGCCTCGAAGCTCCTGCTCACAACGTCCTGTGTTAATGTCATTCATAAGTTAATGTTTTTGTTATTATTAAAACTTGCAAATTCAAACCTTTGTTATTTTCCTGTGTGACTTCGACATTTAGAATTTTCAAAGTTCAGATGTTCTTTCGCCAGTTTGTTTCGTTTCAGTAGGTTGATTTTTGACAGTAGTTGTACTTTTCTGGGACTTCTGACAGGTAAATTCATCTTTATCAGCTTTCTTCTTATCGTTCATAGTGCCACGGGTAAATTTAACTCCTCTTTTATATTAATAGCATTCATAATAGGGTTACGTTTGTCCAATATTTCTATTTGTCGTTCATCGGCAGGTGTTAGTTTCGGGTTTCTTCCTCTTTTTTCTTCCTTTTGAGCTTATTTTATGGCATTTGCGATCATATTTTTTTGAATACCCAATAATTTCACTTATAAATTTGTAAGTTTTACCCTCAGAAAGCACTTATTAAGACACTTTTCTCAGAAGTACAATGCACACCACTACGTATTTTACTTTACTGACAACGAAAAATTATCCTTTATTAACTACAATAATATGTGTAGATATAGTTTAAAGCGTAAAAAATTCGAAAGACTGCTGTATATTTCGAAAACGCTCTTCAGAATGACGTGGTGCTATTATTTTACACAATTTAAATTCGGTTGCATTACCAGTAACGGGACGTTTTTTAATGACAAGATAATAATAATAGTAATAATTGTTAGCGCGACTGTTCACAGGGGGACCAGTTTGCTTAGTTTGCTCATCAACTATTCGTGTTGTGCGCGCTACTATTCTGTCACGAGTAGAAGGGACCTACAGTTTTTTGCCGACTCCGAACGGCGAAATTTTAGAAGCATTCTTAGACAGCTATTACCCTTTGATTGTTGTCAGCAGCTCGAAAGAGGTGGTGCCGTGAAAAAATTCAAGGTGTTCAGCCAGAAATCGAACCTAGACTTACCCTCTTCGCCACGGCGGCCATATGCATTTTTTTATTATCTTGTTTATGAGCCCTAACCATAGGAATACTCGTCGTGATGGAATAGTAACAAATTCGAACATGGTGCTATTATTTTGCACATAGCTTTATATAGTTCCTCCTCATCAATTCCTTGAACTAGTTGCTTTCCATAAATGAACCATTCCATTCGGAAAAGGAACTATTTTATACAACTGTGGTCAAACTAATTATAGTAAAATTCGAAACCAAACTTCTTCTTCTTCTTGTGGGGCTACAGTCCAGGGTGGACCTGGGCCTCAACCAACATGTCTCTCCAGCCAGAACGATCTTTCGCCAGCTGTCTCCAGTTGCTCACTCCAGGTTGGTTGAGGCCCTTCTTCATTTGTGTACGCCAACTTATCCTAGCCCCTCCTTTGTTGCCGAACTCGACACAGTTGATTGAGTTCCTGTGTTTAGTTATGACTTTTTAGCCCTTTTGCACTCGGCTGTCCCCTCTGAGGGTACATGATTATTTATGAGCGATTTTCAACAATGCAGGGACATTGCACCGCAATTTTTTAAGAAACACGTCTTCTTCTGTACTTTTCTATTAAAGTGGCACAAAAATAGAACAAATTAAAGTAAAATAAAATAAGAAAAGTAAAAAGATGTATGATAAATAAATCAACCGTTCTTATTCTTCTTCTTCTTGTGGCGCTAAAGTCTGGTGTGAACCAGGGCCTCAACCAACATGCCTCTCCAGCCAGAACGATCTTTCGCCAGCTGTCTCCATTTGCGAACCCCAAGTTGGTTGAGGTCCTTCTCCACTTGTAAGCGCCACCTTAGCCTAGGCCGTCCTCTGTTGCGTTGTCCCAATAGCTCAGATTCGAAGACCTTTCGGGCCGAAGCAGTGGTGTCCATACGCTCTACATGGCCTAGCCGTCTTAAGCGTTCTATCCGCAGACGCTTGACCAGGCGCATGTCGCTGTACAACCTATAGAGTTCGTCCTCAAATCTTCTCCTCCAGATGCCAGCACCGCAAACAGGACCAAAAATCGCACGCAAAACTTTTCGCTCGAAAAGACACGGGGAAAGTCGATTATGTATAAGCGTCGCAACTGTATTATTGGTGACCTCGCATCAGACGGCATGTCCATGAGAATAGTATCATAGAAGATGCGGTGTACGAGGTCATCAAAGTTCCAGTGCAAGTGGAACCAAAGACCATTCTTTTTTATTCGAGAGATGGCCTTGAGTGTACATCCCATGATGTGTGATCAAGGGGGGAGGGGGGGGGAGATTAAACAGAGCATCAAGAGCAGATCCAGGTGTGCTGAGGAAAGCCCCTATGCAGTCGAGACAGACTGTTCTTTGAAGCTTGATGAAAGCGACAGTCACGTATTTGCGCGAAAGCTTGTTCCACCAAACGACTGATGCATAGGAGAGAAGAGGTCTTATCATTGCCATGTAGATCCAGATCTTTTGGGTGAAAGACTCCAGGTTGTGCCAAAAACTCCCTTGCATTGCCAGGCGACTGACAGCGCCTTGGAGGCTTTTGTCTTAATGTGTCTTTTCCAGAGAAGCTTTCTGTACAGGATAACACCTAGATATTTGGCTTCATTGGAAAGTAGAACACAAGGTTACTTCAGAATGACTAACCTTAATTTCTATACTTTTTTGCGTATAGTACACGTTGCTTACATTTTTTCAGAAATGTAAGGTTTCTTTCGAGGTACTCTGTCATGTAACCCATTAGAATGTAGAATCTACCTGATAGCACTTGCACTTACGCTGATTCCAATCACTAACGTTCTTCACTGTGTTTTGACATCCAGGCACTTCCTTGCCATCTCCCGTAACAATTTCTCTTCCGCTCTTAACTTCATTATCAGCTTTCGCATTTCAATTCCACTTTGTTTAGCTATTAAATGGTTAAATAATTATTGGCGCGACAATCCACAGGGGGAGCCTAGCTTGCTCATCAACTACTCGTGTTGTGCGCGCTACTGTTCTCTCACGAGTAGAATTGACCTACGGTTTTTTTGCCGACTCCAAACAGCGAAATTTGAGAAGCTTTCTTAGACATCTATTACTCTTTGATTGTTGTCAGCAGCTCGAAAGAGGTGGTGCCGTGAAAAAATCGAAGTGTTCAGCCGGGAATCGAACCTAGACCCTTCGGCGTGTGAGTGTCGCACTCTACCCACTACGCTACGGCGGCCACTTATTTAATTAAAAAAGTAATCGATAAGTATAAGTTAGCCTTTTCAAGGAACACCACACTTTATAAAATGGAAGTTTTCCCGTTTAACGTACTTCCTATAGTGTTTGCCGCAAGCGGTTCTAGTGTACACTTATTTTTTGAGATGCGAAAAAAATAAAGTATTTTTCTTTTGTTATTTTTTTAATAAATTTGTATTATTCTGTTTGGTTTCATTACAAGACAATGAAATAAATCTTTCGAAAACATCAAAGATTTCACAACTCGGACGCCTGGAACCCATTCTGTCAGTCAGTCTTCCAAATCGTTCCCACATAGGTGTGCACTTTCTTTTTACGCTCACAGTACAGAACCCTACCATTTTTTTTACCAAAACAGTAATCAATTTATTTTTGTAGCAATCTACGGAAACTCTTCCGCCATTGTTTTTGACAGAAGACAAATGCGATCTATTAACCCGAATCGGCTGCGTCAGCATGAATGAAAGTGATTTCACGTGCCACATCGGTTCCGCGTAATCGAATATCTTCAGTTGTAATCGAACTTTGAGTTAGTTAGTTGTTGCTCTCAAAGTGAAGATGTACGAAACAGCCGCGGTCCGTAAGATTCCATTTTTGAACTACATTAAGTGTTTATACAAAGTGCTTTTGTACTCCGGTCTAATTCACTTCAAGTACAATTCGAAGGAGAAACGAGTTAAGCAATCCCTATGCAATCAATTTATATCACAGATAGTCTACAGGGCTACGGCGCTCTTCTACGGAGTTCTAGTGTGGTGGACCTTTGTTGGAATCCTTACGACTTATGTCAACTTCATTGATCCTCCAGACTTTAGTAAAGAAACTTAGCTGATACAGGATACAATCCTTAAACTTTCCCTTGTGTTTTTGCGACTATTTTCGACATACATCTTTGCATCTAACTACCTCAAACGGGGGCAGTGCTTGGTGCCGGTTGTTAACGAACTGCTCGACATTTTCTGTCGATTGGCGCCCTTCACCGATAATCTGATCTACTTCGATTCAAGATTTTTATTTCATGTCGCTGTGAAAATGTACTTTACCGCACTTCGGATGCACCAAGAATACAGAGAGCTGCTTCCCGCCGCTTATCTAATTAATGAGGTGTTGCTTCCCCACAGTTACCTGATTTGTGTTACAATAAATCTGAGTTGCGTTTGCTTCAATATGGTCCTAATTTGTTTCTACATGAAAATGAACGAAATCTTGGCGCGATCCGCTTCTTGGAGGGATGATTGCGATATCGCGAAAGTTCTGCAAAAGCTTGTTGCGATTTCAAAACGCATCCATCGGGTGAAGCAGGAGCTGGATAGATTCTACACGGTTCTATACGTTGCAGCCTATATCGGACTCTTTCATGATGTTTTCTACAGCTACTATGTTCTGCAGGTGTTCTTGTACATGCCTAAAGACACTAATTGGTTATACGTCTTGGCTACGATGATCCTCTTTTTACCGGTTTGTGGTATAAACTCATTTGATGTTTACCTGTTTGGACGTCTATCAGATATGATGTCTGAGTGTGAGGAGTTATTTCAACGGCGTGTGATGGAAGTGATAAATAGACGGAGTTTACAAACTGAGAAAACTGCGCATCGATTGGTGAGTAATGTGAAAACGCTATGCTTCCTGCTTTCATTTTTGATATATTATAGGTGGAACTGATGTTTCATAACAATCTTCTGCGTCCCTTGGACACACTGGCCTTCGAAAAGATTCATCTTAACCAAATGTTCGCGTTCGAATATTTTCTGAATGTGATCATCATAAACGTCCTCACCTGTTTTCAGTACTACATTTGTTCACAATCGTTAAAAAATTAAAAATTGCATTTCAAAATAAAATTATACGACACTCAAGGTTGCCGAAAACATAAACGGTTATTGTATGTGGAATGGATTAAATATAAGGTCGCCAAATATCTTCCTTCCGCTCTTTTGCTCTTCCTTCAATGCTTCATAAAAAGTGTTACAGTGATCGAATTTAGTTCCGCCGTTTTGTTCGATAATCTGTTTCCATCTAGACGGCAACTTCATAATAACCCCCTCGTAGAAGCCCCCCTCCTTATTTGCGAAGTACGCAGACAGCCACCTTTCACAAGCCTCTTTGAGTTCAACTTCACACCACCAAGGGCGTTTGCCATGGACAGGAACAGGTGGTAATCACTTGGCCCTATGTCCGGGCTATATGGTGGATGCGATAAAACCTCCAATTCGAGCTCCCGTAGCTTCTGACGAATTATCAACGAGGTGTGTGGGCTGGCGTTGTCCTGGTGGAACACCATACCCTTCCTGGTGGCCAATTCTGGCCGCTTCTGGTCGATCGCCTGCTTCAAGCGGTCCAGTTGTTCGCAGTAGATGGTAGAATTAAGCGTCTGGCCATATTTGAGCAGCTCATAGTGGATGATTCCCTTCCAATCCCACCAAACACGCGGCAAAACCTTCCTGGCCATCAATCCCGGCTTGGCCACTGTTTGGAACGATTCACCGGCCTTCAACCACGACCGTTTTCACTTGATATTGTCGTATGTGATCCATTTATGGTCGCCAGTCACCATCTGCTTCAAAAATGGGTCGAGTTCGTTCCGTTTCAGCAGCATATCGTACGCGTTGATTCGGTCCAGAAGTTTTTTTTGCGTCAAATCATGCTGCACTCAAACATCAAGCTTTTTTTTTTTTGTATCCAGCCTTCTGCAGATGGTTTAAAATGGTTTGTTGACTAACTTTCATCTTCTGGGCGATGTCATGAGATGCCACATGCCGGTCTAACTCGATGATTTCCATGATTCGATCGGTATCCGTCGTTACAGGTATTCCGCCGACTGGCTTATCCATGGTGTCGTTTTCACCAGCTCTGAATCGTCGAAAGCATTCCTCCGTGGCATGAAGTGATAGAGTACCATCCCCCAAGATATCATTAATCTCACGGAACATTTCTTTAGTCGATTTGCTTTTAAAGAAGGAAAACTTTAAAATAGCGCGAATTTCGGCATTAGTGAACTCCATGTTTACACGTTTATAACTGTTGAATAATATCCAAACTAATTAGTAGTAAGTTATGGCAAGACCTTTCAAATGATGTATAGTATTGCCAGATACGAGCTCTGTAGCACTATGTACATAGCCGGAAAATTCAAAAGACAAAAAGGCGGAATAGTGATATTTGATATATTTTATTTATTTGTAACATGAGTTGCAAGTTCAGTTGTATTCCTTAATGCTCTGAAATGTGTAGATGAAAAATGAAACCCAATACGCGTAAGTCTCACTCACCCTTGATGAATTCTGAATAAAAATTGCTTTTGTTCTTTCTTTCTTTTGTCGCTTTTCAAGCGGCAACTATCTTAAAGATGGATGAATGCCAAGAAAATTAGGCACTCGAGCGGAAAACTGCACAAGCTTATGCTTCGCCAAATTAAAAAGAAATGAAAATTCAAATACGCCTTTTCGTTTATTTTATTGTTTTTTCTTTCGCCTGAAAACTGAAATAATTACACCATCTCAAACTTCCCCTAGAAGAGGAGTACACTTTCGCACAATGAAAAATCGAACCCAACTGACAATGAATTCTTCCAACGACAACACTCCATGCCGTGCTGCCTCAGCGTTTGTTGGAGTAAGAGGAATATGAAAGTGCATGCTAATAACGTCGGATTTCTGTGCCGATAATGACCTTCAAGCGGCAGCAGGACCTAGACAATGAAAAATTAAAAACGCTGTCAGAGCATCTTTTGGAGAGCAGCCAAAAGGGTTCGGCAAAAGTGCAGGTAATCAGGGAGTGCTGACTTTGAAGTGCACACTCAACGCCGAAGCATTGAAAAAGAACTTCAAATTGTGTAATCAGGAAAAGAACACGAAAGCAAAAATAATAAATGTCTTTGATGAGCCCAAATCGATAAACGGGAATGACGTTTAACTAGAAAACATTGTACAGCCTACCAACGGCCACATCATATGTCATTGCGCTTGTTGAAACTTAATCTGATAATCAGGTCACTTAAATGACAAGTAAAGTGCAACTGGCCAACATGGGAATATGTAAACATTGCCCGTAAAATGTCACTCGTGTGAAAGTAAATGCAAACCATTTGCATGTAAATTGAAACCAGAAGAACAATCCACATGAGTACTTGATTACAATCAATATTTTAATTAAAAGGCTTTCATCGACTAGCGCTTTCACTTAAAACATGTGCGACCACCAATGCGTAGCCATGCGTGCGATAATGAGATGTGCAATTGAAATCTCCGTTTATTGTCATTTCAAATTGATTTTCAATTGTATTGGGAATGATGGATGATATTCGGCGGTGAGAGAAAATCCATTTCGGAAAACGTTTGTTGAGTATTTTGGCATAGGCTAAAATCTTTAATAAAGTGAATCGCGAAGTCAATCATATATTGAAAAGTGCCTGAAATTCGAATGAACATGCGTGGTCAATACTTTCCTTGATTGAGATTTCTAAAATTTCTAAAATCATTCCAAAACCCATTTTTATTTTTGCCTTGTCCCGAAGCAAGAACACAAACGCTTTAGCTTTCATCAGTGACCAAGCTAACGATGAATTGAACGCATGACAACGTTAAATATCTGTCGGGGTAGTTCCATGCTTCGTCTCACAAAGTGTGACAATTAAATTTAAGTCATTCGACTGTAATGTAAATCCTGTGCATAAGACGTTATAAAATAAGAAAAGCTTATCGAATTCTCTTTTTACACAATTCTAATATGACACGGCTTCTAGGTTCTTCTATTTTTACAAAGTATTTCTAAACACAATACACATAGGTGTGATGATGTATAAAATTTAGAAATTTCAGCACTTTAGTCGCAAACTACGACACATATACAACATTTTTAAGTCATTTTCCCAAGAGCACATGGTAAAGAAATCAGAATTAACAGATTTGGCAGCACTTTGTCACATCTAATTCGGAACAAGCTGTTTGACGTTTCTCAACTGTCACAACAAACATCCCCATAACAAAATAGTTTTTGTTAAAGGGAAGTTGCAAAATTTTCAATTATTTCCAAAGTCCTGGCTTTGTTTTGTCGAATTACGAATGTTGATAATTCGTAATGGATCTATCCCCATCAGAACCAATAGATAAAAAACCGCAAATCAATCAAATAAGTGGTGCCGTCGAGAACACCGGAGTTCTGACAGTTGATCAACTTGACATCGAGATTTTGCCAGTAATCTACGATATCATCCGCTGGTACATACTTCATCTATTTGTTTATTGAATGCATTTGGTTTGTTAAATTTGCGTTGCTTATGTAGAAAATATGCGACTTAACCTTAATACTTCCTACTGTCAAATTTAGTAAATAAAAGTTAAATTTAGTCCCACTACGCATTATATAAGCGGTCATTGGCAGAGAGGTGTAATTTTATTTTAAATTATTTCAGTGTGGAGAAGGATCCTCTTGATAACGCAGCTAAGCTTAGAGAATCACAAGAGTGCAGTCAAAAGGTACAAATAACTTTTCACTTTCGTTACATTTGTTAACCTAAGCATTTCTTGTGAAATTCCATTGAGTAGATTCTTGAACTACAGAAACGTTTTGAGAGTGCCAGAAGTCAAATCAAACAGCTTCCAGGAATAGACTACAACAAGGAGGAACAGCTGCAGAAACTAGAGTTGCTGAAGAGTCAACTCAAACTGAAGCAACAGCTTATTCGCAAATACAAGAACATACAATTCTAAAAACACTTTACAATGGTCTTAAGATTTCTTTTTCGGTATTTGGCAAACAATGAGCAACTGATTCAGAGAATGGCCGAAAGCTACCCTATGAGAAGAGCTGCTCAAATAGTTGTTGCAATGATGTATAGAACGAAAAGTATTGCTGAGCGCAAAGGAATTGCAGACATGACACCCGAAAGGTTCAAGTAGGTTTCTGAAATGCATTCAAAGTGATATACTGAGAGAATCGATTCATTTTTCAGGTCACTAATGCGGTCGTTTAGTTCGAATCTGAAGCAAGAAATTGAAGGTGTTAAAGAGGAGATTAAGAAGAGGAAATGAAGTTGAATAGTGTAATGAAAGACTTAAAATATATTTGTAGAGAGAAAGAATGTCAGGTTGTTTTATTTACACATCGTAATATTGTTTGTTTGATGCTTTCATTTGGTGGGTAAACAATATGAGGTAGTTAATTGTTTTCAGTCACGTGTTGGAGAATATTAAGCCCACAACCGACATGCTAATGGATATCCGTCGCAGAAACTGATATTTCTCTGGGCTGTTCATATTCACTGCATGCAACCAATGCTACACAATAAGTGGAGCAGAAGAGGATTGTACGGGCTACGGTATACAGCCCCTCTATTCCAATGCCGGTGCAACGCAACCTAGGATATCCTTTTCTGGTATGAAGAAAGAGATTCAACCAGCTTAGCCTCTAAAACTTAAGGCAGCCGATTAGTTGCCAGATGAAAAGGCATATTCGCTAAGGACTTAATGTATAGAGACACTTTTAGATGATCTGCAGAAAAACCAATGAAAGCAAAAATAATTCTTCACTGCATCATTGGTACCAGGATACATTTGCATTCCAGAGTAAATGTTCAACTCTTTATTCTTGAAAGAGTTGAACAAATAGACAAAGTTGCTTGAGAGTTTTAATGATAGTCAAGGGTCAGCGTTTGAGTTTTCTCAAGCGTGTTCTGAAGGTTTAGTTTATGAATTCCTCTTAGTATTCTGATGTTTGGTTTCCCAGAATTTTTTGTGTCGTTTACACCTTTATTCGAAATGAATTCAATTAAATTTTAAACAGAAACAAATGGCGACAACAGTTTTCCTTTTCATACAAATACAATCCATATCAGAGGCCAATAAGATCCAGATTTGTATTTAGCAACTGACCTGCCGAACTCATCCTCGCAGCTAAAGCTCTTTTTAAATGTCATGCTACTGAAATATACCACCAACAAATCAATGACAACTTTCACAAAAAACTTTGACGTGTAGCAAACTGACGACGCTAATTTGACAGATATACACAAATACGTCAAAGGAAAATTCTTTTTTCCCAAAATTGAGAAAATCTATTTTTGTTTTGATAATAGAATTTTGAAAAAGAAAAAACAATAAAACAAAACAAAGGCATATTTGTGTGTTCATTTTACAAGAACCTTGTATGTAAGTTCAAGGAAACATTCATATACTGTTATTTTTGTAGAGTAGAAGTTGCTTAAAAGTGTTCGTTCCCGGAAAAGAAAGAGTACTTCCTTTCACTGTGTTCTTTTTTATTCCTTACTTCTTCATTGGAGCAAAACCAAATCGTGGAAATTGCGAAAGAAAGTGAGAAAAATCTCCTTTCGCATGCAGATTGCAACAATCTTATGGAATATAGTCCCACACTAAGAGAATATTTCTGGTTTTGCTTGCGGCGGGATAAAAAGTGAAATTTGTTTTTTTTTTGGTTTTTTGATTGTTTGTTTTCGTTAGTGGTCTGAGGATGTGGTTTTCACAATTTTTTTCGTGATTTTCCCGCCAGTGTAGTCAATAAATCATCTGCCCTTCACATAATAGTGTGGCATCGTTTTATAGTCACAACACTTGATACGTAAGCAAGACTGCTTTCAGTGCTTGTTAGTGGTATTACTTAAGAGTATGTAATGTTTTGGTGACGTCGTCAAAGAAATGCTGGTTCTTCTCTTTCGCAATTGTAATCAACTGATGTAAATAAAAAATGATTTTATGACGGTGTTGCATCAGTTTTTATGAATTTTTAGTACTGATTCCCAATCCGTATGATATCGAGATGGTATAAAGGCTCATCCACGATCGAGCTGCACTCAGTGAGTTCTTGAATCCAATGGAATCAACTCGAAGTTATATTGCCTACTTTTTCTATTACTGGTGTTATCCGGGAAGGACCAGACGTTAGTGAAAAGTGCGTTAATTTATGTGTTTTCATGTGAGAAATTAAGGGTATACTGTGACTTACATTTTAATCTGTGTAACAAGTCAAAAGAGATCTAAGCTTTGTAGTCAATTGGCCGAATCTAAAGATATGAAAGACTAGCTGGAATTTCGTAATATGCAGCGATGAATTTCATCAGAAAAACTTTATGTTATTATCCAGAATTAGGATTTCTCTGAAAATCTGTCTTTCCCTTTGGCTAGATATTGTTTTCCATTTATTATTTTAAGGCAATCAGGGCAAATGTTGAGGCTCCTTTTTCTATTTCTCTACATTTTAGTTAATTTTGAATGAAGTTTGGCAATAGCTAAAGGTTTCGGTTTATATGCAAGGGGCATCGGTTCGACGATTCTGCATAACTAAGATACCACACACTAGACTACACTAGATGGTGTAAATATCGGGGAAAAAGACAAATCGTGTATCAAGGGCTTCTTAAACATGGCTGTTCAACATCATACGGTGTGTAAGTCTTCTGCGCTGATGGGACTAATGTATAATTCTTCTTCTTCTTGTGGCGCTACAGACCGGGGTGGACCTGGGCCTCAACCAACTAACGTATAATGCATAATAAAATAAGTTCTTGAAGAAAATTGTGTGCGGTGTGTTTCCTCTCATTTATTTTAAACAAATAAAAAGCAACAATATCTCTTTGATTTTAAGCACATATCTGATATATTTAACATCTACCTCTTCAATAGTTAGGCTGAATATTGGATGTTGGTGATGCAACTGTAGCTATTATTATCCGAATGGAAACAAATTGCAGCATACGAACAACTACACATCAACTGGGAATTGTTCCCAGTTTCTATTGGTTGGTGATGCTATACTCCACTTAGATAAACATCGTGTACAAAAACTTCTCAATTTTGTATCCTCTTCTTTTCCTTTCCGTAGGTGAGGGAATCTACAGAATATTTTAATTTAATAATAAATTTTACTCTGACACATACTATAAGTCAACGATGTTAAGAAGTATAACATTTTGTGGTAGAAATTAGATGCACATGGAATCTTTTCCAAAAAAAATAGCTAAAGAGTTTCTCCCTTGAAAAAGCCATCATGACCATATATCACAAGATAAGCTCAGTGGAAAAATTTGCCGTAGTTAATCTGTAACTTTGCACTTCGAACGGATCTGTAATGCGATGATAGATTGAAAAGAATTGTAGAAGCAACAACGAACGCAATATACAGTGAAGTCCGTATGTTCTAGCATTAGTCTACCGTCTTCACATTATAATCTTATTCCACTTCACAATAGTCCTCAGCAAACACTTGGTACACTCTGTAAGCTGAATGAACTATCGAAAAGCATTCTTCAAACTTCCGGTCTTGCAGTTCGTCTCTTAAGCATTTTGCATCTTCCATCAGGTTGTGTGTGTGATTGTTAGGTACTATCTTCCATACTTCCAGAAATCATCAGTCATTGGAGTCACTATTTGCAACTAAGCTTATAAAAGGAAACACATTTTGTTCGTCAACATTGACATACTCCTAATTAAACAAAAATCTTTTTTTTTTTATCAGTAATGCCTATCTGTCTTTGACTCCATATGTATGCGGCTTGCATGCACGATAATGAGGTGTGATTATTCATTGCATACAACATGTGTGACTCCAAACAGTTTGAAAGGAAGAGTCACATGAAATTAACCGCAAACCGCGTTTTTTTCACAATCAAGTTGCTGACGATAATTAGTACAAATTCTGTTAAAGGAATTATTTGCTTTAAAAAAAAAAATAATAAAAAAATCGTTGTAAAAACAAAACATCCTTGACACACCAGGATTTGAACCTACAACTCTGGATCTCACAATCGCTTTAATCTTTCCCTTTGAGCTGCTGCTTCACACATTTGTAGTTTGTCAAACTAACATCAGCAACACAACACAAACAGCATTTCCCTTTTTTTTGTTTTCAGGAACAATAGGGGAAATGAACAATTTTGATAAGAAGCTCTTCAAACGAAAATAAACGTGCGCAAGAACTTCCAAACAGATTACCGCCACAAGGCAAATACGGAAACAAGCAAGTAAGATGGACAAGCCTGGGACAACCAACAAGAAGTCATTGGTTCAGTCGGAAGATATGATGCATCCGAATCCAACGGTTGACTACGCGCTCATTCGAGGGAAGACCGTTCTAGTGAGCCCCAATGAGAAGCAGTTTGAATTGCTGAAGAAGCGTCTTGAGGAACGCACACAAGATAGCCGGGGGGAAACCATCTATGAAATTGGAATTGGAGAAGGTAAGTCATGATGTCTTGACTGAATTTTGTTTGAGTTATCATTGAGTCATTCTCACAGATGGCAGTGATAGTGGGCTCGACGAGGACGAATATGCCGCTTCAGTAGCAACCCTACAATCTCTCGCAACAACAATCGATGCAGACATGGTCCTGCTGCGTCAGAGGAAGGGTGAAAAGGGACTGACTGGACAGTATTTGATAAGAAAACGCGTTGACACGTCGGATTTTATGGAAATTCGGTAAGAGTTGCTTCCAAAGATAACTAGGTGCTTTTTCACAAAACTATTTTTTGCAGAGTCGCTGTTGTTGGGAACGTCGATGCTGGCAAGTCGACGCTATTGGGCGTACTTACACACGGGGAATTGGACAATGGCCGCGGACACGCCAGACAGAGGCTATTTCGTCACAAGCATGAAATGGAAAGTGGAAGGACCAGTTCTGTGGGCAACGATATCTTAGGTATGTTCAAGAATCCATGTGCACATGGGTCTGTATATAAAGTTTCTTGGTATTTTATAGGTTTTGACAGCATAGGAAACGTGGTAAACAAACCAGACCACGGAACACTAGATTGGGTGAAGATTTGTGAGAAATCCGCAAAGGTTATAACTTTCATTGACCTGGCCGGTCATGAGCGTTACTTGAAAACCACAGTTTTCGGAATGACCGGACATGCTCCAGACTTCGGAATGTTAATGGTAAGAGTTCGTCCACATGAGTTTGCTTTTCCACTGTAAGTTTGATGCTTCCCTAGATCGGCGCAAACGCTGGGATAGTTGGAATGACAAAGGAGCATCTTGGCCTCGCATTAGCCCTCTCAGTTCCTGTATTTGTTGTGGTCACCAAAATAGATATGTGTCCGCCGAACATCCTCCAGGACAATCTTAAGCTCCTCTTCAAAATTCTCAAGTCACAGGGCTGTCGAAAGGTTCCAGTTATGGTCAAAACGTCCGACGAGGTTGTGCTCAGTGCGACAAATTTCGTGTCAGAGAGGCTATGTCCCATCTTCCAGGTATCCAACGTGACGGGGGAGAATCTTAGTCTGCTCAAGATGTTCTTGAATTTGCTTACCACGCGCATGGCTGGACAGGACGATCAGCCAGCCGAATTTCAGATTGATGACACTTATTCAGTGCCCGGCGTCGGAACTGTCGTTTCGGGCACATGCCTACAGGGAGTAATTAAGCTGAACGACACACTTATGCTGGGCCCAGATCCTTTGGGACAGTTTACGCAGATTGCCATAAGGAGCATTCATCGTAAGCGAATGAACGTAAAGGAAGTCCGTGCGGGCCAGACGGCCAGTTTCTCACTAAAGAAAATCAAACGATCTCAAATTAGAAAGGGAATGGTTATGGTGAGTCCTGAGTTGAAGCCGCACGCATGCTGGGAATTTGAAGGTGAAATCTTAGTGCTGCACCATCCGACGACGATATCGTCACGCTACCAGGCAATGGTTCACTGTGGAAGCATCAGACAAACCGCTTCCATTGTAACAATGTCTAAAGAATGCTTACGAACCGGTGATAAGGCGCACGTTAAGTTCCGTTTCATCAAACACCCCGAATATATTCGTCCTGGGCAGAGAATGGTCTTCCGCGAGGGTCGGACAAAAGCCGTTGGCAATGTGCTAAAGCCGATAGCCAATTCCGTGGCAGTCCAACACCGGCCGAAGCCAAACAAAATGCAAGCCCGAGGCCAACAAAATCAGAATCCCAACGTGCAAGCAGCCGTCAAAGAACAACCGCAAGCACCGGGTGATTTCAAACAGAACTTGGATGGGGTGCTAGAAGTGAGTGTGGACAAGAGGGACTTTACTAACTCGAATGCACGCGGCGGCAAGCGGACAAAGCGTACCAATACTCCCGGTGGATCCGCCAGTACAACCTCAACGTCGCAGAGCACGTCACAAACACAATCCACTTCACATATCGCTGCTAAGGTGCAGTAAATCCGTGTGAATAGACGACATTTTGATACTTGCAGCGAAGAATTTTCTCGACGCCAAACGGCTGAGTGTTTTGTGAGATCTAATGTATGCAACAGGTTTTTTTTTTGTTTTGTTTTGTTCTGATTCTTTAAGCTTGAAGTTCGTACTGCCCTCGGTGGCATGCTTAATTCGTGTTTTTGTTACTCTTGTTAAAAAAATGAGAAAACTTCGCGAAGTCCATACGCGAATCTTGTACATTCAGAGACCGGTGACTTGAAATTCACAAATGAAATAAAATTTTACTTTAACTACTTCGAAACAGACGTGTTTTGGTTTTAATTGAGTGTCCAGTGTCCAAAATGCTACACAGCGGATAACCGAGGACGGAGTGTGGGAAGAAGTTTATGAATATTCATTCGCCTGTATGGTATTAATATATTGAGAATGTCTAGTTACATTGAATTGAAAAAATAGCTGTAGATGAAAATGTACGTCTCAACGGCATTATAAATTAGCCCCTTTACCATAATTTGATTACAACGGGAGATTTTGTTTTAATTTTGATTTTAATATGTCAGTCGAAATCCGTTGAAGAGCATCGACTTTGAATTTCTGTCCTTGCCTCCATTATCCTCTCGTCAAAAGATAAATGCAAACATATTTCATTTGTTTAAGGATTTTTTTGTTTCATTTTTAGTTGGTCATACTATTACTAACGTCTGCGAGCAATTTCACATCAACATATGAATAAGTGTTTGAAGAACGTGTCCTTTCGTTTTTTAAGACTTTATATCAATGCAGTTCCGAGAAAGTTCTTTGACAGAATCTTTGGATTGAATAAAGACTTTTTAATTTATAAATACGTTCCATATTTTAACAAATGTAATTATATAAGGATAACAACATCAACACCGAAATCAAACGCACAATTATCCTTACGAATCGCTGTCTCTTTGGACTTAAAAGGCAATTGAATAACTAAGTCCTCCAGGAAGGATTGTTATGCCGCTCTGACCCAAAAAGTTTTCGAATCCCACCCATAGGGACAATGCAACGGGCTGAGCTGAAGTGGCGCACCTCAATAGATGGGGAACTCGAACTAAATTCCGCAAGTAGACGCAGTGGTCAGCATATCCTACGAGATGGAAAGGAATGTTGATTTAGACCAAAATCCATCCCGGGCTGTAGAACTAATCAAGAAGAAGAAATACATTCCAAATGTTCTTTCACACGCTGCTTCTATGACACATAAGCAACTGGGCTTGATGTAAAATTTGTGTTAATCCTGATTTTGTTTTTTTTTTATTTTAATCTTGATTAAAATAGTTGAGGCAAGAAGTTCTAGATGAATTGTATGCAACAACTTTTGGCTGTCCTGCGGAACAGAACGAATGATATTTAAAAAAAATTCTTTCTTTCACTTTGTACAGTGAGAATGCCATCTCGGGTCCATTGTTTGCTGCATCCGTCCATAAAGTCCTTGCTCCCTCAACTTAAATCATGCGATGGGATCATAAGAACAAACAGCGCAGTTCAAAAAATTAAATATAAGGAATGACAGAGATTCCATCACAAAAAAAATTGTTAGCACCTGCCAAGCGCGATACATTATTTCTTTCAGTCGAGTGGTTTAATAAGTTCAATGTTGTTCAATGAGCAAACTTCTTCTAATCCACAGAGGACATCTTCGTTTGTGGATTACATCTTTGAAAGGCACAATCGACTCTTTCCACAATCGATTCCTTAATATTTAAGTATAAGTAAAATACACTGTGAACTGTGTGTGATTCGAACTTGGGCACTTAGTCCAAACCAGATGCTTTACCTTGCGCTCTGTTTAATTAGATGCCCTAACGTTCACATTGTGGTCGCCGTGGCGTAGTGGGTAGAGTGCGACGCTCACACGCTGAAGGGTCTAGGTTCGACTCCCAGTTCAACACCAATTTTTCTAATATTTCACGGCACCACCTCTTTCGAGCTGCTGACAACACTCAAAGAGTAATAACTGTCTAAGAAAGCTTCTCAAATTTCGCCGTTCGGAGTCGGCAAAAAACTGTAGGTCCCTTCTACTCGTGAGAGAACACTAGCGCGCACAACACGAGTAGTTGATGAGCAAGCTAGGCCCTGGTCCCCCTTTGGACTGTAGCGCCAACAATTATTATTATTAACGTTCACATTAACACCCTCTGTAATATTACAATCTCTGTAGTATTAAACAAAATTGACTACGGCTTATTTTTATTCGGTAAATGCCCAAAATCGACCTTAAATATTCTCAAACCCGCAAATTACCAAATCGCGATTAAAAGCATTAGTGAATACCGCACCACTAGAATCCGGAACATCATGGTAAAAACAGGGCTCCCAACCTTAGAGCAAAGATCTGACAATGCCCTTTCAATGCTCATAGTCAAACTATAATTTTCATACAGCTCCATCATTGATAAAGATATAGCGTCTAGTTTGAGCTACAAAAAAAGTAAACGCGTCCCCTCAACCATCTGTAAAGTAGTCTCTAAACATTCTCTTGGACCGTATAAAACAGTACAAACAAAGTTATCCACCCTGGTATATCCACAAATAAACATAACCCTATCCAAACTAACAAAACAATCTCGTATTTTGGAAGTATCTCGTATTTTGGAAGTATTATCAAGAAAAAATGACTAATTGAAAATCGCAAGGATGAAATAAAATTATATTCACGGATGGATCAAAAATCAATGCAAACACATCATTCGCAGTAACTCTTGGAGATAAAACCTTAATCAGAAATGGAACTCTGCCGAACTTCGCCTCAATCTTCACTGCCGAGGCACTCGCAATTGCAGAAGGAATAAAAACAGCGGCAAACGAGCAAACGGAAAGTCATCATTTGTTCTGATAGCCTACCGGTATTGAAAGCAATCACCAACCCAAACCACACGTCAATAACAATAAATTTTATTCGGGACCAGCTGATACCCAAACAAAATTCCATAAAGCTATTGTGGGTTCCTAATCACCTGGGGATTCCAGGCAACGAATTCGCCGACGAAGAAGTGAAGATAGCATAGAAATCAGCCATCCTCCTATATAACATCTACTCCAAACTTGACCTAAAGTTAAAACTTCTGGAAGAATGGCAATCCAATACAAGCCATTACTCCAACATCAACAAAGATAGGCACGCCCCAGTATACCTAGCATCCACATTCAGACACCTCTACACTACCTTTATACGCCTCAGATTAGGGCACACATTAACCACCCACCAGCACATTTTTAGAGAAGAATGCCTACCGGTATGTTCAACATGAGACCAAAACGGTTTGACGTCGAAAAGCTACAATCGCAGCTGATTGCTGGGAACTTTGCCGACCGAGTCTTACTGAAACTCGCTCAGAGGTCGACGCTTCCTGTACTAAGCATAGAAGAAGAATGGAAACGTTGTCAAGAAGCCATCAAAGATGCTGCCACTGATGTGCTGGGTTTTACGCCACCACCTAAGAGGAACCCATGGTTTGACGACGAGTGTTGGCTGGCGCATGCAGCCAAACAAGAAGCATACAAGGCAACGCTGCATCGAACGACGAGAGCTGTTGAGCTCTACAAACAGAGAAGAAGGGAAGAGCACCGGCTTCTCAGAAGGAAGAAGAAGGAGCATGAGAAGCGCGCGGTCGAGGAAATGGAAAGGTGTTATGGCAGGAATGAAGTCCGAACGTTATACCGAAAGGTAAAACAGCTATCCGGAGGATACAAGGTTCGGACCAAGGCCTGCCGGGACCAAACCGGACAACTCGTAGTAGAGTCGCAGTCTGTGCTGAGAATCTGGATCATTTCTGCAGACTCCTTAACTGCGATGACGGCCCAAATCCCGCTGTTAGGCAGAATGTTCCACTCAATTTGGACGACGATGGACAACAATTCCGTCCCCCCGACTTAGACGAAGTGAAGAAAGCAATATCCAAGCTGAAGTCGAACAAAGCTGCTGGAGCGGAAGGACTGTCTGCAGAACTATGTAAAGCAGTTGGAGATGACCTGGTTGTGTGCATGCCACAGCTCATCTGTAAGATATGGAAAGGAGGAAAGCTTCCCCGATGAGCGGAATCTCAGCGTCGTTTGCCCGGTCCACAAGAAAGGAGACCCCTTTGACTGCGCCAACTACTGAGGGATTAGTCTCCTGAACATCGCATACAAGATCCTCTCTGCCGTATTGTGTGAGCGTCTGAAACCATTTGTCCATGACCTGATAGGTCCCTATCAGTGTGGTTTCAGGCCAGGGAAGTCCACAATAGACCAGATCTTCACATTACGGCAGATCCTGGAAAGGACCCAAGAAATGCAAATTGAAACTCACCATTTATTCGTTGACAGTGTGCATAGAGACGAGCTATACAGTGCCATGTCTAATTTTGGCATTCCTACCAAACTCGTCAGATTGTGTAGGATGACGATGGAGAACTCTCGCTGCTTCGTCAAGGTCGGTACTGAACTCACCGAGACCTTCAATGTCAAAAAAGGTTTTAAACAAGGCGACGCACTGTCATGTGACTTCTTTAACATCATCCTCGAGAAGATCGTGCGTAACTCACAAGTCAACACCAGGGGCACGATCTTCCAGAAGTCAGTCCAATTGCTAGCTTACGCTGATGACATTGACGTGATTGGACGAACACAGCGAGCCGTCAATGAGGCGTTTGCTGGCATTGAAGCGGAAGCGGTTAAAATGGGTCTGGCGGTAAATGAAGGTAAAACAAAGTACATGCTGTCATCAAGAAAGGACATACAACATCGACGTCTCAGACGGAGCGTCACATTATGCAGCAGAAACTTCGAGGTAGTCAAGGACTTCGTCTACCTTGGTTTCGCAGTGAATATTGAGAACAGCATCAGTACCGAAATCAAACGCAGAATCACTCTTGCCAATCGCTGTTTCTTTGGGCTCAAGAGGCAATTGAGTAATAAAGCCCTCTCCCGAAGGACTAAGCTCGCTTTATATAACAGCTTGATCGTCTCCGTCCTACTTTATGGCGCGGAATCTTGGACGTTAGCAAAGGCAGATGAGGAAGCCCTTAGTCTCTTTGAGAGAAAAGTTTTGCGTGCGATTTTTGGTCCTGTTTGCGTTGATGGCATCTGGAGGAGAAGATTTATCGACGAACTCTATGGGCTGTACAGCGACATGCGCCTGGTCAAGCGTCTACGGATACAATGCTTAAGATGGCTAGGCCATGTAGAGCGTATGGACACCACTGATTCGGCCCGAAAGGTCTTTGAATCCGTGCCAGTGGGACAACGCAACAGAGGACGACCTAGACTAAAGTGGCGCACGCAACTGGAGAAGGACCTCAACGAACTTGGAGTGCACTACTGGAGACAGCTGGCGAAAGATCGTGCTAGTTGGAGAGGCATTTTGGTTGAGGAACATGTCCACCCCGGACTGTAGCGCCACAAGAAGAAGAAGATGTTCAACATGCAGTAACATAATAGACATACAACATCTGCTTGACCAAACAGAATGCACTTCTTCTCTTCAATTCAAACAAAAACTCATCCTTTGTTTACTTTTTCCACTGTACTTTCTAAGCTTATAATTATCAGAATAACGATGTGTGAATAGAAAATTCGAGCTGAAAGCCCTAGTAGCCTTGCTTTATATACTCTTTACGTTTGCATTGTAATTTTAATATGTAAATAAATAATAATAATAATAATAATAGATGTCCGAACGAGGTCAAGAAGGAAGAAAAACAAGTCATTCCGTTTAATATTTGTTTTACATGATTTATTAGATTCTCATATTTCAAAATATACCTTACTATCTACTATTATTCATGTTCAAATACATAAAAATTACCACTGAATACAAATAAATACGGCTATCTTAGAAGAAATGGAGGTGAAAGTCTTGTTTTTGTATTTTCATTTATACGCATGAAACGATTAATTCATTACAAACAAAACCTAAAAATAAAAACATCGAGAATTTATATCCGCAATTACGTCTAACTGTGATTTCAGAATGACGGAAACACACTGACTAATAGAGATACAGAGAATTCCTATGTAACAAGAGAGAACATAAAGGTATGCAGCTAAAAACATGAATTGTCTGTAACTTAGTTAAGAAATACGTCTCATATTACATACATATATAATTATTGATATCACAATGAATTAATGTTTTACTTTTGTATATTTGTTTCAAAAATATATATTTATAATGCGTTAGGCGAACAGAGCAGACTCAAGCGCGCAGTAGTTCCTGTTTTAATCTCCTGTGTTTTCTATCTCTCGTTGAGAATGAATAGGTATTTTCCCAGTGCACGTCTTTCCCGTTTGCCTTAATCATGGTTTCCAATGAGCGACTCCTGCTGTTCTTCATCGTTTACCCTGCAAAGAAATGGTGTATAATTAGGTTATTAATTCATCGATGTAGGTAATGAGAGTTGAATTTAGTGTAACGAGTTTGTGAGTAGTTATAAACTGCTCGTTATCGATGCAATTAGCTGATGATATTCGACCTGAGACGGAATGCTACACTAACGAGTTTGTCAATTAATTGATAAGCATCGGAAAAGGTAAATATAGTAATCAATGAAACTAAATTTGTGTTTGACGTTGGGGAAAGATACGAATAGCGAACGACGGCTAAGGTGGAATATGTGTGTTGGCCTAGGTCATTGTGTTCATTTTCATACACGTCAAGGAGAGGTGAGATTTTCAAAATCCTTACATCGACCCACAAGCAGACATATATTCAGACACGTAGGAGTGCTAAGTGTGAGCACAGGCTGAACTTAAAGAGAGGCGACACTGATAATTATTCCTTTTCTTAATCTGCTCACTACTTATAATAATAATAATTATTGGTGCTACAATCCATAGGGGGACCAGAGCCTAGCACAGCATGCTCATCAACTATTCGTGTTGTGGGCGCTACTGTTCTCTCACGAGTAGAAAAGACCTACAGTTTTTTGCCGACTCCGAACGGCAAAATTCGAGAAGCTTTCTTAGACAGTAATTACTCCTTGAGTGTTGTCAGCAGCTCGAAAGAGGTGGTGCCGTGAAAAATTCGAGGTATTCAGCCGGGAATCGAACCTAGACCCTTCGGCGTGTGAGCGTCGCACTCTACCCACTACGCCACTACGCCACGGCGGCCACATCGAACCACAAGCAGACATATACTCAGACACGTAGGCGTGCAAGGTGTGAGCAAAGGTTGAGCTAAAAGAAAGGCGAGACTGATAATTACTCCTTTTCTTAATCTGCTCACAACTTTGAACATGATAAATTTGAAATGGGACATTGTAGTCGAACTGAGGCAAATTTAAACCCACAAAGGAGTCAATGAGTATTTACACACTTTTATTTGAAAATTTTCAGAGATATTAATTTTTTTGGTGTTTTTCTTCTCGGGTAAAAAATCTTTTCCAGAACTTTTAAGGATAAAAGGAGAATTAAAATCTCCAGATATGTCTTCTTGAAAATGGTAGTGGGCATCAAATAAAATTAATTTCTAGCTTTTGGCAGTAGTCCGAGTAAAAAAATTGAGGTCCTGCCCTGGCAATATATACCACTGAAAACGAGGATGACGTTTTCACAGACTGCTGTCAAAGAGCAGTGTCAACTGCAAAGTTATTGTAGCTTCTACATTGAACAAGAAAACAAATGCCACATTATCCAACGGATTGGTCTACCTCTTATAACCAATTTCTTGACTCCGCATGACTTCAGTTGTTGCCGAGACGAGGTTCATAAACGCTACAAAGATTTTTATCTTTCAAAGTCATCGATGTTTTTCGTGTTCCCCAAACTGTATTTCTTTAGTCATCCGCAAAAAATATTTCAATCTATAAAATTTACACCAAACGAATTTTTGTGGATCATATGTCTATTGCTGTGAGGTGGGTTTTGTATCACCTTCTTAAGTGAAATGTACACATCATCGTTGTCTGCACATCGTAAAAATAAAACCATTCTAACTGCACTTCAATCTTGACTCAAAAGCGAAGGTTGAGCCAATTTGCGACATTCCATGGTAACATAAATCAAATAGCAATAGAAGCTTACACTTCCACACTTCTGTAGCCAGCTCACAGCACACACTCTTGAGTAAATATTTCCAACTTACCGTATAATGCTTGGTTGGCGGCATCGGCAAACCTTCCGGTACACTAGCTTAAAGAAGTAAAATATCGGATCAATATCGTCGTTTTTGGTAAGCAATCCAACTAGAAGCAGTGCCACAAAGATCGGCACCGAACCGATGTAGAACAATGACGAGTAGGGTTTTCGACCCACAATGAGATCAAGAGCGATTGACATTGGAATTTGCAGCGTCATTGCAAGTGTTCCAATCAACGACGACGTCAGGAAGCAGCCCCTGCAATCGGAACAGAGTCAAAAGTGTCATTTTAGAACTAAGTTGTCACATCGCTTACCATAGCCACAAAGCTTCGGACACAACGGTACCAATGAGACCATTCAGAAATAGCACCGCAAACTGATTTTGATTGGGAAGCTCAAATGTTTCAATTTGAAGAAAATTTAAGACAAAAAATACCGGCCACATGAGCAACAGATTCCACAGACCAACGAAACCTGCAAAAAGGCACACAACCGATCAGAGAAAAAATCAACACAAATGAAGGGATATCGTATGCTTACCGAAAAATAATGGAATGTCAATTTTCTCCTCAGTGTCGCTTTTTCTTTTCACAAAGACCAGGTACGCCGCATAGAAGAATGCACTGAATAAAGCTAGGATAACACCACGAGAAAATTTTGAATCTGAGATATCAGATATTGTCACAGTCACCTGAAAGTAAATCGACCATCAGTGAAACTATCCTTGATTGTGCAGGAAGTTAGAACTTACAACACCACCAATGTTCATGGCCACGGCTAAAAATTTTGAGAATGTAAATTTATCACCAGAGGACGACGGGAAAAATCCAGCTAATACTAATGTGAAGAAACTAGACGACGAACTCAGAAGCACCACCATTGCACTCTCGCTAAGTTCTAATGATAATTGATATAAATAATTTGCAAAGAACCACTGAAATCAATTCATGACATGGGAATAATCGTTAGTGTGTTGTTCGTAGAGTGGTAGAGTCGCACTGCTGCTTACCAGGACACAAAATAGTAACGCTGTTTTTGCAGTCTTGTGGTGTGACTTTTGTCGGCGTATCCTTAGGCTGGCTGCATACGATAGCCGCGACATGAGTGCTTCGGTAGCTTCGTGTGCTGACATCTCACGGACTTCGGCCATTTTGTTGAAGCGAACACTACGAATGCTCGAATCATCGCTTTCGGTGCCGGAAACGGTGCCCGGCGTGCGGATCGGAATGAATGTTGGATCACTCTGAAAATTGAAATGAGTTAAGGGGTTGATCTCAATGAGGGACGGGAATGCTGGCTTACTAGTGATCCTTGTGTTGAATAGTAGTTTTCATCATCTGTCGCTTGATCGATGACCTAAAAGGAATGTGAAATTGATTGTTGTTGTTAAAAAAATCAACGAATAGGGGTGGCGGCATGTAACTTGTGGTTCGTTTGAGGATACAACACTTGTAGTGAATAAGCTGATAAGCGAGTTCGGACAAGATAGCTCCGGCCTAAAGAGCTTTCAAATGACATTGTAACAGCTAAACAGGGGAAAAGTTCTTTAGGGACAATCGGCAATAGTATTAAAGACAAACCATTGCGAATCGAAAGTCCTCTCCTTGAAATCTGTCGGCGCCATCAGCTCTTCGTCAGAAGTAGCTGAATAGAACCAGACTAGGTGGACGCATTTTTAAGTAACTGCAAACTGGTGTGCAAGGAGGAAGGAAGTTGTTCACTCTTAAGGACCCTAAAAATTTGGTACTTTATGTCAACAGAGAAATTAAGACATTTAATGAAGTCGAGTTGCAAACTTGGGAGTGAAGCTAAGCTTCATCTAATTCTTATTTTAAGACCAGAAAAGAGGACTTTCAACGTTCAAGAGATTTTTGATTTCTAAGAGACTCAGAGATCCAAAGCGGGTCGCCATGGCGTAGTGGGTAGAATGCGACACTCACACGCCAAAGGTCCAGGTTCGATTCCCGGCTTAACACTTAGAATCTTTTACGGCACCACCTTTTTCGACTTGACAACACTCAAAGAGTTATGACTGTCTAAGAAAAAGCTTTTAAAAACTTCGCCGGTCGGAATCGGCAAAAAACGGTAGGTTCCTTCTACTCGTGAGAGAACAGTAGCGCGCACAACACGAGAAGTTGATAAGCAAGCTAGGCATTGGGGCCCCAGTGGAATCTAGCGCCACCCAATTAGTAATTATTAAATCCAGAGCCGTAGTGGCTGGAAGTAAAGCGCCTTCTTTCGAAAAATCCATCACTCGTGAAATAGTTTTATTCCGTGGAATATGTCAACACTTTGTTGCGCGCAGAATTCAAACAATATGCCAAAGCTTGTAAGAATCCTTAATGCGCTATACGAGCCTTGGATCTTTCTTCGTGTCATCAACGAGATAACCAAATGCCTAAAAAGGTAAGGCACTGCAAAAAACTGCCGTTTAATGTTGAACGCACCTCATCGTCTTTCCAAAAGAAAGTGCAAACCTATGCCCTTCTCCAATTCACAAAGCAACCAAACAACATCAACAAATGATCACTTCCAAATGCAATCACGTGGATCGTGTTGCATTTTCGAGGACTTCCCAGCAACTTACCGCGTAATTTCCATTTTGCTCGCATGACTCCTTCCACGGTGTTATCAAGCCAATTATAATCAAGTAGATTGTAAACATTGACGTCTTGAAGTAGGTGCAAAAGAATGGCTTGTCATATTGCTCATCTTCATAAAGGTACTGCAAAACACAACACAATAAGAAGTAAAATCAGATGTGAACACTGAATCGATAGGCTTACCTTAGTGAGCTCATTGGACGTTACCCAAATAATGTCGACGAGTATTAAAACAACTGTGCCTAGGATGAGTTTTTGTGTCTTGCTTAGCATATTGTGCGAGTTGACGGTCTTGCTGTGTGTCTGTATGTGTTAAATGATCTTTATCCAGATTTTCATGTCGATTTTCGTTCGCAGACGATGCATTGATGCGGGAATATGTGATGTAACTTTGTGTAGCTCACGTTGACAACGGATATGTGCTGCTCTCGTCCCCTTCCCTTCTATGACCTAGAGCACACACTTAGAACAGCATACTGAAACTATTCACTTGTACAGCATCTGCAGTCAAATGATATGGGGAAAGAAAGAGAGAAAAAACAATTGTTAGTTGTTTTTTGTTTTCTGTTTGCTAATCATTGTATTATGAGAGAAAAGAAAAACACTTTTAGTCTATTACAGAGTTTGTATTGTTTTGTGACTCTTATCACTCGCGATCAGGTTCATGATGCGTCATAGGATTTGGTTATAAAAGTTAGGGCTAGTGTTCCCCGGAATACACAAGCAATAACAAATAACTTGCATTTAAGACAAACAGCTATTAAGCCACGACTGACATTGTAACTCAAGCACTTGCTGGCTTCTTGATGTCAGTCACGTGAGAAATACGCAACGGGATTGTTAGTCGCCCTTCGTGCTTATGCAAAATAAGGGCAAATAGCATGATCTGAATGTGTTACGTCTAGAAACGATCAGGTGCTAAGCGAACACTTCCTGTGAGAATCAGATAACAAGCTATTCGCATTCACGATCAGTTACAGAGGCATCGAAACTAAATTGATTTATGGCAAGGTGATAAGTGATTATTAGAGAGTGCAAAATAGATTTATGTCCGTCTTACAAATCAAAATTGATAGGCGATTATATGCAAACACTTCATGACAGTTGGTTGACATAGTTTGAAACTGTCAGTATAAAATGTATGTCAAAAGTCAAGCGTGAAGAATTTCGGTGATTGTTTGTGTTGCTAGCAAGAACCTTTAGGTTGTCTGTGGTTGCCAGTACCTTTACTACATAAAGCTGTGAAGGTGTTTATTTCAATTCCAGGACATAGATTATTCTCACAAATAGAAAAGAAGCAAGCACAATTGACAGCACTATTGGCAACCAATGTTTTTTCCTTTTAAGAAAATAAGAGTCGCATCTTAGAAGAACAAATTTGAGACAGTGTAGGATCGTGACTGCCTTGTGGCTAAGTGCATTAACTCCAATGTCGGAACCGTTAATCGACCGCTGGACTGAACTTCAGTTCATTGTACACTTTTTAACTGCCAAGCCTTTTTGGAGTTGCTTACAAGACTTGGGGTTCAGGTGGTTTGAATTATTCTTTAGACTAAAGTACACATTGCTGCCAACACCTTTCTCTATTCAAAATTCATCAAAGTACACTTCTATAATAAAAATTCACCCATTTAACAAAGTGTTAACCTTGAAGAGCTTCGAATGCCCTTTAAATTCTAATCAAGGAGAAAAGGAGACCAATCGTAGAAAAACAAACATGCTGTAAGGTGTATTATAGAATACCTCTGCTCTATCAATTGGATGAGTTAATGACGAATTCACGTGATCCCCCTTAACTTTTGTTTCCTGGAAAAGTTTTTGGAGCATATTGAACTACTACCACATAAACTGTACAAGCTGGGGAAGCCATAACCTTTCTTTCAACATTTCTCTGGTATACACAATGTAAAATATTCACATTCACAGCTTGCGAACCTTAAAAGGAATAAGGAAGTTTTCACATTCTTTTGTTTACACAATAGAAACGGTCGTGGCGTAGTGGGTAGAGTGTGACGCTCACACGCAGCAGGTGTAGGTTAAATTCCCGGCTGAACACATCGAATTTTCCACGGCACCACCTCTTTCGAGCTGAAGACGCTTGAGGCACCAAGTTATGTTCAAACTGCGTTAAGCTAAAACTAAGAATTTTTATATCATGGCCATAGTTTCAAACAGCTAACTTGTTAAGGGCAAGAGAAAAATAAGCGCTTAACTTTTCGTCAGCTCCAAGAATAGCCTTTTTGCGTTGATACCTCTCATGAAACATTCCTACTAATTCCTTACACGCAAATCTTCTTGACCTGCAGACAAAACAACACTGTTTTGGTCATTCTGCTGATTCTCTAGAAAGTGAAAAAATATGTACATAAGCCGCTCTAGCCTGCATAATCAGGCGCTACTTCTATCATCTTATCTTTGGTTTGGTGAGTTGATTACAAGTTATATTTAGATTTCACGTGCATGAAGATTATGAGATAGTTCGAGCATGCGTCACGAATGTCTAAAATCCTTAAGATAATTTGCGAATTGACTACATTTAATCGATTTGAGCAGTTTCAAAAAACCGCTTAGGGCTTATCGCCGCATGTGTGGAGTAGAGGTTAACAGCATCAATGAACTTTTTAGGTCATCCTGGAATGACGTCCAGAGAGATATGATGAACAACCGCAGCTATCGTGAATACATGATGACTCTTGGCGGTTAAATCATCTTTTAACAAAAGAAGCAAATCTTATGGCAACATTTAAGCAATTCCAGGAAAGATCAATTTTTTGAGATTTAGTTTTGGTTTTTTGAAATTTCAGCATTCCGACAAGACTGCAACATATCAACAAGTAAATCGGAGAATAAATGTAGAAGCTTTCCAGCAACTCAAAAGAACCGCCTCTCGAGAGCAGATAAACGTATCAACTCAAGCACAACAAAATACGCGGCGGCACAGACAATCTCATACGAGTAAACTCAGAAAAGCAAATATTATTGCGGAAGCTTTGTGATGAAAACAAATTGATCAATCCGTTAAGTAGATAATAATTGAATTGTTTTGCTCCATAAGAACGAACAAGAACACCCTCGTCACCATAAGGTAGCATACTTTGCGTTTTTTTCAACTTTGTCGACATAATTAGAAGCTAATACACATTATAGAGCTTCTTCAAATCAAATATGCACAGTTAAGCAAAGCGCTACCAATGAGCCGGTTCATTTACAATCAAACACTTGCGATAACCATGCACGATTGACAAAAATAGGAGGGTGTTAACGATAGCACAGACACCGCACGTACAAACTAACTGCTCGATGTAGAAAATAAACAGACAAAAGGAACAAAAGATAATCAGGTCGCACAGGCAATGACTTCGTTTCTATCAATTGACCTTTCCGTAGGAATTGTCATCTCCATACTATGCTCTAAATCAACAGTGGCACTGGCAGCAACTGGGCAAAATCAATAAATTATATTTTTAGTCATCTTACAGAGACCGAATGAATCACCAATCTTTGAGATCAAACACGGTACAACTGTAATCGCCTGTCGTCGGTAGTTGTAAACTTCTAATCTCTAGTGTCTGTGTACACAAGAATGCTACCAGGTTCTAGACAGTGAGGTGGTATTGGACTTCCCGAATGCGTTCAACAATTGCCATTCTCAATGTGTCGCTCTGCGTACAACTTCGTCACGGATGAATGAAGAGACACGGAAAAGTTTCGGGATTAAACTGTTAAGTCGGCTATAAAATTGTCCGAATTGGGTCACTTAATTTATGAGCTGAATAACATTAAACTCTGCTGCAGTGTTCGCACATTGATTTGATTTCACTAGACACAAAAAAACGTACAAATCGGGGTCAGCAGCTTCTGGAGAAGGAAACGCTGCTTTACGCCCTTTCTTGAAGACTTTCAATATTCCTTAACTGATTGTAATCACCAGATATACCTGGTTGCTGCGCAAAATATGTTTTGCACTTTTTTTCTTCATACCGTTCGATATTTTCACTAGAAACCATAAAACAAACAGAAACCATTGAAAACACTGAACAACCGATGTGAGAGTTTGTTCACCTCTAGCAGTTTAGGAGAGGTTCCATTGACATAACAAAGCAATAATTTTAAATAATATCAAAAATAAAAGAATATACGTACTCCACCCGAAAGAGCAGCGAATAACGACAAAACCATCGAAAAAAAAAATTCACAGACTCGCGTTCGGGTTGTCAACAATATTTTTTCTATTTTTGAGTGATACTAACTTGACGTTTCCAATGTTTCGGGAGAGTGTGCAAGTGAAAAGAGATATATTTCTTTTCGGGAAATTCCCATGCATATCGTGAACTGGTGGTTGGTGTATATGATAACGAAAAATAAAAGTGCTTCCAAGTTGTGGTGATATGAGGGTGTTTATGTTTATCATTGAGAGATTCTGGGAGAGGTGCCATTTTGGTGGTTGATTTGAATATATTGTTAACAATTCATTCAGTGTCGAATCGTATAGTAGAAAATATGAATCAAATTTATTTTATTAAATAGACAAGAATATACTGCTTAAAAATCAACATATATAAAATTTAAAAAATTTTTGTGGAATATTTCTTCTTTGTTCTTTAACTTGTGACTTGCAGTACATTTAGATACAAAAGATCAACCAACCACTGTTTCATGATTTAAACTGCCTTGACTTTAATTAGAAACTTATTTAGAATTAGAAAACTGATTGCGTTGTTCGTGGTTTATTTTTTTTTTTGTTCCTATTTTCCTTTCACAGTTGTAATTATATTTTACTCGTATACATATAACCTCGATTGCGAATTGCCGAAACACACACTAATTTAAAGTGGAGAAATTAACATACTCGTGTGAAGCAGCGAAATCATTTTGTCAATTTTGTAAATAAAATTACTGACAAAACAGAAAGTGTTTTTTATTTTCAATGTGCACACCACAATTAGAATGTATTGCAGACGAAACCATCAACGAGTCACATTTATTTTCAAATTGATGGGACAGTTATTCTTCTGTTTGATCCCTCGTGGCATGAATAAGAAGACATCAGTTAAAATTCAACGGATATCAACTGGTATTACTGCCATAAGTTTGAAATTGTTGCAAGAATGCTCGCTTTGTTTTGAGGTTAGTCTGCATGATTTCCGAATATAATGTAATGCGTCTTAGCAGGTAATTGTGGATTCACACTTCAAAACCGGTCTGTGACAAAGAAGCCTTATAAAAATATTTGTAAATCCTGTTTAAAACTTTAAGATCATCATTGTGATGCTATGCATTAAAATTGATTGCGAATCAATTTAAATCTCCTCATCCTCTACGGCTACCCGTTGGGCGCCAAAGGGTAATTAAACTTACCGTTGTGTACGGTACATTAAAAACAACGTTAAAAACTTATTGGAAACTTTGTGGATTTGCTACTGGACTATGAAATGGACACTTGTAATTACAACACACCAATGAACTTCTTTCACAATTGTCCAGAACTTTGGGCAGTTTATTTCAAAAACAGAATAAATTCCAATCGCTTTGGAATGTTAAGCTTCCTTGACATGTATCCGTTAACAGGGAATGAATTGCTTTCAGGCAATGAATTGCTTTAATTCGCTCATGAACATACTTCGTCTTCGAACTCGCCCACATCTGGATGAAAGCACTGGATGATTGTTTGGCCTTTCATTCGTTGGCTTGGAAACTCAACATTGCATTCGTAGTCTGATTTTAGTTCCGAGGAATGGCTTCGGAAATCGTATGTAATGGCAAAAATACATCACTGCCCTCCCTCGAGGTGGTTAAAAAGTGTAAGCCTTTACTAGGACCGGACCGAATTTCAAAAAGGATTTGAGTGCACTCATCTGCTTTGTGACTTTTCAGCGCCCCGCTCAACCATGTCTACGGCAGGAAACATCGATTGGCTGCTGCATATTTACTATGCACGTAGAGATTTCGCAACTTGTAAGAAGATTATAGAGAGGGAGCTGCCTGAGCACTTAAATCCCGAGTATTTGTTCTTTGTGAAGGTAAGCTCGTAGTTGGAACCTGGATAGTGGGGTTTATTCACGTGTACATGGTCATAAACCGTAGCTTAGAACTTATCTTTTGATTCTTCTCCTAATCCTAGATCAGGAATCGCAAAGAACTACTGACTAATTTCTTCCGTTCCAGGGTTTGATAGCAAGAGAAGAGGAAAATTACCTGGAGGCACTGAGAAACCTGCAGAAGGCGATCGACTTAAACCCCAAGAACATCGAAACATACAAGGAAATCGGAAGGACATTGTAAGCCCATTGATCTCCGCTGCTTTCTCCATTAATGCGTTTTTTTTCAGGTTCCTGATGGGGCGCTTTAACCAGGCGTTTGGTGTATTTCGAGAGGCTGAGTCCATCTCTCCCCGACCGGACAATGAAATTTACCACTACATCGGGGAGCTGTTGTACCGCAAAGCGGCCAGCAATCCTTCTCCAGACAATTCAGATGAATCTGAGGCGAGGGAATACTTTCAAAGAGCCGTGCAGTGGGGTAAGAAACTCGAAAGTTTTCAACGTCTCGCGGAAATTTACAAAAAGGATAAGGACTACACCAAGGCCATTGAGATCCTCGAATCATCCCTGCAGTAAGAGTACTCAATTTCCTTTCATTTCATTTCATTTCTCGTATTGCGTCGCAATAGGATTGCCCCGGAAAACACGGACATCCTGACGGAGATTGGTGTCCTTTACCTCAAAATAAACGATACAGAGAGGGCGTATGAGCGCCTACAAGAAGTGACAAACATCGATGCGTACTCAGCGCGAGGACTCCTGGCATTCGGCGCAATACTTCAGGTGTGCTGCTTGTCGCTTTAAATGTTTGTAAGCAGAGCTGTCACCAAGTAACACATCTGCCATTTCGCGTTAATCACCTCTCGCACTTGTCTGAAGCGGTTTTATTTATGTGTCTGTTCGCAGTCGCGGAACGATGTCGATGGCGCCTTGGGGAAGTACAACCAAATCAACGAACCGGAACAGGAGTGTGCCGAAGTCTGGAACAACGTGGGCCTGTGCTTTTTCAAGAAGAAAAAATTCATTGTGGTGAGATATGTCAACAGAAATTGTGTCCCGTACGATGACATCGATTTGACGGCGGGGATGCTTCCGTTGATTCGTTGCCACGAGCTTGTGCAATGTGATGGGGGTGTGACAGATAAATATCTTTTCAGGCGATTTCCTGCCTCCGGAGGGCTGTGTGGCTGTCGCCTCTTAACTACAACTCTCTTTACAACTTGAGTCTGATCTACATTTCAGGTGAGTGTATGTTTCCCGTTTACTGTTAAAGTGAGCGCAGTGTTGTGAATGTGATGGGAATCGACAATTTGGTGGTTTCTGTTGGAAACGTGCTGTAGTGACACAAGTTACGGGAGAGAAGAATGACATCTGTGGGGGATCGAATGTTGGAGGTGAGCTGGGAAGGTTGGTGGGAGAAGGAATCACGTGGAAACCAATTAAGCCCGCGACAAATAAAGAAGATAAGGGTTTTGAAATGTGGACACGTTAAGCGTGTGACGCAAGATATTGAAAGTTCGGCAAGCAAGAAAGTTAATTTTTCAAAAAGACGCTGCTAAAAGCATTATATGGTTCGATATTGAAGACTGCAAAGTCTTTAAAGTCAAAGGAAAGGGAATCAAAACGACAAAACGACTTGGACTCTGAGAGTCCTTTACTACGAGGGTTGCCTTTTATATTTAGGATTAGAGAACAAAAACAAATATTAATCATCGCAAATAGTTTTATTGTCTTAGAAAATGCTGTCAATTAAGATCTATACACTTTTGCTGGCGTTTGAACCAATTGTCGAAGCACTTTTGCCACTCCGATTGAGGTATCTCCAAAACATGCATTCTGAACGCATCAACCGCTTCTTCAGGTGTCGAAAAACGTTGACCTCTCATTTTATTTTTTACGTACGGGAATAAAAAGAAGTCAGTCGGTACGGCGGATGACTCATCAAATCGATGTTTTGAGTGCTCAAAAATGCAGTTGTTTGAGTCGATGTGTGAGAGCTCGCATTCGCAGTGTTCCGCCTTCGGCGGTTAGTTTTCCTGATTTCTTGGAAGACAACTGGCAAACAAATGGTTGTGTACCACTTAGAATTGACTGTTCTGCGTTGTTCTAGTGGTACAGTTGCGACATGTTCAGTTTCTCCGAAAAAACAGGCCACCATTTGGTTTGAAGTGCTTCGTGCGCGAGAAACTTTTGTTGGATTTGGCTCAATTTGAAACACACAAACAGTCGGCTGCTGTTGTAAATCCACGATTCACCACCTGTCACGATTTCATAGACGTGTTTCGAAGTACCGCGATCGTATTTTTTTTTTTAGCATTTCTTTCGACCAATCGACCGAGCCAGTTTTTGAGCGATTGACAAATTGTGTGGGATTCAACGCGAACAAATTTTTTTGACGGTCAAATATTCATGCAATATTGAATGTATGCTGGTCCCACTAATGCCTAAGGTTGTCTCAGTCTCCCGAAAGGTCACATGACGATCTTGCAATATCAGTTGGCGCACAGCATCAATGGTTTCCGGAAAGACAACTGAATTTGGACGACCTTCACGAAATTCGTCTTGGAGTGAAGTACGACCTCGGCAGAATTCACTGGTCTATCGATAAACAGTGGTCCTTGATGGAGCTTCATCGCCAAAAATTGAATTGAATTGAAGTTCATCGATGCACTGTTGTTGAGTTAACCCAAGTAAGAAGTTGTAAAAAAATAATCGCACGAAAATTTTCACGATTTAGTTCCATTTTTTGGGCGAAATGAATCTTTTAAGTTTCTATGAAAAACACAAATAGCACTCGTATGTCAAAACGTTCTGAGGCATATTACCTCAAAAATGTTAAACATTACGATAGAACTGACAGTTGTCAAATTGCAAAACTAGGGTTGCCCAATCCCGAAATATAAAAGGCAACCTTCGTATGGTTGGATATTGAAAACTGCAAGTCTTTAAAGTCGCGAAATTAGGAAAGGGAATTAAAATAACAAAACGACTTGGATTCTGACAGTCCTTTACTATTCGTAATCATATCACCAAGAAAAGTCGAAAAATAAGTAAAAATAGGTAATCTGCTTGCGCCAGCAATGTTGCAATGGTAATATCCAGGGAATTGCGCGTTCTAACACTTGTCTGGAATCCTATCAAAAAGAAAGACAAGGGTCAATTTGACTGAAGTCATGGATCCGTATTTCTGTTTGGATGTGCTGTGGTTGGTTACGTCGCATTATTTTTATTCAAAATCATTATTTCTTACAATTTTCATTCCAAACCAATCAATAATTTGCCCTAGTGCTGATCCGCATTGCATTGCAAATCTTTTTCCAAAATGTACGTAAACTCAATGTTCAAATCACAGTCCCTGTCGCAGTCTAGAACGTGATGTACTAAATTGCGTAACTTCCTCTCTGTTATAACACTGCACACCGTTTCCCTATATCCCTTCGCAGTCCCACACTCTCAAACATTTTCAATGGAGTTCAGATTGTGGCCTTGAACGAACCAATGTACTCTTCAAAATAACTGACTCTCGAGACTTACGTATAGTTTTGGTTGTGTGCCTTAAACACATTGTGTCGATCTTAAGCTGAAATTCATCAAAGACGCAATCCTCTTGATCAACCAAAAATGATCTAAGCACATATTGGACAGGGTTTCAAAGAAATCTAACCCCCACACGACCCTAAACACTTCGACTGCTTCCATTACATAAGGGACCAGACATTAGTCATTAGACAGTTCCTCGGCATGGATATAATTCGTCTGAGTAAGTTTTCGAATGGCTTCTGCAAAAGTTGAATGAACTAATAATAAAAATAACCAGAAAGCGTCCTATATCCGCTCTGCACCTGACGTCCATTTCCAGGCAACTATTGGGAGTACGAAAGAGCGTCGCGCACTTTTTAGCTTCTTTCTGGTTATTTTTGAACACCATCCTTAAAAAATCCCATAAATGAGCCATTCTGAGGGTTCAAAGAACTGAGCACCCGAATCGTTTTGCATCCATCGAGAAAGCCGGAAGTAGGAACAATCTCTGGAGAATATAACGAATAAGGTTAGACCTTCCATTTCAGCGTTTCCAGGTAGTTTTTAAGCCCAACAGTCACATTTGGCGGAGCATGTTGCAAATCAACTCATTGCATCTTTCGATCGTTTCTATTCTTTTTTTGAACAATGCAAATGCTCTAGTTGTAGTCAATAACGTTTAACACCAATGGTTTTATCTAGTTTTAATAGCCCATAGTTCACCACACCCGTCAGGTCCCATCATACACAAAGCAAGACCTTGGATGTTTTTTTACGTTTCGATTTAGACGATAATAGAACGGGTTCCGCAGGCTCTGCATTGTATTTTGACTTCTTGTAGAAGGTGTGGTTTTTACCTCTAGCCACGATCCGGTACAGGAATCCCTTCCTTTGAGGTTTTTCAAAGAGCCGTTTCGGAACCTTCAACATCTCTCCATTTCAATTTGCCTGGTACGCAACTCCCTTATAATAATAATAATTGTTGGCACGACAGTCCACAGGGGGACCAGGGCCTAGCTTGCTCATCAACTACTCGTAGAAGGGACCTACAGTTTTTTGCCGACCCCGAACGGCGAAGTGGAGAAGCTTTCTTAGACAGTAATTACTCTTTGAGTGGTGTCAGCAGCTCGAAACAGGTGGTTCCGTGAAAAATTCAAAAAATTAGTGTTGAGCTGGGAATCGAACCTAGACCCTTTGGCGTGTGAGCGTCGCACTCTACCCACTACGCCACGGCGGCCACACCCAACTTCCTTGCCCTTAAATAGATCCAAATTTCCTTCAACAAATGAAAACTGCTTGCTGAGTCATGCCCAACGATTCTTCTTCTTCTATTTCTTGTGCTGCTACAGTCCGCCAGAACGATCTTTCGCCAGCTGCCTCCAGTTCCGCACTCCAAGTTGGTTGAGGTCCTTCTCCACTTGTGTGAGCTACCTTAGCCTAAGCCGTCCTGTGTTGCGTTGTCCCAATGGCTCAGGTTCGAAGGCGATTCTGCTAAGTCTCTTTCTTCTCCTTTTTTCAGAAAAGCTTTCAATTCCTCATATTCAGGAATTCCTCACCTTTGAGGGCTCGGAACTGGCGGTGAAATTATGATTTTTGAGATGTCGAAACCACTTTCTCCATTATCTATCGCTCGGAGCAGATTCGGTATAAATTTCTACAAGCGTTGGAAGGGCTTCGGCTGCACTCTGCTACCGATTAAGAAGGAAACTCAAAACTTCCCGCAAATGCTGTTCATTTAAGACACATCCGGCCAAGAAGTAATCCAGTTGTCTCAAACAAACGCGGATGAACACATGCTGACACAAGGCACACCCTTCCAATGAAGTAGGTTTTCAAGTTCGGCCACAACTTGCAGATGGTGTTATCTTGTAAAATCGGGACTCAATAATTTCTTAAAAGTGTCTACGACCTAGAAAACATCCCTTCCACGACTTTGTAGAATCACACTTTTAACTGCATAGACAATTCTGGTTGGTTCACCCTGAACAAGCTGCAGTGGCAACACAATGTTTCTGCTTACGCCCACCTCTCCCTACTTGCAAACATACCTTGCACCTCGCTACTTGATTCGGGAGTCAATCACAGGTTTTACTTTTATTTACGTTTGCTTCAACATGTACTGTATTGAAGATGAACAAAACCATCCACGGGCAAGTGCCACTCTAAGTAGCCAAATCCGTGTCTTATGTCCGGATTTACACATTGTTTATTTTGCCGACGTGGCCGCCGTAGAGTAGTGGGTAGTGTGCGACACTCACACGCCGAAGATCCAGGTTCGATTCCCTGCTTGGCACAACGAATTTTTCACGGCATCACCTCTTTCGAGCTGCTGAAAACATTCAAAGAGTAATACTGTTTAAAAAAAAGGCCTCTCAAACTTCGGATTCGTTCGGATTCAGCAAAAAACTGTAGGTTCCCCCTACTCGGGAGAGAACAGTAGCGCGCACAACACGAGCAGTTAAAGAGCAAGCTAGGCATTGGTCCCCTTGTGAACTATAGCGCCACCCAACTGTTATTATTTTTCATTCTGTCAACAAGTCATTGCTGATGTTTCAATGCCTTCTGTTGGGGTCATAATTTGGTTGGACAACATTCAAAAATTTGGTAAATACAAACCAGGGCGACACGTACCAGAATGGACGATTGAACATAGTCTGACTTTTTGGTAATTTCTTAGTTACTTTGCGCAAATTAATTAATTTGGTCCTTCGAACCGAATATTTAAAATTAAATTACATGTGCTGAATGTTAGGATTTTCAGGTCTATGTGGAATCCTAAGTTCACAGGGCCACCTTTGTAGATCAACAGAAAATCTGAAGAAAATTCCCCCCATTCGTCAAGACTCAAAATGTTAAATCAATTTTTCAAAGAACCCCTGCTAAGACTTCGCTCAACTCACCTGGAGTCTCAACTTCTGTGGAATTTATGACAAGTCAACCCGTTAAGCAATCCGACTTGCAAAGCTTCTTGGTGTCGCTTCACCGAAAGACAAATTGTCTTCCGGGAAGCGTGCTGTATGCTGTGAATGGTGAGTGAATAAATATTTGTCGCACTCACGTGTAATGGATTCCTGCCATATTTGCATCATCCATCTTCCCAAGCACCCGTCTAAGAATATTTGTTTGCATATTTGAGCTGAGGGGGTTGCTTCCTGGCATTTAAATACCACTCAGCTCGTACCTGTACACACTATACAGCAGGTGCTTTGAGGATCAAATAACTACATGCATGCTTTCCTCTTGTTCGTTCCTCCTCGCCACAGCTCAACAATATGCGAGTGCATTTCATACACTTGCCGCTGCAATAAATCTTCGAAAGGATAGCGCCGAGTGCTACATGCTCCTTGGAAGTGAGTTCTCCTGTCTCTACGAATATGAAACTCGCATAATTCATTGAAATCACCTCTGATCCATTGTAGTTTGCCTGAGGAAACTGGAGGACAACGAGAATGCCTTTACCGCATTCGAGCGGTCCGTTGTGCTTTCGAAACCACCGACTTCGATGACTCTCAATCCACTGGTGCACCTTAACTTCGCATTGTTCTGCTATGAAGTTGGAAAACTCGACTTGGCGACCGAGAGTTTCAAAAGCTTCCTAAAGGACTCCCAGGATATCATTCTACCTACGGATGTAAGTTGCAATCGATTTTGGAATTTACAATGGCGGTATTCAGTCGGAGATTGGAATTGAAAATTGGATTTGGCCTTTTGTGTCCTTGCACGAGTAAAGTGATGTCCATTGGCACAGTTGTGTGGGCGGTTGCGGGTATCGTTGATGGGAATGTTTTGTTGATAATATTGCGTTTTTAGTATAAATTTCAGGCGACGAAGTTAAAATCCCTGCTGCAGATTTCCTGGAGCGAAAACGACGCGCTGAATTTCGTCGAGAAGACAGCTCCGTTCGATGTGAACACCGTTGTCGAGCAACACCAAACTTCGCCCGGCGAAAACGTCTCAACCAACAACGACGATGACTATGAGTAGATATGTATTCACTGAATTATATTACAGCGCACTAAATAAAGAATGTATTTCAAAATATCCGATGTACTTTTCTTTTGTGGACTTTCGAAGCTTCGGGCTGTTGTAGGAAAAGAAGATTTTTATTCAATTTGTGGTCGAGGCAGGAAAATCATGTCTCTAATATTTTCTGGGATTTTTCGTATTTTTACAGAAATAAATTACTTGCCAAAGTCGCCGAGAGGAGTGTTTTGGGTGAAATGTGTCCTAAATTTTAACTTGCTTGCGGCTGCTTTTTCACTAGTGTCACGTCAAGTAAAATAGAATTCCTGCAATCAACATTCGGGAAAAACAAAACTAGAAGCTTCGACTAAAGAGGAACTAAAGTGAAATTAAAGTTGTTTGTTGAAAATGACCAAATCAATTGTTACTATGCAGGGGAAACTCTCTTTCCTTCGTCGGCTTTTTTGGTCACTGTCGATTTTCAATGAAACCAAGTTATTTCATTGTTAGTTTAGTTAGTTTATAATGCATTTTTATTTATCTCAATTCAGTTTCTTACATGCTAGACAAAAATACTTAAAACTAGCTTACCAAAGTAATCTACTGATCTTAATTCTAACTTACTGACTCTTCATGAGTACTCTAAGCTTATCTTGGGTTTTTGTTTTTTGCCTTTCGGCTTCATATATTCTTTTATTATTTTAATATGTACTTAAATCTACACATATATATATTTATTTAATGACTTCATCCAAGAAAATTGTAAAAAACTCGGATTTCTGTATTTTTTATTCTTAACCTAACTTATTAAACTATCTATCCTAACTACATACCTAAAAAAGACCTTAAATCTTAACTCTACTTAGCTACTATAAATGCTCTTAACTATGTCCGTATAGCTATACGGACGCGTGCATCAGGGCGTATGTGTTACTTATATGCTTAACATATATATCCAATACGCCGTGGTGCACCTTTTTTTATTTTTTTTATTTTTATGTTATGTTTTTTGTTGTTTTTTTGTTTTTTATTTTGTTTTTTTTTTTATTTTTTTTATTTTTGTTAATTTTTTTTTTCATTTTTTATTTTTATTATTATTATTTTCTTTAAAATGCCTTAAAACTACCTTAACCTACGTGAGTTGGCTTTACTAACACAACTACCCCGTCATATGCCTTAAGAAGTTAGCGTCACCGAAGGCTGGTTCTGGTGCAGCCACCAATAAAAAAGCCGTTCTTTTGCAGATATTGCTCTGTCGCGGGCCGAAATCGCTCTACTGAACCGTAGGAGTTCCTCGTGGCTGCGAGCGACGTCCGGCTCGTATTGAAGTCGCCTTTCCACTGTTCGGCGTACGACATGGAAGATGATAGGGCAGCCTTCCCTATCTTGAATCAGGCCTTTAGTGTCCAAGTAGAGAAAAGCTTCAGGTGGAATGAAGCCGTTAAGACGCACCCGTTCATGGTACATTTCATTTGGGTAGTAAGCCCCAAAGATCAGACTGTTGGTTGAAGCCATGGCTCGAGCAGTGTGACTCCGAATCAACTTAATAATAAAATTATCTATTCTTATAAGGTTTGCCTCGTTGTACAGAACCTCGTTGGGGTAGAATTTCTTGTACTGAGATTCTGGTGTTCGATATTAACGAAGACAGGCTCGAAGGCACCGCCTCTCGAACACCCTCATCTTTTCCATTTGGGAAGGACTCACGTTGAACCACACAGGACAACCATATACCATGATTGGCCTGATGAGGGCCATGTAGCAGATTACCTTTACTCTGGTGTCAAGTTGACTGCTATAAAACAGTCCTCTTGCCATAGTGAAGGCATTTTTAGCCCTGGTAAGAGCTGTATCTACATGGATATCACCATATAGATACTGGTCCAACCAGATGCCTAGATATCTTACCACATTTTTCACGGACAACGGCCGTCCCAGTGGATCAACTATGCCGAACTTGCGCCAGTTCATTTTCGTGTCCCTTGAGGCTCTGGACAGCGGGGTTCTGAAAAGGATAGTTTCACACTTCTGGTAGTTGATCTTCAACTTCCAGTCGTCGCAAAATCGTTGAATTGCATCGACAAACCGTTTATTTCTTCTACCTTCGGGCCTGATCTGTACGCGATAAGATCATCGGCAAACGCTATTATGTTAGGCATAGAACCTATAAGATCGCTAGTAAATATAGTGAACAAGATCGGCGAACCCACCGCCCCTTGTTGCAACCCATTTTTTATATGGAACACAGTGGTGGAAATTTCGTTGCCGTTTTTTACAACGAACTTCCTACCTGTTAGCATGTCGTAGATCATATATAGCAATGTTTTATGGATGCCAAGCCTGACCAACTTGAGGAAGAGCCCTTCTAACCATACGGTGTCGAAAGCCTTTTCCATGTCGATCAAGCAGGCTCCTGTGCACTGTGTCTTATTTCTATTCCACTGAATGTCGGAAACCAATTTAGACGCGGCATGAATAGTGTCGTGCCCCGCCCTGAAGCCAAATTGGTTTTCCGGTATTAATTGTTTTTCCTCAACCCATTCTTTCAGAGTTCTAATGACTATCTTCTCGAATACCTTGCTTATGCACGGTAGAAGACTTATAGAACGGAGATTCGTCGGGATGGAAGTATCTTTGCCCCGTTTCGAAATGGGCTGTACCACAGCTGTTTTCCAATGCACCGGGTAATATGCATTACTCAGTGCATTGTTGAACAGAGTTGTGTATACGTCCACCGCCTCAGAGGGTAGATGGCGCAGAACAATTTTTGGTATCCCATCTATTCCCACTGACTTCTTCTTTTTCAGTGAGTTGAGGATACCTTGGAGTTCGTCTTTTGAAATAAGGATGGAGTTGTTTCCATCATCGGCGACGACATTATTTGCCGGAAGATCGTCACTAAACCTGGTGAACCCAGGGTTCTCGGATCGCCATTGACTTATTTCATTGCGAAGAGAGACATGGTTTAGCAAGGCTCTGTTTTCCAGGTCGTGATTCGGACTACGAGTTTCGTTGACCGTATATACCCTCTGGAAAACAGCCCCAATTGCTCTCACCTTCTCCTGGGGATCCTCAACTATGAAATAGTCGTTGTCAAGCACAGCCCTATCTGGATCGATGCCAACTGACGTAAGTAGGTTCGCGTTGTCTGTTGTTCTGTCAAGTCGTACGCTCTGAATGTCGTTATGGTCTTTCCTCCGAAAGATTTTATTTACTTGCGGGAACATGCTCGGGTTGTTGGATTTTACAGCCCGAATCTTGTTGCCCCAGTGCAAGCTTACAGCTAGTCTGTAATTATGTTTGATTAACTGTTGGAGTACTTTGATCTCTGACTTCAGACAGCGAATCTCAGCATTCTGTGGATCTGTAAATCTCCTGTACAGGAGTTTAAGCCTTGACAGGAGTCTACTTTTCTGCACGTGAAGTGCATCGATGGTAGCATTCCGATAAATGTCGCCATCATCGGTTTGTGCTACCTTCGGAATAGTTTTGTTCATTGTTCGTTTGATGACTTCGTCCATTTTTGTGAGGTACCCATCAACCTCTTCGTTCGTTAGGTTTCTGTTCGTAGGAGGATTGATCGCACTCGAACTTATTTCTCTGGCTAAGGTTCTAGAAAAACGTGGCCATCGCGCCTTATTGTAATTATAAGGATGCGTTTGGACATATTCCTCCAGTTCCTCCAGCTTGTTCGGGAGCTGTATTACCGCGGCGAGACCACAGTGATCACTGTCATACTCGACCGTAGTTAAACAGTTCCTCGTATGTCGCTCCACGTTTAGTATTGTTAGTCGTCTGTCGATGAGCATCACATCTAGATAAGATCCGCTTCTAGGAAATGATGGTCTATCGGTTGCTAGCAAATCCAGCCTGAATTCAATATTGTTTTGTTCCATCCACTCTAAGAGAGCGTTTCCCCTCTCGTTTGGAACAGTATTACCCCATTCACCGTGTTTGGCGTTCAAATCCCCGGCTAATATATAGAAGTTTTCTTCCGAGTTCAAGCAGAGGCTGGTGAAAAGAGCCTCAAGCTCTGAAAGAAAGTTGGGGTTTTGAGCGTCTGATGCGTAAGCAGCGATCACAAACAACTTCCTTCCACCTTGAAGAGAGATGCGTGCGATGGCCGCTTCTAGCACACCAGATCTTCTAACTTCATTGCTATATATGACCTTATGACCAATTTTCTTGTTAATTAAGAGTGCGACTCCGCCACCTCGATTGGATTGGGGTCGGTCTCTTCTAATAACATGGTAATTTTTGTACCTGAGATTTCGCGTCTGGTTTAGCTTAGTTTCGCTAGCCATCAGCACATCAGGATTATGGGATTGCAACAAGTTGGAGAGCGTTAGTTTCCGTTCGATCCTTATCAGCGAATTAACATTTACCGCTAGGATCTTAAGGGTTCTTACCTCGCGAGAGCCCATTATATCTGAGCGCGTTTGTTTGCTGGCAGCTGAGAGAAGAGGAAATCTACTCTAGCTGTCTGCGTAAGGAAACTGGTCTGTAGTTCGACCATCTGTTTCTGCAAGGCAATCATCTGCGCTTGCATCGACTGGATGGAAGACATAACATCCCTCATGGAGGGCTCTGCCTCGGGTTGCCTGGCCATTAGAGCCGGGGCATTCTTTGGCGCTGTCCGTTGTGCCGGCTCTCTGCCTAACACCATTTGGGCGTAGGAGATGGCTGGCGTAACAGTAGTAGCTACAGCACGGGCTGTTGGCCTGGCTGCTACCTTTTTTTCATTCCTTATCACCTTTACTCTCTGGCGGAGTTCTTTGATTCGTGGACACCCCAAATAGGTTGCGGGGTGTCCATTTCCTCCGCAGAGTACACATTTGAGGAGCGCCTTATCCTCGACTTCATCCACACCTAAAGGACATTCCCCTCTGTTGTGGCTGAACGTGCATCGTGCGCAGCGGAACTCCATATTGCAGTTCTCCGCGACGTGTCCCAGCCTTCTACACTTCGCACATTGAAGTATGTGGTCAGTTTTATTTAATTTTTCCCACATTACACACAAACCGCCTACGGATTTTACGTAGGCTGTCAATTTTGGTGCTGTGGGATACCTGTACCAAGAAGAAGGGAAGTGCCTTCTTCTTCGCTCTCGCTGCCGCAGTGATGAAGGGCTTAACCCCTACAAACTTCACCTCGTCGCTCTCAACTTGGCGCAGCTTGTTGAGGAGGACCTTCGGGTCAGTGGAGGGATTTATGCCTTTGAGGAGCAAGGTCTGTGGTCTTTCCCCTCTAGGGGTGTACGTATAGAAGTCAGCGTTCGATGCCGCTAACTTCTCTTTAAGAAATCTAAAACCGTCCATTGAAAGGCAGTGGACGGTGTGAATTGAGGGGGTTTTATATTTAATATAAAAATTCTTACTTCCTAGAGCCAACTCACATAAGGTCTCCAGCTCGTCAGTTCCCATTCCGAAGACGTTGATTGGTGGGCAGCGAACCTTCTGCTGCTGTTGCTGTTGTTTTTGTTGTTGTTGGTGTTTCTCCTGCTGTTTCTGCTGATTTTGTTGTTTCTGCGGCTGTTGCTGCTGTTTCTGCGGCTGTTGCTGCTGTTTCTTCTGCGCCCGTTGCTGCTCATGTTGTTGTTGAGCAGCTTTTGATGTAGCAGAGCGCGTTTGGTGTTGTTGCTGTCGCAGTTTACTTTCTTGCTCAGCTTTTTGTAATTGTTGTGCAGCTTTCGACGTGGAAGGCATCGGTTCGGGCTGTTGTTGTTGCTTTTTTTTCGGCAGCTCTTCTCGCCGTAGATTGGTTGTAGAGGAACTGTATATGGGCGTCGAGCTTTGCCCTTTCTTCATCGAGCCTCTGAAGTTTCTGCTCCTCCTCTCTTATGTGCTCTGCCTCATCGTCAGCATCTGATGTTGCGAGAACCTGAAAGGAGTTGTCGCTCCCCTTGTATGAAAATCGGCATTCGTTGCCCTCTGACTGGCATTCGAGGGCATCAATGTCGATTGATGGTAATTTCGTTGTTGTTGTCGTTGCTTTTGGCGTCATATTACTGGCAGCCACCGATCCGCCTCTGTTCGGTGCGACCGCTTCCTCGTCTGACGTCATTGCTGCTGTCGTACGACGCTTTGGGAGGGTGGGCTGGGGCTGCAGCCTCTTTCTTCTTTTTTTTATGTCGGTAGTCCGGCTAGCGGGGCTGGCCACGCGGATGCTACCATCACTGGTGTGGTGGCCTGACGTCCCAGCCACCGGTGTTTTAAAATCACCCGATTTGCTGAGCTCGGGTCGCTCGTCACTCTCCATGCTCCTTTCTCTCACTCACACTATGTGTCTGTATTATAATAAATATAAAAAAAAAAAAAATATATTTTTTCTTCTTTACCCACGGGATTCGAACCCGGGTGTGTCTTTTAGTTATCACTGCACTGCTCCTCTACCACCAGAGCTACCGATCACGCCTAAACGAATTGGTTTTTTCTGCTACTTCAGCACTAAGTATTTTGCTACGAAGCCGACACACGTGCGTACTCCTCGGAGGTCTGTGAACGACTGAGTTATTTCATTGTTATTATCCCAAAATTCACCAGGGGATCTTTTTTTGTTGAAACAATAAAACAACACATTTAACATGCAGACATAGTAAAAATTCGATTAAAAAAATGAACAATAAACTTACGTTACTAGGTGTACCGGTATGAGCGTTTTTTTTTAAACATTAATTATTAATGGGAAAGTAAAAACTTTTTATTCAAAGTATTGGCCATTGTTCTCTACACATTTTGAACACCTTTCGCAATTTGTAAATACCACGCCAATAAAATTGTTCGCCTTTTAAAGCAACCCAATCAGACACACACTTTTGGACCTCCTCGTAAGAATCAAAGTGCAGCTCAGCCAATGCGTGTCCCATCGATGAAAACAAATGGTAGTCGGAAGGAGCCAAGTCTGGTGAATACGGCGGGGTAGCTGCTCCCAGCCAAGTGTTTTGATTGTATCCTGAACCGGTTTTGCTTTGAATCCAGATGCATTGTCATGGAGCAAAATTACCTTGCCGTGTCTTCTGGCACATTCTGGTCGTTTCTCGATCAATGCATGGTTCAAATTGATCATTTGTTGTCGGTAGCGATCAGTATTAACGGTTTCACCAGGTTTTAGGAGCTCGTGGTACAGCACACCTTTCTGGTCCCACCAAACACACAGCATTGTCTTCTTGCCGAATCGATCTGGTTTTGCAGTCGATGTTGATGGTTGTCCCAGATTAAACCATGATTTTTTCAGTTTAGGATTCTTAAAATAAATTCATTTTTCATCGCCAGTAACAATCCGATGCAAAACCGATTTTCTTTCGTGTCTTTGAAGCAACATTTCACAAGTGCTTTTTCGGATTTCCATCTGTCTTTCATTCAATTCATGTGGCACCCATTTTCCACACTTTTGGATCTTTCCCATAGCTTTTAAACGGTCAGAAATTGTTTGTTCTGCAACATTTAACATTGCTGCCATTTGCTTTTGACTCAAAGTGTCATCTCCATCCAGTATCGTTTGCAATTCGGCGTCTTCAAACTTTTTTGGTGGTCTTCCACGTTCTTCATTTCTCACATCAAAATCATTATTTCTGAACCGTTGAAACCATCTATTGCATGTTACTTCTGATAGAGCTTGATCATATGCCTCGACAAGCATTCGACGCGACTCTGCAGCACTTTTCTTCAAATGAAAACAAAAAATTAATGCTTTCCGCAAATCATCACTTTCTGGTACTTTTATTTTTAATACGATGAAAAATATGATGTTGTCTGTTCAATGACTTGATGTATACTAAATATTTTTCACAGATGTCATAGCAAACAAAAAAAAAAAAATAAAAATAAGGGCTCGTTCACAACAAATGCTCCCTATCGATACATTTGTATCTTGACGCTCACTTCATACCGGTATACCTGGGAATTTTGTTATTGTTACAAGTAGATGTAGATGTTAGAATCTAGATGTTATTTAAAACTGTTACAAAAAAAAACCGAGTTCACAAAAACCAAAATATTGAGCACTTCTGTGTGAAAATCAGTCTAGAATGATGTGAAATTTGAATTACAATATGTCTAAGCCGTTACAAGCTCTGAATATACGGCATATATGTTCTGTATGTCCTGTTTCCTATTGATATTCTTGTTGGTCTTGATTATGTGTAGGGTTTCCAGAGTGTACCATTTGCTGGTATGTTTTTCCGTTTGCAGGATTTTGACGTCATCTAGGTTTGTCTGGAAGCAATTATTAGCTCGGTTTTCACCGAGTTCTTGTTGTTGTTGTCTGATTTATAACCAGCTAGTCTTTGAAGAAGGAACTATTTGGTGGTACAGTCCGCGAAAAAAATATATCACAACGTGTAATTTCACAATTAGTTTTAATAGGATTATAAAAAAAACTGTAGATAAAACCCAAAAAAAATATCACATTTTCAAAAAAAAGGAATTTTCGGTCGCGTTTTAGTGATCTTTGCGTACACAACTGTGATGGAAATTAAAGAAACAGGTCCATTTTTGATTTTATATTTTTGAGAGTGCCAAAGTTGTAAAATGGTTAGAGAAAAAAAAAATTAGCTAGTGCCGAAATAGAGGTCATTGCAAAATGGCACCAGGAAAATCTCACAATTGCGTATATTTCCGAAAAATTGAAAGAAGCCGAAAAGTGATTTCGAATTTTCTCAAAGACTCTGAAAACTACGGAAAGAAGAGTAGCCCAGGGCGTCCAAGGGCTATCAGTGACAGTGATAGGCGCGCAATTTTCTAAGAGTTGCATCGAATTCGAGCTTAACGGCTTGCAAAATCGCTGAACAAGCAGGTGTCACGACCAATGTAAGAAACGTCGAAATACTGTTGAAGGAGTCTCCAGTTACTCAGCGCAAGAAAATTAAGAAGAAACTACCACTTACGGCAAAACACAAGGATGACAGGGTAAAATTTGCCATGGAGCATATTCATTGGAAAAAACGATGGCGTCGGGTATTATTCACGGACGAGAAGAAGTTTAATCTGGACGGTTCCGATGGCCTGGCATATTACTATCACGATTTAAGGAAAGAGAAGACAATATTGAGACGTCGGCAACATGGATGAGGAACTGTTATGGGCTGGAATAGGATACCATGGTAAAACTGATATAAAGTTTGTACCACAAAGAATGGACAGCAAAAAGTACCTGGATTCGATTGCCGATGAAATTACGGACTTACCGCTCATTTTTTAGTAAGACAATGCTGCGGTGCATACGACGAAAATTGTTAAAAAATATTTTTCAGATAACAACGTTGATGTTTCAGATTGGCCAACACGATCGCCAGATATAAATATTATTGAAAATTGTTGGGGTCTTCTTGCCATTGACAAACAATATACATTAATGAGCTCAAACAAAGCATTGTATCAAATTGGTGCAAATTACCACAAAAAAACATTAAAAAATTGTTTAAATCTTTACCAAACAGAATGACAGAAATAATAAAAAAAGTGGAGGAACTACTCATTATTAAGGGTTAAAAGAAAATGAAATAGTAATACATATGATATTTTTTTTAAACTACATGCTGCAAATGTGCAATTTGTTCGCACCAAAATTTGGTATTTTTTTTATTTCCTCTGTATTGCATTACTTTACTCAAAAAAACTCTATACATGAATGAGAAGTATTCCAATTTGTGTTCAAATATAAATTCAATGTGTTTGTTTTGTGTAAAACAATACAAAAAATGTTAAAAAAACAAATTGTGCTATATTTTATTCGCACACTGTACCTATGTAACATAAATTGCAGAATTCGTTGTCTTTGCCCTTGCAGTTGATTTTGTAGAAAACGTCAGTTTTGCTTTGTCTCTGGTTTGACTCTGGTGAAAACCGATGATAGTTTTATAGTGTCGACCAGCAATTACGTTCTTTAAATTTGTTTGCTCTAGGCATACATTTAATCGGCTTCACAAGTTTTCTAAATACACTTTGAAGGAAGAATATTATACACTGTGGAACCTTTTTGGTAAAGTGCTCCACACTGCAATCTCTTGAGTGGCTAAGCACTTCCGCGCCAAAAATTCCCTCCCTGGGAACCACAAGTTTTGAGGTTCTCAGACTTTTAAAACTCACGCACGCCATCTGCTAAATACCGGGGCCACTCAGGAACACGGCGGATGCGCTGGCGCGTCTCCGCATTCAGAGCCCTGGTCTCGAAACCAAAAGGTGGAAAGTCTTCTCCCACAGGGAGAGCATGAACCGGAAAAATAAAGACGGTTCTACTCTCGTTGTGGGCCTGGGCCGACCTTCGATTTAGACTATCTTCATCGGATCATCGCACAATTTTGTAGTGGCTTCAGCCTACTTCCCCTACGATTCCGTCCTATCACCGGGAAGTAGCGGAACTCTTAGAGTATTGCGAAGCGAAAGAGATAGGCCTCGTTATCTGTTGCGACGCACAGAAAGGCACAGAAATGTGTAGGTTTCTTAAAGCGATACAAAAATTATTTCCTCCCATTAATCTGACTACAATATACTAGGCGTTTACCCGCCCAACGCTTAAGTATAACGCTCCTATCTGGTTCGGAGATCCCGAAATCTCTCTGCACGTCCTAGAGAGAATACAACTGCGCGCAATAAAACTTATTGGTATGGATAATGCTGCGACGTCAACTGACTCAAGAATAAAGAGGCTGCTTCTTCTCTCTTTCAACGTCAGAAAATGATGCTGTAGAAATTAGCCAGTTCTTCAAAAATCACCCCGCAAGACTCGGCTCGATGAGAATATCAGTCCGTTCACCCAAATGTCCACCTTCGGACGTACAGTTAAATTTAGGGACTTGAATGTGGGCCACTCGAACATTCCACTTTCCCCTTACGAGGGTTGCCTTTTATATTTCGAGATTCGAGAACAAAAACAAATATTAATCATCGAAAACAGCTTTATTGTTTTTCAAAATATTCCCTTTTAAGACCTATAAACCTTTGCAAGCGTTTGAACCAACTGTCGAAGCACTTTTGCCACTCTGATTGAGGCATGTCAAAAACATGCATTCTGAACGCATCAACCGCTTCTTCAGGTGTCGAAACACGTTGACCTCTCATTTTATTTCTTACGTACGGGAATAAAAAGAAGTCATTCGGTGCCAAGTCCGGACTATACAGCGGATGACTCATCAAATCGATGTTTTGTGTGTTCAAAAATGCAGTAGTTTGAGCCGATGTATGAGAGCTCGTTTTGTCGTGGTGAAGAGTGATCCGTCTTCGGCGGTTGGTTTTCCTGATTTCTTGGAAGACATCTGGCAAACAAATGGTTGTTTACCACTTAGAATTGACTGTTCTGCGTTGTTCTAGTGGTACGGTTGCCACATGTCGAGTTTTCCGAAAAAACAGGCGATCATTTGCTTGGAAGTGCTTCATGCGCGAGAAAGTTTTGTTGAATTTGGCTCAATTAGAAACACCCATACAGTCGACTGCTGTTTACTTTCGGGCTCATAACCATAAATCCACGATTCGTGTTTCGAAGCACCGCGGTCGTATTTTTTAGGCATTTCTTTCGACCAATCGACACGAGCCTTTTTCTGAGCGATTGATAAATTATGTGGGATCCAACGCGAAAAAATTTTTTTGACGGTCAAATGTTCATGCAGTATTGAATGTATGCTGGTCCCACTAATGCCTAAGGTTGTCTCAATCTCACGATAGCTCACATGACGATCTTGCAATATCAGTCGGCGCACAGCATCAATGGTTTCTGAAACAACAACTGATTTTGGACGACCTTCACGAAATTCGTCTTGGAGTGAACTACGACTTCGGTAGAATTCACTGGTCTATCGATAGGACCAGTGTTTTTGATGGAGCTTCATCGCCAAAAATTGAATTAAGTTCATCGATGCACTGTTGTTGAGTTAATCGACGTCGAAAGTTGTAAAAAATAATCGCACGAAATTGTTTTAATTTAATTTAATTTAATTTAATTAAATTTGTTGGGTGAGATGAATCTTTTAAGTTACTGTATACAACACAAATCGCGCTCGTATGTCAAAACGTTTTGAGTTTAACCTCAAAAATGTCAAACTTTATGAAAGAGCTGGCAGTTGCCGGATTGCAACACTAGGGTTGCCCAATTTCGAAATTCCGAATTCCGAAACCTTCATATCCGCAGGCACTAAAAACCTATGTCCATCGATACGTTCTCTTCCTGTCTTCCTGAATGTCTACAGCCCTGCTGTGACTCTGTACCAATCACTTAAGCCCTTTTGCTTGCGCTAGTTACAAAAAAAATGAATTAATTTTCCTCAAGCGTGCTTTTATGCCATTTACAAGCTCGTTCATAACCATCTACTTACTACTTTTTTCCATTTCCATGGTCCATTGCCTGAAATTCGTTAAGTATACAAAATTTGAGACAATCCTGGGACACGCCACAATCAAATTTAATCCCTGCCCTCAACATAGCCTCAAATCGAAGGCTTCAACACAAACAACGAAAGGATTCCCATACATTAACACTTTATTCAGTAAAAATATAATTCACATTATTAGTAGTAATTAGTTAAACGTTATTCTATATCGATCTCTGTGACAATTCTTACATATACCATTAATCTATGCTTAGTTCAGATAACAATTTGTACAAAAGCGGATGCAACCAGTTTGTTTATCACACAAACAGGTCTGACAAGAAACAAAACACATCTAAGAAATAACATTCTCCTGCAATCGCCGACAACGCACATTTTAGGGGCTCATTAAAATATGCATTGAACACAATTGCTCAAGGAGTGATTCTCTGCCTTCGGCTTCTCTGTACACACATGCACGTCCTTATTGCAAAAACAAAACTATTTAACTTCGTTGTAAATTGATAAACAATCATCGTACATTTACGTCCTCTAATTTAGGTTGCAATAAGCAGTGTTAATTTGATGATATAAAATATAAATTTTATTTTGTTTTAAATTCTTTAAACCTTAGACTTACGTTAAAACATTTTATTTCTTATAAATTTCTTATTCGACTCGTACAAAAAACTGTATTTTTTGTTTCTATACAATGGCACTTTCTTTTAAAACTATTCTCTTTGTCCCTTCATGATGCACTCATGTTGCTCAACTCTTTCAGGCGGAGAAGAAAACAGCTGACCGCAGATGACCGACACACAAGGGCTTGGGAGGCGGACTTGGGGGCTCTTGGAATTGAGGTTAGTTAGAAAAAGTAGTTCGGTAGTTTTAGTCAAACACACGTCGTGGTGACGCGAGTGATGCGGGTCATCTCTGCGCCAGAGAAGCGCTTCTTGAAGAACAGCGACTTGAATGCGGTCCTGAACTGCTTCGACATAAGTCCGTAGAGCACAAAACCGATGGCGGCGTTGATCAGGGCAAGCAAATCCATTAATTCGCCAAAAAGTGCGTAGCACCGAACGAAAAAACACTTCTCCAGAATACCACTGAGAAGGCCAAGAATCCCCTGGGGGAATTCGGTGATGAGAAAGAGGATTAAGACAGCCACCAGGAGCATCGTCGTTCTGTCAGTGCGTCGATCGCATTTTGTTGGCCTTTAGAAAGAGATAGAAAGAGATAGAGAGAGAGAGAGAGTGAAAACAAAAGACGGCAAATGACAGTGATGAATACTTACCTCGTGCCATGACCGTTTAGTTGAGCTCCTTTATTTGGATTGCTGTATTCTTTTAATTTGATTTTCCGCTTGGATGCATCACAGAGTACTCGTACAAGGATAAAACTGATTACTGTCAGTATGCAGCAGGGCAGCAGCTTAATTATCACAGAATGCACCCAGAAATTGAAACTGAAAGAGAAGGAATGATCATAAGGTTATGGTTTCCCTGGAAAAAGACATTAATGACAAAGAAACATTATCCCTGAAAGCTACTGTGGAAATAGAGATCACTGAAGTTGATGGGTTTTAGTGCAGTGGTAGAAATTCTTCCTGAGGGCTTATTTAGTTTGAACCGGTAAAATGTTCAAATTTCATTGTTTACACTACCCAAAAGTATTAAAATCACTGATGTAGGAAAACTAAATGAGTTTCAAATTTTATGCAATCGTTAGACTTTGGAACAAATGACATATTTTAAAGTGGACAAAATTTTGGCCACTTATTTGGCTAAATTATAAAATAAGTCAACCTACGAAATGATTAAAGTTCTTAAACTCTTCAAACTTATTTAAAAAAAAGAACTCTTTCTAATGTTTCAAATTCTGAATAGTTCTAAAAATTTAAAGTTCAAAAATTTTTCATAGCTTAAAATATGAATTTTTCATGTTGAAAATAATCTTATTTCTAAGACGGCAACAGTTTTGTGATGGCGAAAATTCAAAAAAGGAAAAAACTTTAAAATAATTGAAGTCTTTACAGGTTTTAATTCTGAAGTGGCCGCCGTGGCGTAGTGGGTAGAGTGCGACACTTACACTTCGAAGGTTCAGGTTTGATTCCCGACTGAACAACTCGAATTTTACACTGTGGTGCCGTGACGAGTTGTTGACAACATTTAATAAGCAATTAATGTCAAAGAAAAAGCTTCCCAAACTTCGCCGTTAGGAGTCTGCAAAAAACTGTCCTCTCTACTCGTAAGAGAATAGTAGCACCCACAACACGAGTAGTTGGTGAGAAACTAAACCCTGAACCCTCTGTGGACTTTAGCGCCACCCAATTATTATTATTATTATTATTATTATTATTATTATTATTATTATTATTATTAACTTTGAGGTACAGTACAACAACAATTTCAGCAAAACAAAAAAAATAAGAACAAAATCTTTAAAATAGTGACGCTCACACGCCGAAGGGTCCGACTGAAAACCTCGAATTCTTAAGGGCACCACCTCTTTCGAGCTGCTGACAACACTCAAAGAGTAAAAACTGTCTAAGGAAGCTTCTCAAATTTCGCCGTTCGGAGTCGACAGAAAACTGTGGGTCCTTCTACTCGTGAGAGAACAGTTGCGCGCACAACACGAATAGTTGATGAGCAAGCTAGGCCCTGGTCCCACCTGTGGACTGTCGCGCTAACAATTATTATTATGGTAAAAACCTACCAGTTGGTAAAGAAATGTTGGAGAAAAACGCAAAATTAAAGCATATTCAACTACAGGAGAAGGAAGGAAATCTTAATACCAGATCTGGTTAGACAAGTTATGGTGTCCGTCTGTTAGAAATCTCTGGGGAAAAATATTCATCCGATGTGACGCACTTGCCCCATTCAAAAATAGTTTGAAGAAATTAATACAAGAGCTTCATCCGTCGAAAAACTAAATTTAAAATGTCGATGAGCTTGTTTTTAAGATAATTATAATAATTGTTGGCGCTACAGTCCAAAGGGGGACCAGGGCCTAGCTTGCTCATCAACTACTCGTGTTGTGTGCGCTGCTCTTCTCTCACGAGTAGAAGGGACCTACAGCTTTTTGCCGACTCCGAACGGCGAAATTTGAGAAGCTTTCTTAGACAGTTATTACTCTTTGAGTGTTGTCAGCAGCTCGAAAGAGGTAGTGCCGTGAAATATTAGAAAAATTGGTGTTGAACTGGGAGTCGAACCTAGACCCTTCGGCATGTGACCGTCGCACTCTACCCACTACGCCACGGCGACCAAAAGATGCTGCATCAAAAAATATAAGTTGCCGTTGGGGAAAAAACCTGCTGCAGGCCGAAAAGTAGAGGAAGCAAAAATAATTCACAAAGTAAAGGCACCTATTATTGGTAAGAAATCAAACTTCGTTCCTTTCGATACTTTGATATTCCGGTGGATAGCGGAAGCCCGAAGAACGCGCTAGCTCGTAGAACCCAGACTGCAGATATTGCCAAAGAGTAGTTTCACAATAAAAGACAATGGTAGGCTCATACATTTGTCTTAAGTACAAGATTTTTACGAAAGTGTGACAACACTAACTTAGGAGAGAGAAGAAAGTAGGTCAGTTTTTATTGCTCTGAATTTCTACGAATGTCTACGAATTTGCCCGAAAAACTACGAAAAAGCGTTCCATTAGCTGATTTTTTCATAGAAGAGAGAGCTCATGAGGGAGCAAAATATTTGTGGTCCCTACGAATTTCTGCCGAAGCAGATGCCTGTCAAATCGAAAATACATATCTGACATTTCATATGTCTGATAGCTGTTTACGAATTTCTACGAATAGTCATTTCGCAATTTTCGGTAGAGTTACTCTCTGCAAAAGAGATTTTTATCTACACTATTACACAAATACGAATTTCTGTACACAAATCAATTGGAACAGACCTAATATAATAAAAAAGAAAACGCCGATAGGTAGTTGGTCGAGGAGTAACGATCGAGTGTGGAAGTTGTTTCTCCAAGAATTACATTAATTCGAAAGTTAGATAATAAAATTCTATATCGACTACAAAAGGAAGGTTTGTCAATTAAAACTGTTCTAATACTGGATAACGCACCATGTCATCCTATACATGCCACCAAAGCATCAACCAACACACCACGTCACATGCCACAAAACGTGACAATATTAGGTGTGTTCCAGTACTATCTGCACCAAACTCTGACGTCTTTCCTTTGTTAAGTAGCGGGGGTAAATTTCTCTTAGAGAGGCGTCACGTGAACCCATCCAAACCAAATATGTAAAGTTTGTCATTTAGAAATATCAAATTCACTTTATGGCTACAGAAAATAAAAATAAAAACAAAATTTGAGACACATACACAGAGGGCCAATGGTCACTTATCTATGTACGCACACCAATTATATTGAAAGAAAACCAACAACCTACCGACAAAAATTTCTTGTGTTAAAATGGGTAGGGTGGGGAAATATTTTACCCTCTCGAGAGAGCACTCATTCGACGTAAAATCCATTTTTTAGTACATGGGAACAGACTTTGTTTTAGTTTGTGTTGTTTTGCACTGTTTCGTGTTGTTTGTTTCGAGTACGAGAACACACCAATTAATTAAGGAAATGGATCAGACCGCGATCCGTATTACAGTCTAATAAGATAAGTTATTGGAAAAATTAATTGTTAATAAATAAATGGATTTTTTTAAAGCCTTCAATAATAAAAACACAGTTTCTTAATTCCCAATAGCATTGAAATCAGTTAAAACCAGACCTTATGAAAATATGTTGGCGTAATATTTTGCCTCAGATTTGTGCAGGTGAATGGGAAAGTTCAAATGAATACACCTTTTCTTTCGATACGGGACATATTGAAACAGGAGTCATTTGACGACAGACGTAAGTCTTTGATGATTACGAATGTCATTCAGACCGTAGTTTGATTTCGCTTAGGTGACACACCTTGCAGCAGATACGAGGGTTGCCTTTTACATTTCGGGATTAGAGAACAAAAACAAATATTAATAATCGAAAATAGCTTAATTGTTTTTCAAAATATTCCCCATTAAGATATACACACTTTTGCATGCGTTTGAACCAATTGTCGAAGTACTTTTGCCGCTCTGATTGAGGTATCTCCAAAACATGCATTCTGAACGCATTAACCGCTTCTTCAGGTGTCCAAAAACGTAGATGACTCATCAAATCGATGTTTTGAGTGTTCAAAAATGCAGTTGTTTGAGCCGATATGTGAGAGCTCGCATTGTCATGGTGAAGAGTGATCCGTCTTCGGCGGTTGGTTTTCCTGATTTCTTGGAAGACAACTGGCAAAAAAATGGTTGGATACCACTCAGAATTGACTGTTCTGCGTTGTTCTAGTGGTGCGGTTGAGACATGTCCTGCTTTTCCGAAAAAACAGGCCACCATTTGCTTGGAAGTGCTTCGTGCACAAGCATCTTTTGTTGGATTTGGCTCAATTTGAAACACCCACACAGTCGACTGCTGTTTACTTTCGGGCTCATACGCGTAAATCCAAGATTCACCCCTTGTCACGATGTCATAGACGTGTTTCGAAGCACCGCGGTCGTATTTTTGGAGCATTTCTTTTGACCAATCGACACGAGACTTTTTTTGAGCGATTGACAAATTGTGTCGGATCCAACGCGAACAAATTTTTTTGACGGTCAAATGTTCATGCAGTATTGAATGTATGCTGGTCCCACTAATGCCTAAGGTTGTCTCAATCTCACGATAGGTCACATGACGATCTTGCAATATCAGTTGGCGCACAGCATTAATGGTTTCCGGAACAACAACTGATTTTGGACGACCTTCACGAAATTCGTCTTGGAGTGAACTATGACCTCGGTTGAATTCGCCATAGCATCGATAAACACTGGTCCTTGACGGAGCTTCATCGCCAAAAACTGAATCGATGCACTATTGTTGAGTTAATTCACGTCAAAAGTTGTAAAATATAATCGCATGAAAATTTTCAAGATTTAATTAATTTTTTGGGGTGAAATGAATCTTTTAAGTTACTGTAAACAACACAAATTGCGCTCGTATGTCAAAACGTTTTGAGTATAACCTTAAAAATGTCAAACTTTATGAAAGTGCTGGCAGTTGCCAGATTGCAACATTAGGGTTGCCTAATTCTGAAATATAAAAGGCAACCTTCGTATAAGATATGGAAAGCAATTGAAATACGGCGCTACAAATGCCAGACGAAGCTGAATGCGTATTTCGGAAGAGTTGGCCAATTAACTTCAATTAACGATAACAACGGCTGAACCGGTTTAAATTTTTGATAAAGCAATGGAATGAGCTCAAGCTAATTTCTTGGAGTGTTAAAGGAAACTCAAAAACCAAACCTGTGCACAAATTACTGGAATTAAAAAAGAAATAAATTAGTTTTAAAGATTTTTTTAAATCAATAAGAGAAGGGAGTTTGATTTCAATCAAAATCAAAGTGGCCAGCGTGGAGAAGTGGGTAGAATGCAAAACTCATACATCGAACGTCCAGGGTTGATTTCCGGCTCAACCCCTCGAGATGCTGACAACACTCAACACTGTTTATGAAAGAATTTCTCAAATTGTAAATCCTTTCTACTCGTGAGAGTAAAGAAGCGCTCACAACACGAGTTTTTGTTGAGCACCCTAAGGCCTGGTCTTAATGTGGACTGTGTACTTAAAAATCAAAAAGACTACTGTCTAAGTGTATTTTATGGGTAAGAAACTCTACTGGATAAGGTGAAAAATCTTCTTTCCGTAATCAGCCTGTGCAATAACTAGTTAACACTATTCAAACAGCACTGTACCAACATGTTGAATTATTCTACTTTTTCTTCTTGTGGCTCTACAGTCTCTACAGGAGGTGGACCTGGGCCTCAACCGACATGCCTCTCCAGCCATCACGATCTTTCACCAGCTGTCTCCAGTTGCGCACTCCAAGTTTGGTGAGGTCCTTCTCCACTTGTGTGCGCCAATTGTGTTGAATTAGCCAATTTAAAACCAAAGCTTTCTAAAATAGCTTTTTAGAAAGCTTTTCTGAGCCACTCTGATTTCTCTTATGATCAGAGTTCAAAAATTACTATTCAAAATCTGGAATTTTAGATATCTCTGAATATATGGGAAGTTGTTTTTGTTATGAGCATATTTCAGAAACGATCAAAATTCTGAAACTGGTAGAATGGTGACCTTACAAAGTCGGCAGTGTTTAAAATTCAAAAATATTCTATTCTATATTCAGTTTTGTTTGTTCAAAATTTCTAATACGTCACACTTATCAAACCGGCTAATATTTAAAAGAGTAGAATACTGAAACGCTTCTCGAAATGTCCCTACATTACAGAATTTTTGAATGTACTTGAAAAATCAAATTTTCTAAAAGACTCGAAATTCTGAAATGAGGAATATTCTAGGAACTGACAAATTGGAAACCTTATATCCCAAAACTCATGTTTGTTATTGTCATTCTGGCCTTGTACAAATATCATTGCAAGGAACACAATGCAATACAATATCAATGTTCAATTAATATCCTTTGAACAGTGTATATGCCGCCTGACAAACCTTAATTGTTACAAATGATATCAATTACGCTCTTTACAAACAAACCCTGTCACACTTAATCCATTTATTTCCCTTTTCACAATTCAATCGACGTCCAGCATCGACCTGAGCCACAGGACACCCGTCCACTGTTGAATACTCCTGCCATGACTGCGGAAGCTGATATGAGTACAGCTCCGTTACCCTCACTCACTCCTCCCAAAATGTCGTCCCATTCTGACCCTTTCAATGTCATTAGCTCAAATATATACCATCACCACCGGCTTACTTGGACCATTTGCAGACCGTTTTTATCCCCATGCAGCCCTTAATAACAGTTTTGCCATTGGGTGTTGGGTTTCCCGGAATTCCGGCAGCAGAAAACAATTACTTCCACCCTTTCAAACCCATAGATCCGCAAGACAATTGCCCGGCCGAAGCGGATTTACGCCCGTCTCCCACCCATAAACGCAGTGAAGTGATGCCGAGCGAAATAAAAATTAAATTTGCAGCCACCCTTCTCACGTTGCACACCCGAAAGGATCTTAAACACCTTCAGATAACGAGGTCCACCGTATAATGGCGTCTGGGTCAGTTACTTTGCGCTTACCTGTATAGGACGGTGTCCTCGGCAGCGTCAACATGATAAACGGTTTCCTCCCTGTCGGAGAAGCGTCGTTCCTTTACCTTGAATACGAAGTAAGTTGGGAAGCAGAGTATCGGTGAAATGATGAACGACAACAGGATGGACTCGGAGCAGTGCGAAAGAAGGAACATAGCGCACGAACCATGCGGATGCCTGCAAATGAAAAAACAAACAGAAGGACGATTGTTGACACGTAAGCAAGACCAAAATGAATTCTAGTGCACTCAGTAAGACATGCTGGGCAAAGAGCAACGCCAGCAGCTGGCGATGGAGGTGACGTAACGATGGCCTCAGCAACAACTTCTTTGCTGTCCTTACCTAATTGCTATATAGCGCCAGATGGCTAACGTGACTGTGAGACCAATCGATATGGTGTGGAGTATTTGCGTAAAGTGCATGTGAAAGAGTAGATAGACAGCCCATGCGTATCGGAAGTCCTTTTCTCCTGGGGGTAAAATTGAAGAGTAAAGAAGTAGAAAAAAATTCACACTAGAATTACTACTCAAGGACCATGGGGAGGGAGGAAAGGAGTGCGGAGTGCTGGTACTTACCAGGTGATACGACGTACATGTACGTGGCGAAGGGTATGTATTCAATCATCACAAACATGTCGGCCACTGCCAGCCATTTGAGGATTTTGTTGATGGGTGCTTTGGCCATGTCCTTCTTTGTCAGCACTATGATGTTCAGGATGTTCGCTATGGTTCCGAAAATGCAAATCTGAAATGCAGTGGAGGACGGGTTAGAGAGCAGTGATGCAAATATTGGGTTATGAAGGAATTTTAAATGAATGCATTTAAACTTTGAAAAATAGGGAACATCCTTGAATTTGGAAAGAGATTACTTAATCCGCTATATGTGAGTGCTTAAGCCAGTTGGTGAATAATCTTACAAATCCTTATCAATTTGGTTTCAAGGCAAGAAGGTTCACAACAGATTAAGACTTTCTTCTACGGCAGATCCTTTCGAAAATGCTGACACTAGCTGCTTCGAGGTAAGGAAGTTTATTTCTTCTGCGGCAGATCCTTCAGAAGACATTAAAATTTGCTAGCTGTTAAAAGGACGCATATAACAGCGAGCGAAGAGACCAGAATGTGTCATGAATACTTTTGACATTTGTCGCAAAATCGGCATACTGTGAATGATGACAATGGGGAACAGTTACTGCTTTGTCTAATCAGCAATGTACCAAATTAGGACTTCAATGGCAGAGAAGGTTTCAAATAAGCTAAGGCGCCGTCATGTAAAAGCAACATCATTCACAGTCAAAAGTCAATAACAGAGTCACGATCTGCAAAAAGCACGATCTGCCAGCGCAATGGGCTTACTCACAGGACATACAAGTATTGGACAACTACACCAATCAATCCAAGCAGTAGCAGTAGCTTTAATGGGTACCAAGTTATTTATTTGGGGGACATGGGCCTGTTCACGCGACGTAACGTTAACGATTGCGCTCAACAAGACGAGCTGCCAACATTATCCTCGTTAGTGTACAGATCCACTTGACATGCAGCCTTCTCGCTTCGCCCCCTGAATAGCCATCACAACACCCGTTGTATGGTAAACCAATGTAGGCAGCGAATCCGTCTGCCCGAGGGTTTAATAATAGGCCTGGTCTACCAGCCTGTGGGTTTTGAGTGAGGGTAACTTTCTCACCACGTAAAAATAAAATTAGTTCAGATACAAGATACAACTGGTCTACCAGCCTGTGGGTTTTGAGTGAGGGTAACTTTCTCACCACGTAAAAATAAAATTAGTTCAGATACAAGATACAACTGGTCTACCAGCCTGTGGGTTTTGAGTGAGGGTAACTTTCTCGCTACGTAAAAATAAAATTAGTTCAGATACAACAACATGCCTCAAATAAGGACGGATTAACTGTTGATGACCCCAGCACACGTTTTAATTACAATGATTATCGGTTTTGCACGTGGAATGTGAGGTCCATTAATAGGCCCCGGGCAGCCGAACAACTTGCGGAGCCCCTTGATTGCTGCAAAGCAGACATTACCGCCATCCAGGAAGTGCGATGGGACGGGCCCGGCAAGAAAACGATGAAACACTGCTGCGCATACTACAGCGATTGCTATAGAGAGAGAAGGCAGAATGTATACTGATATGAGCGTCAAGATACAAATGTCTCGATAGGGAACATTTGTTGTGAACGAGCCCTTATTTTTTTGTTTGTTTGTTTGCTATGACATCTGTGAAAAATATTTAGTATACATCAAGTCATTGAACAGACAACATCATATTTTTTCATCGTGTTAAAAATGTAAAATTCTGTACCAGAAAGTGATGATTTCCGGAAAGCATTAATTTTTTGTTTTCATTTGAAGAAAAGTGCTGCAGAGTCGCATCGAATGCTTGACGAGGCATATGGTGATCATGCTCTATCAGAAGCAACATGCAAAAGATGGCTTCAACGGTTCAGAAATAATGATTTGAACAACGTGGAAGACCACCAAAAAAGTTTGAAGACGCCGAATTGCAAACGATACTAGATGGAGATGACACTTTGAGTCAAAAGCAAATGGCAGCAATGTTAAATGTTGCACAACAAACAATTTCTGACCATTTAAGAGCTATGGGAAAGATCCAAAAGTGTGGAAAATGGGTGCCACACGAATTGAATGAAAGACAGATGGAAAACCGAAAAAACACTTGTGAAATTTTGCTTCAAAGACACGAAAGAAAATCGGTTTTGCACCGGATTGTTACTGGCAATGAAAAATGGATTTATTTTAAAAATCCTAAACTGAAAAAATCATCGGTTAATCTGGGACAACCATCAACATCGACTGCAAAACCAGATCGATTCGGCAAGAAGACAATGTTGTGTGTTTGGTGGGACCAGAAAGGTGTGCTGTACCACGAGCTCCTAAGACCTGGTGAAACCGTTAAAACTGATCGCTACCGACAACAAATGATCAATTTGAACCATGCATTGATCGAGAAACGACCAGAATGGGCCAGAAGACACGGCAAGGTAATTTTGCTCCATGACAATGCACCTGTACACAAAGCAAAACCGGTTCAGGATACAATCAAAACACTTGGCTGGGAGCAGCCTCCCCACCCGCCGTATTCACCAGACTCGGCTCCCTCCGACTACCATTTGTTTTCATCGATGAGACACGCATTGGCTGAGCAGCACTTTGATTCCTACGAGGAGGTCGAAAATTGGGTGTCTGATTGGTTTGCTTTAAAAGACGAACAACTTTACTGGCGTGGTATTCACAAATTGATAGAAAGGTGGTCAAAATGTATAGAAAACAATGGCCAATACTTTGAATAAAATGTTTTTACTTTCCCATTAATAATAAGTGTTTTATTTTCAAAAAGTGAGCCGTGTGTTACAATGAGGGAGATAGTGGAGCTTATTGTCTGTGAATAAAATCACTGGGCCTTAGTTTTAAAATGCGTTCCAGTCCCAGTTTTTTACGGCTTAGAACTAATGAGATTAATTGTGCTTGTAGATTGCCTAGACGTAGAACTTTCGAGGTGATGCTTTGTGCTTTAATTTCTATGCAATGTGACTTTCTTAGAATCCAATGCAGTGTAAATATTATGATTGTTTCGGAATTCCATGATTTCAGAACAAGTGCAGGGGGTTTTGGAGCTCACGCCTGGCAACAGTAAAAACAGATGCATTCTCTTTTCTACATTAAGGTCAGCTGCAATCCTCTATCAGGACACTACGAGTGAGCGCATTGCCAGCATTTTAATAAATCTTATTTTGTTGGTTTGGAACCGCTACGCCGAATCACTCAAACTCCGAAACTGGTTCATTGTGCTACCAGGCAGTAAGCTACATTCAGTGCAAAATTTTGGTCTGGCGGAGGAACGCCAACAAGCACCGCTCTCATAAAGAGCCAAGGGGCTTCAGCTTCAACCACATCAACACCGAACAACCGCTGTCGGATCCGAGTAAAGTTGGGACGAAGAAGTGCCCTGTAGTGGGCTCACCTTCACCAATGCACTGAATGTAAAAAAAACTACATTCAATGCAAAATTTTGGTCTGGCGAAAGAATGGAGTGTCAGTTTCAACCACATCAACACCGAACAACCGCTGTCGGATCCGAGTAAAGTTGGGACGAAGAAGTGCCCTGTAGTGGGTTCACCTTCATTCAGTGCAAAATTTTGGTCTGGCGAACGAATGGAGTGTCAGTTTGAACCACATCAACACCGAACAACCGCTGTCGGATCCAAGGAAAGGCGGGACATCGACAGAAAAAGTGTCCTTTAGTGGCACGAATGCACTGAATTTAAAACAAAACTACATACAGTGCAAAATGTTGGTCTGGCAAAGGAATGGGGAGTCAGCTTTAACCACATCAACCATATCATATACCATACCGGTATACCTGACACTGCGGAAGAGAACGACTTTATCGACTGGAGTTGGGATTTTCTTATTTTAGTATATCAGTAAAACAGGAAAACACTCGGCAAACACTACAACCTGTGCCTTATAAGCATTTTTTACAACGCAACGTTTCCAAATACTTGTAAACGTCAGATAGAGGATGTGGACCACAATAGTAAAAGAACATTTCAGCTGCCGCTCCACTTACATTTGTCAACTGATCAAAATGCATTACAAGTTACTAGAATTCCACAAAGAAATAAAACAGAACAGAAACAGAACCTTCTTCCCAGCTGAATTGCTAAAATTTTGTGTCCACAAGAGGACCGGGACCTAGCTTGCTCAATAACTACGCGTTCTCTCACGAGTAGAAGGGTGCTACAATGTTTCGCCGAATCCAAACGGCGAAGTTTGAAAAGCCTTTTCTTAGACATTATTATTTAAGATTGCCAAATATCTCTCTTCCGCGTTTTTGCTCTTCATTCAATGCTTCATAAAAAAGTGTTACAGTGATCGAATATAGTTCCGCCATATTGTTTGATAATCTGTTTCCACCTAGACGGGAACTTCATCATATCCCCCTCGTAGAAGCCCCCCTTCTTATTTGCGAAGAACTTGGACAGCCACTTTTCACGAGCCTCTTTTGAGTTCAACTGCACACCACCAAGGGCGTTCGCCATGAACAAGAATAGGTGGCAATCACTTGGCGCTATGTCCGGGCTATATAGTGGATGTGATAAAACCTAACATCCGAGCTCCCGTAGCTTCTGACGAGTCATCAACGAAGTGTGTGATCTGGATTTGTCCTGGTGGAACACTATACTCCTCCTATTGGCCAATTCTGGATGCTTCTGATCGATCGCCTGCTTCAAGCGGTCTAGTTGTTCGCAGTACATGGTAGAATTAAGCGTCTGGCCATATGGAAGCAGCTGATAGTGGATGATTCCCTTCCAATCCCACCAAACACACAGCAAAACCTTCCTGGCCGTCAATCTCGGTTTGACCACTGTGTGGGACGATTCACCGGCCTTCAACCACGAACGTTTTTGATTGATATTGTCGTATGTGATCCATTTTTCATCGGCAGTTACCATCCGCTTCAAAAATTTGTCAAGTTCGTTCCGTTTCAGCAGCATATCGCAGGCGTTAATTCGGTCCAGAAGGTTTTTTTTTGCTTCAAATCACGTAGCACCCAAACATCAGCCTTCTGCAGATGCATTAAAATGGTTTGGTGACTAACTCCCATCTCCTGGGCGATGTCACGAGATGCCACATGCCGGTCTAACTCGATGATTTCCATGATTCGATCGGTATCCGTCGTCACAGTTCTTCCGCCGGCGGGCTTATCCATGGTGTCGTTTTCCCCGGCTCTGAAATTTTGAAACCATTCCTCCGCGGCTCGAAGTGATAGAGTACCATCCCCCAAAACACCATTAATTTAACGGAACGTTTCTCTAGCGGATTTGCCTTTAACGGAAGAAAACTTTAAAATAGCGCGAATTTCGGCGTTAGTAAAACCCATGTTTACACGTCTATAACTATTGAATGCAAGATCCAAAAATCATGCCTAGCATCGTTTTGTAGGTTATGTCAAGACCTTTCAAACGATACTGGAGGTCTGTAGCGCTTTGTACATAGCTGGCAAAAGGCGGAATGAACCTTATATAAATTATATTCGATCACATTTCACGCAAAAAGGGTTGACATGTTTTTCATTTCAATTATTTCTCCATAACCAAGAATTCGTTTGCAGGGGTGCTCACAAGCCTAGAAAGTGATGCCAAATACGACTTCCAAAATCCGGGCTTGTTAAGATAAAAACAAGTCATTCTCAGAAGGGAGTCTCTTTTATGATAACTTTTTATAACGCTCCATAACCACATTTCACACACCACCCTTCGTTGACGTTAAAAGAGCTTAGTTCAGCGATGTACACAGTAGTTACCATGGTCTAGATGGCACACGATTGTCGGATTCATTACCATAAGACAGAGTAAATTATTCTTAATCCGTTTATGGCAGTTAGTGTAAGCACACCATCATACGTTATCTTGTTCAGTTTGGTTTCCCTCTCCTTCATCGCACACTAAGTGGTTTTCGTAATTTTGTCTGTATCGCACGTGCAGTTCCTGATCCCTACTTTAATTTGCTAGTCCCCGAAAGCTCATGCGGGATTTGCCAGTTTGAAGGTTTCTTCTCAGGATTTATCGAATTGCGTTGGGTTCTCAATTATTCACCACAGAGTATTTCTTCACAGTGTTCAATTATATTTCGTGCTTCCTAACCGAACGAACATATGTGACGCATGCCATGGACAAGCAGTATTCACACTTTCAAGGTGAAAAATGAATCATGAAAACCCTTTAAGATGCGTCAGAACTCAATCCGGAGCTTAATTCCCTTTTACTTGAATGCATTGTTTACATTGCGTTCATAACAACATCCTTGTACAACAAATGACGTCATATTTAGCACTCTCATTGCCTGTATTAACACTTAAGTGTTCCTCGACCATATCATTAAAAAATCTTCTGTCCTCTACAAAACCACGAATAATATTAAAATTCCTTATGTCATTTTTGTCAAAACGCACGCAATTTCCAATTCAAACTTTCCACAAAGATCTTTTTACGTTCAAATCAGCGTTCAGCCACTAACACAGTATGTCACGTTTGGCAGTCTCATCTCATTGCCTTAAGCATCCCTCGACGACAGCAATCATTTCTTCTACATGGCCATAATGGATATCAAAAACCTAATTGAAGCAGTGCGAGTTGTCAAAACGCACGCAAAAACTGAACTTTGTCTTCAGAGGAGCGCGGGAAAGTTCACTTTCAAATTAAGCTTTCAACAGTGTTCAGTGCGAGTTGTCAAAACGCACGCAAGAACTGAACTTTGTCTTCAGACAATGTTCTCATTATAATCAAAACTACGCTTAACCATTAGCACAATCGGCAGTCTCATCTCATTGCGTGCATTTGAAGTTAAAGTTGATGCGACAGTTTGAACGCGTCATTTTGCACCAAACCCCCACACCGGCCATCAAAACTGAAATTGATACCTTTTGCCCCCAATTTCACTGCTTCATAATGTAGTCTAATACGCACCCAAAATGGATCTGTCTTCACTGTCGCCGATGCGTCGAGTTCATTGGCTAAACCTGACGCAAATAGATTTCCCTCGAGAGGGCAAACAAATCAAGATTTCAAATATTTACCGCTCCTAAGTGTTCACGCACAAAGCACTCAGCACACGATTTCAACAAACAAAAATCCTTTTTTGAAACGTTCTCCATCGCCCGATGCGTGTCGCATTCAAGGAGCCGTACAGTATATCAGTTACCAAAGTCCTTTGAGGGAGTGAGAACTCTTTGCAGTTCAACTTACCTCTTTTCATTCACTTAACAAGACACGAGCAAAAGGCTCTGTTACAAAAGACAACAAAGGTGCGCTCTCGCCCGCCAGTGAATGCCGCATGGAACGATGTCAATTCCAATGAATCGATATTGTTCTCTGCAATGATAGAGCCACGAGCGAAGTCAATCACTTTTGACGTCGTTACACGATATGTGCCCCAGTTGTAATCCCCTTGCTGGAGTATTATTAAAAGACGATGTCAATGTCGTCTGCAATGTGTATCGGAAGGGATTAAACACCTCCACAAGCTGCCAGGATTTTGAGAAGTTCCTCCTCGCAAATCCATCGGAACGTATGAACTTAGTCAGCACCTCCATCCGTTGCTCTTTTAAAGCTGACGAGCAAAACAAAAATCGCATGATGTGTGGGAGGGAGAATCGAATGTCTTTCTCCCACAGCAAGGGGACTCTCCAACCAGAGATAAACGCTCTGGAACCGTGGGGAATATTTTTCTGACGATGTGGACGTTTTTATTAACACTGTCTCCTTGCTGTCTACGGGTGAAGACAAATAGCATCTCGGTGCTTGTCATCGCTCGAAATGTCGCTTCCAATACTCAGGCACTCGAGAGCGGTGGATTGTATCTGCTATCGTGGAGTTTCAATGGACGGGTTGAAAAGTCGCCAAAGCACTACATCCTGACAGGGGAATTTTTTTACACGTTAAGGGGGCGTTGTATGACGCCACGTGATTGATTGTCACCGACATCTCGTGGGACGTAGTTATTTGTGCTTCAAAATATAAATTCTGGGCGGAAAAAGCGGATTAACAGTGATCACCTTGAGAATGGCAGAATGATGTCACAGGAAACAAAGAATACAAAAGACTTACAGATTTGTTTTGCACTGCCATGTTTGGGTATTTGTCTGGGGAGGGGCATTATATGACAATGGGGGATTTCCAGTGGGCTATGATGCAGTCAGGAAGGTTGTTCGCAAGAGTTAAGGACAACAGACAACTGTTGTTTATTAAGGCTGAGGTAAAGGAAAACCGGATAGCAGTATATTCAGTTAACACTTATACGTCTAATGAGTTGACAGACAGGGCTTTGGAGGCCTTCAGCCATGACAGACGTGAAGATGCGATTTGACAGTCTGTACAAAAACTGATTGAGGTCCATTAGTTGCTATCTATAAGAAGTTGAAATTGATAGACGGCAGATCTTTTCTGCATGTCCGGTTCTTTGTCTTCGATTCGACACTGAAGATGGCAGTGCCTGTGGTGGGATTCGTCTTTTACAAAAGTGGCGCCTCTTGCCCCCTCTGTCTTCGATGCATCTCTGAAGATGGCAGTGTCTGTGATGGGATCTGTCTGTCGTCCCCTGTGTTCGATGCATCACTGAAGATGGCAGTGTCTGTGGTGGGATCTGTCTGTCGTTCCCTGTCTTCGATGCACCTCTGAAGATGGCAGTGCCTGTGGTGGGATTCGTCTTTTACAAAAGAGGCGGCTCTTGCCGTCCTCTGTCTTCGAGGCATCACTGAAAATGGCAGTGTCTGTGATGGGATCTGTCTGCCGTCCTCTGTCTTCGAGGCATCACTGAAAATGGCAGTATCTGTGATGGGATCTGTCTGCCGTCCTTTGTCTTCGAGGCATCACTGAAGATGGCAGTGCCTGTGGTGGGATTCGTCTTTTACAAAAGAGGCGGCTCTTGCCGTCCTCTGTCTTCGAGGCATCACTGAAAATGGCAGTGTCTGTGATGGGATCTGTCTGCCGTCCTCTGTCTTCGAGGCATCACTGCAAATGGCAGTGTCTGTGATGGGATCTGTCTGCCGTCCTCTGTCTTCGAGGCATCACTGAAAATGGCAGTGTCTGTGATGGGATCTGTCTGCCGTCCTCTGTCTTCGAGGCATCACTAAAGATGGCAGTGCCTGTGGTGGGATTCGTCTTTTACAAAAGAGGCGGCTCTTGCCGTCCTCTGTCTTCGAGGCATCACTGAAAATGGCAGTGTCTGTGATGGGATCTGTCTGCCGTCCTCTGTCTTCGAGGCATCACTGAAAATGGCAGTGTCTGTGATGGGATCTGTCTGCCGTCCTCTGTCTTCGACGCATCTCTGAAGATGGCAGTGCCTGTGGTGGGATTCGTCTTTTACAAAAGAGGCGGCTCTTGCCGTCCTCTGTCTTCGAGGCATCACTGAAAATGGCAGTGTCTGTGATGGGATCTGTCTACCGTCCTCTGTCTTCGAGGCATCACTGAAAATGGCAGTGTCTGTGATGGGATCTGTCTGCCGTCCTCTGTCTTCGAGGCATCACTGAAAATGGCAGTGCCTGTGATGGAATCTGTCTAACGTCCTCTGTCCTCGATTAAATTAATTTAATTGTATGGCGCGACAGTCCACCGGGGGACCAAGGTCTAGCTTGCTTATCAACTACTCGTGTTGTGCGCGCTACTGTTCTCTCACGAGTAGAAGGGACCTGCAGTATTTTTCTGATTCCGAACGGCGAAATTTGAGAAGCTTTTTCTTAGACAATTATTACTCCTCGAGTGTTTTTAGCAGCTTGAAAGAGGTGGTGCTGTGAATAATTCGAAAAATTCGTATTGAGCTGGGAATCGAAGCTAGACCTTCAGCGTTTGAGCATCGCACTCTACCCACTACTCCACGACGGCCACCTCTGTCTTTGATGCATCACTGAAGATGGCAATATCTGTGATAGACTTCGTATTTTATAAAGCCTTCCTGTCTGATTTAAGGATCCCGCCGTCAAATGTGTTACATTCTTACGGCCGATGCAGTGTTGTGAACTCAAAGTCAGCTTAACGTTTTCAGCTAGGGTCCAAATCCATCCATGAAAGTCAGCAAAAGCAAGGGGAATAAGCAAAACGCACCGAGAGAAAATTATGCTGTTGGTGGTACCACGACTCGAACAGGACATTGGATACTCGCTTATATAAGAATTAGTCAGTGGCGGACGTAGTGTAAAACGTAGAGTGTGACACTCATACGCCGAAGGTTCTGGGTTCGACTCTCGGACTAAATACCTCGTATTTTCCACCGCACCACTTCTTTCGAGATGCTAGCAACACCAAAGAAAAATAAACTTTTAATGAAAAACCTTCTCAAACTTCGTCGTTCGGGGTATGCAATAGACTGTAGGTCCCTTCTACTCGTGGGAAAGTGGAAGCGCGCACCACTTGACAAAGTTGATGGTCTTCTTGTGGACTGCATAGGCAAGGAATTGGGAAAGGATTTGGACGAGGCATTGAACAAAAATTTCAAGTAGAATTTCAAGGGGGACTTGAACATAAACTTTAAAACTCAGTTACTCAGAACTTTTTTGCCTCGAATTTTAAAAACAGTTTCATCGTGCAGAATAACAAACTTGGACACAACTTTGGCAAGGATTTAATTTTCGCAAACATTTCCAAAGAAATTGTGAGCACCAGCGGGACACAGTCAATTTGTTAGGACTGAGGAAAAATTCAAGAATACAATGCGATGGTTGACAGGCGACATCTCCAGAAGAACTTTCTTTCAATGTTTTCCGCCCGTTTGCCTCTTAGAAGTTGAATGATTCGTAGAGCTCCCACATGTCTCACAAAATGACACGTTTGCATTTACTTCGCCTTCTGAGTTTGACTCGAACATCAATTTACACTCCTCTCCAGTTTACACTGTTTCTGGCCAGCTGGACCAAGCTTCACAGTACATGCTGATTGAAGTCCTTCGGCACTTGTTTGTTCTTCTTAAGCGATCACTTGGATTCAAAAATCGAGTATGCACAAACGCTTGTTTTCTTAATTTTTGAGAACTTATTGCCATTCCTCTCTCTTTACCGCAATCAACAATTTTCCATCACAACACCGCTCGCAGACCTTGCTGATTGTGATAGAGTCGTTCCTTTCACCCAGCAAGCGAGACAAGGACCTCTCCACAAACTGCAGAGTTTCACAAAGAATCTTCGTACTGCACTCAAGACCAGCAGGTAAGTGAAAAATTCACTTGACACTCAAAATGCAATTAAACACAAGAGGAATCTGCTTGAAAAGAAGCTTTCTAGTGGACAATACAGTTCAAGATCGAAAGGACATTGACAAGCACACGATGAGTGGCGAAGTGCATTCAATCTAAAGTGTGGCTCTTGACACTGAAATCCGAAACAGTCGCTTTAAGGTTTAAGAACGGCAGGAAATTATGCTGTGTTCCCGGAATTATGGCAGGGTGACATACAGCTTTCTTCGCGATGTGTCACTCGTTAAGTCCATTTGTGGTCTAATTAGAGCGTACATCTGAGCTACTGGACACGGTTCCTTGAACTCATTCTTGTTCAAGCGGTCCATAAGCTAGTCAGAGGCCTGCTTGTGCGGGTATAGCTCCAAGGATTGGCTGCACGTGTTATGCCAATGTCCTCTTTATGATGACATTCGGGACCCTGGTGCTATGAAAATATCTTGCACTGTTGGGACTTACGAGGTCAGTCTGGTTCTTCAGACTAGACAGAGTACTGACACCATCAGGTGCTTTGCTAGGGAAGTTTTCAGCAGACGAAGAGCTAGAATGGCTGCCCTCATGGCAGCTCAGTTAGGTTAGAGTAGAGATATAAGGCCATCGGTCCTAGATTTTAAGGAACCCTACCGGGGGCAACATAGTTGCGAAGCTCGACCGGAAGTTATATTCTGGTACCACGGGAGTTCAGGAGCCCCTGGAACATAGTTTCAGCGTGATAGTGCTGTTGGCCTCTTTGTGGGAGTATCGTGGTGGCTGTGGTTTGTACCCAAATCGCGGGGAGAATTGGAACCAGTCAACCGTGTTATATGATCTGATCTGCCCAAGTCACCTGGGCCGGATAAGGTCAGTTGGTTATAGGAGTCTACTTGTGTTTCGATGTGGAGTTGCATTCAACCGGGTGCTGTGTCCCAGCAGCAGAGGTGTTAGAAAGGCCTTGCTCCTTACCAAGGAGGGTTGATTCTCCCTTAAGACAAGAACTCAGATTGGTACTTGGGATCCCCAAAACGTTAGTCAGCGTTCTCCTGACTATGGGTGGATGGACCCCGTGGTATTTAGCCTTAACGGCATGTGTTCACGTAAATCCAAATACACACATATGTTTCCGGAATTGGGAAGAAAGTTTCGGTGAAAAATATCTTGCGCATCTGTCTAAACAACACAATTAGGAGAAGCCTGAAGAGCGAGCTTAATTGGGATAGTTGAGCACGGAATTCAAGGAAAATAAAGGCTAGGATATTCATCCAAGCCATCAGACAGAAGGATGCATGTGTGCAAGCAGGTACTGAAACAATTGCTTGTAATTGAACGGGACATAATGGAATTTACAAACATTCTCAGAATTCCTTTGAACTGCCAAGAAATGTACAACATTCGTGTGCCGATATGTTCGGGCACCCGCAACGTCGATTGACATTCCATTGCAGCATTAGTAATTCTCATTGTCATCGTACTCACCAGCAAAGCTATGTATCCGTGAATTCCTTTGTAGCTAATCAGAAACTCTCGAATGTCGCCGCTGCAGTAGTCCTCGCATTCCTCGTCGACGCCGGTCACATTCAGGCGATGTGAGTTATACTGCTGCAGGTACTTTTCAAGGAAGTCACTCCATATCTCGTGCGTGAGATTGAAGTCCTCCAGATATTTGGTGGCGTTCTGCTTGTACGAGGCCGATTGCAGGATCAGACTGTAGTCGGGAAGATTCACTTCGCTCGCCATTGTGTCTGGTTGCGTTGCTATAATCATTGTTTCTTTGCTGGTCGGTTGGATGTCCGATGGCGATGAATTGCTATTCTTTGTCTAGTTGTTAGCCATGTCTGCTGAAGAATGTCATCACTCCGTCTTGAATGCCTGCAACGAGATGAACAATGTGAGAGACGTTAATATCGTAGACAAGATGTGGAAGCAAATACACAGGGAATGTCGCTGAACTATTTGTTTTTGAAATAAAGTGGAGTTTGTATCCCTTGGCTGCACCCATCCGTTGGGTATTGGCAAAAGACTGCAGGGCTTGGGACACATCATTTATCCGCAGTCATTGCATGGAGACGAGCAGAAATTGTTTCATTTAAATTCCTAAACTTCTCATAAGCTACATTCTGCACAGCGTGCCTGGGTGGGGGAGGAGTGCAAGATGTTAAGAAAATGTACATACCGTACCCTGGAGAACTTCTTAAGAATTTCTTTTCTCTTTTTGGGTGTGCGTTGAGGTTGGAAATGAGACTGAGTTTGAGTTTTTCTTCAGTGAAACACATTCTTGACTTACTCCTGGGGTATGGAGAAACAATTTGGACTTCAAAATTGTGCAAGTGGAGCTCTTCAACTTTGGGTATGTGTGGACTGGTTCAGTATCAGTGTTGATTGATGTGTGCCGCCAAAGACGAAGATCCCTAATTAAATTCCAGAATGTTCGAAGTCGACAACATACTATATTTGAGAGAGAATAAAGGCGTACACAATACGGTGCTTAAGAGGCAATGCGTTGGGATTTCGTGGACGTACCATTCGTTGAATTCAATTTTAATTATTTTGGCAGTCGATTTGAGTGCAGAGAAAATACAACCACTTGCTAGAAAATTTAAAAAATGACGGAAGACAACTACGGCTCTCACAGCGAGCCAGAAAAGTCATTCAATTAACAATTCATATGCAGCCTGACTCACCAAACACCTGCCGTAGCTAGATGGAAAGGCGTTACGACCGAAACGATCTAACGCTGTTAGATGGAAGGGCGGTACGGCCCATCTAACGTTGCTAGACGGAAAGGCGTCGCGATCGAGCTCACATCCAACACAAAATGTATAAGATTCAAAAAAAAAAAACAAGTACATACAAGATATCTTCAAAAAATAAGATTTTTCAAAGTTTGTGGGCTGCGTCGATTATCGATTTTCTTATCTTATTATGTTGGTAGCCACCGTGGCGTAGTGGGTAGAGTGCGACGCTTACACGCCGAAGGTCGAGGTTCGATTCCAGGCTCAACACCTCGAATTTTTTCACGGCACCAGCTCTTTCGGGCTGCTAACAAAACTCAAAAAGTAATAACTGTCTAAGAAAGCTTTTCAAATTTCGCCGTTCGGAATCAGCAAAAAACTGTAGGCCCCTTCTATTCATGAGAGAACAGTGACGCGCACAACACGAGTACTTGATGAGCAATCTAGGCTCTGGTCTTCTTGTGGACTGTCACGCCATACAATTATTAAATTATTTTTATTATGCTGGTACAGTCGTCTCGAATATATGCTTACAGTTTCACCTAAATAGAAAATTGATTTTGTTTGTGTAAGGTATAAAAGTCAGACTTGTTTTTGGTGTTCGGCGATTTCGAGCTACCGAAAAGAATGGATCAAAGAATTTCCATTCAATTTTGCGTTAAAAATGGAATTGTTTCAAAAACACTCGAAATGTTGACAGTCCCACACGGTGAATGTACTCTGAATATGGCATACTGTGATTAGGTATACCGGTATAAAATTAGGGTTTTTTTTTTTTAATAAAACACTAATTATTAATGGAAAAAAAAAACATTTTCGTCAAAGTATTGGCCATTGTTTTCTACACATTTTGACCACCTTTCTGGCAATTTGTGAATACCACGCCAATAAAACTGTTCGTCTTTTAAAGCAAACTAATCAGACACCCAATTTTCGACCTCCTCGTAGGAATCAAAGTGCTGCTCAGCCAATGCGTGTCCCATCGATGAAAACAAATGGTAGTCGGAAGGAGCCAAGTCTGGTGAATATGGCGGGTGGGGCAGCTACTCCCAGCCAAGTGTTTTGATTGTATCCTGAACCGGTTTTGATTTGTGTGCAGGTGCATTGTCATGGAGCAAAATTACCTTGCCGTGTCTTCTGGCCCATTCTGGTCGTTTCTCGATCAATGCATGGTTCAAATTGATCATTTGTTGTCGGTAGCAATCAGTATTAACGGTTTCACCAGGTTTCAGGAGCTCGTGGTACAGCACACCTTTCTGGTCCCACCAAACACACAGCATTGTTTTCTTGCCGAATCGATCTGGTTTTGCAGTCGATGTTGATGGTTATCCCAGATTAACCCATGATTTCTTCCATTTAGGATTCTTAAAATAAATCTATTTTTCATCGCCAGTAACAATCCGATGCAAAACCGATTTTCTTTCGTGTCTTTGAAGCAAAATTTCACAATTGTTTTTTTCGGTTTTCCATCTTTCTTTCATTCAATTCATGTGGCACCCATTTTCCACACTCTTGGAGCTTTCCCATAGCTTTTAAACGGTAAGAAATTCTTTGTTGTGCAACATTTAACATTGCTGCTATTTGCTTTTGACTCAAAGTATCCTCTCCATCCAATATCGTTTGCAATTCGGCGTCTTCAAACTTTTTTGGTGGTCTTCCACGTTCTTCATTTGTCACATCAAAATCATTATTTCTGAACCGTTGAAACCGTCTCTTGCATGTTGCTTCTGATAGAGCATGATCATCATTCGATGCGACTCTGCAGCACTTTTCTTCAAATGAAAACAAAAAATTAATGCTTTCCCCAAATCATCACTTTCACAAAGTTCGGCATTTTTAACACGATGAAAAAATATGATGTTTTCTGTTCAATGACTTGATGTATACTAAATATTTTTCACAGATGTCATAGCAAACAAACAAAAAAAATTAAGGGCTCGTTCACAACAAATGTTCCCTATCGAGATATTTGTATCTTGACGCTCACTTCATACCCTTAGACATTCTTTCAGACGAGCTTATGAGGGTGTACTACCGAAGAACCCTGGACAGGCACCAAGCCAAAATTATAAAAGGAGAAGAACGAGCAGAATCCATAGAAATGTGGCAAGCCAGATGGAATGTCTCCACAAACGTAGGTGGAAGCATGTGCTCATCCTCGTCACCGGGATCTGGATATTAAGATCCGCAGGGGAGTGCAACTATCAACTCCCACAGTTCTTTTCGGAACACGGCGGATGCCGAAGATATCGGCACAGGTTTGGGCACAACAACTCGCTGCTGAGCCTACAATGCCCAAACTCCGAGGAGAACACAAGAGCAGGAGCACGCCGATAACATGATCCTTTACATGATCAGATCTATGGAGCACTGGAATGAATATTCATTGTGAAGGTTTATTCAAGGCTAAGACAGGCTAAAGCAGAAAGAGCTTTCCTCCAGAGCAGAGCGTGAGTCGCTCAACATCTCCGCTAAGTTATACCTAATGGCAGTGCCATGGGTGTGCAGAGTATGGATGAGTACATAGGCGTCTTCCCGTAAATATTTACCTCGGCTTGCGAATCGAGCTCGAGCTGCTGGTATCTTCGGAAGGTTACCACATATTTGGGTGCATCCAGCGTGTGTTGACCAAAGCACATGTCGTATGAGTATCGCTCAGAAATTGTTAACTGACGTCAACGGCGACCCAGATTAACGTAAAAGTGTTATAACTGATGACGAATCATAGCTGTATGGTTATTACGTCGATACCAAACTCCAATCGTCTCTTTACAAGAGTCCAGGAGAGTCAAGGCCATATAATGTAGGTTGCTGCCTGGTAGTTTTAATAATAATAATTGTTGGCACTACAGTCCAAAGGGCGACCAGGGCCTAGCTTGCTCATCAACTACTCGTGTTGTGCGCGCTACTGTTCTCTCACGAGTAGAAGGAACCTACAGTTTTTTGCCGACTCCGAACGGCGAGATTTGAGAAGCTTTCTTAGACAGTTATTACTTTTTGAGTGTTGTCAGCAGCTCGAAAGAGGTGGTGCCGTTAAATTCGAAAAATTGTTGTTGAGCTGAGAGTCGAACCTAGACCCTTCGGCGTGTGAGCGTCGCACTCTACCCACTCGGCCACGGCGACCACAGCGACCACTGGTAGTGTTTTCCAACCTCAAATAAACAAAGCCTTGCAACAGTTAACTGCGAAACATTATACTCTCCTGCCAACTGACGGGTTTATTTTCCCTCCTCATGTAATGTAATAATGTCAAGGAAGAACACGCCTCACTTTTGCAACCAATTCTACCTTTGATTTTTGAAATAAAAGAACTGAAACCATTCATACCGAATTCGGAGGCGTATGTGAAACATTTTTCTAATTATTTTCCCAAGTATGAGAAAAATGGCATCTGAGCCCATTTAAATCTCTTGCTAAGCATTAACTTTGCCAAAAATAAAAACATTCCCACTTTCAATTACCACCCACCCATCGTCATACACAAACAAGCACAAGAAACAATTTGTAAGCCATTTATAGCACGCCACCACAAATGCCGACTGTCACAATCTCGGCCGGCTTGCAAAGGAGAACATGTCAAACATCACGCGAATTCCTGCCTTATCCACACATCATGACAAAATTAACGTAATGACTGTAAGTCCTTGTCGATTCCTTACGCCACTCCCCGCCACGCCACTCGGCTCGTTCGCATTGAATTCAAACCTATGCTCAGCAGGAGTCAAAGTTTCTGCTCCGCCGCACAGAAATTGATCTATTAATTCTCTTGTGGCGTACGCCGACGCCGACGTCGAGCCATATGCGTTCTCAAGTACCCGCACTCTGTTTGAGATTTCGGTTGCCATACGAAAAGTACGCAAAGTCCCACTCAAATCCAATTTACTTTCAAATCGGATGTCAGTTGTGGGAATAATTATTTAACTGAGACCGCCTGAACGATGACTGACATTTGTGACAGCATTGACAGAGGCTCTGATAAATGTGTTCAGTGCGCGGCCCGGAGACGCCCGCCTCAAGGGGGAACTGCACATGTGAGGCGAAGCGAGCACCTCGTCGACATCATTGGAGCGTGCTGGTGTTAGAGTCAATGAATCTACGCTCTTAATCCGGTTAAAAACAACTGAAAGGGTGAGAATTTTAATTAACGCTCGCTTTGAACGTGCATTTCAGTTCATTGATTGAGGTCACGGTTATGTTCTACTGATTGGGATCAATCGATCTTGATTGACTTTTGCACTGATTCAGGGGTGTCCTTAGCACGCTTGAAGTTGTTTAGTTTTGATTTTGATTGCGGAGATAATTTGTTTTTCTAATATGCAGAGAAATCAGAAAAAATTTCAGGGCGCGGTATGAATCCTTATGGTATGTGGGGACGTGTTCTCAATTTTTGGCTTGTTACAGAACTGTTTTCAGTCGTTACATTCGTTATTTTGATCAATCGAAAAGTTTAACCTTTAGAAAAAAGTTTGGCGGATGTGCTCCTGCACTTTTGACTTATTCAATTGAAGAAGAAAAAAAATCAAATTAACGGCGATGACGACCCGTATTTTGCTATTAGGTCTACTCCATTTGGACGATGATAGACAAGAATTCCGTCCTTCTGACTTTGACGAGGTGAAGATAACAATATCGAAGCTGAAGTCGAACAAAGCTGCTGGAGTGGAAGGACTGCCCGAGAAACTATTTAAAGCTGCTGGAGATAACCTGGTTGGGCTCATGCACCAGCTCATCTGTAAGATATGGTCGGAGGAAAGCATGCCCGATGAGTGGAATCTCAGCGTCGTTTGCCCGGTCCACAAGAAAGGAGACACCTTTGACTGTGCCAGTTATCGAGGGATCAGCCCTCTTAACATCGCATATAAGATCCTCTCTGCCGTATTGTGTGAGCATCTGAAACCATTTGTCCATAGTCTGATAGGGGCCTATCCGTGTAGTTTTAGACCAGGGAAGTCCACAATAGACCAGATCTTCACTTTACAGCAGCTCCTGGAAAGGACCCAAGAAGTGCAAATCGACAGTCACCACCTATTCATTGATTTTATGGCCGCATATGACAGTGTGCATAGAGACGAGCTGTACAGTGCCATGTCTAGTTTTGGAATTCCTACCAAACTCGTCAATTTTTTTTTTAAGCCAGGGAAGTCCACAATAGACCAGATCTTCACTTTACCGCAGATCCTGAAAAAGACTCAAGAAGTGCAAATCGACAGTCACCACCTATTCGTCGATTTTAAGGCCGCATATGACAGTGTGCCGTGGCCGCTGTGGCGTAGTGGGTAGTGTGGAACACTCTCGGTTCATTTCCAGCTCGGTTCGATTTCCGGTTGAAAACATCGAATTTTTCAGGGCACTTTCGAACTGCTGGCAACACTCAAAGAGTAATAACTATCTAAGAAAGCTTCTCAAACTTCGCCGTTCGGAGTTGCAAAAACTGCAGGTTCCTTCTTCACCTGAGAGTACAGTAGCGCACACAACACGAGTAGTTGATGAGCAGGCTAGGCTCTGTGGACTTTCACGCCAACAATTATTATTATTATATGATAGTGTGCATAGAGGTGTGGTATACAGTGCCATGCCTAGTTTTGGCAATCCTACCAAACTCGTCAGACTGTGTAGTATGACGATGGAGAACTCTCGCTTCTGCGTCAAGGTCGGAAACGAACTCACCGAGACCTTCAAGGTCAAAAACGGTTTTAGACAAGGCGACGCACTGTCATATGACTTCTGCAACATCATTCTCGAGAAGATCGTGCGTAACTCACAAGTCAACATCAGAGGCAGGATCTTCCAGAAGTCAGTTTAATTCCTAGCTGACACTGATGACATTGACATGATTGGACGAACTCAGCGAGTCGTTAATGAGACGTTTATTGGCAGTGAAGCATATGCGGCTAAAATGAGCCTGGCGGTAAATGAGGGCGAAACTAAGTACGTGATGTCTTCAAGAAAGGACACACAACATCGACGTCTCGGAAAGAGCGTCACACTAGGCAGCAGAAACTTCGAGGTAGTCAAGGACTTTGTCAACCTCGGCTGGGCGGTAAATAGGAACAGCAGCACCAATACCGAAACCAAACGCAGAACCACTCCTTGTAATAATATATCCTGACGAATATATAACACCAAATATTTATTTTAATTATTATACCCATAACTCGGAAGATCAGTTGAAAAGACATCTCTTTCAAATCTACGGCTTTTGAGCATGCGTTGCTCTCGTGTGTTTTGTTATTGTAAATACAAATGCTATAAAAAAATATCCATTTATTAGAAATAAATCCGATTACACTAGCTTTCGCAAACAATTTGCAGTATTTTTCCAGAACCCGTTATGTTTCATATAGACAAAATGGGTGACGAATTCACGAACTGTGGGCAATTTACGAGTGTTTGACACTAATGAGGGCGATAATTGACGAATAAGCCGCCATATTGTCTATTTTGGAGGGGAAACGTAAAATGAGTGAAATGAGACAATGTTCGATGTCAAGTAAATAAATTTCAGAAATTCGGCTATATCTACCAGAACACGTAAAAAATAGTCAAACTTTTGAAGGACAGAGGGAAATCAGGTGTTTGTGCTGCTGTTCATTTGACCATCTCTTTGCTTATCGGTTTCTGGTATATAAAAGGCGTTCCAACAAGAACGCAAGATTTAAATTTGGCGCCATTCGAATTGTCATTGTTTGACATTTGAACCATTAATATTGTTTGTTAGTAGAAGGTATAAGGTTAATAAAAATGGAGCGCTGCACGAATGAACAAGGCATTCTCATTGTAAACCATGAAAATGCTGATTTTGCCGATAAAATCATCTTTAGTCACGAGGTCCATTTCCATCTTGATGGCTTCGTCAATAGACAGAATTGTCGCATTTGGAGCGAGAAAAATCCTCTAGTGATTCACGAGAAGCAAATGCATCCTCAACGTGTCACTGTATGGTGTAGATTCACGAGAAGCAAATGCATCCTCAACGTGTCACTGTGTGGTGTGGATTTTGGGCTGGAGGAATCATTGGACCATTTTTTTTATGAAAATAAGTCAGTACAAGCGCAATGGTGTTCGGTATCGCGAAACATAATCAATTTGTTCGTGCCTAAAAATGAAGAAATGAATGTGGAGGGGATGTGGTTTCAACAAGACGGTGCCACATCTCATACAGCCAGAGCAACAATTTAATTGCTGCATCAGTCAATCAAATCTTGCGTTCTTGTTGGGACACCCTTTATATTCTGATATAAAATGATTTCATTGTCTGAGGCGCATCTCAAAAGGATTAACTTGCATAACCAAGAGCGGTTGTGGTTTCATGTGCTTCTGTGCACTAAGATATAAACGCGTTAACAAATTTATGATTATTGGCTCGTTATTGTCTTTATGGTTCTACGAGTGAGAGAACAGTACCGCACACAACACGAGTAGTTGATGAACAAGCTAGGCCCTGGTCCCCTTTTGGACTATCACCCCAACAATTATTATTATTGTTATTGTCTTTATTTTGATCATTTCAGAATATTGAACTTCAGAATCTGAAGTTCAGATGTTTGCTCCAATGTCATATGCTGCACATTGAGAGGTAGTCTTGATCACTTTGGGAGAAGGACAATTAAGTGGAACTAAAGCATGTTTTTATTGTGACTTTTTTTTTAATTAAAAAAACTGAAACTTTATATTAAGAGCGGCTTATTGATTTGAATTGCTGGAAAATATGCCAAAATTTAAAAGTTTCAACAAACGATAAAATCGAACAGAAAACGTTGGAAGCACCCAATGCCACTTACTCACCATACTTGGCTCCTTGTTTGCATCCATAAGTATCGATCACGCACTTGCTGAGAAGCACGTTGCTTCGCATAAAGATGTGAGAAAACAGCTCGATGAAAAGCTCGCCGCGATTATAAACCATCAGCATTCAAAGGTATTTGAACAGTTGGCATAACAAGTTTTCTCCAACGTTACTATGCTGATATTTTAATTCACAAAACAGAAATCATTTGTAAAAGACAAACATTAATTAATAGTTCAAACGCCTAACCGACTTTTAGACCCAACGAGTCAAATGACCCGAAGTAAGCCTTTTATCGATTTTTAGAGCGAACTAGTCATGAGCCTGTAGTCGAATTCTTCGCGTCGTCTTGCCTGAGCCACTGATTGAAGTTGTCAAAATTAGAACCATGATCCCGACAGACAAAAAACAAAAATAGGAATCAACGTTCGTCTCTTGAAAACTGCTTGCTTTATTCTGCCGAACTGTTGCTCCTCTACAGCAAAGAGTTCACATTTCATTGCTTCCACTACGAAGCGTGTGTCATAAGTGATTCCCCTGGGCTCGCTTCTGAGAATTGACTCAAACCAAATGGATTCGAATATCAAACTGTCTAAGGGCACGGAGTTGATGCTGCTTTTGGTTTCAGGGATGTACTCGTATGTGGCTGGATTCCACCTTGTGTGCACGAGAAATGTGCTCATCATCAGTTGAGCTCGTTATAGCAGAATGACACTCGATAGTGTTGCAATTTGTTTAAAGTATTAAATTTCGTTACTAAGCGCAGCATTCGGCGTTCGTAGGGCTCGAACCCACCTTGGGAATACCCGCGTTCTTGGTCAGGGCCTCCGTCGATGGTTGGGTCTCCCTCCAGCACAATCACAGAAGGCGTGACTCTCAACGATGCAGGATGATCACGAGTGTGCTCGAAACCGTTAGCAAAAAATCCACGTCTTTTCTGCTATCTCTAGACAGAAACGAGTGCAGACGACTTGTCGGCGTACTAACGGGACACTTTACCTTCGCTATGCACCTAAGTCGGCTTGGGCTTAGTGGTGTCACACTTTGCAACGCCTGTGGAGAAGGTGAAGACACTTCAGAGCACTTTCTCTGTCAGTGTCCCGCCTTTGCTCGTATCAGGTGGCGGCTATTTGGCGCTGATGTGGTGGGAACGGAAAACCTAAGTTCTATTGTTGTTGTCAAATATCTCCCTTCCGCTTTTTTGCTCTTCATTCAATGCTTCATAAAAAGTGTTACAGTGATCGAATTTAGTTCCGCCGTTTTGTTCGATAATCTGTTTCCATCTAGAGGACAACTTCATAATAACCCCCTCGTAGAAGCCCCCCTCATTATTTGCGAATAATTGGACAGCCACTTTTCACAAGCCTCTTTTGAGTTCAACTTCACACCACCAAGGGCGTTCGCCATGGACAGGAATATGTGGTAATCACTTGGCGCTATGTCCGGGCTACATGGTGGAGGCGTAAAACCTCCCATTCGAACTCCCATAGCTTCTGACGAGTCATCAACGAAATGTGTGGTCTGGCGTTGTCCTGGTGGAACCCTACACACTTCCTGTTAGCCAATTCTGGACGCTTCTGGTCGATCGCCTGCTTCAAGCGGTCCAGTTATTCGCAGTAGATCGTCGAGTAAAGCTTCTTGTTATATGGGAGCAGCTTATAGTGGATGATTGCCTACCAATCCCACCAAACACACAACAAAACCTTCCTGGCCGTCAATCCCGACTTGGCCATTGTTTGGGAGGATTCACCGGCCTTCAACCTCGACCGTTTTCGCTTGACATTGTCGTATGTGATACATTTTTCGTCGCCTGTTACCATCCGCTTCAAAAATTGGTCGAGTTCGTTCCGTTTCAGCAGCATATCGCAGGCGTTGATTCGGTCCAGAAGGTTTTTTTGCGTGAAATCATGCGGCACCCAAACATTAAGCTCTTTTCTTGTATCCAGCCTTCTAAAGATGGTTTAAAATGGTTTGGTGACTAACTCCCATCTCCTGGGCGATGTCACGACATGCAACATGCCGGTCTAACTCGATGATTTCCATGATTCGGTCGGTATTTGTCGTCACAGGTCTTCCGCCGGCTGGCTTATCCATGGTGTCGTTTTCCCCGGCTCTGAATCGTCGAAACCATCGACGGCTCGAAGTGATAGAGTACCATCCCCCAAAACACCGTTAATCTCACGGAACGTTTCTCTAGCGGATTTGCCTTAAACGGAGGAAAACTTTAAAAAAACGCGAATTTCTACGTTATTAAACTCCATGTTTTTACATCTACAACTATTGAATGCAATATTCAAACTAATCATGCATAGCGTCGTTTGTAGGTTATGTCAAGACCTTTCAAACGATGTATAGTATTACCAGATACGAGTAGCTGTAGCGCTTTGTACATAGCCGGAAAATGCAGAAGACAAAACGGCGGAGAAATTTGATAAGCTTATATATTACAGAAGCGCCTCGTGGTTTCTCTTCGGAAAACCACGAAACTGAATTAAATTAAAATTACTGCCAAGTAGTACAATGGACCATAATTTGAGGCTGAGCGCTTTAGTGGAGTATACCCAACCTCTAAAAAAAACAAAAAAACCAAAAAGAAAGCAGCAGGCTTCTTGGATTTCTGCAGTTACCGTTTAACCTCCAAAGTAGTCCTGTACTTACGACTACTGGATAATCAAGATACCCGACAGTATGACTTGTCCACGTTAAGCTAATGCTCCATTCACTTCGCAATAAGGAGAAGAATCCTCAGGAACCACAGATGTCTCCACCCCAACAGCCGATTAAAACCCCTGCCTAAGGCTCTTTGAAATGAAATAAACCGCTCAGCGAATGTTGCTAGCTGTTGTGAGTAGTAAACAAATCATTCTCGAATATCCTGTTGGCCGGGTCGGTGTAGGAGAAGTGATTTACCGACACGCCAGACATCAACGTCCAACCCAAACTTAATCCGTCATGTCTAAATTTATCTCGAGATGAAAATGTGTGTCCGTCTGATAACCAAAACGAATTGGATTGTTGCGGAGCGAGGCGGGGTGAAAACAAGTCTTTTGCGCGCGATTGCAATTAAATGTGTGCCGCCGCCGACGACGTCTGTATCTGCACAGTTGCCTAATCGATGAAATTTCACTTTTGACGGCCTGCTCGCCACCAGTTGGCTCTGTGATTGCTGGGCTCCTGCCGACTTGGTGGGGTTGCCCGCAGCGCAAATTGTTTGTTGATCGCTGCACTTGGCCAAAAACAAATTGTAACACGCGGGCATTGGTGCGAAGGCAAATACATACAAAATTGCACTGTTAACAACTAGGACGCTATGGGTTCGCTGTGAGTGTGTCTGTAGTGTGATGTACACACAACCTCGCCAACTTTCAGGGATTCCTGTGAATTGCTTTGAACGAATTGGTGGATGCTAGAGGGGCGAGTTTCTATTGGGAATGGAGTTTGAATTTATTTTCGACGGACGTTAAGCCAGCTGAATGCCTGTGAGAGGGATTCCTATAAATATCTGGCACCGATGGTTTTTTAGACATAGTTTACCGCACGACGTCCGATCGATCTGTAACGTTCTCAAGCTGCAAAGGAATAACTTTTTTGTTCAAGCAATGAAATACGCAGTAAGTGTCTATAGTCCTTTTTGGAGTGTTTATTGTGTGATCGACTAATATCTGGACTTGGCTTGTTTTGAGACGTCGTTGAACCTGTCGCAGGAGTTGAGGAAATCAAGCCAAATCCGTTTCATTTCGGAAGGAGTCTCAGTTTGTAAAAGTTTTAAAAAAATTTGCCTCGTGAAGGACTTACATAGCTTTTGAAATATTTTAATTTAATTAATAAAATTTAGAAAACAGACATGAAGCGTATGCGAATTTAAAAAATGTTGCCACATGCGCAAGTTTAGTTTTAGCTTGTGAAAGTGGCCACGTTTCAAACACAAACCTGGTTTCAGTTTGTGAAATTGGCCACGTTTCAAAAGTATGTGGGTTGCTCTAAATGAAGTTTTGAAGTTTCTTAGTCCTGATCATAATACACACAGTTTTCTGACTACCTTGCGCTTAGAAAAAAAAGAGCACGGACAGTTTTGTAAATATTTCAAAAACGACACAAAAGTTCCCATCAATACAAAAGTTGAAATCACTTCTGAATTAGTTAAATTTAAGAAACAAAAACGATGTTTTACTTTTTAAAGTAAATCCGGCAGAATAAAAAGATTTTCAAATATCAAATACCAACCGACCCCGCTTTCCAGGCACCCCAAATTAATTTTTAAGCTTTGAACTCCATTGACAATTTCACAATTTTCAAATTTTTTACTCCATTCACAGATAATTCTTCTCATCGTCGCCGCTGGTGCTTTTGCTGCCCCCGGTGAGGCACCGAAGGAAAAACGCGGTCTAGCATTGGGCTACCATGCCCCACTCCTTTCGCATTCCTTGGTTCAACCAGCCGTTGTTTCCTCATCCTACATCAGTCACAGCCCACTAATATCCCACGGCCCTCTGCTGACGCACACACCACTCATCTCGCATGGTTCGCTTATTTCCCATTCGCCCTTGGCTCTACACTACTAGGATTGACACACGGGACCCATGCCAACAAGTTTGCAAAAACCCACAAAACAAAATTCTTAAAAATAACCATTGCTTTAAAATAAAGAAATAAACAAAAAAAAAAAAAAATTCATCAAACTGTTTTACTGAAAAAATGACAGCCTTGTTTCGAGGACTCCCTTTCGTCCTTTTCAATTTTTAATTTTTCAATCAGCAAATTTATTTGCGACCAAGACGTATTCCACAGCAATCTGTCAACGGGAAGAAGGTCGACGAGGCCTGTAACGAAAGTAGCCTCCTTCCTCTTGCCGAGAAGGGAATATTAAATTTTTTCCAGCGAAGATTAAATTCTTTGCGAGATGAAAGAGAAACAAGAAGAAAGTCCTCGCAGTACATGCTGCAACATGTGTATATACAACTTGTTGTTACTGCTGTTCTCGGGAGGATTCTTTTAACCGGAAGGTAAGAACTTTGACCACATTCCTGAGTTGTATTCCTTGACTTTCAACATAGAGCAAATGCAGCAGTAGGAAGCGTTTTAGTGGAGGTGCTGATTAGTTCATAGATTATTGTTACATCCACATTTTTATTGAAATCATTGGTCATCAATTAACAACCGCGATGTGCAGGAGGTGGGCAGATTTTAACAAAACGGCGAAAAATGTCACATGGGCTGATTTATTAAAAGAATATTTTGGTAATCCAAAAACCAAAATGTGGCCGCCGTGGCGTAGTGGGTAGAGTGCGACGCTCACACGTCGAAGGGTCTGGGTTCAATTCCCAGCTCAACACCAATTTTTCGAATATTTCACGGCACCACCTCTTTCGAGCTGCTGACAACACTCAAAGAGTAATAAGTGTCTAAGAAAGCTTCTCAAATTTCGCCGTTCAGAGTCGGCAAAAAACTGTAGGTCCCTTCTGCTCCTGAGAGAACAGTAGCGCGCACAACACGAGTAGTTGATGAGCAAGCTAGGCCCTGGTCCCCCTCTGGACTGTAGCGCCAACAATTATTATTATTATATTAAATAACAAAATGTGTTTCACATTTCGATTGATTAGTTGAAACCTAAAAATTCAACTAAAGCCATCTAAACTCTGAAATTACTAATTTGCCATTTCGTTTAGTTTAGGGTGGAAAGGTATTACTGCACTTACCACGTATACCGGTTTCTTGAAACTAAAACACTAATTATTAATGGGAGAGTAAAAACATTTTATTCAAAGTATTGGCCATTGTTTTGTACACATTTTGACCACCTTTCTAGCAATTTCTGAATACCACGCCAATGAAATTATTCGTCTTCTAAAGCAAACCAATCAGACAACCAATTTTCGACCTCCTCGTAGGAATCAAAGTGCTGCTCAGTCAATGCGTGTCCCATCGATGAAAACAAATGGTAGTCGGAAGGAGCCAAGTCTGGTGAATATGGCGGATGGGGTAGTTGCTCCCAGCCAAGTGTTTTGGTTGTATCCTGAACCGGTTTTGCTTTGTGTGCAGGTGCATTGTCATGGAGCAAAATTACCTTGCCGTGTCTTCTGGCACATTCTGGTCGTTTCTCGATCAATGCATGGTTCAAATTGATCATTTGTTGTAGGTAGCGATCAGTATTAACGGTTTCACCAGGTTTTAGGAGCTCGTGGTACAGAACACCTTTCTGGTCCCACCAAACCCACAGCATTGTCTTCTTGCCGAATCGATCTGGTTTTGCAGTCGATGTTGATGGTTGTCCCAGATTAACCCATGATTTTTTCCGTTTAGGATTCTTTATATAAATCCATTTGTTATCGCCAGTAACAATCCGATGCAAAACCGATTTTCTTTCGTGTCTTTGAAGCAACATTTCACAAGTGTTTTTTCGGTTTTCCATTTGTCTTTCATTCAATTCATGTGGCACCCATTTTCGACACTTTTGGATCTTTTCCATAGCTTTCAAACGGTCAGAAATTGTTTGTTGTGCAACATTTAACATTGCTACCATTTGCTTTTGACTCAAAGTGTCATCTCCATCCAATATCGTTTGCAATTCGGCGTCTTCAAACTTTTTTGGTGATCTTCCACGTTCTTCATTTCTCACATCTCTCATTATTGCTGAATCGTTGAAACCATCTTTTGCTTCTGGTAGAACATGATCACCATATGCCTCGACAAGCATTCGATGCGACTCTGTAGCACTTTTCTTCAAATGAAAACAAAAAATTAATGCTTTCCGCAAATCATCACATTCTGCTACAAAATTAAACATTTTTAACACGATGAAAAAATATGATGTTGTCTGTTCAATGACTTGATGTATACTAAATATTTTTCACAGATGTCATAGCAAACCAAAAAAAAGATAAAGGCTCGTTCACAACAAATGTTTCCTATCGAGATATTTGTATCTTGGCACTCACTTCATACCGGTAGACCTGGTAAATTGACGAGGAGTTTGAGAAGCTTTTTCTTAGACAGTTATTACTCTTTGAGTGCTGTCAGGAGCTCAAAAGAGGTGTTGCCGTGAAAAATCCGAGGTGTTCAGCCGGAAATCGAATCTAGACCCTTCGGCCTGTGGGCGTCGCACTCTACCCACTACACCACAGCGGCCACAGCATTTAATAATACATTACTCAATAAGTCCCAGAACTAACCAATAAAAACACATTGTCTAGAGAAAATTCGAATTTATTGATCAACATAGTTTCCTTCATCAGTCCAATGCCGCTTTAACATTTCTATACCTTTTTTATAGAACGATTTATCTTTGGTCTCAAAACAGGTTTCACTTTCGACGATCGCCTCCTCATTCGAGCCTTCTTTTCTCCGCAACCATCTCTTTGAGGTCTGAAAAGAGGTAAAAGTTGGCTTGTGACACGAGCATTTTTTCTTCTTCTTCATGTGGGACTGTTTTTTTTTGCAATTTCTTCCTTCACATGCACCAATAATGCCATGCAGAGTTCACTGTTTATCCTTTCGCCTTTCTCAAGATATTCATAGTCGAAGACGGATGCCGCAACCTTTCCAGCTGAGCATTGTGTTTTTGGACGCTTTGGGCGTGGTTCACCGGCTGCTGTCCACTCTGCTGACTGCAGATCTGACTATGGAGTGTAGTGGTGGATCCACGTTTCATCCATTGTGACATGCCGATGCAAAAAGTCCTGTTTATTCTGGCAAAACAGGTCCAAACAGCTCTCAGAATCTTCGATACGTTGTTGTTTTTGGTCCATTGTGAGCAAACCCATTTCGGAAACAGCTTTCTCATGGACAAATGTTCATGCAAAATAGTGTACTGCCTCTGACATCTTTAAGGTGCCAGCCATCTCACGCAATTTCACTTCGAGGGTTTCACAAAACGATTTTGTGTACTTTTTTTACGTTTTCAGGTGTAACCACATCAATTGGACTTTCAGAGCTTTCAGCATCGCTGGTGTCTGTACGGCCACGTTAAAAGTCAGCAAACCAATGACAAATAGTTGTTTTTGATGGAACAGAGTCCCTGTAACATTTTTCGAACTATTGGTGAGCTTGCGCAGTACTTTTTTCCCATCGAAAGTCTTTAATCAATACACGAAATTCAGTTTTTTCTATTGTTTTAAAAATTGCGAAAGTAGCGTCACTGTAACGTGTAATCTCAGTCCCGGGACCTATTGAATGACGTGATATTTTTTATCTGGCATCGCCTTAAATCAATTCTCGGTCATTATTAAGAGTTCTAAGACGCGTTACGATTCCGACATAATGAACAATGGCTCCTACTTTTTTAGGCAACTCCTGAATTAAACAACACAAACATACTTTCCCAGGCAACTCATAGAGGAAACAATGCAAACTAGCAAAACATACTTTCATTGGTTGGCGTTGTTTTGTTCTGTTTATTTCGCTTAAGTGACAAAGCGTAATGTTTTTCCTTACTTTCATGCGCCCTCTGAAACAAAAAAGACTTCTATTGTATAGAACTGGGTTAGATCACTGTTTTTCATGCGCTGCGTATAATTCAGAACTCCCTTCCTTGGTGTTTAAATTCGGAGACGCTTGACAAGGTGCCACCAAACACTCACACAACACAAGTTAAAAGCCATCAAAACCAAGAGCAAAATGAAACAAGTGCTTCTCCGTGAACTTTCAGCAATGCTCTCATGTTTTTGAGCCATAGATTAGAAGTGAATTGTTTTAGAGAGAGAAATCATTAAAATGGAGTGGTTATGTTACCTTGATGCCTTTGATATGAACTTCGTGAATAAAACACTTCCATTAATTATGAAAACAATCTCTGTTAAGTGGCAGCTTCGTCTGTACATTCTGATCTTTGAACAGAGATCTATTAAGCATTCGAAGCGAAGCGAACATCTAGGTAGAAATTAATCAATCGATTGTCTTCTTTATCAACTGTTTACATCGCAATGAGTGAATGCGGTCTCCAGTTTAAAGCCGACTAATTTTCTGCAATTTTTGAGCACGGTCATCACATTTATAGAGTGTCCTCATCGTGTTGTCAGTAAATCCAATGAGATCCAGATTTAAGAGAAATGGGGAATGGGGAATGACGAAATTCGTATCTTTCCATTCCTCAACCGTAAAATTAAATTCAGCCGTTTGAAAATAAGGTATCAACTTATTTGACTGTATTCTCTAGTTTGACATAACGATGAAAGTAATCTGGCAAGAGTGCTCAAAGGATGTACCATCACAGTTTGTAAATCCTGGTTAAAACCTTGTGAGCTGTTACAGACTTCATTTTCTTCTCTGTGTCACGATACGGTCCGTGGTGGACCTGGGCCTCAGTCAACATGCCTCTCCTGACAGCACGATCTTTGGCCAACTGCCTCCAACTGCCTACTCCAAGTATGTTGAGGTCCTTCTACACTTCTCTCAGCCTAGACCGTGATCTATTGCGTTGTCCAAATTGCTTGGATTCGGAGCAGTGGTGTCCATAGGCTAAACATGGCCTAACCACATTAAGCGTTAGACCAAATCCATGCCGCTATACAGTCCTTAATAAACATCGTTGAATCTTCTTCTCCAAATGCCATCAAACGCAAACATGTCGAAAAATCGCACGCAGAACTATTTTCTCAAGAAGACCAAGGGCTTCTTCGTTAGCTTTTAGTAAGTTCCAAATTTCTGCGCCATTTAGCAGGAATGCGATGATCAAGTTTTGATACAAGGCCGGCTTAGTCTTTTGGGAGGAGGCCCTATAGCTCAACCATCTCTGGAGCCCAAAGAAACAGCGATTGACAAGAGTCTGCGCTTAATTTCGGGACAGGTGGTGTTGTCCCTATTTACCGCGGTGGCAACATAGACAAAGATCTGGAGTCCCTGCTGCTTAGTGTGGCGCTCAGTCGGAGATTTGTTGTGTGCCCTTCCTTGACGATAGCCCTGATTTACCGCCTTTTTAGCTGCTTTCAGTTCAATGCCAGTAAGCGCGTCCTTAACCAATCGCTGTGTTCGTCCAATCAAGTCAACATCGTTCCCGTAAGCTAGCAGCTGAGCTGACCTTTGGAAGGTTGTGCGTCTGGTGTTGTCTTGTAAGTAACTATCTTGTGAAGGATGATGTTGAAGAATTTACACGACTGTCTTGTGAGTTACGCACAATCTTGTCAAGAATGAAATTAAAGAAGTATTCAACCTTTTTCGACATTAACGGTCTTGGTGAGTTCGTTATAGACTTTAACGGAGCAGCAAGAGCTCTACGATTTGAGCAGTTTGGTAGGAAAGCCAAAACTAGACGACTGTAACAGTAAGGGACTGATAACCGAATAAAAAACCGTCACATAGACATAATTTTAACGAAACAATCAAACACCAACACTAGCGATACAAACCTAAATGTCCTGTTTGCTCCGAGTAAATCACAACACTTTAAGTGGTGTTTCATCGACATTTTCTCATTTTTGCTGATTTTCTTAAAATTATCAACAAGTTCTCCCAGAAACATTTGTCATCCAAGGAATTTCAATAATTCACATCAATCACTTGTGGGGAGTTCCTTAAATAAAGCCCAACTTCAGGCGTCGCTTAACCCATTTGTAAACAGCCTTTAAACTGTCATATTCACTTGGTATACCAGCGGTGATCATGCACACGATCGATACTTTGTTTGTGTCACTGGGGAGTGAAAGGTTCGATTCAATTTGCGTCTGCAAGTATCAGAGGCATGCCTGGAATCATGTTCATTGCACAGCTGCAGCAATCGACATATCATTGATCTCTTTGCTGACAGATACCACTCACTTTGGTGCTACATCGAGGCGTTAACTGCGATTCCATGCGCTTGGCAAGAGTATGCTAGTCCCTCTGGCGATTGGCAATTCATCAAACGCGTGCACTGGACAACCCCGTAGGAGTTCCATGGAATCGATTAGCTCAATTAATAACGTGGCAAATGTTCGAGTGATTTGAATTGATTCACGTACTGCGACCAGTATGTGCGCCATAATCGATGTTAGATTGGTCAATTAAGTGAGTTCGCGGTCATGCGGTCGAATTTGAGCATGCTTCAGGTATCCCACGCAGATCTCAATTCAAATTCACGACCTGAGCTCTATCTGTTCACAGAATGTGAAAAGGGAGCTTTATCCAGTCAGGTTTCAGTTAAAATGTAATTAATTTAACGACGAGCACTTTTATGAGTTGCTGGTCCTACAGTATCTGGTTCTGCAGACATCAAAGACACCGTTAAGTGCAACGTTCTCCCTTTGCTTCAAGTGAAAAGCTTTTGAAGGAACTGCCGAGTTAATGGGAGTTGTAAGGGAGTGTGCAATCTGAATTGAATCTGGACACGACGACGAGTGCACATGATTGCACATTCAGATGTAATTTGTGCTCACTTTCAAACGGATAATGCATGGAGCAGGGTTCCCACGAAGCCATCGAGCAACTGCAGGACAAAGGATTCGGTGAAAAATGCCATCAGTGTTTTATTTGGAATAAAATTCCATTAGCGGAACGACGCTTTCAATCGGGATTCAAAATTAAATTGGCAGAGGAAGGGACTTCTTTGAGGAAAATTCCCCAGAAAATACGTGGAGTCATTGGTTCACCGTTTCGGCAGGAAAATGTGTCCAAGTCGTTGAGTCGTAACTGAAGTGTTCAAATTGTCCGCTCCAAACATATTCACTGTAGCCATATGAAGGAAGGTTGAAGTTGAACAGGATAAGGTTTTAAAAATATTTCAAATGTTTTTTTATTTTAAGCGAGTTAATATACAATAATAATATTAATATACTTCGTTAACATCATTCTCAAGAAGATCGTGCGTAACTCACAAGTCAACACCAGAGGCACGATCTTCCAGAAGTCAGTTCAATTGCTAGCTTACGCTGATGACATTGACGTGATTGGACGAACACAGCGAGCCGTCAATGAGGCGTTTGCTGGCATTGAAGCGGAAGCGGCTAAAATGGGTCTGGCGCTAAATGAGTGCAAAATTTAGTACACGCTGTTATCAAGGAAGGACACACAACATCGACGTCTTGGACGGAGCGTCACACTAGGCAGCAGAAACTTCGAGGTAGTCAAGGACTTCGTCTACCTCGGCTTCGCGGTAAACAGGGACAACAACATCAGTACCGAAATCAAACGTAGAATCACTCTTGCCAATCGCTGTTTCTCTGGGCTCAAGAGGCATTTGAGTAATAAAGCCCTCTCCCGAAGGACTAAGCTCGCTTTATATAACAGCTTGATCATCCCCGTCCTATGTTATGGCGCGGAATCTTGGACGTTTGCAAAGGCGGATGAGGAAGCCCTTAGTCTTTTCGAGAGAAAAGTTTTGCGTACGATTTTTGGTCCTGTTTGCATTGATGGCATCTGGAGGAGAAGATTTAATAACGAGCTCTATGGGCTGTACAGCGACATACGCCTGGTCAAGCGTCTACGGATACAACGCTTAAGATGGCTAGGCCATGTAGAGCGTATGGACACCACTGCTCCGGCCCGAAAAGTCTTTGAATCCGTGCCATTGGGACAACGCAACAGAGGACGACCTAGGCTAAAGTGGCGCACACAAGTGGAGAAGGACCTCAACCAACTTGGAGTGCGCAACTGGAGACAGCTGGTGAAAGATCGTGCTGGCTGGAGAGGCATGTTGGTTGAGGCCCATGATCACCCCGGACTGTAGCGCCACAAGAAAAAGAAGAGTTAATATACATGTATGGCATCTGTCTCCCCTTTTCGGTTCAGTGATGCCGAAACAATTTTTCTTCTGTCAGACACACACCTTTTTAACGTGCCTTGTGTGCAACATCTGTTCCTAAATCCTATTTAAACACTTTCAGCTATCAAAGGGGAAATGTTTCCTGGTTGGTCAAGAGGACAACGTATGTAGACCAGTGGCGTATCTATTTTACCAAAATTGGACATAAATTGATTTCGCTTGATAATTGTTGTGTGACGATATGTTGCATTAGATTCCTGATTTCAAGAAACAGACAAAGATTTGAACCAATCTGGCAACATATATTTACAAAGGTACGGGAAGTGAAATAGTAAAGGGTTCTTTAAGTGCGCAGCAACTTCAGAAAAAACTGTTTCATGCAATATTAAATTTAATAAAAGCAAAATATTGTAGTACTTTGAAGTATATTGCAGGTCCAGTTGAATTAATTGTGAAAACGAAGCCCTTTGCGTGAGAGTGCAGCTGACAAGTTACGGTTAATTAAATTTTACTGCGAGCGAATTAATTAAATCACATTCGCCGAAAATTGTTTTGACGTTTAAACAATTCATTGCTCATTGAATAGTATTAATGTTTCGCCAGAGTCCTTTTAAACATACGAAGCATACACGTCGTTCAGAACATGCGAATGAATGACTCATTAATTTTCCTTTTTACAGATGAAATCGCGAAATTGTGATTGTCGTTGCATTGTAGGCAATGTCCATAGCAAGCAGTATATTCGGTTTCCGCTATTAATTTCGATTTACATTCAGAAAATCATGTCAAAAATTGAAACATTAAAGAATGACTCGATGATGTACTCCATTGCATTGTTGTGTATTCAAAGGGGGGCGGTAGTTGTTCGCTGATATGTTATGTAGCTCATGCTTTCCAATGGTGTTTGTTGATGTTTACTTTTTTTATGTTCAGAAAAAGTAGCCGAGAAAATATGCCGGATATTTAGTTGTGAAGTCGTACTTGGAACATTTGGTGTATGAGTGTAGCATTTACCCAATGAGCCTCACGATTCACCAAATCCAGCGCCTATTCCGCTAGGTCTTAGAACAGAAGTCTTGGCGTATAAGAATCGCACTTACCCAACACGCAAACCGGCAACAGAGGCTGCGGACATAAAATGCTTTGTTTTAGTGAGTTTGAATTGAAGTTTAACGGATAAGAGGTCTTCCCTTAAAACAATTTAAGATCTTGAGCTAAGTCAGGTGACACAGATATAGCACAGTGTCACCTGACAGCCAAACAAGTCCCGAGACTAACCAATAAAAAATACATTCCCTAGATATAGAATAGATTTTATAATAATTGTTGGCGCGACAGTCCACAGGAGGACCAGGGCCTAGCTTGCTCATCAACTACTCGTGTTGTGCGCGCTACTTCTCTCTCACGAGAAGAAGGGACCTACAGTTTTGTGCCGACTCCAAACGGCGAAATATGAGAAACTCTCTTAGACAGTTATTACTCTTTGAGTGTTGTCAGTTGCTAGAAAGAGGTGGTGCCGTGAAAAATTCGAAAATTCGTGCTCAGCTTTTAATCGAACCTAGACCCTTCGGCGTGTGAGCGTCGCACTCTATCCACTACCCCATGGCGGCCACATAGATTTATGTAGAATTTAATACAGAGTAAATTTTATTTGAATTAAAAACCTTACACGTCTTGATGCTTGTAATTTTATAGATTAACTGAATCATTGTTTTTTTAAAGCTTCGGTACATAAAATACTTAACTTGCGTACCGGCGAAGTATCCCTTGACTGTGAATTACTTGAATAAGGTGACATAATGAATACTTTAACGCTCAGCTGATTTCCTTAAACATAAGCTTCAAATTCAATTTATTTTGGTAAAACTGTAGGGCGGTTTGATATTTATTTTGCAAAAATGCCTCTAGACGAGTTACTGGATTAATTAAGTGATACTGCTCGAACTTAAAAAAAAAAAACAACTGTTGATTTTGGATCCAGACTTTATACATAGCTCAAGATGTGCACAATTTTTTGCGTTAAGCTTTGAAAAACCATAACAATGACCGAAATAATTATTTGCGGCCTTGGAAATAAGAATTAAATGTTTGATTAATTATTCAATATTCAGTCAACCTGGACCTGGTTGTCACCGTGGCGGGGTGGGTAGAGCGCGACGCTCACACGCCGAAGGGTCTAGCTTTGACTTTTTTTTCGAATTTTTCACGGCACCACCTCTTTCGAGCTGCTGACAACACTCAAAGGGTAATAACTTCGCCGTTCGGAGTCGGCAAAAAACTGTAGGCCCCTTCCACTCTTGAGAGAACAGTAGCGCGCACAACACGAGTAGTTGATGAGCAAGCTAGGCCCTGGTCTCGATGTGGACTGTAGAGCCGATAAATAGAGTCCCCGTAACACTTTTCAAGCCATTGCTGAGCTTGCACGGAATTTTTTTCCCATCAAAAAGGAGTGTTTAATCAACACAAGAAATTCTCATTTTTCATTGCTTTAAAAATTGAAAAAGTAGCCTCACTTGAAGCACTATAACTCAAAACTTTTATATTTTGGGATTAGAGAACAAAAACAAATATTAATCATCGAAAACAGCTTTATTGTTTTTCAAAATATTCCCTATTAAGATCTATACACTTTTGCATGCGTTTGAACCAACTGTCGAAGCACTTTTGCCACTCTGATTGAGGTATCTCCAAAACATGCATTCTGAACGCATCAACCACTTCTTCAGGTGTCCAAAAACGTTGACCTCTCATTTATTTTTTTACGTACGGGAATAAAAAGAAGTCATTCGGTGCCAAGTTAGGACCATTCGGCGGATGACTCATCAAATCAATGTTTTGAGTGCTCACAAATGCAGTTGTTTGAGCCGATGTGTGAGAGCTCGCATTGTCGTGGTGAAGAGTGATCCGTCTTCGGCGGTTGGTTTTCCTGATTTCTTTGAAGACAACTTGCAAACAAATGGTTGTGTACCACTCAGAATTGACTGTTGAGTTCTGAGTTGTTCTAGTGGTGTGGTTGCGACATGTTCGGTTTTTCCGAAAAAACAGGCGACCATTTTGTTGGAAGTGCTTCGTGCGCCAGCAACTTTTGTTGGAATTGGCTCAATTTGAAACACCCACACAGCCCACTGCTGTTTACTTTCGGGCTCATACGCATAAATCCACAATTCTCCACCTGTCACGATGTCATAGACGTGTTTCGAAGCACAGCGATCGTGTTTTTGGAGTATTTCTTTAGACCAATCGACCGAGCCATTTTTTGAACGATTGACAAATTGTGTGGGATCCAACGCGAACAAATTTTTTTGACGGTCAATTGTTCATGCAATATTGAATGTATGCTGGTCCCGCTTATCCCTAAAGTTGTGTCAATCTCACGATAGGTTACATAACGATCTTGCAATACAAGTTGGTGCACAACATCAATGGTTTCCAGAACAAAAACTGATTTTGGACGAAATTCGTTTGGAGTGAATTACGACCTCGGTTGAATTCACCATTCCATCGATAAACACTGGTCCTTGATGGAGCTTCATCGCCAAAAATTGAATTAAGTTCTTCGATGCACTGTTGTTGAGTTAATCCACGTCGAAAGTTGTAAAAAATAATCGCACGAAAATTTTCACGATTTAATTCCATTGTTTGGACGAGATGAATCTTTTAAGTTACTGTAAACAACACAAATAGCGTTCGTATGTCAAACGTTCTGAGTACGTATAACCTCAAAAATGTCAAACTTTACGATAGAGCTGGCAGTTGCCAATTGCAACATTTAGGTTGCCCAATCTTGAATCTTGTATGGCAAACAATTCAATGCTTTCATGCAATGCCCAACGGTTTGCGACCCAAAACTCTATGTTGGATTTGGTTTTATCTGATTACATGCCTTCATTTTCCCAAGAGTCGTAGACAGTGCAAGTCTAAACGCCTTAGTTACCCAAGTACCATACTGAGATCATGCTTGAGGAACAATCACGCCACCTTAATAATAATAATAATAATTGTAGACGCTACAGTCCATGGGGGACCAAGGCCTAGCTTGCTCATCAACTGCTCGTGTTGCGCGCGCTACTGTTCTCTCACGAGTAGAAGGGACCTACGGTTTTTTGCCGATTCCGAACGGCGAAATTTGAGAAGCTTTCTTAGACAGTTATTACTCTTTGAGTGTTGTCAGCAGCTCAAAAGAAGTGGTGCCGTGAAAAATTCGAAAAATTTGTGTTGAGCTTGGAATCGAACCTACACTCTTCGGCGTGTGAGCTTCGCACTCTACCCACTACGCCACGGCGATCACGTGCTTAAAATTTATCTCGAAGTAATCACATGCAGACAAATTCCCGATGCGAGTGATAGTGAGTGATATTGTTTTTCTCACTTGATTCAATTCAATTCATTTTATTTACATTCATAGTAGATAACAGTTTGATTTTACCGCGAAGCCATAGAGGCTTTTCTGCAGAAGATTGTATTTCATAATTAAGAGGAAACAATTTATAAGCAAGTTTAGTTTGGAATTGGATTAATTTGTTTCAAAAATATTATAACTAAGAAAAGTGTACATTTACTGCAAGCATTGTGAATAATGAATAAAGTGTGGCTTAGGAGGAATTTAAGAAAACAATTTTTATCACATTTTTTCTACTACTCAGGTTTTGGATACTTCTGAGTTCTTGCGGAGTACCGTTCAAGGTTTGAGGTACAGAGGTACACTTCATTTCGGCTGCTGTCTTTCGTAATTGTTATTTAAACGAGGCTCATGAAGCATGCCTGGAACCCGACTTCATATTGAATTGGCGTTACAAATCAGTTGTCATCATAGTACTCCAGTATAAGGGACATCTAGTATATATCTTCTACTGAAAGTACTTTGAAACGCCGCTGCTCCTAAAGGCTGTGCTGGGCATTTGCTTCGACCTTCTTTAGGGCTGACTTCTGGATATGTGTCACTGATGCATTGCCCCACGCACGTATACCATACCTCAGCTTTGATGAAAACATCCACTCTTTATGGGGATTTCAAATTTAAATCAAATACATATCGATGTGCTACCGTTTTTAAGCTTCGACGTGCTTCGAAAATGAAATTGCCTCAAATAATGTTGAGGGATGTATTTTGCTTAAATTGGGAAACATCTCTGCTCCGAACTCGACGTTATTTCTCACAGGCGGGTGCTGCTCAATCGATAAATGTTTAATATCGGCCTGGTATTCCCCTGTTTATTTTTTGACTAAAGATAACTAATGAATTTTCTCATTTTGTTGCTTTTCGATGCACGGTGTGCCTGCTTCCGCCAGCAACTGATTACAGAGAAATGAATATTTCGCATTTATTTTGCCATCGATTCCTGTGTACTCGTGCGAACCCCTTCTTCTCCAAGAGAGACCAATCTCACAGCTGCCCTTCGTTTTATTACTTCAAACATCAATAAGGTGATCTAGGCAGCAAAATTCATATTTGAGCACAATTCGGAGAAGACGGTTTTTAAGTTGTCATCATGACCTGGCCATTTCAATATGAGAACCGACCACTCACTCCCCACAATGCAAGAAGATGGTATTCATTCATGGCATCCGAACGAATTCCGCAGCAGTGCAGGAAATTCATTCACCGCCTACCACCTCCCACACAGGAAGTGCTGAAAGGGATGTACATTACTCACAACGAAAATGGAACGAATTTATTTCATAGATTTAGAAGTTAAATTTGCTACATGATCCGTGGGCAGGGGCAATGAGTTGGCAGGGCACCCTTTTCTCGTGCACTCACACACACGTCCGGCGGCAGTCGATTTATCATGTTTCAAATTAATTTCAAAAGAGCCCCCCACGCCAACACAAGAGCAGACACTGAAGTGCCTGTGTAGGCTTTTTTGTAATAATGCCGTGACACCAGATCTCTCTGAATTCTGTTGTATTTTCAGCGCATTTTTTTTGCGACTCAAATTAGCGTAAGCAGACGTTCCGCCTGGAGGTTCAATTTGTTTTGCATTACATCCTTTGTGCCGGCTTATCTCACCGACAACGGCTGTTGGCTGGTGGCTGATAGGATTAGCTTCGGCAAAATGCTGAATTGACACGGAGCTGATAAGCTCGGCTTTTACAAAGTGCTGGTAATTGTTTAAAAGGTTTTGTTGTAGCGTAATTTTTCAGGTTAATGATTTGCGGGGGAAGGCTTAATGTTATGGTGATGGGTTTTTGGGTTCCTCCTGCGAACGGCAATCGATTCTCTTTGATTTAAGAGAACTCGTGGTTCGTGGCTACTTTTTTTTGTAATTTTATGTATTCTGCTGCAGTTACTCGGATTTCAATGAGGAATTGTCAACCACAAAGCCATTTAGTTGTCTCAGTGTGGATGACTATTTTTATCTCGAAAAGTGCATTAGATTTAAGGATCTCCTGTTTGTTAACGGAGAATGCACAGGATAACATCTGTTTGCTAATAAAGGGTGCACTTAATTTTATTTTTCAGATGAATGTTGTCACAGGTTACTAAGCGTAGCTTGATACTTGAGGCGATATGGACGGGCTTCCATTCGCCTAGGTCTGCACTCCTGATTTTGTTAAAAATACTCTCTTTTTGTGTAGTACGAGGGGCGTTCAATATACGAATATTCTCGGTATCGAATGAAAGAAAATTCAATTCAATTTAAATTTTTTTTTATTGTTCTATATAATCTCCCCTAACATCAATGCATTTGTTACATCTTGAGATAAGCTTTTTTAAACCCTTAAAAAACCTTTAAACAAAATACCCATTTATTGACGACTTAAGTTCTTCATCCTCCGAAAATCCTTTTCCACGAAGGCAATTTCACAAATCCGGAAACAGAAGATTATCACTAGGAGCAAGGTCTGGACTATAAGGTGTGTGTTGGATTTCTGCGAAACCACAATCTCGCGCAGTAGCCTTAGCAACTTGCGCCGTGTGAACATAAGCATTGTCATGAAGAAGCAACACCCGCTGCGAGTTTATTCCGTCTTTTCTTTTTATTATCCTCCTACAAATTATGCAAAGTGGAACCGTAGGATGTGGAGTTGATGGTTTCACCTTTTTTTTGTACTCAAAGAACAAGACTCCTTTTGAGTTCCAAAAAACTGTGGCCATGAGCTTCCCGGCAGACGGAATGTCTTTGAACTTCTTCGGGGGGTCGGTTCCTTTTTTATTCCACTGCATGGACTCTTGTTTGCTTTTGAGGGTCATAGTGGTGAAGCCCTGTTTCCTCCCCTGTAACAATTCGATGCCGAACACCGTCCGCATTCTCACTACACATCTCCGAAAGCTGTCTACAGCATCCGATTCTCACTTTTTGCTGAGGCGCTGTGAGCATTCGTGGCACCCACCTTGCACTGACCTTTGGAGGGTTAAGATGGTCATGAAGAATGGTGTGGATGGTACCAGTTGACAGCTTGGTGATCTCTGCCATCATTTTCACCTTTATTCGGGCATCCTCAAGATCAAGTTTTTCGACTTCTTTGATGCCTTCTTCCGTACAAGGAGAAGCCGGGGCGCCGGAGCGGGTATCATCTTCAATGCTCTCTGCCTCTCTTGAACTGACTTGACCACTTTTGCACAGATGATAATGAAGGTGCTAAACAATGGTAAACAGCCACCATCCATTCATGAATAGTTTTTTGAGTTTTTCCTTGCTTAGTGAGAAATTTAATTACAGCGCGATGTTAATTTTTTTTTTAATAATCACATATATGAAATTTACATGAATGCAATAAAATAATAGTATTACTTGATGAATAAGTTAATTTATATATATAACCACAGCTTCACCCCGATACCGAGAATATATGAACGCCCCTCGTAGCTTCATGTTTGCTCTGTTTTCGAAATGCCTTCCTCTAACTTGGATGGGCCCGTAATTAAATTATATTCTGCAGCGTTTTTGGCGTCGTTAAGGTTTTTTGAGCAACATTTGAGCAACATTTGAGCCTCGGTACCAGCAGCATCAAAATCAATTCACGCAGGTCTTTAAGAAAAAGCAGGGGAGAAAGTCTTCAACCCTCCAGCACACCAAATTCAAAATTTTAGGAGCTCACAAAGAGATCAATAGCGTTCCCAAAACGTGTGCTTAGGCAGCTTTCTAAAATTGTGTCAAATCGGCATGAACGTACAATATGAGTCCCATACATATCTCAAATATCATCCTGACTGTTTTCGTAAGAACTACAAACGATTGATTTCCTCGAATCACACACTCTGTCACAAATGCAATTACTCTAGACTGCTCCTCCCGAATCACCTTCTCAAATGACACCTGTCTCCCTCAACATCCGTGGATGTATCCTTCCAACTGATTAGGGACATAACGCCCCCGAAGTTTAATGGCAAAATGATGGAAATCACTTTTTGGCACGGGATTTTTGTTTTATGTGCCACGACGGTTTTTTTTATGGATGAAATTTTAATTAATTTCATGTAGCTGCTGTTGCTCTTCCTCTCGCGGTTCACCATGGATACAATGGGGCATGTGTTGCACGAAAATTGTGTAGTATTACATTAAGGGGAGGAAATCCAATCTACAGAGGGTCGCTGGGGGATCATTAACTTTACGCTATCAGGACTGCGGATGTCGTTGTGTGGTTAAGGATGAATGGCGGATGCTTGTAATAACGGAACAGTTTTCAAATTTTATGAAGCCACTAAGGGGGTGCTGGATACAATTTTCGTTTGAGAGACGGTATGGAAGCATAAAGACTGTCAAGCAGTCGTCCTTTTGACCTAACCTTCTGAAATAACTGGAGCATTGACTGGGTTGACGAGAAATCCCACAACTGGTTATCGTGTGGTATGTATTTCATTGATTGATAATTAATCAGTGTCCGTGGGCGCTGTGATTAGTGAGCTTCGGACCGAATATTTGAATAGACCTTCGATTTCTGCGGCCAAACGTTGGCATGAGTGACGATTATTTTCCAATTTAAAACAATAGAATACGTTAGTGAAGATCGGACAGCAAATGATTTTGAACTTGAAGACACACTAAGGTGGACTGCATCAAGAAATAAATTCTGAAACTTCTGTGGTTTAATCTGTTTTCATTTCTATTTGCTTCTTTTGCATAATGAATGAATTTGTGGCTGACGTAATGTTGTATATCCTCAATTGGACCAAAAGCTTTCCTTTCATGCGTCTCCTCAATCTTGGAAACAGGAAAAAGACGCAAGTGGCCAGGTCTGCTGAATACGGTAACCAAAGAATTACGAACTAGCAATGGCGAGTGAGCAGGAACATTATCATGATGCAAAATCCATGAATTGTTTTTCCAAAATTTTCGGACATTTTCTTCTTTTTGCTTCTCACAAATGGCACATAACTTCGAGCTTACACTTTATATTGACCATAGGACCGTTCGGTAAGAAGTCCTGCACTACGCCAAGAGTATTAAGATCACAGTCAGCAAAACTCTCACATTTAATCGGCCTTGGGGTTCTGCTTTTGCAGTTGGCTCTCCTGGGCTCCTCCATTGGGACGATTGGACTTTGGGTGAGATGTCATAACCATATACCTATGGTTCGCCGCCAGTTACGACCTTTTTAAACAAATCTGGATCTCCGTTGACGTCATTCAATAACTCCTGGGCCACGCTCATGGCTTTTTGTTTTTTTTTTTTTTGTCAAAATTCAGTAATTTTAGAACGAACTTCGCTGCTACCACGCTTCATGCCCAAAATTTCCGAAGAAATTGGATGGCATGGGCCAACCGATATGCCGACATCTTCAGGAACTTCTCTAACAGTAGTTTTTGATGAGTCTGTATAAAAAATTTTTTCGCTATCTCAACGTTTGTTGAGTTTTTTTTTTATAATTGACGCGTGCAAAAGGGGTTGCGAGTACCCTTAAATGACCGGATCAAGTCCCAGCACGGGCCGAAAGTATAGAGGAAGAGAGGGAGAGGAAGTACCGATGCACATTGGTTTTAAATGCCTGTGGATTGTAATGAGGAGGAAAAATCGAGCTGGGAAGAGCATTCCAGATTCGTGTAGTGCGGCTAAAGAACGAGTCTCTGAATTTGACTGTACGTCCGAAAGAGGGCTTGAGGGTGAATTGGTGGGCATTCCTAGCGAGGCGTGTATTGCGGGTGAATTCTTGAAGGGGAGGAATGCAACTGGCTAATTCATCTGAGCATTTCTTGTTAAAATAGCGATAAAAAGTGACAACGACGCGACATAACGTCGGTGTTCTAACGAATCAATCGACTTCGCAATATTACTGTCACCTTTAAGTTTATCGCTCGCTTTTGAATTCTATCCAGCAGGTGCAGGGAGGTCTTAGAAGCACCTGACCAAATAGGAGCGTTATACTCAATTTTTGGGCGTATGTATGCTTTGTATATTGTAGCCAGATCAGATGGGGTGAAGTACTTCTTGCATCGTTTAAGGAAACCTAGACATTTCGCAGCATTTTTGGCGACCTCAAATATGTGATCGTTCCAACTAATTGTTGGGTTGATACACATACCGAGGATGGAAAGTCTTTCTGTTTCAACAACACAAGTGCCGTCCATGGATAACGGCTGATTATTTTGTAATCGCTTTAACGACAGTAGACAGCACTGTGTTTTGGAAGCATTAAATTCCAGTCTATTCTTATTTCCCCAATCGATTATGCTGTCAAGGTCGGAATTTAATGTGCTTAACATACGCTGCCGATCCGAGTCTAAGGCCGAAGTGGAGGGACGTGAGCCAAGGAACGAATATGAAAAGCTGAGGGTACTGTCATCAGCGAAAGAATGAATAGGTTTAGAAGTAGCAGACAAGAGATCATTTATAAAAATGAGAAAGAGTGTCGGAGACAAAACAGAGCCCTGGGGGACACCAGCATTAATATAGTGGATATCAGACTTGAATCCATCCAAAACGACTTGTATTGAACGATTCGAAAGGTAAGGAGAAGAGACTCATCAATCCCAAAAGCACGCATTTTCGACAAAAGAGCCTGATGCCAGACCCTGTCAAATGCCTTTGATATATCAAGCGCAACAATCTTGCTTTCTCCTAAATTATGCAAAGATTGGTTACACTTTTCAGTGAGATGTGCCATCAGATCACCAGTGGGACGGTTTCTTCGGAAGCCGTACTGCCGTTCATTAAAAAGCTTCCGGGACTCAAGATATTTCATAAGCTGACGGTTTATCAGCGTTTCCATGACCTTGGAGAGAAGGGACGTTAGTGCTATGGGTCGGTAGGAGGTGGGTGACGAACATTCGCCCTTTTTAGGGACGGGCTGGACAAATGCAGTTTTCCACTTACTCGGAAAGAGCCCTGAAGAGTAGGACAGATGGAAAAGCTTACGCAGTGGTTTTGCCAGCTAGTTTTGCCAGAGGTTGTTAATAAACTGGGGCGTTAAGAGCGAGCGTCGTCTTTCACATATTTTCGACCTTCTTTAAGAAGCATACGGTGAGTGTACACTGAGTCAGAATAATGTTAACAAGCCTGAGAAGTTAACATTATTCTGACTCAGTGTACACTCACCGTATGCCACTGTCAACATTTCAAGTTTTGAGCACATAATTTCATTTTTCACACAGAATTGAGTGAAAATTAGTGGAGCCATTTTTTTCGACAGCAGGAAATCGAAACAGATTTAACACAAAATAATTATGCTGTATAGCTGAAACTGTAAACGTATGTTCGAGAGTGTACCAACACAACAAAATAAAAAAATCAATAATAGCATGTACGTAGCCGGTGAAATTTAAAAACTTTAATTTTTTAAACAGACCTCATATGTGGAAAATATTCGCACGAACAAAACAAGTAGCTACTGAAGAATGTTGTTGTTGGTTTATTTTATTAAGTTTTCTTCCAAAATTGAAGCTCTACAGACAACACACGTGTGTGCCCCAATACTTTCATCTCTAGAACGAAGGTCGCCGTGGCGTAGTGGGTAGAGTGCGACGCTCACACGCCGAAGGGTCTAGGTTCGACTCCCAGATCAACACCAATTTTTCTAATATTTCACGGCACCACCTCTTTCGAGCTGCTGACAACACTCAAAGAGTAATAACTGTCTAAGAAAGCTTCTCAAATTTCGCCGTTCGGAGTCGGCAAAAAACAGTAGGTCCCTTCTACTCGTGAGAGAACAGTAACGCGCACAACACGAGTAGTTGATGAGCAAGCTAGGCCCTGGTCCCCTCTTGGACTGTAGCGCCAACAATTATTATTATTATGTCAATGCGTTCCTTTAGTGCCATGTCGATTTAGATGGCCGACAATTTGGTGAGATTACAAACGCAAATGGCGACAGAAATATGAGTGTTTCAAATATCAGCCGAAATTTATTTGTCGATTTTTGCTTCGAAATGGAACTAAAAATTTTGTGTAACGAAATGACTGCTTTTGAAATCAACGAAGTGAAGAAAGATCTTCTCGAGAGAAGTGGCAGAATGACCAACCAAGTTGCCACACATGTCCACCCACTTCAGCATGTGCTTCTCCCACATGAATCCTTAACCATGTCATCTTTCTTCTCCAATTGATACAGCTCCTTGACAAAGATTTTCAAAGCTACAAAATAAATTTAACACCCATACATGAATGTCCTTAAGGGATCCGCTTTTGTTGGTTCTTGCGGTGGCGGCAGAAATGAATGGATTTTATTTTCAATTTAACTTTGCCATCAATGCGTTCATTTCAAGAAGAGAGTTTGCATATTTTTTGCTATTAAAAAGTTTCCTATTGCGTGACAACTTCTGCGAACCATCACATCCAACTCCAGCCATCAGGAGCAAATAAAACGAATGTATTCGACAACGGGAGGACATGCGACCTTTTTTGCTTGAATGGCAAAGGTATTCCACGAGTTCGAAGATCTAATGAATCAAAGGGATCCCTGAATTAAGAGAGTTTGTTGGAGTTAATTTAATTACCTAAATGCACTTTGGGAAATTTATCAATCTTAATTGGCTTGTGAAAGGATTTCTGAAGAAAACTGGTGTCTCCTCGCAAGCCTTTTTTATTATATACTTCTGAATATTAATGTGATCATAAAGGCTTTATGTTGAAGACTGCATTGAATTTGGGCTGAGTTAATTTGAAGTGCGCTCAGTTCGGACCACAAGCTTCAAGGAGATCTTCATGTGATGCACAAAACGCCAAGAAATGTGTTACTAGAGAAAGTGGCTGATGGTGATAAGCAGCAGAAGCAACATTCATGCATTTTATGAGATTTTATCATTCATATAAAAATACCAGTTCATAACACATAACTCCCGGGACTGAAATATAGGGGGCGCAACTAACAAAAAATCCATTTTATTTTTAGGAAGTACAAACCAAGAATGTTGTACACTCAATTCTCTTTTTATGCGAATCTTTTTTATGCGGTTTTGAAGTTATTATGATTTTTTTGTACAAGATTTTGAAGTTAGGCGTTGTTTTTCTATAGTATTTTGTATGGGATTCCCCTTTTTAAATATTTCTTCTATACAGAGCAAGCAAACAATAGTTACATATGCTCAATGCTATTTGTGTATCAGTGATGATAATGACTTCGCGCCAGTTCACAAAAGGTTGCGGGTGTTATCAGAAAGTGAAGAAAATGACTAAATAAAAAATTTTTATAAAACTACTAATTAAAGTAATGTGAAATAAATATATTTAATTAAAAATAAAGTAATGTTATGTATTTGATTTGAATTTACCAGGTATCCTCATTTTTTATTAGTTGATTTCGACTTTTCTTTGCAATTTTTTGGTCCTATGAACATTTAAAAAATTTTGGAACGTAACCCTAATTATATAATGTAATTAATGTATTTTTTTATATGATTTTTTGGTTTTATGCGTTTTTGAAAATAATAAAACACATTCCTTCTTTTACACTACATTAGTGTATTTTTTTATGCGATTTTTTTTTTTTGTGCGGTTAGTTTTGGAACGTATCTACCGCATAAAAAGAGACTTGAGTGTATGTATCTTCTCAGTCATTCGTGGTACAAACCAGAGACCAATAGGGAGACACTCATTTCCCTCGTCTCCCACCCTTAAATTCATTTTGACAGCGTTTTTTATAAAATTTCCCCTCCTTGAACAGCTGATTCACAGGAAGGGTTTTTTTGTTTTTAAATGAGAATACATGTGAACTCCTCACTCTTCAAACTGTTAAAAGGAGAAGGCATATAAATCAGACAATTAAAGGAGAGAAGTATGTATGTTTATTGAGCTTTTCACGTATACAAGTACAATTCAGGTATAAAAATAGATATTCACTTTTGTTTTAAATGCTGCCGACTTGGAATTGGCCTGGCTATTCAAAATAATTGTACAATAGTAATTCAATAGTACTATTTGCTGACTCACTCACACTCACTCTTGCCAATCGCAGTTTCTTTGAGCTCAAGAGGCAATTGAGTAATAAAGCCCTCTCCCGAAGGACTAAGCTTGCTTTATATAACAGCTTGATCGTCTCCGTCCTACTTTATGGCGCGGAATCTTGGACGTTAGCAAAGGCGGATGAGGAAGCCCTAAGTCTCTTCGAGAGAAAAGTTTTGGGTACGATTTTTGGTCCTGTTTGCCTTAATGGCATCTGGAGGAGAAGATTTAATGACGAACTCTATGGGCTATACAGCGACATGCGCCTGGTTAAGCGTCTACGAATACAACGCTTAAGATGGCTAGGCCATGTAGAGCGTATGGACAGCACTGCTCTGGCCCGAAAAGTCCTTGAATCCGAGCCATTGGAACAACGCAGCAGAGGACGACCTAGACTAAAATGGCGCACACAAGTGGAGAAGGACCTCAACCAACTTGGAGTGCGCAACTGGAGATAGCTGGCGAAAGATCGTGCTGGCTGGAGAGGCATGTTGGTTGAGGCCCAGGTCCACCCCAGACTGTAGCGCCACAACAAAAAGAAGAATTAGCTGACTTTAAAATTTCTTTGAAGTTTGAACAGAAATTGAATCTCTGTTCAGAGCTGTCTACTCAATATGACAGCAGTACTACAGAAGGAATAGTTCTCTCCACCACTAAGTAATGATTGCCGATAGCCGCGTTCGGAAATTATGTTCGTAAGGCAGTAGTTGCATCAGAAAAGCAATATTCTTATAACTTTATGATCAATACAAGAACAAAACGAGGACATAAACTTAGTTTAAACTCAATGATTTACTTAATAGTATATATGAACTAATAAGCATTACAAAACACTGAATAACTGCTACTGTTTTTAAATTCTAAGACTGCTGTTAATAAATATTATGTCTGATATTATTTTCGTTCTTATTGAAATAGTACTCAAAAGAAATCCTAAATTTGTAAAAATGCTCTCATTGCAAACCAACTTCATTGTTTTAGGTATATTTAAACATCTTAGTTCTTAGTAAAATTTTGCAGAAATGTTTTGCAAAATATAATCGTTTCATTTGCCTTGCTTTATTTTGATTTCGCTAAACATGTTGAATATTTGATTTCATTATTTTTATTGGATATAACACCTTTCATATAGAATGGACAGTAAACATAAAATTTTTTAATAATAATATGAAACACCAAATATTTCTTTTAATTAAAATACGCGTAACACGGAATATCAATTGATAATACCAGGTATATCGGTATGAAATAAGCGGCAAGATACAAATGTCTCAATAAGGAATATTTGTTTTGAACGAGCCCTTTTTTTTGTTAGTTTGCTATGACATCTGTGAACATATTAAGTCTACATCAAGTCATTGAACAGACAACATCATATTTTTTCATCGTGTAATGTCGAATTTTGTAGCAGAATGTGATGATTTGCAGAAAGCATTAATTTATTGTTTTCATTTGAAGAAAAGTGCTGCAGAGTCGCATCGAATGCTTCTCGAGGCATATGGTGATCATGCTCTATCAGAAGCAACATGCAAAAGATGGTTTCAACGGTTAAGAAATAATGATTTTGATGTGAGAAATGAAGAACGTCGAAGACCACCAAAAAAGTTTGAAGACGTCGAATTGCAAACGATACTGGATGGAGATGACACTTTGACTCAAAAGCGAGTGGCAGCAATGTTAAATGTTGCACAACAAACAATTTCTGACCATTTGAAAGCTATGGGAAAGACCCAAAAGTGTGGAAAAGGGGTGCCACATGAATTGAATGAAAGACAGATGGAAAACCAAAAAAAAACTTGTGAAATTTTGCTTCAAAGACACGAAAGAAAATCGGTTTTGCATCGGATTGTTACTGGTTATGAAAAATGGATTTATTTTAAGAATCCTAGTGGGTAGAGTGCGACGCTCACACGCTGAATTGTCTAGGTTCGACTCAAAGTTCAACACCAATTTTTCTAATATTTCACGGCACCACCTCTTCCGAGCTGCTGACGACACTCAAAGAGTAATAACTGTCTAAGAAAGCTTGTCAAAATTTCGTCGTTCGGAGTCGGCAAAAAACTGTAGGTCCCTTCTACTCGTGAGAGAACAGTAGCGCGCACAACACGAGTAGTTGATGAGCAAGCTAGGCCCTGGTCCCCCTTTTGACTGTAGCGCCAACAATTATTATTAACCGGAAAAAATCATGGGTTAATCTGGGGCAACCATCAACATCGACTGCAAAACCAGATCGATTCGGCAAGAAGACAATGCTGTGTGTTTGGTGGGACCAGAAAGGTGTGCTGTACCACGAGCTCCTGAAACCTGGTGAAACCGTTAATACTGATCACTACCGAAAACAAATGATCAATTTGAATCATGCATTGATCGAGAAATGACCAGAATGGGCCAGAAGACACGGCAAGGTAATTTTGCTCCATGACAATGCACCAGCACACAAAGCAAAACCGGTTCAGGATACAATCAAAACACTTGGCTGGGAGCAGCTACCCCACCAGCCGTATTCACCAGACTTGGCTCCTTCCGACTACCATTTGTTTTCATCGATGGGACACGCATTGGCTGAGTAGCACTTTGATTCCTACGAGGAGGGCGAAAATTGGGTGTCTGATTGGCTTGCTTTAAGAGACGAACAATTTTATTGGCGTGGTATTCACAAATTGCCAGAAAGGTGGTCAAAATGTGTATAAAACAATGGCCAATACTTTGAATAAAATGCTTTTACTTTCCCATTAATAATTAGTGCTTTATTTTCAAAAAACAAAAAAAACTCATTTCATACCGGTTTACCTGGTAAGTCTTTTCCAAATGTGCGACTTTTCAGCACGCTTTACTCTCTTGTTTTTGTGCATATTTCAGAAGTTATAATAAATATAAATGCTATCCATTTATTAGAAAAAAATTCTATTTAAGGTTTCGATTACACTAACTTGCGTAAACAATTTGCAGTAGCTTTTCCGAACGCGTTGTGTTGAATATACACAAAATGACTGATGAATTCACGAACAGTGGACAATTTATTATTAAGCCGCCATCTTGCCAATTTTGGAGGGGAAACTTAAAAAAGTTGTGTGAGTAAAATGAGACAATGTTACGTAAGTAACATTCACAAATTGGTTTCGTTTTTCTACAAGAGCACGTAAATACAGTCAAACGGTCAATAGACAAAGAGGAAACTAGCTGTTTGATCAGCTGTTCAGTTAACCATCTCCTTCCTTAATGGTTTCTGGTACAAACATTCAAATGATGCCTTTCAAATTTTCAAAGCAATCTGATTATAAGGTTTTGAGTTTCAAAGACGCTGCTTTTGCAATTTTTGAAACAATAGAAAAAACTGAATTTCGTGTGTTGATTAAGAACTGTCTTTGGATCGGCAAAAAATACCGTGCAAGGTCAGCAATGACTTGAAAAATGTTACAGGGACTCTGTTGCATCGAAAACAACTATTTGTCGGTTGTATGTTGACTTTATACGTGACCGTACAAACACCAACAATGCTGAGCGCTCTGAAAGGCCAATTGATGTGGTTACGCTTGAGAATGTCAAAAAAATACACAAAATCGTTTTGAAAAACCACAAAGTGAAATTTTGCGAGATGGTTGGGACCTTAAAGATATTAGAAGGCAGTGTGTACTCTGTTTTGCGAGAACATTTGTCCATGAGAAAGCTGTTTTCGAAATGGGTGCCACGCTTGCTCACAATGGACCCAAAACAGCAACGTATCGATGATTCTGAGAGCTGTTTTTTCAGGTGTTTTGCCAGAAAAAACAAACACCAGTATTTCACAATGGAGTGCCCGCGGTAGCGTGATGGGTAGAGTGCGATGCTCACACGCCGAAGGTCTATGTTCGATTCCCAGCTCAACACTAATTTTTTGAATTTTTCACGGCACCACCTCCTTCGAGCTGCTGACAACACTCAAAGAGTAATAACTGTCTAAGGAAAAGCTTCCCAAACTTTGACGTTCGGAGTCGGCAAAAGACTGTAGGTGCCTTCTACTCGTAAGAGAACAATAGCCAACAACCCAACATGAGTAGTTGATGAGCAAGCTAGGCCTTAGTCCCCCTGTGTTCTGTAGCGCCAAAAATTATTATTATTATTGTATTCATGTCACAATGGATGAAATATCGCTCCACCACTACACTCCAGAGTCAAATCGACAGTCAGCGGAGTGGACAACAGCTGGTGAACCTCGCCCAAAGCGTCCAAAAACACAAAGGTTGGCTGGCAAAGTCTTGGCACCCGTATTTTGGGATGCACCCGGAATTTTATTCATCGGCTATCTTGGGAAAAGCAAAAGCATCAATAGAGAACACTGCATGACATAATTGATGCATTTGAAGGAAGAAATTGTAAAACAAAAGTTCTCTTCCACCAAGACAGTGCACCTTGCACAAGTCGTTGGCTACCATGACCAAATCGAACGAATTGGGCTTTGAATTGCTTCCGCACCAACAGTATTCTCCAGATCTGGCTCCCAGAGACTTGTACCTCTTTTTAGACCTCAAAAAGATGCTGACCGCAAAAAAACTATGACTCGAATGAGGAGGTGATCTCCGAAACTGAAATGTTATATTAAACAGCAGTCGACTGTATAATAATAATTGTTGGCGCTACAGTCCAAAGGGGGACCAGGGCCTAGCTTGCTCATCAACTACTCGTGTTGTGTGCGCTATTGTTCTCTCACGAGTAGAAGGGCCCTACGGTTTTTTGCCGACACCGAACGGCGAAATTTGAGAAGCTTTCTTAGACAGTTATTACTCTTTGAGTGTTGTCAGCAGCTCGAAAGAGGTGGTGCCCTGAAAAATTCGAAAAATTGATGTTGAGCTGGGAGTCGAACCTAGACCCTTCGGCGTGTGAGCGTCGCACTCTACCCACTACGCCACGGCGACCACAGAGCGTGTCGACTGTATGGGTGTTTCAAATTGAGCCAAATCCAACAAAAGTTGTTCGCGCACGAGGCACTTCAAAGCCAATGGTCGCCTGTTTTTTAGGAAAAGCTGGACTTGTAGCAACCGTACCACTAGAACAATGCAGAGCAGTCAATTCAATACACAACCATTTGTCTGCCAGTTGCTTTCCAAGAAATCAGGAAAACCATCCGCTTAAGACGGATCACTCTTCACCACGACAATGCGAGCTCTCACACATCGGCTCAAGCATCTGCATTTTTGAGCACTCAAAACATCGTTCTGATGAGTCATCCGCCTTATAGTCCTGACTTGGCACCGAATGACTTCTTTTTATTCCCGTACGTAAAAAATTCAATGAGAGGTCAACGTGTTTCGGCACCTGAAGAAGCGGTTGATGCGTTCAGAATGCATGTTTTGGAAATACCTCAATCAGAGTGGCAAAAGTGCTTCGACAGTTGGTTCAAACGCATACAAAAGTGTATAGATCTTAATGGGGAATATCTTGAAATACAATAAAGCTGTTTTCGATGATTAATATTTGCTTTTGTTCTCTAATCCTAAAATATAAATAGCAACCCTCATCAAATTGGTACTTTTACTTCTAGTGTAGACTGTATTTACAATCTTTTTACTCCAAAGAGTAGTTCATTTAACAAAGAGTACCTTTTCATTTGCCTAAATGATCGACTGATCCATCCGTATTTGCACCTTACTGTGCACTCGCACTCGTTCATGGAAAGAAAATGTAAAACATGACTCAGTCAATAAGCCCTCGCCCTCGCTTTAGCCGTGTCTTTTATATGTTTCTTTAATTTTTTTCGCCGTCAATTTGCCAATTAAGTGACAAGGCAGTGATACCTGGATTAAGTGCACTTAAGCACTTTTGCTCAAGCACCAATATGCCATAACCCAACAGAAGGAAAGCACTAATAAACCAAACTTCCAAAAAAATGAAATAAGTTTACTGACAAAAAACCCAAAAACACTAGGTGCCTATTTCTTTTCAGGAAAATGAAAATGATTTGAAGGGACACAAAAAGAGCAACTGCTCTGATATTCATCCCTGTTGTCCTCTTCAACCCAGTTGTCCCCTGTTGTGCATCCTGTTTATGACGTGATAAAAAACTTCACAAAACAACAACAGTCGTTTTGGGGTCCATTATGATTTATGAAGCAAATAAACGGGTCGCTCTTCCCCTACCCGTAGGATCCGCCCCCACCCCCTCTTTTTTCTTTCCTACTTTTACCTTTTTCTACGAACAAACCCTATTTTGATATGGATACCCGCAGGAGCAGGAGCCTGACAAACTTTTGATATTTATGAAAAGTCATTTCCATTTAAGTGGACACGCAACAACAAGGGTATGGAGAATTGATGATAAAATCTTTTCCCCAGCGTGCACGCTCGTATGTCCATGCCACACTGTCAATGAAGGTAAATGTGGCGAGAACATGCAGGGATGATTTTGACTAGGAAAGTTTCACCAAAAGAGAGTCTTTTTCCTGCTTGCTGCCCAGTTGAGGCTTCTTATTGCTGCATCCTGGGGGAGCTGTTGTGCTTCGGTTAGATGTGCGTATGCATGGCATTCATATTCGCGCAAGAGGAAATTCGTGATGCAAAATACATTCACGATGCGATTGAAATCAACAACCAAACGAGTCAATGGAATGTATGCCTACAGCTATTGGATTGGAGGAGTTTCTAGTCGTTGCTCTCCATTGCTGTTCCTTTGGTGGTCTGTTTTCGAAGTGGAATAGACTCAGAAGAGGATTGACAAGCGTACCCCAAGGACAGCGATTAAATTCACAAAGACCAGCCCGATGCTCACGAGTAATGAGAGGTGCAATGACAGACAAAGCGCAAGGACACACAAGGAATTAAATGCAAATTCGTGCAAACACCTCAAAGTTCAACGAAACTTCGCTTTCAAGTAAGGCAGTTCTAAGAAAACATGACTTAACTTTGTAATTACCCAAAGGGCTTATCAACAAACTCATTCATTTGTGCTTAGCGGCTGCATATGCCCACACCACACTCCCGCCGGATTTAATAGCGGCTCTTTGAATGCTTCTAAGAACCTCCAGTGAGCATTGCCCCCAGGCACGTCTGCACAAAAATCGGGCGAAACCTCCGAGGAGATCCGCTCAAAGACCGGAGCGCTGAAGGTGGAAATTTCAATTTCACGACCTGTTGAATGAATCAGAAGACGAAGGAATCCTAGGGCCAGATGCCGATCCGGTTTAATCGTTCGGGGAATACGCAAATCGTTTCAGCATTGATGGAATCAAATTTTCTCGTCTGCTGCCACCAATTCTGGTCGCGTCAGACCTCCGCAAACACCCAGCCAACCCAGTCCCCTAAAACCGCCTTCGGTTAAATGCCGTGATTTACGTCTGACAGTCATCACCGTCGTCTGCCCGGCTCCGCTAATGAGCTCTAACTCAGTCGGAAAGCTGAAGATAGAGGCAGCATGTCCGCCTGTATGTTCGGGTCGCAGAGACACAATAAATCACTTTAACGAGATCTGGATTTTTTCACTCGTGAACAATTTTCAACTTACACCACCGTCAAAGCGGCGCGAGCAACAAGCCTTGTGTATTGTGCGTCTAATGAGCGGGAAATCTGCGATAGTGGGAGAGCTGTGGAGCGCTTCAAAGGACACGGACGTGGTGTGGATTTCACTTGCTTGCTGACGTCCTGGTTGAGGGCACAGACAGCAGCGTTAAGTTTAATGTTGAATTTAATTTGAAATGTGTGCGTGGAGGGGGAGGGGGGTCATGAATGTGACACCCGATTGAATGAGCCCGCTGATAGGTGCGGCGGGAACTGAACAAGAGCAGGGCTTGTGACGTGGGTTGGTGAATTCTGGATTGAATTACTGGCGGCGGCAATAAACAAGTTAAAGTTAATGAGCTCTCTGCGTTTATGATGATTTGAGTGTTAAAAATGAGAGATGGCTTAGAGATAAAGTGATGTGGTTGGAGTGGCTTGAAGTGTACACGGAGAAGGTTAGTTAGAGGGGGGTTTGAAAATGATACACTTCTAAAAATTTCTCTTTCCCGTTTATATTTTGTTTGAAGAGGTTTTTGAAACGCCAACTTGGTAAATCTTACAAGGGTTATGAAAATTTACATTAATTGGAGCCTAGAAGCTGCCTAAAGGATTGACTCTACAGTGGGCAAAGTATGCCGACTGTAGAAGAAAATCTTGTAGAAATTGCGTGACAAGTGTTTGGGATCTACGGGGGCGGCAATAAATTAAGACTATATCGAAAAATTATTTTATTTGCAAATTTCCTAGAGGAAAGTCACCCCACAAGTGTTCGCACCTACCTAGAGAACACTTTCTATTGTCTAGGCCCTTTGAGGTGACCGGCGTCGACTTTGCGGGAACCTTAGGTAGGTAGGTACGTTAAGGTGTGGCTGATGAATGCACTTAGTCCCATACAGGACCATTGTGCTACCACACCATGTGGGAAGAACCTAAAACCAGCTGGAGCCGATAATAAAGTTTAAAATGTCGGCGGGAGGGGTTTTATTGAGGTCGTGTAGGCCGTTGAGGAAATAGCTTCTAAAGTGTTTGTGTCTGAGGCGCGAGAGCTCCGGGCATGTGCATAACAGGTGTTGGAGGGTTTCTGGTTCTTCCTCATCCCTGCAGCTTCTGCAAAAATCGTTTGAGGGAGCCCCTAGCCTGCTAGCATGCTCTCCGATTAGACAGTGCCCGGTTATGACTCCCATGACCAGGCTTATGTCTGATCTTTTGAGCGATAGTAGCAGTCTGGAGCGTTTGGGTTCAAGAGAGGGCCACACCTCCTTGGAGACGCGACAAAGGTTATGGTTAGGCCACCTTTGATTAGTCTGATGGATCGCGTTCAAGTGCAGTACTAACTTGCATGTAGCGAGAGGGATACCAAGGTGTTCGTGTTCCTGAAACAGTGGTTGCGTTGTGGCAAGCCTGCCAATTCGTGTGCTTGGCAGTTAGACGGAATGTCTCTGTGACCTGGCACCCTTCTTCTTCTTCTTCGGATGGCGCTACAGTCCGGGGTGGACCTGGGCCTCAACCAACCAACCTGGCACCCAGCACAGGCAAATGTCGAACTGCTCAGCCATCTCATCTGAGAATGTGCGGCAGTTCATGACCGTCTTGGAGTTTGTTGGGACAGATTCCAGGGTCCTGAGTGCTGCCTGACTATCCGTAAGAATAAGGATATCAGCTGAGGATATACTATTTCTCTTCAGCCAAGACAGTGCTTCGCGAATGGCCATTACTTCAGCTTGGAACACACTACAGTGATTGGGAAGTCTGAATTTTAGACTAAACCTTACACGTTACGGAAAAGAAGAAAGTTTGCAAGAAAATGGACGTCCTCTTATTTACCCGGGATGTTATCAGCTCCATTCACCTCGAGTCCACAGAAGATTTGAACACTAAGAATTGTCTCCTATCTCTCAGGCGATTAATTCCCCGCCATGGCATTTCTCATATTATTTACTCAGGTAACGCCACAACGTTCAGGAAGACGGTCACTGAATTAAGACAGACCAGAAGACTGACGAAAAATTTTGGGATTTTAAGCAATTGCCAGATACGATGGAAATTTATCGTAGAACGTGCTCCATGGTGGGGTGGCTTCTGAAAGCGTTTGATTGGGCAGCTATAAGGCATTCAATTTTAAAGTCTAACCAATTGCATACATTGTTCACCGAAGCTGAAAGTGTTGTTAAATCAAGACATTTGACATACTCAGGGGATGAGGCTTTCGATCTTGCGCCGCTCGTTTTCTTCTTCTTCTTGTGGCGCTACAGTCCGGGGTCGACCTGGGCCTCAACCAACATGCCTCTCCAGCCAGCACGATCTTTCGCCAGCTGTCTCCAGTTGCGCAATCCAAGTTCGTTGAGGTCCTTCTCCACTTGTGTGCGTCACTTTAGTCTAGGTCGTCCTCTGTTGCGTTGTCCCAATGGCTCGGATTCAAAGACTTTTCGGGACGGAGCAGTGGTGTCCATACGCTCTACATGGCCTAGTCATCTTAAGCGTTGTATTCGTAGACGCTTAACCAGGCGCATGTCGCTATACAGCCCATAGAGTTTGTCATTAAATCTTCTCCTCCAGATGCCATCAGCGCAAACAGGACCAAGAATCGTACGCAAAACTTTTCTCTCGAAGAGACCAAGGGCTTCCTCATCCGACTTTTGCTAACGTCCAAGATTCCGCGCCATAAAGTAGGACGGAGACGATCAAGCTGTTATATAAAGCGAGCTTAGTCCTTCGAGAGAGGGCTTTATTACTCAATTGCCTCTTGAGCCCAAAGAAACAGCGATTGGCAAGAGCGCAAACAGTGGAAAGAAGGTATATTCTTCCTGGCAGCATTCAAAATAAAATGGTTTCGGGAATATCTTCTCCAATTGAGATCGTTGTGATCATACGGGGCGTAGCTTAGGCTCAACTTCGAGGATCGGGGATGTGGTGCTGATCGAAGACTCGTCACTGCCAAGAACATTTTAGCATCTTGCTGTTAAACAAAGGTCATTTCCAGGAAGAGACGGCAAGATTCCAGATTGCGAAATCCGGCTTTGCAAATTGTTTCAAATTGAAAAGAACACTACAGCCATTGAATCATTTAAGGATTAACCAATCCTAAGGAAGTATGTTGGAAATATTCACATATATTAATTCCACTGTCGAAAATTTTTTACAACGAAAAGTTCATTAAAAAATAATTCTGTTATATCTTTTCTATTGCTTTTCGTCTATTACATAATTCTACTGTAAGTAATTGCCGATTTCACTCCTAGATGGCTTTCGTTGAACTTTTAGGTTCGCTGACGTACGAGGGGCGTTCATATATTCTCGGTTTCGGGGTGAAGCTGTGGTTATATACACACCAGGTATACCGGTAAGAAGCGAGCGTCAAGATACAAATGTCTCGATGGGGAACATTTGTTGTGAACGAGCCCTTATTTTCTTTGTTAGTTTGCTATGACATCTGTGAACATATTAAGTCTACATCAAGTCATTGAACAGACAACATCATATTTTTTCATCGTGTTGAAAATGTCGAATTTTGTACCAGAAAGTGATGATTTGCGGAAAGCATTAATTCTTTGTTTTCATTTGAAAAAAAGTGCTGCAGAGTCGCATCGAATGCTTGTCGAGGCATTTGATGATCATGCTCTATCAGAAGCAACATGCAAAAGATGGTTTCAACGGTTCAGAAATAATGATTTTGATGTGAGAAATGAAGAACGTGGAAGACCACCAAAAAATTTGAAGACGCCGAATTGCAAACGACATTGGATGGAGATGACACTTTGAGTCAAAAGCAAATGGTAGCAATGTTAAATGTTGCACAACAAATAATTTCTGACCGTTTAAAAGCACAAAATGGCACAATGGGTAAAAAATGGGTGCCACATGAATTGAATGAAAGACAGATGGAAAACCGAGAAAACACTTGTGAAATTTTGCTTCAAAGACACGAAAGGAAATCGGTTTCGCATCGGATTGTTACTGGCGATGAAAAATGGATTTATTTTAAGAATCCTAAACGGAAAAAATCATGGGTTAATCTGGGACAACCATCAACATCGACTGCAAAACTAAATCGATTCGGCAAGAAGACAATGCTGTGTGTTTGGTGGGACCAGAAAGATGTGCTGTACTACGAGCTCCTAAGACCTGGTGAAACCGTTAATACTGATAGCTATCGACAACAAATGATCAATTTGAATCATGCATTGATCGAGAAATGACCAGAATGGGCCAGAAGACACGGCAAGGTAATTTTGCTCCATGACAATGCACCTGCACACAAATCAAAACCGGTTCAGAATACAATCAAAACACTTGGCTGGCAGCAGCTACCCCACCCGCCGTATTCACCAGACTTGTCTCCTTCCGACTACCATTTGTTTTCATCGATGGGACAGGCATTGACTGAGCAGCACTTTGATTCCTATGAGGAGGTCATCTGATTGGTTTGCTTTAAAAGACGAACAATTTTATTAGCGTGGAATTCACAAATTGCCAGAAAGGTGATCAAAATGTGTAGAAAACAATGGCCAATAGTTTGAATAAAATACTTTTACATTCCTTTTAATAATTAGTGTTTTATTAAAAACAAATTTCATTTCTCATTTCATATCGGTATACCTGGTACATGAGTATGCGAACTCTTGTTAACATTATTTTACCGACAGTTTGAGTGCATGTGATTGACTTAGATTCTTGTATAACAGAAGGTTGTGTTCTTAGATAATCATATTTTTCAATGAAAAGCCTACACAAAACAACAAGACATTTACCCGAAGTCGTAGTTCAATAAAAGTTTCTTAAGCTAGCAAAACACTCAATAAGTCCCGGGATATATAGGACGCACCACTAACAAAAATTATTAATTTAATATCAAGTTTTTTGTTAGTTGCGCCCCCTATATGTCCCAGGACCTTTTGAGTGATGTGTTAGTTACCAAACCATTAAACAAAACCATTAAAGTTTCAGTGCCCCGCTCTGACAAAGTTGTACATCTTCTAGGCTAATGAAGCGATTTCACTCAAAGTTGAAGCATCTCTGTTTTTTTGCTTGAATATTATAGCTGCAGTGAGTAATTCGAGTGAGTTGGAGTACAAAATATTAATCGTTCCGTAGATGACTCTTAATGAAGTAAGTTTAGGATTTTGTTTAACTTATCGCTACACAGACGTTAGACCCGGAGTTGATACATTTGCGTTTCCCAAGGGTCCATACCGATGTTCTCAAAATAATCAAAAAAGCAACAAACAATTTTGGTATAATCAATTTCAAATTCAGTCCTCAACTAGTCTGCAAAACTGCAAACCATTTATTTGTAAACAAATAGGTGCACATGTACATGCCGCAGCCTTGGAAGAATTGTATCAACTCCGCCGTTGAAGACATTTATGTCCACGTAAAAGTGTAGATCACGTTCACTCATGAGACACAATTAAAGGTACAACATGAAAGCTCATCCCTTGTGGACTTTATCACCACCCAAATTTATAAACAATCAAAATTACTTAGCTCGTACAATGATCATACAGATTTCTTAATTTATCGTTCAGCACACAAGGAAAGATGTTGGCTCGTGGGATTCGTACCCGCTGAGACTCATATCCGCTCCTTGCATCCTCCTCACAAAGCACGAAACAAGAATGATGGTATAAAACCTACAAAAATCCCTCACAACGCTTCATACGAGTATTTTCAAATCTACGACAAAGTCACTTACTGCTTGTCGTGGCCATCATCATTGTCATTGTCATCATTGTCATGCATTAGTATTCACAACAGCAGTGCTTGTTGCAGGGACTACCATCCCATCGATTGTAAATTGAACTGTGCCAATCGATTGAAATTTTTGAATAAAAACAAAAATCTTCTCTCAACTTGAGGAAGACAGCAAAATGCATTTCTTCCCTTCGAAGCTGTCATACTACTTGCCAAAGTCATTCTTTGCCAGAGTGGAAGATGAAAAATACAATCAAAATAAATTCAATTCACCTCTCACCTCCTGGGCATTTCCGAGAAATCTCCTTATCGACCACTCTGCAGTTTGGTGCAGTTCCCAAGCGAAATGCACTTTTACTGAGTAAAACTTTCGGGTGAATTATGCATTTTACTTTATGCGAGTAGGTCTGCCTTATGAGGGTTCCTGGTACGTGAATGTTGTATCACAATGAACGATAGCCAAAATGACTGTATATGAAGCATATAAGGTTTTATCAATCTTTTCTGTCGCACTTTAACACATAATAATCGTTTTAAGGAATCTATTCAAGGTTCCTCTTTTAAATAATAAACTTAAGAATTTTCATTAAATACTGGCATTCCTCTGCACAGACAGTTTTAACTTTTAAACTGTGAAGTTCCCTGCAAAGTGGTTTGAATTTGGAAGTTAAGGGTTCTCTCTACAAAGTCCAATAACACACGCAACCCTCAACCCAACCGCTTCTTCAGGTGGCGAAAAACGTTGACCTCTCATTTTATTTTTTTTACGTACGGGAATAAAAATAAGTCATTCGGTGCCAAATCAGGACTATACGGGGGATGACTCATCAAATCGATGTTTTGAGTGCTTACAAATGCAGTTGTTTGAGCCGATGTGTGAGAGCTCGCATTCTCGTGGTGAAGAGTGATCCGTCTTCGGCGGTTGGTTTTCCTGATTTCTTGGAAGACAACTGGCAAAAAATGGTTGTGTACCACTCAGAATTGACTGTTCTGCGTTGTACTAGTGGTACGGTTGCGACATGTCTAGTTTTTCCGAAAAAAACAGGCGACCATTTGGTTGGAAGTACTTCGTGCGCGAGCAACTTTTGTTGCTCAATGGCTCAATGTGAAACACCCATACAGTCAACTGCTGTTTACTTTCGGGCTCATACGCGTAAGTTCAAGATTCATCGTCGTCACGATGTCATAGACGTGCTTCGAAGCACCGCGATCGTATTTTTGGAGCATTTCTTTCGACCAATCGACACGAGCCTTTTTTTTGAGCGATTGACAAATTGTGTGGGATCCAACGCGAACAAATTTTTTTGACGGTCAAATTTTCATGCAGTGTTGAATGTATACTGGTCCGACTAGTGCCTAAGGTTGTCTCAATCTCTAGATAGGTCACATGACGACCTTGCCCAATATCAGTCGGCGCACAGCATCAATGGTTTCCGGAACAACAACTGATTTTGGACGACCTTCACGAAATTCGTCTTGGAGTGAACTACGACCTCGGTTGTATTCACCATTCCATCGATAAGCACTGGTCCTTGACGGAGCTTCATCTCCAAAAATTGAATTAAGTTCATCGATGCACTGTTGTTGAGTTAATCCACGTCGAGAATTGTAAAAAATAATCGCACGAAAATTTTCACGATTTAATTCCATTTTTTGGACGAGATGAATCTTTTAAGTTACTGTAAACAACACAAATAGCGCTCGTATGTCAAACGTTCTGAGTACGTATAACCTCAAAAATATCAAACTTTACGATAGAGCTGGCAGTTACCAGATTGCAATACTTAGGTTGCCCAATCTTGAAATATAAAAGGGAACCCTTGTACGGCAAAAGATTCAATGCTTTCATGCAATGTACGATTTGTTACCCAAAAGTCTATGTTACGGAAGTAAGATTTGGTTTCATGTGATCACCTGCGTAAACGGGTTATATCACGGAGTTTATTTTCCCAAGAGTCGTAGACAGCGCAAACGCCTTAGTTACCCAAGTACCAAACTGAGATCGTGCTTGAGGAACAATCACGACACCTTGGTTTGATGCGAGGCCTTCTTAAACAGCAACCTGTTAAGGCCGCAACTCCACACTGACCTGAGATAGCCCCCTAACTGTCCTGCCTAACTTATGGGTAAAAAAACAGCTAGACTAGTCGGTGGTCGCCGTGGCGTAGTGGGTAGAGTGCGACGCTCACACGCCGAAGGGTCTAGGTTCGATTCCCAGCTCAACACCAATTTTTCGAATATTTCACGGCACCACCTCTTTCGAGCTGCAGACAACACTCAGAGAGTAATAACTGTCTAAGAAAAAGCTTCTCAAATTTCGCCGTTAGGAGTCGGCAACAAACAGTAGGTCCCTTCCACTCGTGAGAGAACAGTAGCGCGCATAACACGAGTAGTTGATGAGCAAGCTAGGCCCTGGTCCCCCTTTCGACTGTAGCGCCAACAATTATTATTATTAGACTAGTCGGCGCATTACAATATCCTCGACACTACCCGCGATGATAAGTGGTAACCCACAGCCATCACGATACTCCCACAAGGGGCTGGCCGCAAACAGGACCGCTTGACCAGGCGCATGTGGCTGTAGAGCCCATAGACTTCGTCATTAAATCTTCTCCTCCAGATGCCGTCAACTTAAACAGGACCAAAAATCGCACGCAGAACTTTCCCCTCCAAAAGACTAAGAGCTCTCGAATCCGCCTTTGACAACGTCCAAGCTTCCGCGCCATAGAGTAGGACTGGGATGTTCAAGCTGTTACAGAAAGCGAGATTAGTCCTTAGGCTCAATTGCCTCCTGACCCCAAAGAAACAGCTATTGGCAAGGGTGATTCTGATGCCAAAACTAGACATGGCACTGTATAGCTCGTCTCTATGCACACTGTCATATGCGGCCTTAAAATCGACGAATAGGTGGTGAGTGTGGATTTGCACTTCTTGGGTCTGTTCCAGGATCTGCCGTAAAGTAAAGATCTGGTCTATCGTGGGCTTCCCTGGCCTGAAACTGTTTTATCTTTCGGGAAAACTGTCGGACTTCATTCCTGCCATAACATCTTTCCATTTCCTCCACCACGCACTTCTCATGCTCCTTCTTTTTTCTTCTGAGAAGCCGGTGCTATTCCCTACTTCTCTATTCGTAGAGCTCACGAACAGACCTCGTCATTCGATGCAGCGTTCCCTTATAGGCAGCGTCTTGTTTGGCTGCATGCGCTTGCCTATACTCGTAATCAAACCATGGGTATCTTCTAGGTGCAGCTTCCTTGATGGCCTCTTGACAACGTTTCCAGTCTTCTTGTATATTTAGTGCAGACAGCGCCTAAGCAAGTTTCAGGGGGACTCGGTCGGCAAAGTTCCCAGCGATCAGATGCAATTGTAGCTATCCAACGTCAAACGGTGTTGGCTTGTCTCGACTCCGCTGATGTTTCTATAGCCGTGTTCTTACCTTGGCTACAACAAGGTGATGATCCGAGTCGATGTTTGCACCTCGAAAGGTTCGGCCAACGAGAATACTGGAGGATTGTCTGACGTCGATCTCAACGTTATCAATCTGGTTGACGGTGGATTGATCAGGGGATCGCCAGGTTCCTTCGTGAATGTTCAGGCGTTGGTCAGGCTCCCTCAAAATCTGTAAGCCGCCATCCCGCCACAGGCTGGTCTTTTCTCCAACAGTGCTTCCGTTGTCAATATATGTATATATATTTTATATACATATATATATATATATATATATATATATATATATATATATATATACATATAATGTGATTCATAAAAACCAGTCACATCATCTGGAATTCTTTGTTAAAGATTGCCAGTAATAGGCAGTAGGGGAACATTCATTACAACCCCAGACAACGTAGATCTGAACGGATCCGTAGATCCAACTTCATTGTCTGAAGTCCGAACAGCTTTCATTTCAAAATCTTTAAATATTTACATACATGGAACGCTATTCAGACTGCTTGCAGGCAATCAAAGGCGCTGACAGCGTTCCGTTCCTTTTTTAAGTCTTCGATCTCAAGACAAAAAGTGTGCTCCTGCAGCGGGAAAAAGAAATGCTTCCGAGAAGAACTTGTTGTTACAAAATGTGTGCTTGTGGATATGCGGGAAACCGAAACAACGTACGATTGTTTCTTTCACCCCTTCTTCAGCACGTTCACCCAAAGTCCCATCCTCATCCTATACTCGTCCCATACTCGTCTCATATTCGTCCCATGCTCGTCCTATCTTCGTCCCATCTACGTCCCATCCTAGTCCCATACTCGTCTCATCTTCGTCCCATCCTTGTCCCATCCTCGTCCCATCTTCGTCCCATCCTCGTCCCATCCTCGTCCCATCCTCGTCTCATCCTTGTCCCATCGTCGTCCCATCCTTGTCCCATCTTCGTCCCATCCTCGTCCCATCCTCGTCGCATCTTCGTCCCATCCTCGTCCCATCCTCGTCCGATCTTCGTCCCATCCTCGTCCCATCCTCGTCCCATCTTCGTCCCATCCCCGTCTCATCCTCGTCCGATCTTCGTCCCATCCTCGTCCCATCTTCGTCCCATCTTCGTCCCATCCTCGTCCCATCCTCGTCCCATCCGCATCCCATCCTCGTCCCACAACCGTCCCATACTCGTCCCATACTCGTCTCATCCTTGTCACATCCTCGTTCCATCATCTTCCCATCCTCGGCTCATCACCAACAAATATCCTGAATAAATAAATCATTCCGAGATTTTGCCGTAGGGATGACGACATTTCAATTTCTTTAAAAATACCGCTTACAGATTTGAGAAAGTCCGTGCGTTCTCCAAAAACATAATAATATATAAAGCAAACCACAGTGCACGATTAGTTTCCATGTCCCGCGGGTGTTTTCTTCCGCATTCGATACCGGCAGCATGACCACAACTGACCTTTGTTGCTTAATCAATTACTGAAACTATATTTATCCAGCTACCCCAGGCACACGTATTCCATTAATTTCAAATAAAAGTGGTTTCCGCTCCGGAAGGGGTGCAATTTTGATCCTTTCGCTGGCACTGCAACTTCTGCGCTTGACTCTCCGATGCATGACATCATACGAATAGAAGTGGAGGGCAGAGTGAAGGAAAACCAAACTATTGTGTCATTGCTTGAACTTTATGACAGTGCTACGCGGTCATCGTTTGTCATCATTTGTCTTCCAGCTGCCCCGGGAAAACTGGAAAATCTGAATTAAGGAAGAATCTTGATAGCATGGAGGTTCTATTGATGAAAAACGGGAAGCCAACTTCAACTGCGAAGTAATTTGTGGCGGATGGTGGTAACCCATGCTGAGAATCCAGTGTCGCTTGGCTAAGTGTATTGTTATTCGATGCAAATGTTTGTGCGATATACGTATGGCATTGGATCTGTATTGTGTTGTGGAAAACTTTCGCTTGGTAGTGGATTGGGGAGTGGATTGAAGAGTGGACCTGAAAAAAGGGGAAGTTTCGAAATGTTTTCGACAAGATGAATTCTTCTTCAACTTCGCACGACAAGTTTAATGGCTTTCTTCTCCGGTTGCGTGCGTCATCTTTGTTGAAGACATCCTCTGTTGTGTTTTAACACTCGCACCACATTCTCAAAAAGCCGCAATATATGCTTAATAGCAAATTGTTGAACATTCTCCCCCAACCTCAATTAACCCACAAAGCGTTGAAACTTCCATTAAGCGCTAATTAGAAAAGACTTCTTCTTGGATGAGTCTACTCCACAGGAGTGAGATAATCGAATCAAAAGCCGACTTGGTCTTTTTAGAAGGTCTCAATTTACTCATTGCCACTGAAGATGTACTACTGCTTTGTTTATAGAAGTCCAAACATGGACAGCAACTCAACTTATAACGAGTTTGATGCGCTGTCCGACTCCATCACAAGAATTGTATCCCTGTATCCTCGCACTGAAATCGCTATTGCGGGCGATTTCAACGTACACAATTCTACTTGGCTTCGACATTCAGGCCAGACAACACCCGAAGGAAGGTATGTTGAAATCTTCGCTGAGGTAAATAATTTAACCCAGCTTTTGAATGAGCCAACACGAATACCTGACATTGCAGATCATACCGCTAACACCTTGGATCTGTTTCTCACCTCTCATCCGGAAAAATATTCAATTGATATATTGTCGCCTCAAGGCTCGTCCGACCACTGTGTCGTGTCAGCCAAATTCTCGTACTCCTCCCACACAGTTAGAGAACAAATTCCGAAAAGAACAGTATGGCTCTACGAGAAAGCCAACTGGAGCGGACTTAACAACTTCTTAGGAATTTTAACTGGTCACTATGCTTCCTCGATAGTGACGTGGATGCCGCTACTGATGCGATCACAAACATTATTTCGCTGGGCATGAGGTCCTCCATTCCTCACAGAGTGAAGAGCATCAAGCCTAAGGCAAGCGCGTGGGTTGACTTGAGCTGCAAAAAGGCTATCAGGATGAGAGAATTGAGTTTCCAGGATTATAAAGCCAACCCTTCTGAGGAAGCCCGGAAAAAGTTCAAACGGATCCGTAATGACTGCAATGCATTAATAAGACGTGTTAAATTCTCCTTTGACCAAAAGTTGAGGCAAAAAGTTCTACAATGCCCCAAGGGTAGCAGAAGCTTTTGGTCTTTCGTAAAAAACATAAGGAATTCAGCCTCGTCTTCGATCCCAACGCTCATTTGCAATGACATTCCAGCTGTCAGCTCTTTGGACAAAGCTAATCTGCTTGCTGCACACTTTGCAGCTAGCTCAACGTTGCCAGATAGTACTTTGTCCCCGCCTGTACTTGAGAGCGTAAATTTCTCCATGGGGCAAATCCATTTTCGCACTCGTACAGTAGCAAGAGTACTTAAAGATCTAAACATACACAAATCCGCTGGCCCGGATGGTATACCCCCTGTTCTTCTGAAGAGGTGTTCTTCTACGCTGGCAAAACCACTGCGTTAGCTTTTCCATCTGTCCTACTCTTCAGGGCTCTTTCCGAGTAAGTGGAAAACTGCATTTATCCAACCCGTTCCTAAAAAGGGCGAATGTTCGTCACCCACCTCCTACCGACCCATAGCACTAACGTCCCTTCTCTCCAAGGTCATGGAAACGCTGATCAACCGTCAGCTTATGAAATATCTTGAGTCCCGGAAGCTTCTTAATGACCGGCAGTACGGCTTCCGAAGCAACCGTTCCACTGGTGATCTGATGGCATATCTCACTGAAAAGTGGAACCAATCTTTGCACAATGCAGGAGAAAGCAAGATTGTTGCGCTTGATATTTCTAAGGCATTTGACAGGGTCTGGCACCAGGCTCTCTTGTCGAAAATGCGTGCTTTTAGGATCGATGAGTCTCTTCTTCAATGGATTAGAAATTACCTTTCGAATCGTTCAATACAAGTCGTTTTGGATGGATTCAAGTCTGATATTCACCATATTAATGCTGGTGTTCCCCAGGGCTCTGTTTTGTCTCCGACACTCTTTCTCATTTTTATAAATGATCTCTTGTCTGCTACTTCTAATCCCATTCATTCCTTCGCTGATGACAGTACCCTCAGCTTTTCATATTCGTTCCTTGGCTCACGTCCCTCCACTTCGGCCTTAGACTCGGAACGGCAGCGTATGTTAAGCACATTAAATTCCGACCTTGACAGCATAATCGATTGGGGAAATAAGAATAGAGTGGAATTTAAAGCTTCCAAAACACAGTGCTGTCTACTGTCGTTAAAGCGATTACAAAATAATCAGCCGTTATCCATGGACGGCACTTGTGTTGTTGAAACAGAAAGACTTTCCATCCTCGGTATGTGTATCAACCCAACAATTAGTTGGAACGATCACATATTTGAGGTCGCCAAAAATGCTGCGAAATGTCTAGGTTTCCTTAAACGATGCAAGAAGTACTTCACCCCTTCTGATCTGGCTACAATATACAAGGCCTACATACGCCCAAAACTTGAGTATAACGCTCCTATTTGGTCAGGTGCTCCTAAGACCTCCCTGCACCTGCTGGATAGAATTCAAAAGCAAGCGATAAAACTTATAGGTGACAGTAATATTGCGAAGTCGATTGACTCGTTAGAACACCGACGTAATGTCGCGCCGTTGTCACTCTTTTATCGCTATTTTAACAAGAAATGCTCAGATGAATTAGCCAGTTGCATTCCCCCCCTTCAAGAATTCACCCGCAATACACGCCTCGCTAGGAATGCCCACCAATTCACCCTCAAGCCCTCTTTCGGACGTACAGTCAAATTCAGACCTTCGTTCTTTAGCGGCACTACACGAATCTGGAATGCTCTTCCCAGCTCGATTTTTCCTCCTCATTACAATCCACAGGCATTTAAAACCAATGTGCATCGGTACCTCCTCTCCCTCTCTTCCTCTATACCTTCGGCCCGTGCTGTGACTTGATCCGGTCACTTAAGGGTACTCGCAACCCCTTTTGCACGCGTCAATTATAAAAAAAGAAAGAAAAGGAAACATCAGAGGAGACCTCGGCGCTTATTGTATTGTCCTGAGATGAATTTAGATGATTTGACTGGATCTATGAATCACATGATTCAAAATCACATCCGTAACAGGGAAACACTGGTGGAACCAAAGACCATTTGCTGCAATGGTGGTCACCAGATCCAGTTGTTAAAGAAACCCCCGGCAGTTACAACTTACTCAGAGGCTATATTCTGGTTCGACAGAAGGTCATGAGCCTTTTGCAACTTCGTTTCCTTCGGTTTCTGATTGTGCGGTGGGAGTATCGTTGTAAGTGTAGTTAAAAACCCAATATCTCGGGCAGAGTTGAGGGTAATGAGTGAATGAATTGAGGCAGTTGGACGCAATCAGCTCAGTGTGGAGTTACATACTAAACGTGGAACGATAACATATTTGAAACCACGAAATGTCCAGGATTCTTAAAACGATGAAGGAAACAATTCACCCATCTTGATCTGGTTGCATTAGCCAAGACGTCTATTTGCTCAAATCTCGTATATTACGCTCCTTTCTTACATGAAACTACCAAGACCTCCCTGCACCAACCAGAAAGAATTAAACCGCGAGCTAACACATCACTGAATGAGTCCAGAGACTGACATATAGGGGGCGCCATATTTGGGGCTCAAAAGGAAACTTGCTCACACCAAATCCTACGCTTCCACTTTGCATAATTTGCGGTAGGAAATTAAAAAGAAAAGACGGAGTAAACTCGCAGCGGGTATGTTGCTTCTTCATGACAACGCTTCTGTTCACACGGAGCGAGTTTCCAAGGCTGCTGCGCGAGATTGTGATTTCGAAGAAAATCCAATAACCAATTCATATAGTCCAGACCTTGCCTCTTGTGATTATCTCCTTTTTCCGGATTTGAAAAAATGTCTTCCTGGAAAAAGATTTTCGGATAATGAAGAACTCAAGTCGGCAATAAATGGGTATTTGGCTTAAAGGGTTTTTTAAGGGTTTAGAGAAGACTATCTCAAGATGTAAGAAATGGATTGATGTTAGTGGAGATTATATTGAAAAATAAAAACAATTCAAACTAAGCTCGCATTTTCCTTCATATCGATACGGAGAATATATTGAACGCACCTCGTACATGACAATCTGATTATTAGGTTACAAGTCACAGTGCTGCAAGTGACGCTACTTTTGCGATTTTTAAAACAATAGAAAAACCAGAGTTTCGTGGGTTGATTAAAGACTGTCTTTAGGTTTCTACTGTGATAAATTGTTTAAGAATTTTTATTAATATTTTAGTAGTAAGATAATAGAACCGAATCTCTGTAAACAAGTAATGTAATGTACAACCATTGTAAAATTGTTGGCACAATAAATAAACTAAAAAGACTGTCTTTGGATGAGAAAAAAATATCGTGCAAGCTCAGCAATGGCTTGAAAAGTATCTCAAGGACTCTGCTACATCAAAAACAACTATTTGTCGGTGGTATGCTGACTTTAAATGTGGCCGTACAGACACCAACGATGCTGAACGTTCTGAAAGGCCTATTGATGTGGTTACGCCTGAGAACGTCAAAAAAGTACACAAAATCGTTTTGGAAACCCTCGACGTGAAACTGCATGAGATGGCTGGCACCTTAAAGATATCAGAAGGCAGTGTGCACACTATTTTGCATGAAAATTTGTCCATGAGAAAGCTGTTTTCGAAATGGGTGCCACGCTTGCTCACAATGGACCCAAAACATCAACGTATCGATGATTCTGAGAGCTGTTTGAAGGTGTTTTGCCAGAATAAACAAGGCTTTTTGCACCAGTATGTCACAATGGATGAAATATGGCCACACCACTACACTCCAGAGCCAAATTTGCAATCAGCGGAGTGGACAGCAGCCGGTGAACCACTCCAAAGGTTGGCTGGCAAAGTTGTGGCACCCGTATTTTGAAGTGCAGCCGGAATTTTATTCATCGACTATCTTGAGAAAGGCAAAAGGCTCAACAGCGAATACTAAATGGCATTACGAAGGTTGCCTTTTATATTTCGGGATGGGTGCAACCCTAGTGTTACAATTGGCAACTGCTAGCTCTTTCGTAAAGTTTGACATTTTTGAGGGTGTACGTACGCAGAACGTTTTCACATACGAGCGCTATTTGTGTTGGTTACAGTAACTTAAAAGATTCATCTCGTCCAAAAAATGGAATTAAATCGTGAAAATTTTCGTGCGATTATTTTTTACAATTCTCGACGTGGATTAACTCAACAACAGTGCATCGATGAACTTAATTCAATTTTTGGACGATGAAGCTCCGTCAAGGACCAGTATTTATCGATGGTATGGTGAATTCCACCGAGGTCGCAGTTCACTCCAAGATGAATTTCGTGCACGTCGTCCAAAATCACTTTTTGTTCTGGAAACCATTGATGTTGTGCACCAACTGATATTGCAAGATCGTCATGTGACCTATCGTGAGACTGAGACAACCTTAGGCATTAGTGGGACCAGCATAAATTCAACACTGCATGAAAATTTGACCGTCAACAAAATTTTTTCGCTCTGGATCCCACACAATTTGTCAATCGCTCAAAAAAAGGCTCGTGTCGATTGGTCGAAAGAAATGCTCCAAAAAAACGATCGCGGTGCTTCGGAACACGTCTGTGAACGTGACAGGTGATGAATCATGGATTTACGCGTATGAGCGCGAAAGTAAACAGCAGTGGGTGTTTCAAATTAAGCCAAAGCCAACAAAAGTTGCTCGCGCACGAAGCACTTCCAACCAAATGTTTGCCTGTTTTTTTTCGGAAAAACTGGACATGTCGCAACCGTGCTACTAGAACAACGCAGAACAGCCATTTATGAGTGGTACACAGCCATTTGTTTGCCAGTTTTCTTCCAAGAAATCAGGAAAACCAACTGCCGAAGACGGATCACTCTTCATTACGACAATGCGAGCTCAACTGCATTTTAAAGCACATTTTTAAGCACTCAAAACATCGCCGTAAAGTATATTTGGGGACTTCTCTGGCACAAGGAAACACTAGTATTGAATCCTACAACTCACAAAATTATTCGAGTGTTGGCCAAGGAGAGGTGCCCTTCTTTGAAGTGAATCACAAACTCGTTCTTAAAATTAAAACTGAAACACTGCCTAAATATTTAGCTGAAACAGAGATTTTGTTCAGGAATGGGTTCACAATGTGAACGGCACAATTAATAAGCGCTGCAGCGTACCGGGAGATTCCGGGGAATCCCACTCATTAAGTTTTTCAGTCCGAAAGCTCAGCCGGAAGCTTAATTAAATGCGTTACAAACGAATCTTCCATCGAGATGAAAAATCTTTTTTTTGAAATGTGCAAGAAATGCATTTATATTTTGCCGGGATTCTCTGCCAGCGTCCTTTTCCAGAAGGTTTCTCTTTGTGGAATTTTTAATTTTCAACTTGTTGATGGACCGTTGGACATTAAGTCAGGAGAGTTATTCAAAGAATGAACTCGTAACGTTGGATAGAATAACAACGGCTGTATGTCTTACAGCTTTACACAGTTTAAAGATGACACGGTTTACCAGAAGGAACAACCAACCTTTTCCACAGTTTCATGGTGAGCCAATCCTTGCTTGAATCCACAACCAAATTAGAACTTTGTTTCAACTGAAACTGAGACTGAAAAATGTCAGAAGAAGCCATCAAGTGGCACAAGTGTTCGAAGTGACATTCTAGCACATGCCATCAGTTCCACCGCACTTCACATGCTTTTGGCCAATAATTGGCATTCAAGAAACCATCCTACCATCTCAACGTTTCGATTTCCTCCTGCATCCCAAAACAATAACTCAAATCTATTCTGGTCTTGCTCCAGTGACTCTGAAAAACAGACATCTTCCCCTCAACCCACGACACACGGCCACAGACCAAGCCGGTTGGCGTCGATTTTTCTTTCTCGGGATGGGATTAAGTAATTTACGACACGAACGGAGCTTGCCTCCTCCACGATTACACACTAAAACCTAAAGCACACCCACGACCAACCAACGCCGAGTGTGGTAGCCGCTGCTGACTCTGCAGCTTTCCCTTTTTTATTTTTGTGGATTGGGTTCGGTTTTAATGGAGAAAAGAAAATAATGTCGTTTGCATTGACACTCTGTACACTGGCTGAATGCTTTTGGGACACGTACTAATGGCGAGAGAGGAAACTGCGGAAGCGTAGCATGTGATTTTTACGGGTCGATGAGTATGCGATCCGTCTGGAATACACCGAAGGCGTGGGCTTGGGTCGTATGGTTGTCGGTTTCCAATGGCCTTATGAGGTGCTTACTTTTAACGGCTTATGCCGTTTTTCTTGTGAACGACTGGACAAGTTTGGTGTTGGTTTTGCATGTGGTGTGCTATTTGGGAGGGACGCAGACGTTGGGAAATGGACAATCAGTTGCTATTGTTGTTTGAATGGAAATTGTGTCATTTTGTTCTCGAAATCGTTGTTCGCCCTTTTGGAAAATTTCGAAACGAAAAGGCTGCGCTGCTTGATGACTTCATAATCGACTTAGTCTACAATTTTGAGGACTCTAGTTTTACGTGGAAGCAGCAGATTGAGTGGAAAGGTACGATGGCGAGTTGAGCACTGGGAGATTAAAGTGATTTGTGGTACAAATAGTTGTTTAACTGACAAACTAATTCAGTCGTTTTTAAGAAGATGACGCCACCTGCAGGTTGTGGTGGATCTTGGAAGCAATTACCTACTTCATTGGAAAGATGCGTCATGTGCAGGAATAATTTGTGTAGATCAGCGCCAACAACATTGCTTTTTGACTCTACGAAAATGTCCGGATTTGTCTTGAAAGTTTTGCATTTGCAGAAAGTTTTGATTTCCTTTGCGAATTCGAAGGATAGTGCAGCAGCCCTTTGAATGCTTGTATAACCTATTGGTGAATCTCCTCCTATCGCGCAGAGAATGGTTCCGACTTAAGTGTCGAAAACAAAGACCCAGCCCAGAAAGTTTGATGATAATGATGAGAAATCGTGGACTTTACTGAATCCAAAACCGTGTCAAAGGCAAATTTAACTCGCAGAACTGTTGAGAGTAACTCAGCAAACAGTTCCCGTTTGGTTTAAGAAGATTGAATTTATTCAAAAGGGAAAATTGTGTGCCATACGAGTTGAAACCATTAAAAGGCGAACGGCAATGTTTCGCCTAGGAACTGTTTCTTGAACGACACTAAAGAAAGGGACTTTGGATCGAATCGTGATCGTGACTACAGATAAAAGGTTTACAAACTACGAGGCGAGTTCAATATATTCTCTGTATCGACTTAAAGCTTAATGCGAATTCAATTAAAATTGTTTTTATTTTTCAATATAATCTTCCCTAACATTAATGCAATTGTTAGATCTTGAGATAAGCTTTTTTAAACCCTCAATAAATAAATTTCCTCTTTTTCTGCAAAATACACATTTATTGCCGACTTGAGTTCTTCATCCTCCGAAAATCTTTTTCCAGGAAGACATTTTTTTCAAATTCGGAAACAGGAGATAATCACAAGGGGCAAGGTCTGGACTGCAGGGTGGGTGTTGGATTTCTTCGAAACCACAATCTCGGGCAGCAGCCTTGGAAACTCGCGCCGTGTGAACAGGAGCGAACAGGAGCAACACACCCGCTGCGAGTTCACTCCGTCTTTTGTTTTTGATTTCCTACTGCAGATTATGCAAAGTTGAAGCATAGGATGTGGCGTTGATGGTTTCACCTTTTTTTTATACTCAATAAGCAAGATTCTTTTCGAGTCCCAAAAAGCTGTGGCCAAGAGCTTCTCGGCTTCTCGGTGTCTTTAAATTTCTTCAGGGGGTCTGTTCCTTTTTTATGCCACTGCATGGACTCTTGTTTGATTCCAGGGTCATAGTGGTGAACCCATGCTTCATCCCCAGTAACAATTCGATCCATAACACCGTCCGCGTTCTAGCTACACATCTCTAAAAGCTCTCTACAGCATGCGATTCTCAATTTTTTCTGAGGCACTGTGAGCATTCGTGGCACCCAACTTGCACTGACCTTTGAAAGGTTAAGGTGTTCATGAAGAATGGTGTGAATAGTACCAGTTGAAAGCTTGGTGATCTCTGCCATCATTTTCACCTTTATTTGGGCATCCTCAAGAACAAGTTTTTCGACTTCTTTGATGTTTTCTTCTGTACAAGCAGTAGCCGGGGTCACGGAGTGGGGGTCGTCATGAATAGGTTTTTGATTTTTTCTTACTTAGTGAGAAATTTAATTATAGCGCGATGCTCAATTTTCACCATCATCGTCTCAGTTGCCATTATAATTCTCTTTAATAATAATAATTATTGGCGCGATAGTCCACAGGCGGACCAGGGATTAGCTCGCTCATCAACTACTCGTGTTGGGCGCGCTACGGTACTCTCGCAAGTAGAAGAGACCTACATTTTTTTGCCGACTCCGAACGGCGAAGTTTGAGAATCTTTCTAAGACAGTTATTACTCTTTGAGTGTTGTCAGCAGCTCGAAAGAGGTGGTGCCGTGAAAAATTCGAGGTGTTCAGCCGGGAATCGAACCTAGACTCTTCGGCGTGTGAGCGTCGCACTCTACCCACTACGCCACGGCAGCCACTGTTTACCTAGAGATAAAACTCGAGTGACATGGGGGGCATTGGCCTGTCGTAACGTCGTTGATTGCGCTCAACATGGCGAGCTGCCAAGGCCATCCTCGTTAGTGCACATGTCAAGTTGACATACAGCCTCCAAGCGGCGCCCCCTGGATAGCCATCGCAACACCCGTCGTATGGTGAACCAATGTATGCAGCGAGCCCCTCTGCCCGAGGGTTTAAATAATGGGCCTGGCCTACCAGTCTGTGGGTTGTGCGTGAGGGTAACTTCCTCACCACGTAAAAGATCATTAGTTCAGAGACGAAAACATGCCTCGGATAATGAAGGATCACCCGTTGACGACCCCAGCAAAAGTTTAAAGGACATTGATTTTCGGTTTTTCACGTGGAATGTGAGGTCCCTTAACAGGCCACATGCAGCCGAACAACTTGCGGAGGCCCTTGACTGCTAAAAGGCAGACATAACCGCCATCAAGAAACTCTCTGCCGTATTGTGTGAGCGTCTGAAGCAGTTTGTACATGACCTGATAGGTCCCTATCAGTGTGGTTTCGGGCCAGGGAAGTCCACAATGGACCAGATCTTCACATTACGGCAGATCCTGGAAAAGACCCAAGAAATGCAAATTGACACTTACCACCTATTCGTCGATTTCAAGGCTGCATATGACAGTGTGCATAGAGACGAGCTATATAGTGCCATGTCTAGTTTTGGCATTCCTACCAAACTCGTCAGATTGTGTAGGATGACGATGGAGAACTCTCGCTGCTCCTTCAAGGTCGGTAACGAACTCACCGAGACCTTCAATGTCAAAAAAGGTTTTAGACAAGGCGACGCACTGTCATGTGACTTCTTTAACATCATCCTTGAGAAGAGCGTGCGTAACTCACAAATCAACACCAGAGGCACGATCTTCCAGAAGTCAGTTCAATTGCTAGCTTACGCTGATGACATTGACGTGATTGGACGAACACAGCGAGCCGTCAATGAGGCGTTTGCTGGCATTGAAGCGGAAGCGGCTAAAATGTGTCTGGCGGTAAATGAGGGCAAAACTAAATACATGCTGTCATCAAGGAAGGACACACAACATCGACGTCTCGGACGGAGCGTCACACTGGGCAGCAGAAACTTCGAGGTAGTCAAGGACTTCGTCTATCTCGGCTCCGCTGTAAATAGGGACAACAACACCAGTACCGAAATCAAACGCAGAATCACTCTTGCCAATCGCTGTTTCTTTGGGCTCAAGAGGAAATTGAGTAATAAAGCCCGCTCTCGAAGGACTAAGCTCGCTTTATATAACAGCTTGATCATCCCCGTCCTACTATATGGCGCAGAATCTTGGACGTTAGCAAGGGCGGATGAGGAAGCCCTTAGTCTTTTCGAGAGAAAAGTTTTGCGTGCGATTTTTGGTCCTGTTTGCGTTGATGGCATCTGGAGGAGAAGATTTAACGACGAACTGCATGGGCTGTACAGCGACATGCGCCTGGTCAAGCGTCTACGGATACAACGCTTAAGATGGCTAGGCCATGTAGAGCGTATGGACACCACTGCTCCGGCCAGAAAAGTCTTTGAATCCGTGCCATTGGGACAACGCAACAGAGGATGACCTAGACTAAAGTGGCGCACACACTTATTTACATGAATGCAATAAAATAATGGTATTACTTGATAAAATAGCCAATTTATATATATATAACCACAGCTTCACCCCGATAGCGAGAATATATGAACACCCCTCGTATGTTAACCACGAGAAGTAAAAATACTAATGCGAACCCGTTCCTTCTACATCTTCATCGTCTACATCGGCGCCAAAGAAAAACATTCTTTCAGAGGTCATGCTCTGCAAATAATGTGATCAAATGGGATTGGTGTACTATGAGTTGATAAAACCAGGCGAAAGCATTGATGGAAAACATTATCGACTACAACTAATCCGTTTGGGGCATGCATTGCGTGAGAAACGGGGAGAAAGGACCGAAAGGCATGACAAGGTGTACTTTTCAACATTACACAAGCCTGTAGCAGGCAAGAACTACTTGGGTACGCTGAAATATCCCACTTACCATATTCTTCAGACCTTGCTCCCCCTTCTAATTTGAGAAGTCACCGATTGGGTCTTTTGAAAAAATCGAAAAATAGCTTAAGTGTGTCTGTTTATGAAAAAGCTTCTTAAGCTTTGTGTTATAATAGTAATCGTAATAAATAAATTTGTGTTGTAATCGTAGTCAGCAATAAACTATAGGTCTCAGGTAGGGAGCTAATTAAAAGTGTGGTATTGGTTTTGCTCCGCTCGGGCTGAGAAAATAGACTTTCACTCTTTATACCTTAGGTCACCACTTCCTTAGATAAGTACCCCAAACAACCAGCTCATTTTCTTATCTAAATTCCATTCTTTTTACAATTCTATGACGGTGTATTGTAACACACGACACACATTTAACAAAGAAAATATTTAGTCATTGTTAGTAAAATCGTGCGTACATCTGGTATCTGTATTGAATGTCTACAACATCATATTTATGGATGATATTAATTGATAAATTAAATTTCGGTCGGACTGTATTCTGTTGAAAGTACACCTGGCTTCCCTTAACTTAGTTAAGTTCTGCTTTGAAATGCTTACCAGAACGTAGAGTTGAATTAAAAATGCATGCGTTTGGTTTGAGTTTGCTCCTCCACTTTGTACAGGAATGAATTTCACATCACCGCAAACAAAAATGCAAACAATGAGCAATTCCCAAACACAGACAACCATTCCATTGCACGGTTCACTCTGAAAAGTAATCTTCTTTGAATTCAGAATTAAATTTTTAATTTGTTGGTCTCCAGTTGGTCGGGTATTTATTTTGACGTGGCACAGTCGCATTTGATTGAATAAAGTTTTTAGAGAAACTACTGTTGCTCGGTTCTCTCCATCACAACCTTGATTACGCCTCTTTGTTTCATTACATTTGGACTGTTGGCTTACCATATATAAATATAAATGTATATACCAAAAAAAAATAAAAAACAATAAAAAAAATCGAAATATACACATTTGTACACTGAGTGTACTCATGTGTATACAAATGTACATACAGGAGTGTACCTAATGTATATATGGGCGTATAGTATTATACACGCATGAATATATGTGTGCATGTTTAGTTAAGGTAGTTTTAAGTTATTTTAAGGTACTAACTCTAACTTACATAGAGTGGCCGCCGTGGCGTAGTGGGTAGAGTGCAACACTCAAACGCCGAAGGTCTAGGTTCGATTCCCGGCTCAACATCTAGAGTTTTTCACGGCACCACCTCTTTCGACCTGCTGACAACACTCAAAGAGTAATAACTGTCTTAGAAAGATTCTCAAACTTCGGCGTTCGGAGTCGGCAAAAAGCTGTAGGTCCCTCCTACTCGTGAGAGAAAAGTAGTGCGCACAACACGAGTAGGTAATGAGAAAGCTCGGTCCTGGCCCCCCTGTAAATTAATTATTATTCAGACTGACAGTTTGTGTAATTTTGTGGAGGGATCATCACGAAAGCAGTTAGGGATGCAACACGCAATTCCTTTCTGCATACGAGGGGGTTTCAATATATTCTTGGTATTGGGGTGAAGCTGTGGCATGGGAATGGACATTGTGTTGGTTTGTGATGTTTTGTACTGTTTTATGTTGTTTGTTTCGGGTACGGGAACACACCTAGTTTGTACTGAGGAAACATCATAAAGGAATGCTTCAAGCCTTCTTCCATTCATTAAAGCCACTGCATTTTTTTTTTTTATTCCAAACCAAAGTAAGGTGCATACAAATTAAGGTGAGCTGTCAATGGCAGAATGTTTTGTGCTGTTCGTTGCGTAAACCTCCTCACTGGCGTAAAATTGCAGACAAGTCAGCGCCAAATTGAACACAATACTGAACGCGTAGTCGAATGCAAAATTTAAGTTCACATTCAATTTCCCATAGAAGACGGCATTCAATCCGTACACCTTTGTCTGAAAAAGGGTTGATTCCACCTGTCAATGAAATTTCAATTTTCATCACAAGTTCACTCAACTCCAAAGCAACACAACTCACTTCGCGGCTTCGTAACGTCCATCGGTTGGAGATAGTCATCAGCAACCGCTGGAAGTCCTCCTCTGCATGCAGCAAATGACTAGACAGCAAGCCAATGACGAACGCATCGAATGTGTAGGAGATGCACATCGGGAAGCCTATTCTGCATATCCAGTCCCAAAGCTCGTTGATCTCTGGATTGTATTTGTAGAAGAAGATGACTTTCATAGATATGTACAGGTTTCTGATGTCGAACATGGCTCCGACGAGGGTGTTCAAGTAGACTGGCTTGTAGATCTTGTTGCATTTCTCCTTTACGCAATGAAGCCGGTGTGATATCAAGATTAACTTCTTGACGCGCTTGTACTGCTTGCGATGGTCCAGGTTTGACTCAGCCTCCTGCAGGAGTTCAGTCATCTTGAGATAGACGCTGATAAGAAATAGTTGGCAGTAGACGTAGCTAGCGAAAGTAAGTTCAGGTATCAGGTACCCAAAAACCCAAAGAAAGTCGTAAACGAAAAAAGTGAATATTAAATGGGCGAAGAAGGGCTTATGCAGGCGACTGCAGGTGATGCACAGTTTGAGAAAGAACGCATTTAGCAGACTCGCATCTACGAAAAGACCAGTTTTTGTTCGTTTCCGAATGTCGTGGTAGATGAGCACCACTTCGTTGACAGTTGGCAGAAGCATGTGATGTACACGGAAATAACTGTGTACATAAAACAGACCTGACAGATAGTCCTTTATCCAGCAGGATTCTTCCAGGAAATAATCCTGCGCCGCCGAGCTGCTGAACTTCATGTTGACTGTTTTCGTTTGCACATACGCTTGTAGTATTTCAAAGAGTTTCATCAAGACAACAAATCCGTACACGTACCGCACAATGTTGTTAATTATCATCGACAGGATACTACGGATGCAGGAGCGTTCGAATATTTTAGTGGAATAATTGAACTTGAAGTGAATCAGGCCCAGAGCGGAGAAGATTTTATACAAAACCGACAAGTGGGGCTCGTAGTACGATTTAGTGGAGACCCTGTTCATATTCTGCTTTTGGGACGAAAATTAATACTGAATGCGAGTGTGACGCGCTTCGACTGAATTACTTCCGCTTCATTGATGAAAGGCATTTAATTGACTAATTTGTACACTTAGGGGAAATTGGAAGTTCCCCTAAGTTGTGGTGTCACAGTGGCACTCCCACTGATGAGGCTTTTTCGAATTGGTTGGCTCAATTCGAAGCTAATCTTCACTTCTCTCCGTTCCGAGGTTTCCTTTTCCAATGAACGCAAGCATTGGAATATTAATTCTTCGACATCCGAGTCAGAAATCCCAAAAGCGCGATGTAATTTAAAATTAGGTCAAATTTTAGAAATTAATAATAATTGTTGGCGCTACAGTCCATGGGGGACCAGGGCCTAGCTTGCTCATCAACTGCTCGTGTTGTGCGCGCTACTGTTCTCTCACGAGTAGAAGGAACCTGCAGTTTTTTGCCGACTCCGAACGGCGAAGTTTGAGAAGCTTTCTTAGACAGTTATTACTCTTTGAGTGTTGTCAGAAGCTCGAAAGAAGTGGTGCCGTGAAATATTCGAAAAATTGGTGTTGAGCTGGGAATCGAACCTAGACCCTTCGGCGTGTGAGCGTCGCACTCTACCCACTACGCCACGGCGGCCACAATTTTAGAAATTGTTTGTTTTTTTTTGGATTTTTGTATCCTTAAACATTGCGGGATGACGTCAGGCTCATGAGCCTTGCGTTCCGTAATCCTCTGTATTAAGGGCTGATTGCGTGTGAGAAGCTTATGTTCTATTTGAAAGTGTGCACAGATGTTACATATGGTTACTTAAATCATTTTGAAAAAAACCGAAACCGTTACATTCACTATTAAGGTTGAGAAAATTTGAGAAATAGAAGCAGTCCGCTTCTGAGACTACGAAAACTGCTTGTTGTAGGAGTCAGTCCGTTTCTTTGCAGACGCGGACTTTGTAGCAACAACTTTTAAGCCTTAGGATGTTCACTCATCGCTCAGTTCGTTATATCATTTTATTCGATTTTTATAAAATTTTGAAAAGAGTTGTTTACTAATGTCTTTATAATATTCAGTAACGATTGGTTTTACATATAAAAAAGTGAAAAACGAAACCTTTCAAGGACAAATGTGACTCCGTTACGCTTTTTTGCTTTCATTCAATGCTACATAAAAAGTTTTACAGTGATCGGATTTAGCTCAAATATGCGCTGTTTTGTTCGATAATCTGTTTCCATCTAGACGGCAATTTCATAATACCCCCCTAGTAGAAGCTTTTTTCTTCCCCTCCGGACAACCACTTTTCACAAGCCTATTTTGAGTTCAACTTCACACCACCAAGGGCGTTCACGCTACACCCTACACCCTGTTGGCCAGTTCTGGACACTTTTGGTCGATCGCCTGCTTCAAGCGGTCCAGTTGTTCGCAGTAGATGGTAGAACTAAGATCCCATATGGGAACAGCTCATAGTGGATGATTCCCTTCCCATCCCACCAAATACACAGTAAAACTTTCCTGGCCGTCAATCTCGGTTTGGCCACTGTGTGGGACGATTCGCCGGCCTTCAACCTCTACCATTTTCCCTTGATATTGTCGTATATGATCCATTTTTCGTCGACAGTCACCATCCGCTTCAAAAATGGGTCGATTTCGTTCCGTTTCAGCAGCATATCACAGGCGTTGATTCGGTCCAGAAGGTTTTTGTGCGTCAAATCATGCGGCACCCAAATATCAAGCTCTTCTTTGTATCCAGCCTTCTGCAGATGGTTTAAAATGGTTTGGTGACTAATTCCCATCTCCTGGGCGATGTCACGGGATGCCACATGCCGGTCTAACTCGATGATTTCCATGATTCGATCGGAATTCGTCGTCACAGGTCTTCCGCCGGCTGGCTTATTCATGGTGTCGTTTTCCCCGGCTCTGAATCTTTGAAACCATTCCTCCGCGGCTCGAAGTGATAGAGTACCATCCCCGAAAACACCATTTCACGGAACGTTTCTCTAGCGGATTTGCCTTTAACGAAGGAAAACTTTAAAATAGCGCGAATTTCGGCATTATTGAACTCCATGTTTACACGTCTATAACTTTTGAACGCAATATCCAAACTAATCATGCATAGCGTCGTTTGTAGGTTATGTCAAGACCATTCAAATGATGTACAGTATTGCCAGATACGAGCTCTGTAGTGCTTTGCACATAGCCGGAAATTTCAAAAGACAAAAGATGGAAGGGAGATATTTGACGACCTTATATATTGCAGAGGTTTGAATTTATTGAACTCCTGTTGGCCCTTGCATCAATAACAACACTTCCGCGTCATATGAAAAACTTGGATGACATTATTAGAGTTCTTCGCCTCCTGAAAATTCTTTCCTAAATATTGAAATTTCAAAATTTGAATTAGAATCTATTGGCATTTCTTAGAATAAGCGGTTATGCGGTCGCATAGCTTTGACATTTTGCTTCGGCTAAGGCATATCAGAAAGTCGTCTGAGTAATTGCTCTTTAAAGGTTTTGCTGACTTCAGCACCCTTGAATGTCTAATGTGAAAATCTCGTTTCTTACCCTCTGTTCGAAAGAAACGAAAATCGAAATTACAGATCGAATTGCAGAAAGAACACAACGGAAAAAACTCTACAGTCGAAATTTTACGCGAGGGAATACATTTTAGAGGGGAGCTCGTTTAAAAGGGACAATCTCCAGGCAAGACTATAACAAATCGGTTCGCTATTTAGAGAGTGACCATTTTTTTTGTAGAGGTACGTACTTCTGTGTACGTTAAAGTTAAAAAAATAAATGGACAGAGTGTGTGGCACGTCTGTCATTTGGCCCCTGTCACACTCGCTTGCCATTTGTTAAACAAACTTAACATCACGAAATAAGAATGTTACATATATTAAATTGACAATTTTTCTTATGTATCACAACTTTCCAAATTCTCTAAGTATATCCTGTTCTCACCCTTTGCTCTTTGTTTCGTTTTACAACACAGATAAGCAATTATTTCTTCATCTCTGCTCATATCTGTCGTCATGGGAAATGATGCATCAGAAAAAACTACAAGCTGGCGGCTTCAGCAGCAAGCAGAGAAGAGAAGTGCAGCCTGTCCAATTTTTTGGTTGAATATCGTTTCCCATAAAAAAGAACAACCTCTCTGGTTTTAGAGTATAATCATGTTTTCTAGTATAATAAAAAAAAAATAGCGTTTAATCTAGATTGACATCTGCAGGAACTGCTATGAGACACATGTGAACAACATTTTTGAACAACTTCCATGGGAGAGCTTGTATAGCCGCACATTTCGTCCGAGTCTTTCCCGACATGCAATTTGTTGGTTATTCATCCTCTGCTCTCAACAATTATTCAAATGCTAACTCATGTTTAATTTCAGTCTTTTGGGCCTTGTGACCATCTGAGGCTCAATCATGAGTCAACTGACACATTATTGATTTGATTATCATTCCATGGTGCACTATATTTTGAAGACCTGACATATTTGTTCCCGGACTCACTGTCCCTTTGTCAAGCTCTTCGAGCGCGAGTACTAACGCATGACTGTGATGCTTTTTGTTGCTTTTTATTGCGTAAGGCACCCATATTGATGCTGGTCTGGTCAGCGGATGCAAAGCGTCTTCACAAAGCAATAAAACATCGGAAAACCATACAAACAAGATAAATGACAGATTCGTTGTTGGCGGTACGTTCGTATTGACATAAGGGTCTGCAAGGTGCGGCAGAGAAGAAAGCATAAGACTATGTTGCTGTCTTTTTTTTTTTTTTTTATAATTGACGCGTGCAAAAGGGGTTTCGAGTACCCTTAAGTGACCGGATCAAGTCACAGCACGGGCCGAAGGTATAGAGGAAGAGAGGGAGAGGAGGTACCGATGCACATTGGTTTTAAATGCCTGTGGATTGTAATGAGGAGGAAAAATCGAGCTGGGAAGAGCATTCCAGATTCGTGTAGTGCGGCTAAAGAACGAGTCTCTGAATTTGACTGTACGTCCGAAAGAGGGCTTGAGGGTGAATTGGTGGGCATTCCTAGCGAGGCGTGTATTGCGGGTGAATTCTTGAAGGGGGGGAATCCAACTGGCTAATTCATCTGAGCATTTCTTGTTAAAATAGCGATAAAAGAGTGACAACGACGCGACATTACGTCGGTGTTCTAACGAGTCAATCGACTTCGCAATATTACTGTCACCTATAAGTTTTATCGCTCGCTTTTGAATTCTATCCAGCAGGTGCAGGGAGGTCTTAGGAGCACCTGACCAAATAGGAGCGTTATACTCAAGTTTTGGGCGTATGTATACCTTGTATATTGTAGCCAGATCAGAAGGGGTGAAGTAATTCTTGCATCGTTTAAGGAAGCCTAGACATTTCGCAGCATTTTTGGCGACCTCAAATATGTGATCGTTCCAACTAATTGTTGGGTTGATACACATACCGAGGATGGAAAGTCTCTCGGTTTCAACAACACAAGTGCCGTCCATAGATAACGGCTGATTATTTTGTAATCGCTTTAACGTCAGTAGAAAGCACTGTGTTTTGGAAGCATTAAATTCCACTCTATTCTTATTTCCCCAATCGATTATGCTGTCAAGGTCGGAATTTAATGTGCTTAACATACGCTGCCGTTCCGAGTCTAAGGCCGAAGTGGAGGGACGTGAGCCAAGGAAAGAATATGAAAAGCTGAGGGTACTATCATCAGCGAAGAAGCGTCTTAAACAGACGCTGATGCACACTTATTATTGCTAACAAATGTCTTGCCTTTCCAATGAAATGGGAATGCAGGTGGTGCCATCTTTTGAAAACGGACCTAATTAATTACCCCCAATAATTATTCCCATAAATACTTATTTCAAATAGGCATTGTGACAGATATTGTTGTGCGTTTTATTGTTATTCTCTTCAATATACAATAATCAAACGTACACAGCCCGGGAATTGAATTTGACCTTGTTTTTTGAACGAACCATGTATTCACCTGGTCCTCAAAAAATGAATAAGTCTGAATCATCGGGAGCTAAGGAAACGGATATGAGTCCATAAATCCCAATTTGTGAACACTAACAAAACAGTTTTCTTCAAATGTCCTTCATCTAAAACTGTTTTCGTATGAGAAACCGATAACAACTCTTACGTACATCACATTACTCCTACCGGTACGATGCTGTGGTTGTCTCTTATTAAAATAATAATAATTGTTGGTGCTACCGCCCACAGGGAAACCAGGGCCTAGCTTGCTCATCAACTACTCGTGTTGTGCGCGCTACTGTTCTCTCACGAGTGGAAGGGACCTACTGTTTTTTGCCGACTCCGAACGGCGAAATTTGAGAAGCTTTAGACATTCTTAGACATTTATTACTCTTTGAGTGTTGTCAGCAGCTGAAAAGAGGTGGTGCCGTGAAAAATTCAAAAAATTCGCGTTGACCTGGGAATCGAACCTACGTCTTCGGCGTGTGAGCGTCGCACTCTACCCACTACGCCACGGCGGCCACTCTTAATAAGGAATATTTTTCGTATTGTACAACATTTTTCGTTTAATGCCTGTCTTCCATCATAACGGCCGACAGATTGTGTAACTTTGTGGAGGAAACATCTGAGAAGCATGTAGAGTGTGCGATGCGCAATTACATTTTACCTAAGTTGGTGAAATTTTCAAATTAATTTTATAAGAAATTTCGTAAGTTTACAGTTTAGTTTTGAATTCGCCTTCGAATTGAAATCATGAGATATAGGTTGCATTGGGGAAACATCCTAAAGGAATGCCTCAAGCCTTTCCATAAACTTCTATTTATAAAAGTCGCTTCAATTTTGTTTTATTTCAAGCCAAAGGAAGGTGCACACAAATGCAGGTTAGTCGTAAATGGCAGAGTGTTTTGTGCTGTTTGTGAAGTAAATCTCCTGACTGGCATAAAATTGCAGACAAGTCAGCGCCAAATACAACACAATACTGAACGCGTAGTCGAATGCAAATCTTAAGTTCACATTCAGTTTTCCATAGAAGACGGCATTCAGTCCGTACACCTTTGTCTGAAGAAGGGTTGATTCCACCTGTCAATGAAATTTCAATTTTCATCACAAGTTCACTCAACTCCAAAGCAACACAACTCACTTCGCGGCTTCGTAACGTCCATCGGTTGGAGATAGTCATCAGCAACCGCTGGAAGTCATCCTCTGCATGCAGCAAATGACTAGACAGCAAGCCAATGACGAACGCATCGAATGTGTAGGAGATGCACATCGGGAAGCCTATTCTGTAGATCCAGATCCAAAGCTGTTTGATCTCTGGATTGTATTTGTAGAAGAAGATGACTTTCATAGATATGTACAGGTTTCTGATGTCGAACATGGCTCCGACGAGGGTGTTCAAGTAGACTGGCTTGTAGATCTTGTTGCATTTCTCCTTTACGCAATGAAGCCGGTGTGATATCAAGATTAACTTCTTGACGCGTTTGTACTGCTTGCGATGGTCCAGGTTTGACTCAGCCTCCTGCAGGAGTTCAATCATCTTGAGATAGACGCTGATAAGAAATAGTTGGCAGTAGACGTAGCTAGCGAAAGTAAGTTCAGGTATCAGGTACCCAAAAACCCAAAGAAAGTCGTAAAAGAACAAACTGAATATTATATGGACGAAAAAGGGTTTTTGCAGGCGACTGCAGGTGATGCACAGTTTGAGGAAGAACGCATTTAGCAGACTCGCATCGACGAAAAGACCAGTTTTTGTTCGCTTCCGAATGTCGTGGTAGATGAGCACCACTTCGTTGACAGTTGGCAGAAGCATGTGATATACACGGAAATAACTGTGTACATAAAACAGACCTGACAGATAGTCCTTTATCCAGCAGGATTCTTTAAGAAAATAATCCTGCGCCGCCGAGCTGCTGAACTTCATGTTGACTGTTTTCGTTTGCACATACGCTTGTAGTATTTCAAAGAGTTTCATCAAGACAACAAATCCGTACACGTACCGCACAATGTTGTTAATTATCATCGACAGGATACCACGGATACAGGAGCGTTCGAATATTTTAGTGGAATAATTGAACTTAAAGTGAATCAGGCCCAGAGCGGAGAAGATTTTATACAAAACCGACAAGTGGGGCTCATAGTACGATTTATTGGAGACCCTGTTCATATTCTGCTTTTGGAACGAAAATTAATACTGAATGCGAGTGTGACGCGCTTCGACTGAATTACTTCCGCTAATTGATGAACGGCATTTAATTGACTAATTTGTACACTTAGGGGGAATTGGAAGTTCCCCTAAGTTGTGGTGTCACAGTGGCATTTCCTTTGTGTGAATTGATTTTCTCAATTCGAAGCTAATCTTCACTTTAGGAGCTTATAGTTTCTCTCCGTTCCGAGGTTTTCTTTTCCTTTTCCAATGAACGTAATCCTTGGCGTTCGTAATCGAATTCTTCGAAATCCGAGTCAGAAATCCCAAAAGCCGCTTAACTTTACCATTTTCCTTCGGCTTTGGCATATCAGATAGTCTCCCGATTAATTGCTCTTTAAAGGTTTCGTTGACCGCAGCACCCTTGAATGTCTAATGTGAAAGTCTGGTTTCTTACCCTCTGTTCGAACGAAAAAATCGAAATTACAGATCGAATTGCAGAAAGAACACAACGGAAAAAACTCTACAGTCGAAATTTTACGCGAGGGAATACATTTTAGAGGGGAGCTCGTTTAAAAGGGACAATCTCCAGGCAAGACTATAACAAATCGGTTCGCTATTTAGAGAGTGACCATTTTTTTTGTAGAGGTACGTACTTCTGTGTACGTTAAAGTTAAGAAAATAAATGGACAGAGAGTGTGGCACGTCTGTCATTTGACCCCTGTCACACACGCTTGCCATTTGTTAAACAACCTTAACATCACGAAATAAGACTGTTACAAATATTAAATAGACAATGATTCTTATGTATCATAACTTTCTACATTCTCTAAGTATATCCTGTTCTCCCCCTTTGCTCTTTGTTTCGTTTTACAACACAGATAAGCAATTATTTCTTCATCTCTGCTCATATCTGTCGTCATCGGCAATGATGCATTAGAAAAAACTCCAAACTGCACAGAAGAGAAGTGCAGCCTGTTCAATTTTTTGGTTGAATATCGTTTCCCATAAAAGAGAACAAACTCTCTGGTTTAAGAGTGTAATCACGTTTTTTAGTATAATAAAAAAGATAGTGTTTAATCTAGATTGATATCTGCAGGAACTGTTATGAGACACATGTGAACAACATTTTTAAACAACTTCCATGGGAGTACTTGGATAGCCACACATTTCGGTCGAGTCTTTCCCGACATGCAATTTGTTGGTTCTACATCCTTTCCACTCAACAATTATTCAAACGTTAACTCGTGTTTAATTTCAGTCTTTCGGGCCTTGTGACCATCTGAGGCTCAATCATTCGTCAACTAGCACATTATCTATTTGATTATCATTCCATAGTGCACACACCAGTATGCAACTCAATGTGTTCAAAAAAAAGTCTTGGAGCCTAAAAGGACATTTCTTTTAACTTGTCGATTTGTGTACAGCATTTGGTATGTGTTTCAGATGTACATGCATAAAGCTCCATACGTTAGCTTCCTTCCTACCATGCGAAAGGTCTCTTCTGTTTCTTATTCTAATCTAGACTTCTGGTCTCTGTGTGCATTTCAGCGTCAAAGATGGCTTTCAGCACTACGAATCGACGTCCTGATAAGAAGTGAAAAGTATTCGCACTCTTCTTCTCCTCTTCGAAATGTTTTTTTTTTTTTGTTTCTATAGGAAACGAGATTTTTTTTATTCTATCGTACCTCTCAATGCTGGCATTCACATCCCGATTCGATTAATGCATATTTTGTCTATGCAGCTCGCACTCTCCACGCTTGCTTGCTGCATCCCAAAATCGTGAAATATGTACATGTTTGACAACGACAAACTGTCGCATCGATGCAAACTAGGGCACCTCTGTGATAAATCCCAGAGATAGAGCCTGAAGCACATTAAAATGCAACTCGTAACATTCATCACAGGGGCATTGGGCGTAAGATCCTTATCCACGGGAAGGAAAATGAAATGAAATTACATTTTGCGGATGTAACCTCACAATTCGCTTCTTTCCCAGACAACGTCACCAAGTTCAGTTTGCATCGAATGGCCGAAGAAAGATAAATGACACAATTTGTGGAGTATTCAAGTGAGAAATTGCATGCGATTAAGATGTGAGGAACACAATGAAGACGAGAGCGCATTTAAAATTCAAAAGCAGACGCAGCGATGAAGGTGAATTTCTAATTCTCCCTGTGTGCGCCGATAGCGTTCGCACCGGGGTAAGTATGATCCTGTTCAATTTATTTTCACTCCGGGCTGACACAGTTCAATGAAGATATGTGATTTGAAAGTGATTCGACAGCTCAGTGAGGGCGGCGGAGTTAGCGGGAACTCTAGAGAAAAGGGAAGGAACAGAGAAACGTTTTTCTTAACTTACAGCGGTTTCACCTTTTTAAATAACAAATTCATTCGCAAAATGCACATAGACATCACAAATTTATAAAATTACGGTGAAACTAAGTTTCTACCGGTCATGTTTAACCATTCATAAACTACGGCTGCACGAAATCTCTCTAAATCTCAGAATTCCATTCTTTACTAGCTTTCTATGAGTCAGTCTAAACATACAGTCAATGTGAACAATCCGCAAATAATGACCTAGGACACGGGCAGTCTTTTGAAAAAATCGATTGTCGTTTCAGAAGTTTGTTGAAATTTTCTCGCGCCACATACTGTACTTAACTCTGCGCAGACTCGTTCCCAAAACCACCCCGCACCCAATAAGGAACAATCGCGTTCGTCTCTTCCATTAATAAAACTTTATTTCGATGATATCGCTCTCAACAATCAGGACATTTCCGCACATAATCAAAACTTTAAGAAAATACAGAAAAGCAAAATTTAAACACACTCCAACAACGGCCGGCTGCTTAGTCGGAGAAGCTGTCGCTCCAGTAGGTGGTAGTCAGCGGTGCTACGCACTTGAAGAGATCCTTGCCCATGGCCAGCGACTCCAGGTCGACCCGTTTTTTGTTCTGTGATGTGTCAAAGCCAGGACAACGGGACTCGTTATGCTTCATTAAGCGAACTTCAGTAGTGAACGCTCTCTTGCACTTTTCACACACGTACTGTGCGGGTGCCTCGTTGTGCACCTCGACCATATGCTTCCGGCGCTCGGTTTTATTGGGAAAATACTTCTCACATTGATCGCACTTCAGCTCCCCAGACTGCGTGTGCTTGTCCATGTGAGACTTCAGACTGCTCTGCACCCGGAACTTCCGCCCGCATAGCTCGCATTCGTAATGAGAATGCAAGGTCTTTCTGTGCTCTCGCAGCTCTTCTCTGCTCATCAGGGTTTCGTTGCACACTCGACAAGTGAAGCCATCGCCCTCAAGAGACTTTGACTTCCTGGGACCACGTTTCTTCGGTGGAGAATAGTCCTCCTCGCTGCCACTGCTGAAATCATTGGCCCCCATGTCGCCGTCCATTTCTGAAGACTTACTGGCGTTCAAATCAGGTTCCGTTTTAATAGTTTTCTTTGAAGGGGACGTCGAGCCCGGCTTCTTGGGTGTCTTCATTGTTTTCGTATTCTTGCGTCGGCGACTACGTCGTTTTGCAAGCGGCTTGCCGTACTCCGAGTCCGAATCGTCCGCAGATGGCGGTGATGCATCCGAAAGCTTGAACTCTTGATCATGTGCCAGCTCAGCGAATTCCTCAGGTTCGCTTTCCATGACGTAACTGGTTGATGCCGGACGCTTAGCTTTCTTCGTTGAGGTTTCGAGACGTTCACGCAATTCCAGGTCGGTCTGTTCGCACTGCTCTTTTAGAGCGAATGCTGCGTTGACACTACTCGCACAGATTTGGCAGATATACTGCGGCAGGAAATCCTTTTTGTGAATGCTCACCGTTGGACAAATGGCCATTAACTTATCAGCGAATGTCTTGGTGTGCTCCTTCTTGAAAATACTGAAAATGTCCGTCGTCGATGTGCACACGCGGCATTGGTTCTCCTCCAAGAAGCAATCGTCGATTTCCTCCTTGATTTGGCGGGATGCCGGCCGGATTTGTGTTTTGTGAATTCTCGCTGGACCTTTGGGAGTGATCTTGGTGTAAGTGAGTCCATCCTCTTCCGGATAGTACACTTGGCCATTTATAACCTTGGAGCCAGGTTTTCGTCCACGGCGCTTCTTCCTTTCGGGTTGTATTTCCTCATCCGGTTCGTACTTGATGGAAACCACATCTCGTCTCTTTTTCGGCAGCTGCGGGTGGAAGGACTGATAGTCCGGGGATCGTCTATTCGACCTGGTGACCGGCGGCTCATCCTCCTCTTCCATGATCCGTGTCTCCATGGGATCGATTACTTCCTCCTCTTCCTGGGGAAACATAAAAAATTTCATAACGCAACCTATGGATAAATTCGATAGATCTTACCTGTAGGAAGTCACTGGCGCTAAAAGGAATGGCGGGATCGTCAGCATTAAGACCATTCTCCCCTGCCACCGGTAGCAGGATGGTGTTCTCGTCAACGTTCAGTTCTGGCGCCAAATCGACGCTGCCGTCCTCATTATTATACACATGTTCCTGCAACATATCAACATCACTTGTGTTTACATTTTCATTCTCCCCCTGATTGTCGGCCGCAGCCACCGCCGCCTCGATGTCATCCAGGCCTCCCTCATCAGCGGAGTCCTGTTGGTGCTGCTCCATTACTTCGACTTCCATAGTCACTTTGCCAGAGATGCGCGACCCTCTGTTCTTCTGCATTTACCCACAAATTCCGCCGTTGACTTGCCGTCTCACTTACAATCACTTTGTCCGCTTATATCAGTAAATTAAAATATTTCTTGGTATCATAAATTTTCACTTTTCGCTATTACTGTCAATTGTGAACCCTGAAAATACACAACAACATTACCCCGTTCACAATAGCTTTGTTTCACGATTCTCGCGAATAAAAATTATTTCACTTTGTTAAGAGATAATTAAATACTCATTTAATTGTCCTCCACCACAATTTTACACAATTCGCAATGGAACAAAAACTGAAAAACCTCCGTCGACGTTCGCACGCACTCAACGTTATACGGCCATTTTGGATGTAATGAATTAAAGAAATAAAAATGCTGGCTATTGTGAACGCAACAGAAGCGCTTCCCGCTCATCAGTGCGAGTAAGAGCGGTGCGGCTAGTGCGACATATTGATTTTTTATACACGTCAGAGGAGTGCAGAGGAGGTGGCGCGAGTGCCTCTTTCACATTCCTATGGTGGTGTGTGTGCTGATTTGTAGGGAATGTTTACACAAGAAATTTTCTGAGGCAAGCTCGTAGGAAAATCGCGGAATTTTCTTTTTACACGAACTTCATTCCAATGAAGTTTAGATTGTGAACTGCAATATGTAGTGGCACTTTAAATTGATTTTGCAAAGCCTTTCGGAGCGCTCTTGCCCTTGAAGATATGAAGATGAAGAGATAGCTGGAAATGAAGCGCCGTCAAAGTGACGCACACGGTGACGGTTCTTCGCCTGCGCTGGTACAGTCTCCATTGGAAAATGTGAAATGTACGATGAAAAGAGAAAACGGGAGAGCGTCTCTGATGAAATTTTTCGCTTAAAGTGCGTTTTTTTTTTCATCTTGATATTTGCTTGATATATTGGGGAGCTATCTCTCTCTGCCTGAGTAAGGTACAATGACTCCGACTTGCGATGTTTGTTTTGTATAAGTGTGTGGTTTATTTATCCATGTGTTGAGCCACATTTTGTGATTGGATTTATCAAAAATGATGACAGGGTGTGTGCAGATTTCTCTGGTCTAAACACGGAATGATGCAGAATACTGGGTGTTTGTTTGTTTGTTCGTACTGTACAAATTTTCACTAGTATTTGCAATCAAACGATCATGAATTGGGAATACGGAAAATTGCATTTGGGTTGATAACACATGAGGAGTGTAGAGTGGGATCCCATCAGATGTAAAGTTACTTACAGTGGCCTCAAGCCAAACTCGGACACCAACTTAGTAACACAATTGAAGATTGATAAATAATTAAGGAAAAGAAATAGACGAAATTCATTATTAGTTTTAAACAATATATATATTCATTAGTTGTTTGACAAAATTTTATAAACAAACTCAATTATTTAAAAAAAAAATACAGCTCGATTCTTAAGGGAACTCAATAAAATAAGGAACAAGCCAAACTCGGATGGCTTTTATTAAAGTTAACACAATTTATGATTATTAAGTTTTTAAATAAAATTAATATTTTTTGTGAAGGCCTTTGTTCTTTATATCTACTTGCAGCCTTGAAGGGAGTGATTGAACTAATTTTAGGTTAGGTTCAATTTGATTAAACTCCTCAAGAAGAACGCTGCATCTTGTTAGAAATCTGATATTTTCTAATTTTTCTGTCCAGATACTCCCAGGGTTTATATCTGAACTTTGCGGAGGAGTGTCCATTCCATGAGGACAGTTATATAACAGCCAGGATCGTACTTTATAGGCTTTGTGTTTGGGGTCAATATCTTGGTAAAAACTCCAGTGACCTCCAAGGCCGAATTTAGTGACGGAAAGGAACAAATTCTGTTTTAAAATGTCTAAATAAGCATTTTGATTCATTTTTTCCTTCTACAAAATGCAATCTACCAGGTCCAGAAGCAGAAAAAGATCCCCACACCATCACCGATCCACCACCATGGTGGAGGGTATCAAATTCTTTGAAAGCAGCTCTTCGTTGGGCTTTCTCCACACGTAGGGTTTGCCGTCAGATCCAAAAATATTGAATTTGCTTTCGTCTGTAAATAATACTTCTTTCCAGAACGAAAAAAAATACTTATTTTTGTGTTCTTTGGTAAATTCAAGTCTTTTCTTCTTGTTTTGTTTGCTGATCAGTGGATTTAACCTGGCTCTTCTACCATTCAAATCCGCTTTTTGAAAAACATTCCTAATTGTTGATGGACTCGCATGCTTTCCCAACTGTTCCGCCGCTATGACTGCGAGCTTTGGGGCGCTCAAAAAGGGAAAAACGTTAATTTCTTAGTAAGACAAGTAAAAATGGACTTTGTTAAAAATTTTATTATGTGCCTTTTTTCGCTTGTTTTCTATCTGATTATTACACCGAAACCGTTTAATTATATCCCGAACCGTGGACCGACTTTTATCAACGATTTTTGCGATATCTCTCACAGATTTTCCGTCTTCTGAGTTTTTTATAATTTATTTGACCATTCTGTCTTCCCATTTTCTATTTTATTAAATGTTTTACGTACCTTACAGCTTAACTGACTTCCGTTCCGTTGCACAACTATTAAAAACTTGTATTGTGATAAATGATTACGATTTATTTGACGGAAAATTCGCATTTAAAATATTTTCCTAAGCCGTCCGAGTTTGGCTTGTTCGTTATTTTATTGAGTTTCTTTAGGAATCGAGCTGTTTTTTTTTTTTTTTAAATAATTCAGTTTGTTTATAAAATTTTGTCAAACAACTAATGAATATATATATTGTTTAAAACTAATAATGAATTTCGTCTATTTCTTTTCCTTAATTATTTATCAATCTTCAATTGTGTTACTGAGTTGGTGTCCGAGTTTGGCTTGGAGCCACTGTATGTACATACATGTGAGGGTCAGAAAGCGCCGGATTTTTTCGATTGTCAAAACTTTATACTTGTTAGGTAGTGGAGTTTTACAGCAGTTAAGGAGTTAGCGAACGAAGATACAAAAAATCTCTAGGGCGTCATGATTATTAAGATCACAACTAACATTTTATTTGTGTTTTGCTTCATCTGATAATGCCGATATTTTGTTCCGTATGTAACGTTTTAGATAAAGCGACGCACTGTCATGTGACTTCTTTAACATCATCCTCGAGAAGATCGTGCGTAACTCACAAGTCAACACCAGAGGCACGATCTTCCAGAAGTCAGTTCAATTGCTGGCATACGCTGATGACATTGACGTGATTGGGCGAACACAGCGAGCCGTCAATGAGGCGTTTGCTGGCATTGAATCGGAAGCGGCTAAAATGGGTCTAGTGGTAAATGAGGGCAAAACGAAGTACATGCTGTCATCAAGGAAGGACACACAACATCGACATCTCGGACGAAGCGTCACACTAGGCAGCAGAAACTTCGAGGTAGTTAAGGACTTCGTCTACCTCGGCTCCGCGGTAAACAGGGACAACAACATAAGTACCGAAATCAAACGCAGAATCACTCTTGCCAGTAGCTGTTTCTTTTGGCACAATTGGCAATTGAGTAATAAAGCCCTCTCTCGAAGGACTAAGCTCGCTTTATATAACAGCTTGATCATCCCCGTCCTACTATATGGCGCAGAATCTTGGACGTTAGCAAAGGCGGATGAGGAAGCCCTTAGTCTTTTCGAGAGAAAAGTTTTGCGTGCGATTTTTGGTCCTGTTTGCGTTGATGGCATCTGGAGGAGAAGATTTAATGACGAACTCTATAGGCTGTACAACGACATGCGCCTGGTCAATCTACGGATACAACGCTTAAGATGGCTAGGCCATGTAGAGCGTATGGACACCACTGCTTCGTCCCAAAAAATCTTTGAATCAGAACCATTGCGACAAGGCAACAGAGGATGACCTAGACTAAAGTGGCGCACACAAGTGGAGAAGGACCTCAACCAACTTGGAGTGCGCAACTGGATACAGCTGGCGAAAGATCATGCTGGCTGGAGAGGCATGTTGGTTGAGGCCCAGATCCACCCCGGACTGTAGCGCCACAAGAAGAAGAAGAAGAATGTAACGTTTGGATAAACAGTTAGTGTAAAAAGTCTGCGTACAACACATCCTCTTTTCGAAAAATATGTAAAACTCTCAAATCACAAGTAAAAATTAAGATATTTCTATGTAAATGTTACTTCTGGTGTATCGTGTTCATTACATACCATTCTTTCCGATCTTCAATATGCTTGAAATCTACTGGCGCCATTAATCCCAATACACCACTAAAATTCAAGAACAAAAAGTCTGCGTACAGGATATTTCCTGGTACTTTTTGTCTATTTTGTGTTGTTTTTTTCTTACGAATATTATTTATTTTTGTGTTCTTCGTCATTTCAAGCAGAGCAGTCGTAGAGTGTTGATATTTTCCGTATTGGATTTTGTTTTTCTTTGAAAGTAACACTGTACAAAGAGATTTCTAAAGATATTCGAAAACTGATAATAAAACTACTATCAAAGGACAAAAATTTAAGAGCAATAGGACAGATCGTTCATGAACAGCATTCTTCTGTCCAAAGTCTTAGAAAACAACGGAGCAACGGGAAATTTGCCCTCGAAGTATAGATCAGGCAGGTCGCAGTTGCTTACAGAAAGGGGAAATCGGTCGATTTTATCCGAGGTAAAAGCGAATCCACGAATAGGAGCTCTGAAAATAGCTACTATAGTACGGGTGAAATTTGGCAAGGAAAGAAGTACTGGTACCGTTAGAAATGTACTGAGAAAAGAAGGGTACCATGGACTTTCTGACAGAAAAAAACCATTGATTTCAAAAGCCACCAAAAAGAAACGTCTAGTCCTTGCCAAAGATCATGTTGACAAGCCCCAGGCTTTTTGGCACAATGTGCTTTTTTCAGACGTAATCAAATTTTGTATTTTCGGAGTAAACGGACGCGGTATTGTGTGGAGAAAAACTGCAACTGAATGGGACAAAGAAAATCTGTTTCCAACAATAAAGCATGTCGGTGGTGGAGTGATGCATGGATGGCGGCAAATGGTGTCGGGAAGTTGGTCGATAAATTTCAATATTTAAGCGTTCAAAAAAAAAAAAAATATATACCTGAAAGTACTGCAATGCTTGACTTGGGTAATCATTTCATGTTCCAACAAGATGATGATCCCACGCATACAGCTCAAATTGTTAAGCTTTGGCTTCTTTATCTAAAGTCTTAGAGAAACTCATAGCAAAGCAGCTGATTGAACATCTATCTCGTAATAGCCTACTGTATGAAGCACAATCTGGTTTTAGAGCTAATCACAGTACTTCTACTGCCATGGTTAACATTAGTTAACGTAGAAGATATTAGGCAAAACTATGACAAAAAACAGACTACACTTCTCTGCTTACTTGATTTCTCTAAGGCTTTTGATAAAGTTAATCACAAGATACCTTCCTGGAAATTGAAATTTTTTTTTGCATTTAGTGATACAGCTGTAAGTCTTAGTTCAAGCTTCCTATCCGATAGGTTCCAAAGAGTTGTTATCGACCCCCTTAATTTGTCTGCTCTCTTACCAGTTAAAGTAGGTGTACCCCAGGGTTCAATTCTGGGACCTATTCTTTTCTCCATGTTTATCAACGATCTTCTGTCTGTGTGTAATTATTCCACTGTCCATTTGTATGCTGATGATGTGCAATTTTACTTAGCGAAAACGTAGGTGAATTGATAGTTTTAATTAATAAAGAGCTATTCAATATCCCCAGCTGGGTTCAAAAATATGGATTGCAATTGAACCCGAAGAAGTCACAGGTAATTCCTGTTTCCAATTCGACTGTGTCCTTCGATAATATGCCGAGTATAGTACTGGGTGGTGATATACTCAAAGTAGTTAATACTGTTACCAGTATAGGTTTTATTATCAATTCAAAGTTGTCTGGATACGACAACACAAATTTCGTAATAAGAAGAGTATATGGTTGTCTACGCAAGTTTTGGTTGACCTCTAACTACACTCCACTTGATACACGAAAAAAACTTGTCCAAACCCTCATTCTTCCTTTAACTACTTATGCTGAAGTAGTATACAGTAAAGTTGACTCACTGTCTCAACGAAAAATACAGGTGGCATTTAATGATGCGGTCAAATATGTATATGGATTACGAAGATTCGATCATGTATCTCAGTACAGTAAAAGCTTACTGGGAATTTCCCTAGATCATTTCATTTAAATAAAAAATTTGATATTTCTGCATAAAATAATTGTCAACAAGTCTCAATCGTATCTTTATAACAAACTTAATTTTGGTCGATCTATCAGAACACATACTCTTATACCATCTCATTATCTTTATTTAAATTCATCGCGTCTTTTTTACATTCATACTATTAAACTTTGGAACTCTCTACCAAATCACATAAGAACAATTTCTAATGCCAAGCGCTTTAAACATGCCATTTTCCTACACTTCTCTTCCCTTCCTTAAGTCCCCTTCCTATACCCTTTTATTTTGTTTTTTGTATTATTAGTTTTAAGTAATATGAAAAATTGTAAAAATTTCTGAATTTTTCACAACTTAGTACTATAAAAGGCTCATGTCTTATTGTACCTTTACACTAATAATAACAAATTGAATTGAATTGAATTGAATTTACAACGTCCCAAAACAGTTACATACACCTCCACAATCACCTGACCTGAACTCCATTGAACATCTATGGGACGTGTTGGAACGGCGTATTCGTCAACACAGAATTACATCTAAGAATATTCTTAAAGAGAAATTGCAGGAGGAATGGTCTAAGATACGTCCAGAAGACACGAAAGTCTTGGTAGATTCAATGGGAAAGCGGTTGAAGAAAGTACTATTCAGGCGTGGGTACCCAACAAAATATTAAGAAACTCTTTATTTTTTATCATTATATCATTTCCTATGATGTACGCAGACTTTTTGTGCTTGATTTTTTCTTATGTGTTGTAGTTGAATTGTTTGTTGTGTTGAAACTATATGAACTTTATTTGTTTTTTGTTATTAGTTCATTAAATTGAACTTTCCTTTAATAAACCCAGTGAAAAAAAACATAATTTTTTTATTTAAAACCACATTTTTATTGGATTTTACAATTTTCTATACTGTCTACCCAGAGTTTTTACACTGACACTACAGGTATACCGGTATGAAATTATTATTTTTTTAAATAAAACACAAATTATTGATGGGTAATTATTAAGTAAAAACATTTTATATTAAGTAATGGCCATTGTTTTCTACACACTTCGACCACCTTTCTGGCAATTTGTGAATACCACGCCAATAAAACTGTTCGTCTTTTAAAGCAAACCAATCAGACACCCGATTTTCGACCTCCTCGTAAGAATCAAAATGCTGCTCAGCCAATGCGTGTCCCATCGATGAAAACAAATCGTAGTCGGAAGGAGTCAAGTCTGGTGAATACGGCGGGTGGGGTAGCTGCTCCCAGCCAAGTGTTTTGAATGCATCCTGAACTGGTTTTGCTTTGTGTGCAGGTGCATTGTCATGGAGCAAAATTACTTTGCCGTGTCTTCTGGCCCATTCTGGTCGTTTCTCGATCAATGCATGGTTCAAATTGATCATTTGTTGTCAGTAGCGATCAGTATTAACAGTTTCAGGTTTCAGGAGCTCGTGGTACAGCACACCTTTCTGGTCCCACCAAACACACAGCATTGATCTGGTTTTGCAGTCGATGTTGATGGTTGTCCCAGATTATTGATTCTTCAAATAAATCCATTTTTCATCGCCAGTAACAATCCGATGCAAAACCGATTTTCTTTCGTGTCTTTGAAGCAGTTCACAAGTGTTTTTTCTGTTTTCCATCTGTCTTTCATTCAATTCATGTGGCACCCATTTTCCACACTTTTGTATCTTCCCATAGCTTTTAAACGGTCAGAAATTGTTTGTTGTGCAACATTTAACATTGCTGCCATTTGCTTTTGACTCAAAGTGTCATCTCCATCCAATATCGTTTGCAATTCGGCGTCTTCAAACTTTTTTGGTGGTCTTCCACGTTCTTCATTTCTCACATCAAAATCATTATTTCTGAACCGTTGAAACCATCTTTTGCATGTTGCTTCTGATAGAGCATGATCACCAAATGTCTCGACAAGCATTCGATGCGACTCTGCAGTACTTTTCTTCAAATGAAAACAAAGAATCAATGCTTTCCGGAAATCATCACTTTCTGGTACAAAATTCGACATTTTTAACACGATGAAAAAATATGATGTTCTCTGTTCAATGACTTGATGTATACTTAATATTTTTCACAGATTTCATAGCAAACAAAAAAAAACAAAAATAAGGGCTCATTCTCAACAAATGTTCCCTATCGAGACATTTGTATCTTGACGCTCATTTCATGCTGCTATGTTTATCCGAATGAACAATTACTCTTATTGTACTTTAAACGTCCAGGGTGTGCGCCACTACTCCAACCAGAGGTGAAGGAATGAACTTGTGTCTCTGACTCCAACACTGGAAAATGTGCTGGCTGTGTAAGGAAAAAATCTTTGTCTCACAAATATTCACCTTCGGTTGGTGTGACATTTGCGGAGACAATTGAAGAGAAATAAATAAAAATCAACTTAAATTCAAGGGGAAATCTTTACGTACAGCCACGAACGAAAATGTGTTTAATGTGTTTTATTGTGATTTATGCCACTTGAACATTTGAAAACCTATCGATAACGTCGCAACCATTGAACTTGAAAGCCAAAACAACGACTTGTATGTCATCAAATCAGTGGTTGTTCAACTTTTCTTAAAATCCTCATGCACAATAACAGCAACTTATAATCGAAAAGTTGGTTTCAGTACCATTCATCAGAGCAAAGTCTCGTTAATTAAAACTCCCATTTCTATACTAGACGAAACTCATGATCCAGTATGTTTGTAAATAATTCTATTTAAATTTGGAATATGTCGCAATACATGTTTTTGAGTCAGTCTATTGGCTGTGTGTCCAATCGACGCTGCAATCCTGCTTCTTTCGGTATAATTTCTTTTTCAGTTGACAATGTGTAGATGGGAAGTCATTTTCTTGCAAAGTAACGTAGTCATTAGCATAAAAAAATATAAAAAAGGAATCTTCCAATAACGCTGCTGGCTTGCAATCCACGTCAAACTGTGTTCATGATGTAATCTCTCTTGAAGCACTTGTTTCATTGAGCAACCCACAACTAGCCTTGTAACAAAGCAATTCAGCTAGAAATGAAACTCACCTCTGGAGATGATTTTTCGATAAAATTCAGTGTTAAATTAAAGTTAATGCAACCCGATTTAGGAATTGTCCAAATTCGTCAAAGGCATTCGTTCTCTTGTCAACTGTTGTACGAATGCAGGATACAATGATGCTGAAATCTCGTGTGAGTGGTTGATTTTGGTCCTCTTGAATGGATATTTTCATCACGGCGTGCACTAGTTTTTTGTCTGTGAAACTGAAACATTCAATAACAAGTTTGTGGATTCAATATATTTCCTACGCGATGGCATGTAATAGTGACATCAAAACTATGGCGTTAAAAGAATAAACTTAACAGCCTAGTCTCTGCACAGCCTCTCTCTCCCTCGGGATAAGAGCACAAAAACAAATATTAATAATCGAAAATAGCTTTATTGTTTTTCAAAATATTCCCCATTAAGATCTATACACTTTTGCATTCGTTTGAAACAATTGTCGAAGCACTTTTGCCACTCTGATTGAAATATTTCCAAAACATGCATTCTGAACGCATCAACCGCTTCTTCAGGTGTCGAAAAACGTTGACCTCTCATTTTATTTTTTACGTACGGGAATAAAAAGAAGTCATTCGGTGCCAAGTCAGGACTGTACGGCGGATGACTCATCAAATCGATGTTTTGACTGCTCAAAAATGTAGTTTTTTGAGCCGATGTATGAGAGCTCGCATTGTCGTGGTGAAGAGTGATCCGTCGTCGGCGGTTGGTTTTCCTGATTTCTTGGAAGATAACTGGCAAACAAATGGTTGTGTACCACTCAAAATTGACTTCTCTGCGTTATTCTAGTTGTACAGTTGCGACATGTCCAGTTTTTCCGGAAAAACAGGCGACCATTTGGTTGGAAGTGCTTCGTGCGCGAGCATCTTTTGCTGGATTTGGCTCAATTCGAAACACCCATACAGTTGACTGCTGTTTACTTTTGGGCTGAAACGCGGAAATCCACGACGCATTATCTGTTTGGAAACACCGCGATCGTATTTTTGGAGCATTTCATTTGACCAATCGACACGAGCCTTTTTCTAGGCGATTGACAAATTGTGTGGGATCCAACGCGAATAAATTTTGTGACGGTCAAATTTTCATGCAGTGTTGAATTTATGCTGGTTTCACTAGTGCCTAAGGTTGTCTCAATCTCAAGAGAGGTCACATGACGATCTTGCAATATCAGTTGGCGCACAGCATCAATGGTTTCCGAAACAACAACTGACGGAACTTTGACGATCCTTTTGGACGACCTTCACGAAATTCGTCTTGGAGTGAACTACGACCTCGGTTGAATTCGCCATACCATCGATAAAGATTGGTCCTTGACGGAGCTTCATCGCCAAAAATTGAATTAAGTTCATCGGTGCCCTCTTGTTGAGTTAATCCACGTCGAAAGTTATAAAAAATAAACGCACAAAAATGTTCACGATTTAATTCCATTTTTTTTGGCGAGATCTTCTTTTAAGTTACTGTAAACAACACAAATAGCGCTCATATGTCATAACCAAGTTGGTTGAGGTCGTTTTCCACTTGTGTGCGCCATCTCAGTCTAGGACGTCCTCTGTTGCGTTGTCCCTGTGGTTCGGATTCGAAAACTCTTCGGGCCGGAGCAGTGCTGTCCATGCACTCTACATGGCCTAGCCACCTTAAGCGTTGTATCCATAGACGCTTGACTAGGCTCATGCCGCCGTACAGCCCATACAGTTCGTGGTTGAATCTTCTCCTCCAGATGCCATCAACGCAAACAGGACCAAAAATCGCACGCAGAACTTTTCTCTCGAAGAGACTAAGGGCTTCCTCATCCGCCTTTGCTAACGTCCAAGATTCTGCGCCATATAGTAGGACGGGGATGATCAAGCTGTTATATAAAGCGAGCTTAGTCCTTCGAGAGAGAGCTTTATTAATCAATTGCCTCTTGAGCCCAAAGAAACAGCGGTTGGTAAGAGTGATTCTGCGCTTGATTTCGGTACTGATGTTGTTGTCCCTATTCACCGCGGAGCCGAGATAGACAAAGTCCTTCACTACCTCGAAGTGTCTGCTGCCCATAGTGAGGCTCTGTCCGAGACGTCGATGTTGTGTGTCCTTCCTTGATGACAGCATATACTTCGTTTTGCCCTCGTTTACCACCAGTCCTACTTTAGCCGCTTCCGCTTCAATGCTAGCTAACGCCTCATTGACGGCTCGCGGAGTTCGGCCGATCACGTCAATGTCATCCGTCAAGCTAGCAATTGAACGGACTTGTGGAAGATCGTGCCTCTGGTGTTGACGTGTGAGTTCCGCACGATCCCCTCAAGGATGATGTTAAAGAAGTCGCATGACAGCGCGTCGCCTTGTCTAAATCCTTTTTTGACATCGAAGGTCTCGGTGAGTTCGCTACCGACCTTGACGGAGCAGCGAGAGTTCTCCATCGTCATCCTACACAATCTGACGAGTTTGGTAGGGATGCCAAAACTAGACATGGCACTGTATAGCTCGTCTCTATGTACGCTGTCATACGCGGCTTTGAAATCGACAAATAGATGGTGGGTGTCAATTTGTACTTCTTGGGACTTCTCCAGGATCTGCCGCAGTGTGAAGATCTGAGTACGTATAACCTCAAATGTCAAATTTTACGATAGAGCTGGCAGTTGCCAGATTGCAACACTAGGGTTGCCCAATCCCAAAATATAAAAGTAAATTCTTTGAACAAAGTGAATAATTAGCTAATTCTAAAAAAAAGTTGACAAAACCATAGCTTATAGTAACATTTTGATCGCCTTTTTTGCGAATGAATCTTTTGTCATGTGCAATACGTTGGTAATTGAATATAGTGCCACAAAGCAAGTGAGTTCCAAGACTGTGCAAATTCCTCAAGCAGTAGTTAATATTTTTTAATACAAAATAAACTAAGCGCTTCAAAAGCCTTATGATGCTTAGTAATTTAATAATAAGTAATTTTCAGTTAAGGAGCTCAGAACTGTTGCCAGTACAGTGTTTGAAGTCAGAGTTAAATTTGTATACAAATTCACGGTTTCCATTAATGAATTTCAAATTAAGTTAGACATAATTTTCTTGGTAAACAGATTTGTTTCCACTTTTTGGATATTCAGCCACTCTGTGAGGTTTTTTAAATGAACGTACATTTACATCATAATTCGGAGGTCGCAACCTATGAGAGCATAAAGCAAATGGAAATGTAATCAAACAAAATAACCCTGACTCTTATTTTCATGGAGGAACAATTGAGATATAGAGCATTTGATGTTAGATAAGTTCGTATGCGTTAAAAAATGTACATCGTGTCTTGCTGACGTCGTCTTTCAATGCATATCCATCATCTCTGGGGAAATCCACAGTAGACAGTATTTTCACCTGTTAGATTCTAATTAGCATTCTGATAATATTTTCTGAAGCAGCTACATAAACACACTTCCCACGGGCATTTAGCTTATATAAATTCTTTAACAAGCTGGAAAATCGTGTGTTTTTAAATTTCTCTCTCTTTCTTCCTCTCGATGAATGAGGGCAAAAGCATTTTGAATAGTTGTGACAATTGAAAATAACAAAAGGTCTAAAGTATGAAAGAAAAAGAGGTAAACCTTCTTTTAAAAATTTCAAAGTTGGCTGATGATAGAGGTCATAATATTGGATGGGGCAAAAGTCCACAAGAGCATAGTTTCTTCGGCAATTACTCGCGTTGTGAGTGATATTTTTGTTCTCACTCTAAAGGAAAGGACATTCATTCTTCTGATAACACTAAGCAAAATTTGCATGTTTAAGCGACGCCAAAGTAGGGTTGACGTCTTAACAGCCAATCATACAATATACCCACCTATTTACTAATTATGAAATTCAGCAAGCAGGATGTTTTATTACTGCCATAAGTTTGATATTGTCAAGTTGTTCTTCTTCTTGTTGTGGCACTACGATCCGGGGTGGACCTAGGCCTCAACCAACATGCCTCCAGCCAGTACGATCTGTCGCCAGCTGCCTTCAGTTGCGCACTTCATGTTGGTTGAGGCCATTCTCCAATTGTTGCATTGTCCTCTGTTGCATTGTCCCAACGGCTCAGATTCGAAGACTTTTCGGGCCGGGCAATGGTGTCCATACGATCTACATGGCCTAGCCATCTTAAGCGTTGTATCTGAAATTGCTTGACCACATGCGCCTGGTACAGCCCAAAGAGTTCGTCGTTGAATCTTCTCCTTCAGATGCCATCAACGCAAACAGGACCAACAATTATTGCGAAGTTGCTCACTCACATGTTTCGGGTTGTGTGAAGGACCATGTCTAGAACAAAAACAGCTTCCTAGCGGTTTGTTTTTGAATCGATATATATATGGAAAATGACAATTGTTGACAGAAAGTTACTGAAAGTCAGAATATTTAAAAAAAAAAAAAAAAAAAAACTTTTCATAATGAGAACAGTTGGCCGCTTAACATTTGTCACTTGAGTCTTATGGAGTTTTCATATAGGGACCGTGGACCGAATCGAATAAAGCAATTATTCATCGAGCGATTCGTGAGCAACAGCCCTAAGCCATCAATTAAGTCTTGGGCGTTGGGAACAACAGAAAGCGCTACTCCAAAGCCAACTAAGCCATATTTTACTCTCTCATGAGTTCTCTCTGAAACAAAAAAAAAACAAAAAAATCAGCAAATAGGAACTCCTTTTGAGAGTATTTTCGTGAATTTCGTAGGCATTCGTAGTATTTCAGAGCAATTGGAGCAGACCTAATAGGTCCGTTTCAGTTGCTCTAATTTGCTTCAAATGTCTACGAATTTGCCCGAAAAACTACGAAAAAGCGTTCCATTAGCTGATTTTTTCGTAGAAGAGAGAACTCACGAGAGAGTAAAATATTTCCCCTCCCTGCGAATTTCTGCTGCAGCATCTCGGCAGCAGATGGCTGTCACATCGAAATTAAAAAAACCTCTGACATTTTAGATGTTTAATAGCTGTTTACGAATTTCTACGAAAAGTAGTTTCACAATTTTCGGTAGAGTTCTCGCTGCAAGAGAGATTTTTACCCAAACTACTCAACTACGAATTTCTGTACACAAATCAATTGGAACAGACCTATTATGTGTAACGAACAAATAACCCAAGTGAATGAAACAATGTCACGAACGGGTAGATGGCTCATCGATGAATCTTAAGAAAAGGGGAAAATTTCCATTGACAAGGGAGAAAACGGTTTTTTGGGTGAGGGACTCGAACATTTGATCGTGGCGGTTAGACCAGGAGATATTCAATTTCTTCTCTTTCCCTCACATTCACATTTCATCTTTGTGACAAACCTCAGTGCTAGAAATAAAAAATTGTTAAAAAGGTTTTAGACTCTTTCATTTAAGAGAATAAGGAATTTAAGCCATTATTTTAAATTATTTATCTTTGCCTTGCTTTCAAGAATAGTTCATGGGTTCTTTTAAAGAAAAATCAGGCAGACATAATTGTTACACTTTCTCGCATAAGGTTGTGTTTCTAAAAACATTTAAATAATCAAAGACTTCGATTCTTGGTATCCGAAAAGACGTCTTAAAAATCAACGATGACGACTAACCTCTCGATTTAATTTTCTCTAAACATGTCGTGGGTAACACTCATTTCTCAAGAGCTGCTCAGATTGGAAAAGAAAAATTTCACATTATGAATTTTCATCTTAAAGACTTACCTTAGATTTTTTTTTTTTTTTGAAGCACACCTGAAAGAAAAAAAAAACATTTCATCAGTTTGTTGATTTTCAATTAAAAGTCTTAAATTGTTTCGTAAACTGTCAGTAAAAATCGGGAAGCATTTTACATATCTTCGCCCTCTGACCATCAGAGTCGTTTGTGTTTTCATTTCACGTCTCGTCCTATTGACAGTTTTGCAAAATCAAATTGATACCGAAGAATTTCAGCTCATCAAGGGGACTCGAAGGACGCTAAGCAGAAAGAAGAAGAAAATTTCGAGTAAATAATTCAGACAATTGCCTGCTGCCGACAAACAATCGACATTTGTCACCTTGAATGCGAATCGCGAACGACGTGACTAAGCCGCTGAGAGGGTGCTGGGCGTGGAGAAACCTTCATCACATCCTCCACCCCAAGGAATTCAATTTATTATCCACGAAACTGGGTCACCGGCAAAATATTCCATCGTTTCGTTTATGGAATATTACGACTTGAGCGAATTCATTTGCAAATTAATTCTCTGCCTATCTTATCGGGTAACCCTTTTAAGAGTTGACAAGGAGGCGACGTTGCAAATGGTCTGGTTGTTCAATTTGTTTGGTTTCCAATTTCAAGAAGATTTGACTTGCAAATGCCATCTAATTGGCCGCTGTTACGTGCCAGTGGTTTGCAAGGAAGCCGTGCTTTAGACTCTGGAAGGCGTCGTCAAAATATGTACCCAGGTTCGGAACATGTTGCACCCGGGTAAAAATAAAATGCCCCCCTCATCAGAAGGTTTGTCGCCTGGATTCCCCTCAAGGACGTGACTCGAAGGTGATTCACTTAGATGAGGGATGTCATTAATTTTAATAAGCCCTGCCTCTGAATCGTATACCGCTTCTGGAGATCGACTTAATCATTGAACTTCGAGCGATTGTCTTCTCTGCCCTCGATTGGATGTTTTCATTCGCAAATTGCTTAGAATGATAGGGACATGCTTTGCATATTTTTTCTCAATTGCGACGCCAACGAACTGAGCAGTGAGGACTTTGGAATCGAATTGTCGGATAAATTACTTTGCACTGCTGCCGACCAAAATTGGATTCGCTTTCCCGTGAAAGGCATTTGCAACCACATTAACTGAAAGCGCGATGAAAATTTGTAAAAGTCAAGGAGAAGGTGTCTCTTCTTTCAAAAGACAATATGTTGCGAACGTGTCTCGATTGTTGACTCTAGGCGATCGCCATAGGGGGGGATATGAATGAGGGCCTTAAATTGCGGTTTTTAATTTTCTTTTCGGTTTTCTCTTGAGAGAAAGATATTTTTTAGACTTCCATGATAATTTGGTCAGCCTCAAAAAATAATTACAATTATGCTTAAAAGTGAACTACCAGCCGTCCTCGAAAAATCTCTGATTGTTTTTACACTAATTAAGAAGTACAAGGCAATGTGAGAGATCTGGAAGGCCAAAAACTATCAAAATAACACATAAAACCCTTAATACTTACAAGCCCGAAATGTCAAAAACACATTTTTTCACATTAAAGTTCAAAATTTTAACGTGAGTAAAACTTAACACGTCGAAAAGCAAAATCCCGCAATGCCAAAATCCTTAAAAGTCTCGAAATGCAAAAAATTTGTAATCGAAATTCTGTAATGTCCTTTATTCCAATGGCCCAAATCTTTAAAATTTTTGAACCTGAAAATTTTAGAAATTGCCAAATATCAAAAACAAGAAACATCGAAATTTCATTTCATTTCACATTAAGAAAACATGATATTATGAAATGTACAGGAATCCCACTTTTTACCCAAAGGGATTCCTGTTTCCTGCAAAAAACTTAAAAAGCGAAAATCTTAATATCTTGAGTTAGTTAAGGCCGTTTTCCAAAGCCAAAATTGTTCTAATGTCAAAATATTCATGTCATTGTTAAACGTGAGTACATTTGGCAGCACCGATGAAGGCACTATAAACGAGCCTTGCCTACGGCTCCACATTAATAATAATTGTTGGCGCTACAGTCCAAAGGTGGACCAGGGCCTATCTTGCTCATCAACTACTCGTGTTGTGCGCGTTACTGTTCTCTCATGAGTAGAAGGGACCTACAGTTTTTTGCCGACTCCGAACGGCGAAATTTGAAAAGCTTTCTTAGACAGTTATTACTCTTTGAGTGTTGTCAGCAACTCGAAAGAGGTGGTGCCGTGAAAAATTCGAAAAATTGGTGTTGAGCTGGGAATCGAACTTACACCCTTCGGCGTGTGAGCGTCGCATTCTACCCACTAAGCCACGGCGACCACAAGGTTGCCACATTGTCCTCTCTTTTTTCAAATTGGTCATATTTTTCATCGAAAATATCATCAAAGTTTTAATTTGTAAGTAAGCTAAAGCGTTTTTCTTTTCTTCTGATGTAAATGGTGCATTAATGTGTTTAACTGAACGCACAAGCTACGCGAAGATTGCTGCCCCGACTCCGAAGAGGCAAGATTAATTATATGACATACGAAAGCAACTCAACTTGGTGATTTAGATCTTATCAAATGTGACACTAAAACATTTTCGGAGAACCTTAAACATGTTTTTTTTCAGAGAATAGAATTTAATTTTAACATTTCATACAAGATCCTCTCTTCCGTGTTGAGTGAGCGTCTGAAACCGTTTGTCCATAACCTGAAAAGCCTCTATCAGTGTGGTTTCAGACCAGGAAAGTCCACGATAGACCAAATCTTTACATTACGGCAGATTCTGGAAAGGACCCAAGAAGTACAAATCGACACACCACATATACGTCGATTTCATGGCCGCATATGACAGTGTGCATAGAGACGAGCTATACAGTGCCATGTCTAGTTTTGGCATTCCTACCAAACTCGTCAGGTTGTTTAGGATGACGATGGAGAACTCTCTCTGCTCCGTCAAGGTCTGTTATGAACTCTCCGAGACCTTCAATGTCAGAAAAGGTTTAAGACAAGGCGATGCACTGTCATGTGACTTCTTCAACATTATCCTCGAGAAGATTGTGCGTAACTCACAAGTCAACACCAGAGGCACGATCATCCAAAAGTCAGTTTAATTGCCAGCTTACGCTGATGACATTGACGTGATTGGACGAACACGGCGAGCCGTCAATGACTCTGGCGGTAAATGAGGGCAAAACTAAGTACATGCTGTCATCAAGGAAGGGCACACAACATCGACGTCTCGGACAGAGCGTCACACTAGGCACAGGTTCCGCGGTAAACATTGACACAACATCAGTACGGAAATCAAAGCCAGAAACACTCTTGCCAATCGTTGTTTCTTTGGGTTCAAGAGGCAATTGAGCCTAAGGACTAGGCTCGCTTTATATAACAGCTTGATCATTCCAGTCCTACTTTATGGTGCAAAAACTTGGACGTTACTAAAAGCCGATGAGGAAGCCCTTAATATTTTTGAGAGAAAAGCTTTGCATGCGATTTTTGGTCTTGTTTGTGTTGATGGCATCTGGAGGAAAAGATTTAACGACGAACTCTACGGGCGGTACAGTGACATCCGCCTGGTCAAGCGTCTTCGCATACAACGCTTAAGATGGCTAGGTCATGTAGAGCGTATGAACACAACTGCTACGGGCCCAAGGGTCTTCGAAAGTTGTTGTTTAAATTCGCACGCCGTGGCGTAGTGGGTAAAGTGCGACACTCACGCGCCGAGGGTATAAGTTCGTTTCCCGGCTGAACATCTCGAATAATTTCACGGCAAAACCCCTTTCGAACTGATAACAACATTCAAAAAGTAATTCTGTTTAAGAAAAAGGATTCGGCAAAAAACTGTAAGTGTCTTCTATTTGTGAGAGAACAGTAGCGTGCACAACACAAGTAGGTGATGAAGAACTCTTGGTCCCCTGTGGACTGTCGCTCCATCAAATTAATATTATTATTGTTTAAAATCGTAAAGGGTCTTGTCAAATAACATTCAAAATATTCGCGAATCTTGAACAGAATCAGCGATCTCTCTGTGTTTCGACTTGCGATGCCATGTAACGAAACCAAACACGTGCGAGTGTAGTTCAAACTTGCAATTCAACATTTTCAAATTTTAGTCGAGCTGTTTTCCATTAATTCGGGTGGCCGCCATGGCGGTTTTGGTAGAGTGCGTCACCCATTTCGATTCCTAGACTGAACACCTCTTATTTTCCACGGTACCAAATCTTTCGAGCTAATGGCATCACCTAAAGAGTAACAGTTGTCCATGAAAATAATATTTTCAATATGCGCTGTTCGGAGTTCGCAGAAAACAACATTAGGTCGCACAACACGAGCAGTTGATGACTAAGTTAGCCTGGTACCTTGTAGACACAATTGTTTCTTCTTTTTCTTCTTCTTCTTGTGGCGCTAAAGTGCGGGGTGGACCTGGGCCTCAATCAACATGCCTCTCCAGCCAGCACGATCTTTCACCAGCTGTCTCCAGTTGCGCACTACCAGTTGGTTGAGGTCCTTCTCTACTTGTGTACGCCACCTAATCCTAGGCCGTCCTCTGTTGCGTTGTCCCAATGGCTCAGATTCAAAGATTTTTCAGGCCGGAGCAGTGGTGTCCGTACGCTCTACATGACCTAGCCATCTTAAGCATTGTATCCGAAGACGCTTGACCAGACGCATGTCACTGTACCGCCCGTAGAGTTCGTCGTTAAATCTTTTCCTCCAGATGCCATCAACACAAACAAGACCAAAATTCGCATGCAAAGCTTTTCTCTCAAAAATATTAAGGGCTTCCTCATTGGCTTTTAGTAACGTCCAAGTTTTTGCACCATAAAGTAGGACTGGAATGATCAAGCTGTTATATAAAGCGAGCTTAGTCCTTAGGCTCAATTGCCTCTTGAACCCAAGGAAACAACGATTGGCAAGAGTGTTTCTGGCTTTGATTTCCGTACTGATGTTGTGTCAATGTTTACCGCGGAACCTGTGCCTAGTGTGACGCTCTGTCCGAGACGTCGATGTTGTGTGCCCTTCCTTGATGACAGCATGTACTTAGTTTTGCCCCCATTTACCGCCAGAGTCATTGACGGCTCGCCGTGTTCGTCCAATCACGTCAATGTCATCAGCGTAAGCTAGCAATTAAACTGACTTCTGGAAGATCGTGCCTCTGGTCTTGACTTATGAGTTACGCACAATCTTCTCGAGGATGATGGTGAAGAAGTCACACGACAGTGCGTCGCCTTGTCTAAAACCTTTTCTGACATTGAAGGTCTCGGTGAGTTCGTTACAGGCCTTGACGGAGCAGCGAGAGTTCTCCATCGTCATCCTACACAATCTGACGAGTTTAGTAGGAATGACAATACACAATTGTATTGTATATTATACAATATGTAATATATATGTATATTTGGCATCGAACTTGTGAAGGCGTTTCGTTTCTAGCTCCGTCCCCTTCCTCCCCCTCTCCTTCTATTCCACTCTCTTTCTTTCAATATTCTATCAAATTTACACAGCAAACAAGAAAATTCCCTCCATTCGGTTTATTGTTTGCAGTAAATCTTTTCCTCGTTTTAATTTACTCCAAAAGCTCATATGTTTCCAAAAAAGTTTTTCTCTGATGACTCTGATGACTGAAATATATAAAAGTATTTTATGCGATTGAAGGGAGCAAATGTGTGTCCTTCTACGGTTCCCTACTGCAAATAAAGACCCGTGTCTGCAATAATGGTGTAAAGAGCGTTCTGCCGAAGGATATGTGTCCACCGTAAACAAACAAATGTGCAATGGTGCATGTTCCTTGTGTAGTATGATGATATGACCGGCATGAAGTATTTAAAAACGGAATGTTGATTTTTGCTCTCTGTTGAGAGAGGTTTTTGCTTTGCCACTAAAGTCATACCTTGTCCTTTTTATGGCTCCTGCCCTTCAGTTGTCACTCCTACACACGCTTGATCCCCAAACCAATTCAAATACAAAAATACAAATCTGACTGTATCGCTTCAGGTTATCATCCAACAAGCATACTGAAATACGCGGAACTATTTGATTGCAGCCACCGTTTCAAAATATCAAAATCAATTTCACGAAATACCGCTGTGCTGCCAAACCACATTACCCATGAATGCATTTTGTGCTCATTTTACCTGATGGCCTTTAATTACGCCAGCAATATGGGAATTCGTGCCCGCAACTGCTGGGAAACAAAAACAAAGGATGAAATTCGTGTCAGAATTCAAGTCAGTTGTGAGTTGGCTTGCTTTGTGGAATTAAGTGGAAAGTAGGTATTGCACTATCGAAACGATGTTTTGTGGACCGGAGAGAACATTTGCAAATATGTGCACTTGAGAACGTTGGTAGCTGTGTTCAATTGTGGTTGCATAGGCTAATTCGGCATAACAGAAACCAGGCTAGAATTCACAGGAAAGCCGAAATCGTTTCTAAAAAGCAATCGTGGAATTTTGGAATTGCTGGGAAATTTGAGATAATGTCTTCTTTTGCGCACATTGTGTTCCTTATTTGTTCACAATAATAGGTCTGTTCCACTTCATTTGTGCACAAAAATTCGTAGCTGAGTAGTTTGGGTAAAAATCTCCCTTGGGGAGAGTAACTCTGCCGAAAGTTGTGAAACGACTTTCGTAGAAATTCGCAGAATTAACGAACCGTCAAAAATTGTTTATTTAAACAACTATCAGATATATGAAATGTCTGGGGTTTTTTTTATTTTCACTTTGACAGTCATCTGCTGCCCGCAGATTTTTCATCGGCAAAAATCCGAAGGGAGGGGAAATAGTTTACTCTCTCATGAGTTCCTCTTCTACGAAACAATCAGCAAATGGAACGCCTTTTGCGAGTTTTTCGGCGAATTTCGTAGGCAATGGTTGCATTTCAGAGCAATTGGAACAGAAATAATGAGTTCCTGGGATAGTAGGGCCGCTCTACACTCAATCTTTTTTATTTTCATGCGAGTTGTTTATAAAAAAGAAACGGTGTTGTATTATAAAAAGTAATGTTCTTTGTCGTTGAAAAAATGTATTCCACTCCGATTTGAATAGCTAAGGAAGTCGTGCCTTGACATAACCTTCCGTAAAGCATAACAAAGCTGAGATTTACAATAATGACCAAACTCTTATGAAGCTGCTTTGATTTTTTGTTGTTTAGTCTCGGCAACTCATCATGGAAGGACTTGCTCTGCAACAAAGTCTTCAAATGAAAGGAATTTCGTTCGATGCGAGGAACTTCCGGAGATCATTACCACTTTTGGCATTACCATTAGATCCAGTTTACATGTTTAGTGTATTGCAGGTGGCCAGGTATACCGGTACGAAGTGAGCAAGATACAAATGTCTCGATAGGGAACATTTGTTGTGAACGAGCCCTTATTTTTTTTTTTTTTTTGCTATAACATCTGTGAAAAATATTTAGTATACATCAAGTCATTGAACAGACAACATATTTTTTCATCGTGTCAAAAATGTCAAATTTTGTAGCAGAATGTGATGATTTGCGGAAGGCATTTTTTTGTTTTCATTTGAAGAGAGTGCTGCATCGAATGCTTGTCGACGCATATGGTGATCATGCTCTATCAAAAGATGGTTTCAACGGCTCCTACCATTTGTTTTCATCGATGGGACACGCATTGGCTGAGCAGCACTTTGATTCCTACGAGGAGGTCGAAAATTGGGTGTCTGATTGGTTTGCTTTAAAAGACGAACAATTTTATTGGCGTGGTATTCACAAATTGCCAGAAAGGTGGTCAAAATGTGTAGAAAACAATGGTCAATACTTTGAATAAAATGTTTTTACTTTCCCATTAATAATTAGTGTTTTATTTACAAAAAAAACGCTCATTTCATACCCTTTTGTAGTGCGTGGCACTCCCACAATTTAGGTTTCAGTTTGCATACGACACGTGTGATTAAAAACACTCCCTGCATGAATTTTCTTACCAGTCACTTACAAACATGTTATTATTATTATTATTATTTTATTTTTTGGAAAAAAAATTTGCCAATTGTTAATAATTTCTGCGAAGCGTTAGAGGCTTTTCTGCAGAAGATTGAATTTCGAAATTTGTATTGAATGTGTACAGACAAATAGTCTATAATGCAATACTATTGTCAATATCTGTCGCTTCTAACACCTCCTTTTTTTAAGCGGGCTACGGCTATTTTTTTTTGATATTTTATAGAGTTTCTCAGTGATTGGCATCATCAACATCAAACTTGCAGGACCTTACCAGGACAATCCACTTCACACATCAGTTCTCAGCACGTTCCTGCATTTTCGCGCTTCTCCATTTCGAATATTGAATCTCCACCACATTTTCCCTTCATCCAAAAAAAAAACGACAGCATTGATTTGAAAGGAGGGCCTTCAAGGACCGACAAAAGAAAAAAAATCTCAACACGACGTCAAGGTTTTGAACACCACTCGCGTTCATAATCCATCCAGGCCATGTTTCGTGATAAGCGAAATAGCTCATAAATACGCACATAAATGAATACTTGAACCCACCCACACTGAGAACATGCATAAAAATACTCATCAGGTAGCAATTCACTTACAAGTGTAATTACGTTAAATGTGTCACACAATAACGACGACAACACAGCAGCACAGCACTTACGGATTTTCTCCCTCACACTCGAGCCAAGGACGAGGGGGAGTGCACACACGTGATGTTGTGGCAAAATGTTTTCAAATTGTTTCCCGTCATTAGAGATCGACAGAGACCAGTGACTCTGGGCTTTATTCCGGCCTCTTCTCGTGACGCAGGCAGAAGTGATATCCGCACCAAATATCAACTGATTATGAAGGGCGACCTTTTCATTCGATTTGCTGGCTACGCATGTGTAGGGTGGCATCTGTAGAGTTTTGTAATTAAATCAAAGGGAACTCGTGTGCACTTTAACCCTGTGTGACTGATGAACTGGAAGCTAAACGATGCTAATTTAATATGCTGGCTACGTGCAAATTCTGGCTGTGCGATTATTTCTGCTTCCGAACAGTGTATGTAGTCGGAGTGGTTCCGGCTGATGCAGTCGATGGGACAAGGAAAACGAGGTATGTTTCAAGTTTTGTGAACTCAGAGTGATGAATTTAATTTTAAAATTTATTTTTTATTGCTTTTGTTTGTAAAGGACAATGGCGCGTGTATAAATATGGTGGTGTATGTTTGGAGAAGGCTTGGACATTGGATTCTATCCAGCGTATCCCTTCGAACGATCTTGGGGCTCGTTTGAATACTTTTCGCATTTGATGGGGAATTTTTAGAAAAGCCGTAATTGACAAAAAATGTTTGCATTGTGTGTGCAGCGAAAAAAAGACAACAACATTTTATATAGTCGAAAGTTACTCTCAGTTACCCAGTTTAGTTCAATTTTGATGCCAAACATTTGTTTCTTCACAGTAAAAAGCTGAATTTTAAGTCTTGCATCCATTCAGTTGCCGAATGCCCTCATGTCGCGTTTTTGCCAGGTGGTTGTGGGTGCTGTTCAACTTTCTGTTACTTTTCTTTCAATTTACATTTCCATTTGAGCACAAAAGCAAAGAATTGAGTAAATTTCATGACTAAATGTCAGCTCAACAACCAATTTATTGACATATTTGATATGCAAGGATAACTTTGTGTGTGTTTTTGTTTCTTTCTTTTCGCATTTATGATCTCGAAATGTAAACGTGTATAATGGCTCTAAAGAGAATTCTTAAAGATAAAAACTAAGTTCATAAAATTAGCCCTTTCAGGCAACATCAGAGTAAGAATGATTATCAAGCATATCGTTCGTTTCCTTCGAATACCACCAACAGCCAAGGACCTTTATTCTTCAATTAGAAGTGCCTCTGGTTAGTAAAAAAAGCATTGGATCCCCTCTGCTTCTAAGAAAATCAGGACACTCACAAAACGTGTAGCTGCCAAAGAAGCTTTGCCCAAGTACTTTGTACAGCTAGAACCAAATATATCCAAAACAAACAAGGAACGAAACCTTCAATCGTCGAAAATTACTCGCAACATATTACAATAATAATTGTTGGCGCGACAGTCCACAGGAGCTTGCTCATCGACTACTCCTTTTGTGCGCGCTACTGTTCTCTCACGAGAAGAAGGCACCTACAGTTTTTTGCCGACTCCGAACGGTGAAGTTCGACAAGCTTTCTTAGACAGTCATTACTCTTTGAGTGTTATCAGCAGCTCGAAAGAGGTGGTGCCGTGAAAAATTCGACGTGTTCAGAATGGGAATTGAACCTAGACCCTTCGGCGTGTGAGCGTCGCACTCTACTAACTACGGCACGGGGGCCACATCTTCTTTCTTCTATATAATCAAAGAACCCATTGATTTTTTCAAATAATATTCAAGGAAGGATTCTTAATTAATACCAGGAGTACATGGAATTGGATACAAAAGACCCAAGTCTACCGGGACCAGTATGGACAATGAAAGGGTCGCAGTCTATGCTAAAAACCTGGAAGTATTATTTCTGCAGAACCCTTAAGGACGATGACGGCCGAATTCCGCTTTAAGGTAGACTGTTCTTCTCAATTTTAACGAAAATAGACAAGAATTCCGTCCCTCCAACTTGGACGAAGTCAAGATAGCAATAATGAAACAAAGGTGCAGGCCCGGAAGGACTATCCACAGAACTATTTAAAGCAGCTGGCGATGATGGTTGGGCTCATGCACCAGCTCATCTGTAAGATATGGTCGGAGGAAAGCATGAACGATGAGTGAAATCTCAGCATCGTTTGTCCAGTTCACAAGAAAGAAGACCCCTTTGACTACGCCAATTATCGAGGGATTAGTCTTCTTAACGTCGCTTACAAGACCCCCTCTACCGTATTGTGTGACCGTCTGTAACCACTTCTCCATAACTCGATAGGTCCCTATCAGTGTGGTTTCAGGCCGGGGAAATCCACGATAGACCAGATCTTCACCTTACAGCAGCTCCTGGAAAGGATCCAAAAAGTGCAAATCGACAGTCACCACCCATTGGTCGATTTTATGGCCACATATGACAGTGTGCATAGAGACGAGCTGTACAGTGCCATGTCTAGTTTTGGCATTCCTATTAAACTCGTCAGATTGTGTAGGATGACGATGGAGAACTCTCGCTGCTCCGTCAAGGTCTGTTACGAACTCACCAAGACCTTCAATGTCATAAAAGGTTTTAGACAAGGCGGCACACTGTCATACTTAAGCAGATCGTGTGTAACTAAAGGTCAGTTCAATTGAAAGGCGTGATGACATTGACGTGATTGGAAGAACGTTTGCTGGCATTGAAGCGGAAGCGGCCAAAATGGGTCTGGCGGTAAATGTGGGTAAAACAAAGTACATGCTGTCATCAAGGAAGGACACGCAACATCGACGTCTCGGGTAGAGCGTCACACTTGGCAGCAAAAACTTCGGGGTAGTCTAGGACTTCGTCTACCTCGGCTCCGCGGTAAATAGGGACAAAAACATCAGTCCCGAAATCAATCGCAGAATCATTCTTGCCAATCGCTGTTTCTTTGGGCTCGAGAGGCAATTGAATAATAAAGACATCTCTCAAAGGACTAAGCTCGCTTCATATAACAGGTTGATCATCCCAGTCCTACTTTATGCCGCAGAAACCTGCACGTTACCAAAGGCGGATGAGGAAGCCCTTAGTCTTTTCGAGATAAAAGTTTTGCGTGCGATTTTTGGTCCTGTTTGCGTTGATGGCAGCTGGCAAATCTTATGGGCTATCTTATCCAATGCTCAAGATGACTAGACAAATTAGAGCCTATGGACATCAATGCTCTGGCCCAATAAGTTTTCGAATCGGAGTCTTTGGAAGGCCGCACAAAGAAGAAGAAGAAGAAGAAGAAGAAGAAGAAGAAGAAGAAGAAGAAGAAGAAGAAGAAGAAGAAGAAGAAGAAGAAGAAGAAGAAGAAGAAGAAGAAGAAGAAGAAGAAGAAGAAGAAGAAGAAGAAGAAGAAGAAGAAGAAGAAGAAGAAGAAGAAGAAGAAGAAGAAGAAGAAGAAGAAGAAGAAGAAGAAGAAGAAGAAGAAGAAGAAGAAGAAGAAGAAGAAGAAGAAGAAGAAGAAGAAGAAGAAGAAGAAGAAGAAGAAGAAGAAGAAGAAGAAGAAGAAGAAGAAGAAGAAGAAGAAGAAGAAGAAAAAGAAAAATAAGAAGAAGAAGAAAAAGAATTGTTGCAAAGAAGCATTAAAAATATCGGAGAACATTTTTTGTAATTGATGTACAAAGCGACGCAATTGGTTTATTTTTCGATAAGTCTCTTAACACGAATCTTTAACTTAAACTATTTGAGTTTACAGCCTTTTTGCTGGGTTTAATTTCCAAAGACTGAAATTGTTACAGTTTTGGTGCATCTGTCATCTTTTTACTTCTCCCACGGTGAACAAACCTGTATAATAAAGCCGCTTAAATATTAAACATGTTGCCATTTGTTTTTTTTTCCTTTTCCACCTCCTGAAAGTACAACTCCCTACGATTCTTCGAAAACCATTAATTTCCCTGATTATGTGCGGAACTTCTTCAGATGAATGTAAACGAACAGATGGACTTCAATTTTAGTCGAACGGTTCCACTGCAAGAAAATAACTTGCTTCACAATGAATTCTTTTATGCTTCTTGCAAATCGCTTTCCCGAATCAGGGCCTTTTTATTTATGAATACTAATTTTGTTTTCACAAAAATCACATTCAAAGTCCATTTACTTTGAGGGTCCAAGCCGAAAGATCTTAAAATTTTGAGCCGGCTTTGTTGAGGGATGGCATAAATTCTGTGAACAAAACAAAATAGACAATAAAACAAGCCCGTTTTAGATGATGTCTTTGTGAAGGTATCGTTTTCCTGCTTCATGGGATTTGGGTTTGAATTTGAATACGCATCCCCTGCCATCATCAGGGGTACACTTCAGTTGGATGTGAAACGCTTTAAGTTAAATCGTCGGTGGCGTACTCAATGACTCTGCCACACTGACAGCGAATGTAGTGGCCAATGGGCGAATTCAGTTTTTTTTTTTTTATGGCTTTGGGATATTTTAGACCTTTCGGGTTGTCATTTGAATTAATTTCATTCAAATGGTTTTTTCTGCTTTGCGTTGGTAAGGTTGGAAGTTCGAGCACGTTCGGTAAGTGCGCGTACAAAATAATTGAAGACACTGCAGTTTCGTCGAGTGGTAAACAAAGTGGAAAAGTGGAGTTTTATGTGCTAGATGAAATTGGTTGCCTACTTACGGATGGGCTTAAGCCTTTAAAACAAACAAATTACCAATTCTCAATACTGTTTTCATTTTCAAGATTAAGATGAGGCGGAGTATACTGTTTTATGTCTGTTACAAGGAGCTTCTATGCAAAAATTTCGTCAAACAAACGGGTGATATGCAAAATACTCAAATGCAATGTCGTCATCTTCCGAAATTTCCAAAAACTGTCTTAAAAAATTGATTGAAAAATATTCACCCACACAAATGGAATACATCTTTATATCTACGAGGGGCGTTAAATATACTCTCGGTATCGGGGTGAATCTGTGGTTATATATATAAATTGACTTATTTGTCAAGTAATACAGTTATTTGAGTGCATTCATGTAAAATTTCATATAAATGTGATTATTAATTCGCGTTTTATCTCTAGTTAAAAAGAATCAGATGAGACGATGATTTAATTAAATTTCTCACTTAGCAAGAACAAATTCAAAAAATGTTTAATGAAGCGAAGGTGGCTATTTTCCAGAGTTCAGCACCTTCATTATCAACTGTGCAAAAGTGGTCAAGTGCGTTCAAGAGAGGCAGAGAGAGCATTGAAGACGACTCCCTCTCCGGCGCCTTGGCTACTGCTTGTACGGGAGAAAGCATCAACGAAGTCGAAAAACTTGTTCTTGAGGATGCCCGAATAAAGGTGAAAATGATGGCAGAGATCACCAAGCTTTCAACTGTTACCATTGACACCATTCTTCATGACCAACTCAACCTTTCGAAGGTCAGTGCAAGTTGGGTGCCACGAATGCTAACAGCGCCTCAGAAAAACGTGAGAATCGCATGCTGTAGAGAGGTTTTAGCGATGTGTAGTGAGAACGCGGGCGGTGTTATGGACTGAACTACTGCTGGGGACGAAATATGGGTTCACCACTTTGACCCTGAAAGCAAACAAGAGTCCATGCAGTGGCATAAAAAAGGAACAGACCCCCCGAAGAAGTTGAAAGTCACTCCATCTGCCGGGAAGCTCATGGCCACAGTCTTTTGGGACTCAGACGGAATCTCATCATTGAGTGCAAAAAAAGGTGAAACCATCAAAGCCACATCCTACGCTTTCACTTTTGCATAATTTGCGAGAGGAAATTATAAACAAAAAACGGGGTAAACTCGCAGCGGGTGTGTTGCTTCTTCATGACAACGCTCTTGTTCACTCGGCCCGAGTTTCCAAGGCTGCTGCGCGAGATTGTGGTTTCGAAGAAATCCAACATCCACCCTATAGTCCAGACCTTGCCCCTTCTGATTATCTCCTGTTTCCGAATTTGAAAAAATGTCTTCGTGGAAAAAGATTTTCGAATGATGAAGAATTCAAGTCGACAATAATTTTTTTTTTTTTACAGAGAGAAATTTTTTTTTTTTTGAGCGTTTAAAAAAGCTTATCTCAAGATGTAGCAAATGCATTGATGTTAGGGGAGGTTACACTGAAAAATAAAAACAATTTTAATTGAATTCACATGTTCCTTCATATCGATACCTAGAAAATATTGAACACTCTTGGGCAAGCATATCGTATCAAGTATTCTGTCAATTGCCAACACGAGAACTGGGTTTATATGTAGGTCTCATTCAAGTTGGAGATATTACATTCGGGCATTGTACCATCAATTTGATTTTGGAACTCCAGCCAATAAGCCCTTTTTATAGTAGCATAGTACAGGTCGTCGTGGCGTAGTGGGTAGAGTGCGATGCTCACACGCCGAAGGGTCTAGGTTCGATTCCCGGGTGAACACCTCGATTTTTTTACGGCACCACCTCAAAGAGTAATAACTGTCTAAGCTTCTCAAATTTCGCCGTTCGGAGTCGGCAAAAGACTGTAGGTCCCTTCTACTCATGAGAGAACAGGAGCGCGCACAACACAAGTAGTTGATGAGTAAGATAGGCCCTAGTCCTCCTATGGACTGTCGCGCCAACAATTATTATTATAATATGTTGCCAGTAACTTTCGACCATTGAAGGTTTCTTTCCTTTTTTGTTTTGGAAATATTTCTTCCTAACTTTTGAACATTGAAGGTTTCGTTGTTTCTTTTTTTAAATCCAGCAAAGCAAATGACTTTCCTCAATTACCGAAATTTCCCATCAAATACGACAAGTATTACAATGGGACTCAAGATCGTTGAAAGGGATGCCCTGGATAGAATAAAATCTACAAATTTGCTTCGACTTCAGGTGTAGTCGTGTGCATATAAATTGGAAAAAGCAGTTTGTTTTTAATTTTTTGATAGTAGGCTATAGTCTGTACCTTTTTTTTCAAATATTTTGGTAACTTTAAGTTGCCTATGGATTATGTGCTATATTTTGAATATTTTTGTTAGTCATTTGAATTAATTTGGCTGTTCTAAGAGGTAAGTTGTTGTTTTTTTTAGGAAAACATGAAATCATACAATTTCAGACATTATTTGTTAAGATTTCATCATCATGGATATTCCAAAATCAAAGAGGGCACAAGTCGTTGTACTACATGTACATGCTGGGAAAACCATCCAAAGGTTTCAACTGACGTTGGAGTTTCGAAATCCATTGGAGGATTATTACTCAACACAAGGTCACTGAATCAATTGAATCCAATCGGATTGCGGGCGGAAACGCAAAACAAAAAAACATGACTATAAAGTTTTAATAAGAAATAGTATAATCAACCCTGGGAAGACAAATTTTGACCTGCAAAGGGAGTGGACAACAGCTGGCGTTTAGGTGGATGCATCTACAGTCCGCAGGCGTCTTCTGAAAGTTGATCGAAAGGCAACAAAGCCTTTGAAAAAACAGCTGTAGACCGAAAAAATGAGGCAGAAGCGACTAAATTGGGCTAAGAAACACAAGGAATGGACAGTGGACAATTAGAAGAAAGTTGTTTTCTCGAACGAGAGTCACTTTGAGGCCCAAGGATACCGGGTAAGTGTTGTGAGAAATAGTCTAAAAGAAAAACTCCGACCTGGCCATATCGTTCAAGTGCTAAAAAACCGTCCTAAAGACATGTTTTGGGGCTGTTTCACATTTGAATGCCCTAGAAGTCTTAACCCAATAGAAAATATGATGAACGGCATCAAATACGCAGAAGTTTTAACTCAAATTCTGCCTCCAAACCTTCAGAGGAGACGTTCTATTCTTCTTGTGGCGCTACAGTCCGGGGTGGACCTTGGCCTCAACCAACATGCCTCTCCAGCCAGCACGATCTTTCGCCAGCTGTCTCCAGTTGCGCACTCCAAGTTGGTTCAGGTCCTTCTCCACTTGTGTGCGCCACTTCAGTCTAGGTCGTCCTCTGTTGCGTTGTCCCAATGGCTCGGATTCAAAGACTTTTCGGGCCGGAGCAGTGGTGTCCATACGCTCTACATGGCCTATCCATCTTAAGCGTTGTATCCGTAGACGCTTGACCAGGCTCATTTCGCTGTACAGCCCATAGAGTTCGTCATTAAATCTTCTCCTCCAGATGCCATCAACGCAAACAGGACCAAAAATCGCACGCAAAACTTTTCTCTCGAAAAGACTAAGGGCTTCCTCATCCGCCTTTGCTGACGTCCAAGATTCTGCGCCATATAGTAGGACGGGGATGATCAAGCTGTTATATAAAGCTAGTTTAGTCCTTCGAGAGAGGGCTTTATTACTCAGTTGCCTCTTGAGCCCAAAGAAACAGCTACTGGCAAGAGTGATTCTGCGTTTGATTTCGGTACTGATGTTGTTGTCCCTGTTTACCGCGGAGCCGAGGTAGACGAAGTCCTTAACTACCTCGAAGTTTCTGCTGCCTAGTGTGACGCTCCGTCCGAGACGTCGATGTTGTGTGTACTTCCTTGATGACAGCATGTACTTCGTTTTCCCCTCATTTACCGCAAGACCCATTTTAGCCGCTTCCGCTTCAATGCCAACAAACGCCTCATTGACGGCTTGCTGTGTTCGTCCAATCACGTCAATGTCATCAGCGTAAGCTAGCAATTGAACTGACTTCTGGAAGATCGTGCCTCTGGTGTTGACTTGTGAGTTACGCACGGTCTTCTCGAGGATGATGTTAAAGAAGTCACATGACAGTGCGTCATCTTGTCTAAAACCTTTTTTGACATTGAATGTCTCGGTGAGTTCGGTACCGACCTTGACGGAGCAGCGAGAGTTCTCCATCGTCATCCTACACAATCTGACGAGTTTGGTAGGAATGCCAAAACTAGACATGGCACTGTATAGCTCGTCTCTATGCACACTGTCATATGCAGCTTCGAAATCGACGAATAGGTGGTGAGTGTCAATTTGCATTTCTTGGGTCTTTTCAGGATCTGCCGTTATGTAAAGATCTTGTCTATTGTGGACTTCCCTGGCCTGAAACCACACTGATAGGGACCTATCAGGTCATGGACAAATGGTTTCAGACGCTCACACAATACGGCAGAGAGGATCTTGTATGCGATGTTCAGGAGACTAATCCCTCAGTAGTTGGCGCAGTCAAAGGGGTCTCCTTTCTTGTGGACCGGGCAAACGACGCTGAGATTCCACTCATCGGACATGCTTTCCTCCGACCATATCTTACAGATGAGCTGGTGCATGCGCCCAACCAGGTCATCTCCAGCTGCTTTAAATAGTTCTGCGGACAGTCCGTCCGCGCCAGCAGCTTTGTTCGACATGAGTCTCGATATTGCTATCTTGACCTCGTCGAATTGGGGGGGACGGAATTCTTGTCCATCGTCGTCCAAATTGAGTGGAACATTCTGCCTAACAGCGGGATTTGGGTCGTCATCGCCGTTTAAGAGTCTGCAGAAGTGATCCTTCCAGATTCTCAGCACAGACTGCGACTCTACTACTAGTTGTCTATTTTGGTCCCGGCAGGCCTTGGTCCGAACCTTGTATCCTCCGGATAGCTGTTTTACTTTTTTCGGACTTCATTCCTGCCAAAACACCTTGCCATTTCCTCGACCGCGCGCTTTTCATGTTCCTTCTTCTTCCTTCTGAGAAGCCGGTGCTCTCTAGGCGTCTTAGCTGCGTGCGCTTGCCTGCACTCGTCGTCAAACCATGGGTTCCTTCTGGGTGGTGACGTGAAACCCAGCACATCAGTGGCAGCATCTTTGATGGCTTCTTGACAACGTTTCCATTCTTCTTCTATGCTTAGTGCAGGAAGCGTCGAACTCTGAGCGAGTTTCCGGGAGACTCGGTCGGCAAAGTTCCCACCAAGAGACGTTCTATAGCAAATTAAATTTTCCAACAGGATATTGTGCAATATTTTGCAAACCACAAAATTGGTGTTCTGGATTGGCCTGGCAACACCCCTGGCCACAATCTAATTGAGAATATTTGGGCAGCTACCAAAGGAAGGCTGAGACGGGAGACTGCACGACAAAAACTAAGCTGATTTCGTCTATTATTGACATTTGCTTAGAAATATATGCCAACGACTTGTTTCATTAATGCCAAAAAAAGTCACCGCACTCATAAAAGAGAAGAGAGGCCACCTAAAATATTACAATTGAACTGTGTTAATTTTTTCTAATTTTAAATGAAAATTAAATAATATATGTATATTGAAAATTTCGTTCGCCCCAATTAATTTGCACACGACTATAAGTGTAAGCCTCCCCTAACCATGCACCACCATGTTGTGACACCTTTCAATTTTGACCCAACTGCACAACTGTACAAGGGGATCCCTTCAGTATGACGACAAACTTTATACATAAATTTTCATATGTACAAGGGAAAGGGTATCGCCAGGGCAAGAGGAATTATGTCTGAATTTTCATGAAAAATTGTGTCAGCTGCATAACATCATTGCTGAAAACCTTCATAAAAACTGTGGAGGAGAGAGGGAAATACAATCTTGCTTTATCGCCGAAGTCGCATTACCCTCATTTTGACTTAATTTCCTACAGTGGATCCGTGTGATTTTGTGAACCTGTACTATAATAATAATTGTTGGCGCGACAGTCCATAGGGGGACTAGGGCCTTACTTACTCATCAACTACTTGTGTTGTGCGCGCTATTGTTCTCTCACGAGTAGAAGGGACCTACACTTTTCTGCCGACTCCGAACGGCGAAATTTGAGAAGCTTGGACAGTTATTACTCTTTGAGGTGATGCCGTAAAAAATTCGAGGTGTTCAGCCGGGAATCGAACCTAGACCCTTCGGCGTGTGAGCGTCGCACTCTACCCACTACGCCTCGGCGGCCAAATTAAATTCGGTCTGATTAAATACATTACTCAAACTTTTGCACTTGGGAAGCGACTATCTTTTCCCATCTCTTTGGTAATTTTTGAATCTTTTTCTACTTGGTGTGGCGCTACACTTTTGAGTGGATCTGGGTGTCAACTAACTTGTCTGTCCAGCTAGCAGTGTTCTCCTTCTTCACTTGTGTTCGCTGCCTCAGTCTAGGCCATCCTCTGTTGCGTTGTCCCAATGGCTTTTGTTGGGCTGGATCCGTGGTGTCCATACGCTCTATATGGCCTATCCATCTTAAGCGTTGTATTCGAAGACGCTTGACAAGGCTCAACCCATTAAGTCGATCATTGAATCTTTTTCTCTAAATTAGATCAACTCAAACTAGATCAAAACTCAAATATCATCACTAAAATTTGGTCTTCTTCTGCTACTTTAAAAGACCCGAACCGGTCACTTTGCATCGAGAAAGCCGGAAGTCTATGGGAGGAAGGTCTGAAGAATATGATGACTGGGTTGAGCCTTTCCATCTCAGCGTTTCAAGTTTTTTTGACCGCCACAGCCACTTGGAGCCGAGCGTTATCACGTTGCAAACTTCTTTAGACATTCCACAAATGTCACACCTTTACAATGAAGTAGGAAATCGTTTTCAGCCTCAACTTGCAGGTGGAGCCATCTTTTAAAAATGCACGCAAATAATTTGCATTTCCAATACAATACACCAATCGAATGAATATCAGGTTCAGTTGAGAGTTTTTCATTTCGATGTACCACTGCAGAGCTAGCAAGTATGAACCATTTGAATTTTGCACTGATATGCGAAATTCATGACACCTGGCAAAAGATATGGTTGGCTAGGTAGCTACCGTCTTGGCTTTAGTATAAGTCTTGCACAACGATGTCTGACTTAAAACAAAAAACAAGTTTGTCCAAAATCCCATGAAAACTTGAATAATATTCTAAAACCAAAACCGCTCCTTATTTTAAATTGAAGGTTTCCATTGATGCAATTAAAAACGGTGCTGATCGCATTCACTTTGGTCATGAACTCAATTGTACGTTCTAGTATTGAACAGTGGTCGTGAAAAGAAAGAGAAAAGGCTTCACGGGCGACAAAACGTCAACATTTCGACGCACCTCCTTGAAACCTGGAGTCATTGACTTGTGCACTCACTGTCGGCTCACCGCTATTCCCTCGCTATATCTATATCATTCATTGTCCTGTTACCTGAGGTGAGGTGGCGACCGCGACAAACAACTTATTCCTCTCGTGGGAATGCACATTATGTCAATTTTCGCGACTATATACACGCAATAGTCACATCGGGGAGCCTATTTAAGTGAAATTATCGAGATGTGGCAAAAGGACACGACCCATCTTGAGAAGAAGACACGAAAGCTGATAGTAGTCGAACAGGACTAAAGATAAATTTGAAAGCACTTGGCAGCAATCTTTAGGTGGAAAATGACAAAAACTTTGAGTTGGCATCATTAAGTGGATAGAAATAAACCTTCCTTTCAAGTCTTACCTCCCGTCTAGAGCTTCAAATTCAAAGTCGACACAAAATTTCAAAGCGTCCTTGTAAGTGACCTCAGCCTTCAGCAAATAGAATATGCATCGAGTAGAAAAACGAGTTGACAAAATGATGAGCATACAACTGTCATTCATGTGTCTAAAATGGCTTCCTTCCACGAAGTTCAAAAACCAAATGCCTCGATTCCAATTTGACAGAGTCACCCTTGAGGTTCATTTAAAAACAGCAATTACCTCGCGTTCCACAGAAGTTGCTGATTAATTTAATAACCAACCATCCTCGATAGAATCTTAATGAAAACTTTCAGCAAATTGAAAAATGTTGGAGTAGTTCGATTTGGATTCGGTTCAGCGCAGGTTGCCATTCAATGGCCACGAGTCGAGAAACAATTGTGAACACCATCGTTTCTTTCACTTTTCGTCATGCGTTGCTACTCGGTCTCACAACACACGTGTACGACCACAGAAATCACCGGCTTGTACATTCGCCAAGAGCACTCTGCTATTCCTTACTGCTGCACATCACATTGGCCATCCTCTGTCCGTTTTTCGCGATTCAATACGGCCGCGAGGATTTTTTCGTAAGAACTTCAGTGCACGTCCTTAAGCACTTGTATCTGCTTCTCACAGTGGCACAAGTTGTAGCGGTTTTTGTGAGCATATGCATGCAGTGGGTTTCGTGTAAAGACATACCAAAGCTGATCAACGAGCTCACCCAAGTGTGGCGCCACGACATGGTTCATCTGCAGTGGAGTGCCGAGATAAGACAGCGAACAGTGAAGCTCTTCATTTTAAAGACCTTATCAACGGCGTTGACCATCTGCAGCTCAGGGTTTGCAGGAATTTCGCACGCACATAACATGCAGTCGTCTGTGTGGGTTGCCTACCGAGTTGTCCTTTTGAACGTCATGATCGCAGTTCTCTACCAGTTCAGCTGCGGAATCATAATCAGTGATCACCTCCTCCAAATTCTGAACCATAATCTGACGCGACTTGTGGAGGACGTTAGTAGCCTGCGGTTAGCGTACAAGCCTCGGTTAGCAGTGCAGCGCAGAATAGTGGTGATGGACAGGGAACTCAGAGAAATAATCAGACTGCGCGCACTGCTTCTGAAGTGGGTTGTTCGATTCAAGAATTTGTATCAAGTTGTACTACTCTTCATCTTGGCGTCATATTTCATGTCACAGCTCTTTATGTTATTCTGCACGTGTTTAGCATTGCATGGTGGATGGATAAGAACTTCGAACTTCATGATAACCAGCTCGGTTACAGCCACATGTGTCGTGGATCTTATTCTGCTCTTTTATGCCTCTGGCAAACTCCTGGAAGCCAGCCATGAAGGAGGTCAGATCATGAAGGATTTACCGGGATGGGAGTTGTGTTCCTCGCACTTGGAAAATTGTGTAAGTGATACGAAAGTAAGGGAACGAAGAAATAAATGTTGAAGGGGATTCTTCATTTTTAGGTCGAGATGATATGCCTCCAGTTGAAATTCGAACGCTTGCGATTGAGCATCTGCGGCCTTGTCGACTTGGACTGGAGTAAAGTCTTCGCAACAGCGGAATTGGCTTTGTTGTACATTATCCTCTTATTTCAGATAAGCTATAAGAGCTTGTAAAGTAAAAAATAATCTGTAAAATTTAATAAAAAATTACCCTGTCTTGTGACGCTGAGTGGTCCTCGTGTTTGTCCACTTCAAAGACAGCTGGTGTAGCGTGCGAATAGAAATTGGTTTCAAGGTCTTTATAATCTGAACTCAGTGCGGAGATCTGGTCGATTGTGAAACTTTCCTGGCCTGAAACCACACTGATAGGCCCCTATCAGGCTATGGACAAACGGTTTCAGGTGCTCACACAATTCGGCAGAGAAAATCCTATATGCGATGTCAAGGAGACTGATCCCTCGGTAGTTGGCGCAGTCGAAGGGGTCTCCTTTCTTGTGGACCGGACAAACGATGCTGTGATTCCACTCGTCGGACATGCTTTCCCCCGACCATATCTCACAGATGAGCTGGTACATGCACCCAACCAGCTCATCCCCAGCCGCTTTGCACAGCTCTGCGGATAGTCCGTCCGCGCCAGCAGCTTTGGTCGACATGAGTCTCGATATTGTCGATATTATCTTGACCTCGTCGAATTCGGGGGGACGGAATTCTTGTCCATCGTCGTCCAAATTGAGTGAAACATTCTGCCTAACAGCGGGATTTGCGTCGTCATCGCCGTGTAGGAGTCTGCAGAAATGATCCTTCCAGATTCTCAGCACCGACAGCGACTGCGTCACGTCATATCACACGTTATTTATAGAAATATTAGACGTGTTCCCTTACTCGAACAAGTAATCCAAAACAGTACAAAGCAACACAAATTAACGCAAAGTCCGTTCACGTATACCGAAAAAATAGGTTCTACGTCAAATGAGCGCTCTCTCGAGAGAGGAAAATATTTCTTCCACCCTGTCCATTCTAAAACAAGAAATTTTTGCTTGTAGGTTGTTAGTTTTCTGTCAAATTAATTGGTGTGCGTACAGAGATAAGTGAGCATAAACCCATTATCTTTGTATATATGTCTAAAATTTTGTTGTTGTCTTTGTTTTCTGTATACCGATAAAGTGAATTTGATATTTCTCAATGACATACTTTACACATTTGGTTCAGATGCGTTCCCGTACTTTCCCTTTTTCTGAGAGAGATTTATCCCCACTCCTTAACAAATGACAGACTTCAGAATTTAGTACAGAAAGTCTTGGAACACATCTATACTCTGTAACCTGAAGTTTGACAAAAACAACAAATTTAAATAACTTTTCTTGCTCCGACGTTTATAGTAAACATAGAAATGGATCACTTCTTGGCACGCAGACTGACAGAAGGCAAATATTTTTTCAGAGGTGTAGTATTTGATACTTGGCAGCACTGTTTAAGCTTGCGGCTATTTCGATAGCACGCAAGTGATTGAATCTTAGATTAAATTGGCATTTTAACAAGAGTAGACTACTGTGAGGTAAGCAAGGAATAGATCCGGTTTTCCAATCCCGGATCCCAATTTTCAGAAGTGAATTTTGTTTACCAATCAAGCTCACATTCCATTCATTCATTCATTCACAAACAAACTGTTGTATAAGGTGCGATGACAATCCTCATGTACACATATGTTAGGACACTATCAGATCCACTATAACTGACAATTTGTTGTGTTCTATGGGTTGGTGGAAAAATTGGACCATACCTTCTTATGAGCGGTGCTTGCTGGATGTCACAGTCAATGGCGTTGGCAATAGAGTCATATTTATTGACTTTTTCGTTCATCAATTGAAGAACCATTGTGTACATGAGCTGTTGTTTCAACAAGGGATATCATGCCAGACAGCTCGTGCAGCAATCGATTCTTTGAAGAAAAAGTAGGGTAATGGCGGAGTTCCACGCTACGTACCAAAGAAATGACTTGCGAGATCGTGTGATGTAACGCCTCTCGATTATTTTCTGTGGGTATATGTGAAGTTGCTTCTTTACATCGATAAGTCTGAAAGCGTGTCTGTTGGTTGTAAAGGCCTGCAAGGAACAACGATACAGCGATATACAGGAACGCAGCGCTTAGACTTATTCAAAAAGTCTTACTCTAAATTCGGGATAATCAACATAATCCCACGCCCCGGCAATGAGAGGAGCATGACAACATCAATCATTTCATTACCATTAAGTCAATGGAAAAGTAATCTAGACACTTCACTGCATTCTTGGCTATCTCAAGTTGCTCCAACTAAGCGTTCAGTTGACACACGTACCACGAAGTTACAAAATAACGACCGAAGATAGGGAACGCAAAGAGGAGGAACACGAAGACGGGGAACGCCAAGAGAAGAAACGCGAAGAGAAGGAACGCGAAGAGAGGGAACGAAAAAAGAAGGAACGCGAAAAGAAGGAACGCGAAAAGAAAGAACACCAAAAGAAGGAATGCGTAGAGTAGGAATGCCAAGAGAAGAAACGCGATGGGGAGGAAAGGGAAGAAAAGTAACGCGAAGAAGAGGAACGCGAAGAGGAAAAAGGCGAAGAAAAGGAACGCGAAGAATAGGAACGCGAAGAGAAGGAACGGGAAGTGAAGGAACGCGAAAACAAGGAATGCGAAGAGGAGGAACGCGGAGAGGAGGAACGCGGAGAGGAGGAACGCGAAGAGAAGGAACTCCAAAAGCAGGAACGCCAAAAGGAGGAATGCGTAGAGAAGGAATGCCAAGAGAAGAAACGCGATGGGGAGGAAAGCGAAGACAAGTAACACGAAGAGGAGGAACGCGAAGAGGAAAAAGCGAAGAGTAGGAACGCGAAGAGGAGGAACGGGAAGTGAAGGAACGCGAAAACAAGGATCACGAAGAGGAGGAACGCGAAGAGGAGGAACGCGAAAAGAAGGAACGCGAAGAGGAGGAACGCGAAGAGGAGAAACGCAAAGAGAAAGATCGCAAAGAGGAGGAACGCAAAGAGAAGGATCGAGAAGAGCAGAAACGCGAAGATAAGGATCGCAGAGAGGAGAAACGCAAAGAGAAAGATCGCAAAGAGGAGGAACGCGAAGAGAAGGATCGAGAAGAGGAGGATCACGAAGAGGAGGAACGCGAAGAGAGGAAAAGCCAAAAGAAGGAACGCGAAGAGGAGAAACGAGGGCGTTCCTTTGCTCTGGTATACGAAATGCTGAGTGTACTGTCATCAGTCAGGGGGTGGATTGGAGGGACAGAAAAGGGATCGTTAATGACAGCGAAAAAGAATGTCCGAGACTAAAGGAAGCCCTGAGGAATACCAGCATTAATGTAGTGAATATCAGACTTGAGACAAACACAACTTGTATTCCACAGGTCGGAAGGTAGCTCTTAGCCAATTGAAAAATGGACAAATCGACTTGATAAGCACGCATTTCCGACAAAAGAGTCTGATGAGAGATTCCGTCACACGCCTTTGAAACATCAAGTACGACGATCTTGCATTCTGCTTCATTGTGAAAAGATGGTTCCATTCTTCGGTGGGATACGTCATCAGACAACCAGTGAATCTGTTGGTACGAAAGCAGTACCTCCAGTCATTAAGAAACCTCTGGAGCTCCATGATCTTAGAATGATGGTGAGTGAAATGAGTCAGTGGGAAGTGAGTGAAGAAGATTCTCCGTATTAAAGAACCGGCTGGAGAAATGCTGTTATCCCTGTAGAATAAGACGGAAGGAACGAATACCTCTTCCCCCGGGCCAGCGGATTTGTTCGTGCTGAGAGTATTGAGTACTTTTGAGACTGTAAGGGTGGAAATTGAGTTTGTCCCGCAGAGAAATATACACTCTCAAGTATGGCTTAGGCAAATTGAAATCTAAAGGCATAGAGCTGGTTGTGAAATGTTCATAATTCTCTGAAAATATCAGTCGGAGGAAGACATGGTCGGAGGAAAGCATGCCCGATTGGCAAGCCCATGCAGAACGTGTGGACTCCATTGGCCCGGCCTCAAAAGTTTTCGAATCCAAGCCATTGGGACAACGCAACAGAGGACGGCCTAGGCTATAGTGGCGTAAATCAGTGTAGAAGAATCTCAGCCAACTTGGAGTGCGTATCTGTAGGCAGCTGGTGGTGGTGATTGAAGAGGCATGTTGGTTACGGCCTAGATCCACCTCGAACTGTTGCACCACAAGAAGGACTTTACGTTCAGCAAACAAATTTTTTGTGATAGTAGCAGCAGCGGCATACACATCACGATCGGAGAAGCATGCTGACCAGTCAAAATTCCTAAACAAAGTCTTTAAGTTCGCTGCAGGTGGCATTTGAGGAAAGTTATAACCATGATTAAGGAACTCGCTCTCTACCTGAGTTGGGGGAATAGGAAAAATTTGCAAACTCCAAAGGTGACAATATGTCAAATAGATATTTCCAAGGATAAGGTCCAAGGTGTTGGCGGATAGTCCGCAATGTCAGGAACTCGTGAACCCATTGCAGATGCATTGAAATTGACAACCAATAACGATTCTTATCATTCACCGCAATGGAAATTAATTGGCACATAGGGGTGAAAGGAGACATGTTCCTTCCCTGACGGGAATAAATGGTATTTGAGATTGTGACCTAATGGCTTGACGGACATAGCTATGCCATTCCTTTCGACTTGAATAGACTGCTGGTTTAGTGCCAGTCAGTTTTGACGCAATCCTCGTGTCTGCAGAATGGTGAAGCGCCGAGACTTGTTGCTTAGTGTATTTTTGAAGGTGTTGGTTGTGTTGAGTGTCAGCAACCACCTATACGATCCGAGGCGGCGTCAGTTTGTCTACTCGTCCGGAGCGTTTGTTTATCGCTTCTCCTTACACTTGGGATCATTTGTGGTGGTTGTCATGAACTGTGGCCAACTGCAGTCTGGTCTCGGACATCTGATCGGCGAGAAGGAGTTCTTGTCTGAACTGAGCGTTGTGTGTTTGTATGTGCACTTGTTCGGCGTCACTTCCGCACTGGTTTGGAAGTGGACGAGTCGAGGAAGGGGAACACAACCTCTGAATGAACTGCTTGGAGTTTATTTCCAGAACGCAGTTACTATAGTGGATCTCTCTGGGATCCATAAGCAAGCTTTGAAGATGTGTCTTGTTATCTCACTCCTGGCGGTTGTCATTCTGTCAATGTCATTTTTGACTTTGTTGACCTTCTGCTTGTCCAATGGTGCACCGATAGGCCCATCTATTGGCCTTTGTATTTTACAGATTGAAGTTGTGGCATTTTATTACCGATTCTGTGTCACCATGCTCTTTGGTGGATGTTTGTTCAAAACCTTGAACTTGCGCCTTTACCGGGTGGTCAAGCAGATCAATGCCTCACAGCACGCTTCGCGGAAGAAGTCGCGGCTGCTTGGGGAGGAACTCATCTCGATCGGGTTGATGCGCACTAGGCTGCTGAAATCGTTGACTAGACTCAAGGAGATCGACCAATTCCATATTTTGCTAATGCTGGCGACGGCTTTCTTCTATCAAGTGTGGGCCGTGTTCTTTGTGCTCGTAGCAGCCATGGGGTTGTTTGGAGAGGTGTGCCGGACATCATTCTTTTACTCAACAGGATTCACAATGTTGGGTTCCATTAATTTGGCGATAACTTTGCACATCTGCGCGGAATGCGTTGATGCTTGTAACAGCACGGGCGCCATTTTGATGGGACTGAGCGCGATGCCCAAAGTCGACAGATTCTTGGAAAGCGATGTAAGTTTAGGGGGTTTTTTAGAAATCAACTTATGTTAAAGTTTATCTGTTTTTCAGATCGCCAGGCTTACGTTGCGGTTTGCAATAGAGAAGCTGCGCCTGACCATCTGCGGCATGTTCGACCTTGACGCGCGCACTGGACCGGGAATGATGAAAGGCATCACGATAAATATTATTTTGTTGGCACAACTTGCCTATAATGAGTTATGAGGGTTTCTTGTCATGCTTCTGTTTGTCTTCATTTAAATACACGTTTGACGCAATGAAGGATGCAGTCGTGTGAAGCACCAAACGAAGCACTTAACAACTTAATTGGCCCTTCCCGTGGATTTCCCAACATGTGACATGGATCCGCTCTGTTCCTTTTTCCACAGCAATCCCTCCCCCATGACAATTGTTCGCATTGTGGATCGCAATTAAGCGTCTTGTCTCTGGCACAGCATTCGCTCATTGTTCGTTTCTCTCAGCAAGCTTTGTGCATCCTTTTCTCCGATCCGTTGTTGACAGATGCAATTACAGACTCTCCCACGATTCAATCGACAAAGGGAAACGATTCGCGTTGCATGAAATATTCCCTACCAGCAGCCAGCCATCAAGGGATCAGAACTCATTGTCCCTGCCATTAGAACTGTGCGCCGGCAGCACTTTAATTTAATTGGAAAACTACTCCGACTACAATCCTCCTGGGAGCGAGTACAAATACACCGGATGGTAATTACTTAGCCGCCGACACGCATCCGCATCTGATTAGAAAGCACTGCTGCAGTTGAAATCGGCATTCATTCGGTGTATAATGGCAACGGTGGCGGCAGGCATTAGTCGCCGCGACCAATATCTGTGGTTCATTCTTCGCGTCACGCTGCTCTTCGGTGTGAGCAATCACTTGTTTGACCGCAAAAAGCAGGAATTCATCTACTCGTCGGGAGCATTTGTGTGGCGCGTTGCCCTCCACATCGCGTTATTCATTCTGTTAATTCTGAATCTCAATTACATCGTGGGGGACACGGAGGATCTGCTTAGGAAGAGCAATTTCATCTTGGGTGTCGGATATGCGGCCATCTACACGAACGCTGTAGTCATGTCCCACAGTCTGATTTCAGAGTGGTTTAATCACGGCCGAGGAACGAGACTTTTAAACGAGCTGTTGAAAATTCGCATTGAAAGTGTGAACAACTTTGAGGCACAAGCCCACCTTCAAAGGGTCACCTGGAGACTGCTGTACTTTGAGACGTTTTCAGTGCTTCTGGTGACGCTGACGTTGGTTCTAATGTCTTTGACACAGTGGCGAATAACTATTCGTATGACAATTTGCATGGTCGCCTTGGATATTCTGCAGTTAGCACATATTTCAATTCAATATCAGTTCACCACCGCCCTGCTCTACGGCGGGCACTTGTTTAAAGTCCTGAACCTTCGACTCTCACAACTTGTGGCGGACATTAATGCGGCGCCGTTTCTATCGAATCGCAGGTCCTTGAGACTGGGGACCGAACTTGTCCGGCTGGGGAATTGTCACACCACTCTGCTCCGGTTGATTATCTCAATTAAGGACATCTATCAAGTTGACGTACTTATCGTCTTGGCGGCGCTTTTCATTAACCAAGTTTGCTCCGTTTTCTTTGTATTGGTATCGTACGAGAGCAGATTGATTGAAATTACGTTATCAGGATATTTACTCCATTGCGGGAACACTATTGCGGGTACCATAGCTTTGCTTATTACCCTGTACATCTGTGAGGACTGCATTAGGGCGTGCGACGCCCCCGGTGGCATCTTAAAGGGCCTACGTGCTACGCCGATGCTGGAAAAGTCATTGCAAAGAGATGTGAGTTGAAAGCAGGCAACAAGTGTCCACTTAACTGGGTTTGATTTTCACTTTCAGATCGAGACTCTCTGTCTTCAGGTTGCGCGGGAGAAAATGCGCCTTACCATATGTGGCATGTTTGACTTGGATATCAACACGGGACCTTTGATGATTGAGGGACTCTACCTGAAAGTGATTCTGTTGACGCAAATGGGGTACCACGAAATGCAGGAGGCCAACAAAACATAATCAGACTACCTCGTGGAATAAATTCTGATGTAACAAATAAACCAGAAGGTGTGTGAGTTACACTGAACCACAGAAGTTTTCGTTTTCTAATTTTTCTAGACAACCCCATTGTTAAACTTTCTTCATCCAACGGAACTACAAATTCAAACCCACAAACCTACGTCACATCTGCCAATCACTTCGAATTTCAATTCACACACAGCTAGGCACCTCGCATTGCGAAAAAATTCACCTAACCTTGCTAAACTCTTCCTCGTAGCATGGCCTTAAAGCTTGTTTCGGTTTTTTTTCCCACTCGAATCATTTTTTTTTTGTCGAAGAGCACGTGTATTTGTTGTGAATCAATAAAATGTTGTTGTTGGAAAATAGTTTTAGTGAAAAAAGTGCAAGAAAAACTTAAAGAATGTGCTAAAATGAAAATGTTTGAATAATTCTACTTTAGACACCCATCAGCTCTTATCAGCAACACCGGCCCCTGGTTTCTTGTGAAACATAACTCAACGGCAGCTGGGAAGTTCCACGTTGCTCAAATTGAAGATGAAGCAGCCTGAGAATCTGTGCGATAATTCGTAGGACCTCCTCCTCCACATTTTACACTCATTCCCACGATGATGAGCACCTATTCCAAGCGACATGATGAGCGTGTTACAGTTCGAAATACGTTATTTGTGTCAACAGAATGAGGTGCAATATGATCTGCGTGAATAAAGCCGGGGCAGTGTAAGCATTCAGGTCGAACAATCCAAGGATGGACAAGTGCAGCTTCTCCCTGGCTAGCTGGAATGAAAGTATGTCAATCTGAAACGAAGAAAAAAGCCATCATATTCACAAAAATCACTTTTCATCCCTATGACGTACATCCCTTTCCAAGGGGCTGCCGATGACTGAAAACGTCGTCAGGCCTTTAAGAATGGCACCAGTGACATCGCAGGCTTCCACGCATTCGGTGCAAATATGCAGACTCAGCAGCAGGTCAACGCTAGTCACACATGTGTTTATGATCTCAAGGAAAAGCAGACGTGTGCTTACCGACTGCAGTAAACCGCGGACTGATACAAATACGTAGAACACCGCACACACTTGATAGAGTAGAGCACTTGTTAACATCACCAGCACGTCAAACTGATAAACATCCTTAATGGCAATGACCAGCTTGATGAGAGCCGCGTGCAGATGCGCGAGCTCGTGCAGTGCCTCGCCCAGTCGCAGCAGTTTCCTTCGCGAAAGAAACAAGACTTGGTTGACTTCCCGCACCACTTGAGAAAGTTGTAGGTTTAAGGCTTTGAAATGGTGCCCACTGAAGATCATGGTCACGCAGAACTGGTACTGAGATCCCAAATGCAACAACATAAGCATCACGCTTATGAGATAGAGTATCATAACTGCCAAAGAGGAGCCGAAATTAAGTACCGAGGAGATGAATGTAGACACGATTAGGAGAATGGAAAGTGACTTAAGAAGAAACAACTTTCGAGCGTGGCCACGGATTGTAGCGTGCTCGTCGTTGTTGGCGGTGGCCTTGATGCGAATACTCAGCAGCTTGTTCAGACAGTCTGTTATGCGGCCGCGGTTTTTACATTCCGAGAATATGCTGAGCACGATGATGACTAGATTCATGGACGTGCATACCAGTCCCATCTGTACGGCGAAGTCTTTCTCATGCACCAGTACCCTCACATCTGAGAATACCTCGTTGACGTTCACAGCCATTACCATGAATGCTGCGATATGCAAAGATAACCGGTAGAAGAATGCTCCCCGAGAGTACAAGAACTGCTGACGTGAATGGTCGAAAGTGTGGTTGCACAAACCCAACGCAATAGCTGCTAGAAGCAGACCTGAAACTATTAAAGCGCGAACGTTCTTCTTGGTCATTGCACCACACTGAATGAACTGAAAGGACTAATGGACAGTGGTGTACGTGTAGAAAAGATCTCAATTAGATATCAGCTTGACGAGTTATGACTCATCGCTGTATCAGTCGACGATCTTGGGAATTATCTGCAAGCGGCCTCAATGCGCCTCTGTGTATTTTAATTAAATGAACAAAGCTGGACTTGTGATTAAGTGGTTTCAGTACATTTTAATTCAGTTTCTAATTAATGAAGTGTGCTCTGCACACAGCCAGGATTTGCAAAGTGGGCGTAGTTGTGAAAGTTAATTTTGTGCTGAGAGACTTTAAGACATTTGATGCAAGTTTAAGAGGACCAGTGTTTGCTTACTCTGTTTATATACCCGGTTATGTAAAGGGAAACTTAACTAAAGGGAAATTAAAAAAAAGCTTGAAGAAGTGTTTGTTGCTTCACCGGGTAGACCGCAGACCAGAGAAGAAATCGTAAACATTCTGCCGTCAGGGACAACTTGCGTTTCAACATTTAAACTCACGCTCCCTTAGTGATTTTTTTTTTAACCATTTGTGCCGCTTACGACTTTAACATTTTCAGCGTTAGTGCGGAGAGTTATATGCGAGTTATTTGTCGAAAGTTTTGAATAATAAAAATAAAAAAAAATGGCAATGCAATTGGTAAAAACGTAAGCAGAAGTTAAATTGAACTGAACGTATAGAAATGTTTAGTTTGATTTTGTTTCTTTTTATTTTGTTTTAATTAGAGGTTGAGATATACTGCAGTGGAGCGCTCAGACTCAAATACTAGTCGCGTTTTATCTGTAGTTAAGCAGAATCAAAATGACAACTGAGACGATGATGGTGAAAATTGAGCATCGCGCTGTAATCAACTTTCTCACTAAGCAAGGAAAAGGTCACACAAAACTATTCATGAAGAGATGGTGGCTGTTTGCCATGGATCCGTATCTTCATTATCAATGAAGAGATGGTGGCTGTTTGCCAGGGATCCGCACCTTCATTATGAATTGCGCAAAAGTGGTCAAGTGAGTTCAATAGAGGCAGAGAGAGCATTGACGACGACCCCCTCTCCGGCGCCTTGGCTACTGCTTGTACGGGAGAAAGCATCAAGGAAGTCGAAAAACTTGTTCTTGAGGATGTCCGAATTAAGGTGAAAATGATGACGGAGATCACCAAGCTTTCACCTGGTACCATTCACACCATTCTTCATGACCATCTCAACCTTTCGAAGGTCAGTGCAAGGTGGGTGCCACGAATGCTCACAGCGCCTCTGAAAAAAGTGAGAATCGCATGCTGTAGCGAGCTTTTGGAGATGTGTAGTGAGAACGCGATTTGTTACGAACGATCGAATTGTTACTGGGGACGTAACATGAGTTGACCACTATAACCCTGAAAGCAAACAAGAGTCCATGCAGTGGCGTAAAAAAAAAAGACACTCCGAAAAAGTTCAAATTCACTCCGTCTGCCGGGAAGCTCATGGCCACAGCTTTTTGGGACTCAAAAGGAATCCTGCTCATTGAGTACAAAAAAAGGTGATACCATCAATGCCACATCTTACGTTTTCACGTTGGATAATTTACAGCAGGAAATTAAAATGAAAAAACGGGGCAAACTCGCAGCGGGTTTGTTGCTTCTTCATGACAACGCTCCTGCTCACACGGCGCGAGTTTCCAAGGCTTCTGCGCGAGATTGTGGTTTAGAAGAAATCCAACACCCAACCTATAGTCCAGACCTTGCCCCTAGTGATTATTTCCCGTTTCCGGATGTGAAAAAATGTCTTCGTGGAAAAAGATTTTCGGATCATGAAGAACTCAAGTCGGCAATAAATGGGTATTTTGCAGAGAAAGAGGAAATTTATTTTTTTGCGGCTTTAAAAAGCGTATCTCAAGATGTAACAAATGCATTGATGTTAGGGGAGATTATATTGAAAAATAAAAACAATTTAAATTGAATTCGCATTTTCCTTCATATCCATACCAAGAATATATTGAACGCCTCTCGTAGTAAGTTTTTCTTTTCTGTTTCAATGAGAAGAAACTAGCAGCTGAAGCCCATCGAATGTATGGTAAATCTACTCCCCTCTGGAACTGTTCACGTTCCTAGAAACACCTCCCCTAATAGGATCATACTTATCTCCTACTGGTTTTCAGAAGGGCAATGAATCTCCTTGTGTTCTAGACGGACAAACGGTCACGCACAAAAACCCAGCTCTTATTCGTGAGTAAGTAGACGAGGCTTCATCTCGTATAACTTCTGCCAAAGAAAGGACCCAAATCAGTCTCATCCCTTGTTGGCGATATCTTACTTCCCCAGGACATGGGGTGGAAGTAAACAGATTCTGAACCTATGCAGTTGACCTGTAGGCAAGGCGCAATTGGTCAGACTGTAGCATCGAGAACTTATGGTCAGAAGATTGCTGGTTTGGCCAGATAGGATACAGAACACACTTGGGTCAAAGTTTCAAGAGCTTTATTGAACTTAAAGAAGGCACTCTCCTGTGGAACGCCCGTCTAAAAGTTGTCGTAATCGATTTGAATCAAAAGAATGATGCACATCATCGCCGCCTCTGTCATGGCGAACCCGGTGCCCCAGTGCAAGTCTACAAGCCCGCAAACACTCAGGCGCAGTTTGTCACGGTTCAGCTCGAGGCACATCATTTCGATCTGAAAGGGAATTTGCGTTATTATCAGTGCAATACGGAGAGCAAACGAAAACTTACTGATCTCTCCAGTAGAATACTGGGAAGTTTATAGGAGGGCAGACTTTTCAGAATTTCCACCGCACTGTTGGACGCTTCAAGCATTCTGCCACAAGTGAAAAAGTGAAGCATTAGATCCAGACCACACAGAACTGAAGTGAAGGCTGCTATGAGGAACTTTGCCAAGACCGCGTCAATAGAACCGGCATTCAAAACGCTGCACAGCAGAAAGAGCGTGAATATTTGCGACGAAAAGACTGTTAGCAGAATGAAAAGAAGTTCAATTTGGTACAGGTTCTTGAACTCCACCACCCACTTCTGAAGGCGTGTATGTATCCGTCCAATTGATGACAGTTCCCTGTCCAGCTCCTCGATTTCGAATCGGCTGCCGCTTCTCCTGTAACGAAGACAATTAAGGTCTTCCACAACGCAGGACAGATTCCAGTTCAAAACCCGGAACAAATAGTCGCAGAAAATTATTCCACAGCTGAACTGAAACATCACTGTGACGATGATGTTGCAGAGGACAAACAAGCACACACTCTGGACTGCGCTCAGAGGCTTATTCCAAAAACAGCCGAACACTGTGTTGACTACGATGAGAGCTGTCGACATCGTTCGAAACGTAAAGAGTCTCGCAGCTTGTCGATTAATTCTGGAAGTCCACTGCATCTGGGCCATGTCCTCATGCCACATCTGGATGGCTTCGTTGAAGAGCGCTGCAGCCTTAGCGCGGGCAGTCCATTGGGAGATAATGCTCGACAGAATTGATGTAAAATTTACTCCAGCCAATAGCAGAAATTGTTGCTCAATAAACCGCCTTTCAGTCCAGTCACCGCAGTCACTGTTGCTGTTGTAGAAGACCACGAGAAGGCACAGAGCCGCGATATGAAGTGAAACTGCGTAACATTGCGCTTTTGAGGAATGCACAAGCTGGTGCTTCTTCCGGTCGTACAAGTGGGTTGTGAGGCCGAAAAGCAACGAGTATCGGAATATGCCGTCAAGTATAGTGTCCGCGCTTGCCATTGACGCGCTTGGCCTGCTGAAGGAGGAAACTGAAAGACTGACTGCTGGTGCTGTTCGTAGCAGAACCTCGCCCCAATGTCATCGCATGGCAATTAAGATTGATTTGAATTACAGACAAGAATAACATTAGTTCGAATTGATGGCCTTTGGGGAGGGGAAAAGGACGAATTAATCAATAAGTGCCTTCCTTCAAGTGAATAATTGATACCAACTTGGCTTATAGTTCAGCCAGTTCTCCACACAAGGCTGAGAGCTCCGCAAATTCAAGAGAGGGAAAAGTAATAGAGTAAATTAGTTCAGACACTAACCCGTCAGAACGACTTTTTCTGCCGTCGCAGCACGGCTGTTATTTTGAAAGGCAATCACATTTGAGACTTGTACACGAACGTGGTTTCTAAGAAAACTTAGAAAGGCGTCAACGACCATTTTGTCAAGACCATCTCTATTCCTCCATTGCAGCGACTGTAAGCTTCTTTCGAAGGAAGAAAGACGAGGGGGAGGAATCGGTGTACATAATTGAACATGATTTCAACGAACTTCCAGGAATGACTGAAGACGTGAGTCTCATTCTTCCTTTCTTTCGTTTAAATTTAAAAAGGATTCTGATTACATGTATGTCGTTCTGTCATGCTTCATTGACGATTGACATTCTACTTATCTGTAAATTCATTTGGGCACATATTTTATTCATCTGAGATATTGATTTGAGTTTATGAACAGTAGCCTTATTTTCTTCAAATTTGCATTTTACTCCTGATTGCAGTCAAATACAGGCACTTGTGTGTGGGAAATAATTCAAAAATTCCATAAATGTCAAAGGGGCAATCGAACGAGCAGATGCGATCAACGATTTTCATCAATACATCCACGTGGAATGGATTCATTCGTTGCGCCTCAATTTATTGAATGGTTTGTGTTGAATTCTGAGTGTAAGGTGAACTCAGTCGAAAGTGGGAACAACTTGAATACATCGACGTCATCCATTTCCCTAAAATTCTCCAAGCCACTGACAAATCACACTCCCGCCATGTCGGCACCTGAAACGTGCAAGCTTTCCGTCTTTTGATTGACACTGACTCTGAACGGTAATTATCACTCGACCGCGAGGGTCTATTACACCCGCGGCACCCCTTTGCAAATTCTGTATTCCAAGCAAAAATATAATCACAGACAAGTAAGTTATTCTCCTTGATGAATTGTGCAGTTGCTGCCGTCGCACGTCGTCGTTAGAAGAGATAGCTTTCAGTGAAGATTGTGCGAGGTTTGCCTTCATATTTCGGGATTAGAGAACAAAAACAAATATTAATCATCGAAAATAGATTTATTGTTTTTCAAAATATCCCCCATTAAGATCTATACACTTTTGCATGCGTTTGAACCAATTATTAAAGCATGTTTGCCACTCTGATTGAGGTATCTCCAAAACATGCATTCTGAACGCATCAACCGCTTCATCAGGTGTCGAAAAACGTTGACCTCTCATTTTACTTTTTACGTACGGGAATAAAAAGAAGTCATTCGGTGCCAAGTCAGGACTGTACGGCGGACGACTCATGAAATCGATGTTTTGACTGCTCAAAAATGTAGTTTTTTGAGCCGATGTGTGAGCGCTCGCATTGTCGTGGTGAAGAGTGATCCGGCTTCGGTGGTTGGTTTTCCCGATTTCGTGGAAGATAACTGGCAATCAAATGGTAGTGTACCACTCAAAATTGACTTCTCTGCGTTATTCTAGTGGTATAGTTGCGACATGTCCAGTTCTTCCGGAAAAACAGGCGATCATTTGCTTGGAAGTGCTTTGTGCACGAGCATCTTTTGTTGGATTTGGCTCAATTCGAGACACCCATACAGTTGACTGCTGTTTACTTTTGGGCTCAAACGCGTAAATCCACGATTCATCATCTGTCACGGTGTCATAGACGTGTTTCGAAGCACCGCGATCGTATTTTTTGGAGCATTTCTTTCGACCAATCGACACGAGCCTTATTTTTAGCGATTGACTTTGTGTGGGATCCAACGCGAACAAATTTTTTTGACGGTCAAATTTTCATGCAGTGTTGAATTTATGCTGGTCCCACTAATGCCTTAGGTTGTCTCAATCTCACGATAGGTCACATGACGATCTTGTCATATCAGTTGGCGCACAGCATCAATGGTTTCCGGAACAAGAACTGATTTTGGACGACCTTCACGAAATTCATCTTTGAGTGAACTAACGACCTCGGTTGAATTCACCATTCCATCGATAAACACTGGTCCTTGATTGAGCTTCATCACCAAAAATTGAATTAAGTTCATCGAGTTAATTCACGTCAAAAGTTGTAAAAAATAATCGTACGAAAATTTTCACGATTTAATTGAATTTATGAATCTTTTAATTTACTGTAAACAACACAAATACCTCAAAAATGTCAAATTTTACGATAGAGCTGGTAATTGCCAGATTGCATCACTATGGTATCCCAATCCCGAAATATAAAAGGCAGCCTGCGTAAGAAGGGACAATAATTTTCGAAACCTGTTCACAGTGACTAGAGCCAGAAATATTTTAACGAGGACGTTCAGTTGCTTCTCCTTTTCCAGCCCCACTTCCACCATTTCCACGTTTCTACCACCGACCTGTACTTTGCACTTACTTTTCAAAGTTTTCACGCAAACTGAACGAGTTTGATTGATTTGTTAACCGCACAAGCTGTGTAGGTCTCTGGGCAAGGAGTGGGCGTTCAAGTTCATTTCTGCTTGGGCGTTTTTAGCCTGAATTCCTGCTTCCACCACCGGCGGCCTCCTGGACGTCAGAATGAACTTTAGACAGTTTTCCGCATGTTTTCGGATCCCGTGGAGTACATCCAGTCACTTTTTATCGAAATTGAAAATTTCATGATTTTCAGGATTTTGGGCAAACGATGCCAAAGATGCTAAAGAAAATTGGGCGTTTTTAGCCTGAATTCTTGCTTCCACCACCGGCGGCCTCCTGGACGTCAGAATGAACTTTAGACAGTTTTCCGCATGTTTTCGGATCCCGCGGAGTACATCCAGTCACTTTTTATCGAATATAAAAATTTCATGATTTTCGGGATTTTGGGCAGACGATGCCGGCATAAGGAAAATTGGGCGTTTTAAGCCTGAATTCCTGCTTCCACCACCGGCGGCTTCCTGGACGTCAGAATGAACTTTAGACACTTTTCCGTATGTTTTCGGATACCGCGGAGTACATCCAGTCACTTTTTATCGAAATTGAAAATTTCATGATTTTCAGGATTTTGGGCAGACGATGCCGGCATAAGGAAAATTGGGCGTTTTAAGCCTGAATTCCTGCTTCCACCACCGGCGGCCTCCTGGACGTCAGAATGAACTTTAGACAGTTTTCCGCATGTTTTCGGATGCCGCGGAGTACATCCAGTCACTTTTTATCGAATTTAAAAATTTCATGATTTTCGGGATTTTGGGCAGACGATGCTGGCATAAGGAAATATGGGCGTTTATAGCCTGAATTCCTGCTTCCACTACTGGTGGCCTCCTGGACCTCAGAAATTTTTTCAAAGTAACTCAATTATTGTTTGTTGTTTTATTCTTGTTCAATCAATTCAGACCTTCACAAGTTTGCAAGCGTTTCGTTTTTCTTCACTACCAAATTTTGAGAAATAAGACACGACTGTTGGTATATACCATACACGAAAACATTTGGTCCTTCGAGCCGGATACATTTACACTATTCTCCAGAGAGTCACCGATTACTTCCTTGTTTTCGATAATGTCTTGCGAGAGTGCAACATCGACCGCCAATTTCGAGAAGAAATCCTTTTGATGGTGAACGAGTTTGGAGCTCATAACAATGGCCGTGTACTTCTCCAAAAGCGCATGGTACTCTTCTATGGACTTCTTCTTAATGTGCATGAGCATTTGGTTGATATGCTCAATGCATAGCGCCAAAGCTTTCCTCATTGCTTTGATGAACGCCTTCACAATGAATGGCTCGAACTGCTTCAAGATCTCACCAGCAAGCAGTGCAAGACTGGTGGTACTGTTGCGGTTGTCTACTATTTCATTTTTTGGAACATCTCCTTCTTTTGTAGTATAAAGAAAAAAGTTCCGTTCAGAAGTGTGTGTTGGTTTCTAACCCGGCTCAACTCCTCGAATTTTTCAGGCACCACCTGTTTCGAGCTGCTGACAACAATCAAAGAGTAACAATTGTCTAAGAAGAAAGCTTCTCAAACTTCGCAGTTTGGTGTCGGCAGAAAACTGTAGGTCCCTTCTACTCGTTAGAAAACAGTTGCGGGCACTGCACGAGTAGTTGATGAGTAAGCTAGGCCCTGGTCACAGTCCACAGGGGACCAGACCAATATGTCATCCATTTATTACTATTATTAAATTTCTAACACTTCGTTCAGAAACACTTACCCAGTATTTACTTTGCTTTTGTCGCAGATCTTGATCCAGAAAAGACTTCAATTCCATATCTTCAAACTTTTGGGCTATCCAAAACTTTCTTTGTTTTCGATGCTAAAATCATAAATTCTTAGCGTCAAAACCGCATTTGCATGATTTATCCGTCGAAACAAATTCATCATGAACTGCAATCATTCGATAAGCTTCAGCTGCATTTTTATTCCAATGAAAGAAGAAAATCAAAACTTCTAGTAAATGCCGTTTTCTTAAGACGGACTTCTTCAAAGAGCAAAAAACATTGTTGTTGTATAAAATAGACGCTTATGAACACAAATTACTGCTGACAAATGTCACACCCTTCCAATGAAGTGGGTAATCGCTTCCAAGATCAGACACAATTTGTAGGTGTGTCTCCACCTACAAATATTTTGATTAGTCAAGTGAGAGATGGGTATGGCAGGTTCAGAAATTAGCATTGTTTCTTCTTTTTTGTGTTCCGCACATACCGAGGTGGACGTCGAATATCAACCAACACGCCCCTTCAGTCAGAACGATCTTTCATCAGCTGCCTTTAATTGCTCACTTCCAGTGACTCCAAATCCCGAAGTGATCGTTACTAAAACTTTAAACCGTAGTTCATTCTCTAAACTTTAAAGGAAGCTAAGCAATTTTCCACTCCTCTCAAATCATTGCTCGTGTAAAGTTAATTAATTCAAATCAAAACCACGCACTTGTATGCTCTGGTGGCCAGTACCAAAATAGTTTTGGTCTCGATGACAATTAGGCGTAATTTAAAATCACTCAATGTTGATATTAAATTATTTTGCACCAGCACATGTTTGGATTAAAGCCTGCCTGCCTTCCCACTTTTTGCCAGTAATGTGAAATGAATATTAATTTTGTTGAACGAAAATGAAGTAAATGCAGTGCGAAATATGTGGCTGTGATGCGGAATTTTCGCTTACGTCAAATGGAATATCGGTTAAAATCTGTGGCTGGTGTTGTAGTGGTTCGCGGGAACACACGGCAGCCTCTCGCTGTTTACTTTTAATTATGTGTCCATTGCCTATTTTCCGCAGCGTATACATGACAAACCAGGTGGCAGATGATTGAAAAAAATTACTTTTCATGACTTCAACTAACAAGTAGACAGTTTTTGGAATGGCTACAGGACAGGACGAAGGGAAAAAACCGAAACCACGCCGCCCCCAGCTTTAACTGTGTAAGTCAGGTTCAGGCATGCAACACTAAAAAGAATTTAGGGAATCATCATGAAGGGCAATTGATAGCGAATAGGAAACTAATTCAGTTTTTGAAAAATCTTTGAGATCAACACCCGGGGTTGAAACGTCCTATACCGCGAAAGCGGAAGTTCCCGAAAAAATTAAAATCCTGAAAGAAGCACGCGTGTGTCCACAGAATCTCCAGTTTGGAATCACCTGAAACAGTGGTCCCCGCCACGTTCCACAGCAGCAAAGTCACCCTGAGAAGGGCAGAGATCTGGATATCTTAAATCCTCGGAAATGCAGCTTTTCCATTACTAAAGGTTTTGTCGGGACAAGACTGCTGCAATTAGCAGACAGGCGTTTGACTTCAAAAGAGCAAAAAAGATTAGTCCCTCAGCGAATCCATTAAAGAAACCATTACGGTGACCGCATTGGAGTGAGCGATCCTCTAATAGGTCAAACTTTGGAGATTCTTGGTAAGGGCGGCACAGTTTTCATGTTTTGAGGTGACAATCGCAAAATTCGGAGTTAGGAGGGCAGAAGATAGTTGCTTTAAAGGAGACAGATGCTAGGTGAGCGTTACAAAAGCACGGAGACTAGGTGAACACAAAGCTGCAAATTGATGAGGAGGTATAGACATAACACATACCAGGTATACCGTTTTTTTTGAAAATAAAACACTAATTACTAATGGGAAAGTAAAAACATTTTATTCAAACTATTGGTCATTGTTTTCTACACATTTTGACCACCTTTCTGGCAATTTGTGAATACCACGCCAATAAAATTGTTCGTCTTTTAAAGCAAACCAATCAAACACCCAATTTTCGACCTGCTCGTAGGAATCAAAGTGCTGCTCAGCCAATGCGTGCCCCATCGATGAAAACAAATGGTAGTCGGAAGGAGCCAAAACTGGTGAATACGGCGGGTGGGTTAGCTGCTCCTAGCCAAGTGTTTTGACTGTATCCTGAACCGGTTTTGCTTTGTGTGCAGGTGTATTGTCATGGAGCAAAATTACCTTGCCGTGTCTTCTGGCCCATTCTGGTTGTTTCTCGATCAATGCATGGTTCAAATTGATCATTTTTTGTCGGTGGCGACCAGTATTAACGGTTTCACCAGGTTTTCGGAGCACGTGGTACAGCACACCTTTCTGGTCCCAACAAACACACAGCATTGTCTTCTTGTCGAATCGATCTGGTTTTGCAGTCGATGTTGATGGTTGTCCCAGATTAACCCATGATTTTTTCCGTTTAAGATTCTTAAGATAAATCCATTTTTCATCGCCAGTAACAATCCGATGCAAAACCGATTATTCTTTCGTGTCTTTGAAGCAAAATTTCACAAGTGTTTTTTTGGTTTTCCATCTGTCCTTCATTCAATTCATGTGGCACTCGTTTTCCACACTTTTGGATCTTTCCCATAGCTTTTAAACGGTCAGAAATTGTTTGTTGTGCAACATTTAACATTGCTGCCATTTGCTTTTGTCTCAAAGTGTCATCTCCATCCAATATCGTTTGCAATTCTTCCTCTTCTTCTTCTTGTGGCGCTACATTCCGGGGTGGACCTGGGCCTCAACCAGCATGCCTCTCCAGCCAGCACGATCTTTCGCCAGCTGTCTCCAGTTGCGCACTCCAAGTTGGTTGAGGTCCTTCTTCACTTGTGTGCGCCACTTTAGTCTAGGTCGTCCTCTGTTGCGTTGTCCCAATGGCTCGGATTCAAAGACTTTTTGAGGACGGAGCAATGGTGTCCATACGCTCTACATGGCCTAGCCATCTTAAGCGTTGTATCCGTATACGCTTGACCAGGCGCATGTCGCTGTACAGCCTATAGAGTTCGTCATTAAATCTTCTCCTCCAGATGCCATCAACGCAAACAGGACCAAAAATCGCACGCAAAACTTTTCTCTCGAAAAGACTAAGGGCTTCCTCATCCGCCTTTGCTAACGTCCAAGATTCTGCGCCATATAGTAGGACGGGGATGATCAAGCTGTTATATAAAGCGAGCTTAGTCCTTCGAGAGCGGGCTTTATTACTCAATTGCATCTTGAGCCCAAAGAAACATGCGTTTGCAATTCGGCCTCTTCAAATTTTTTTGGTGGTCTTCCACGTTCTTCATTTCTCACATCAAAATCATTATTTCTGAACCGTTGAAGCCATCTTTTGCATGTTGCTTCTGATAGAGCATGATCACCATATGCCTCGACAATCATTCGATGCGACTCTGCAGCACATTTCTTCAAATGAAAACAAAGAATTAATGCTTTCCGCAAATCATCATTTTCTGGTACAAAATTCGACATTTTCAACACGATGAAAAAATATGATGTTGTCTGTTCAATGACTTGATGTATACTTAATATTTTTCACAGATGTCATAGCAAACAAACAAAAAAAAAAAAAAAAATAAGGGCTCATTCACAACAATTGTTCCCTATCGAGACATTTGTATCTGGACGTTCACTTCATCCCGGTATATGATATATGTATATCCCGAAATGGACGTCGGAACCTACGAGGTATATCGGTATGAAGTAAGAGTCAAGATACAAAGGTCTCGATAGAGAACATTTATTGTGAACGAACCCTTATTTTTTTTTGTTTGTTTGCTATGACATTTCATACCGGTATACCTGCATACTGTGGCCGCCGTGACGTAGTGGGTAGAGTGCCGCGCTCACACGCCGAAGAGTCTAGGTTCGATTCTCAGCTCAACACCAATTTTTCGAATTTTTCACTGCACCACCTGTTTCGAGCTACTGAAAACACTCAAAGAGTAATAACTGTCTAAGAAAGCTTCTCAAATTTCGCCGTTCGGAGTCGACAAAAAACTGCAGGTCCCTTCTACTCGTGAGAGAACAGTAGCGCGCACAACACGAGTAGTTGATGAGCAAGCTAGGCCCTGGTCTCCCTGTGGGCTGTAGCTCCAACAATTATTATTATATTATTATTATACCTGTATACTCGCTCGAACTACGAGTACCACGGTAGACAAATGACTTCGGCGCTTAATTAGAAAAACATGCTTTTGCGAACACGTCAGGCGAGATGCAGGCCTGTTGACAAATTTAGTGGATGAGGCTTACCTGAACTAACACTACTTTGACATTAAAAACTTTTAAGTTATGAAAAAAACTGTTATTGTGGTCTACTAAAGGCCACGCGTGCACTCCAGTGCTAAATGGAATGAAACGTTAGGTCAATTTCTTGGTCTTTGAACCAGTGTATCAGTTATCTGTGTATTCATCCGGGGCTTGTTTTAAGTACTTCTCAAATGAATCCTTGTCAAATAGAGTTACGCCTTAATTCTCTAAATTTGCATTTTACTCATGATTGCAGTCAAATCCAGCCAAATGCGTTCCCTCCCATAGTCAATCTACGAAATGCGTGCCCTGTGGGGAATTCTTCCAAAATTCTATAAATATGAAAGACGCAACCGAATGAGCAGATGCGATCAACGATTTTCATGGGAAGAAGTTGCGTGGAATGGATTTAGTTGGTTGTGATTCGAAGTTCCTTCAGGCAAATCCGCTTGCGTCTCAATTATTAACTGTTTCGTTTTTATTCGGGTGAACAGAGTTTTTTTTTCTTAAGCTCTCGAAACCACTGACAAATCAAACTTCCAATACAGGGGCTCTGGTGACGTGCAAGATGTCCGTCTTATGATTCACACTGCTACTGAACTGCAATTGTCACATCATTGCGAGTTACATTATATCCACGGCGTCCACCAGTAAATTTTGTATTCGAAGCAAACATTTGAACGTCGCTAAGGTTGTTCTTCTTCTTGAGAGATCGTGACATTATCCTATTTTACCGCATCGTAACGTGTGTCGTCGGTAGGAGACGGTAAAAGACGGTAGGAGACGGTAGGGGACAGTAGAAAACTTTAGAAGACGGTAGGGGACGGTAAGGGACGGTAGAAGACGCTAGGGAACGGTAGCAAATGGTAGAAGACGGTAGAAAACGGTAGAAGACGGCAGGAGGCGGTAAGAGGCGGTAGGAGGCGGTAGAAGATGGTAGAAGACGGTAGAAGACGGTAGGGGAGGATAAGGGACGATAGAAGACGCTAGGGGGTGGTAGAAAACGGTAGAAATAGGTTGAAAACGGTAGAAGACTGTAGGAGGTGGTAGAAGATGGTAGAAGATGGTAGAAGACGGTAGAAGACGGTAGAAGACGGTAGAAGACGGTAGGGGACAGTAGAAAACGATAGAAGACGCTATGGGTGGTAGAAAACGGTAGAAATAGGTTAAAAGAAGACGGTAGGAGGCGGTAGAAGATGGTAGAAGATGGTAGAAGATGGCAGAAGACGGTAGAAGACGGTAGAAGACGGTAGAAGACGGTAGGGGACAGTAGAAAACGGTAGAAGACGGTAGGGGAGGGTAAGGGACGGTAGAAGACGCTAGGGGGTGGTAGAAAACGGTAGAAAACAGTAGAAATAGGTTGAAAACGGTGGAAGACGCTAGGAGGCGGTAATAGTCATTAGAAGGCGGTGGGAGGCGGTAGAAGACGGCAGCGGACCGTAAGAGACGGTAAGAAACTGTAAAAAAAAAGGCGACATTAGCTTACGACACAGTTTGTTACCAGTTACCAGCGGTTGAAATGTTTCAACGACGACATTCAGTACCTTCGCCTGTCCCAGTCCTACCGACCTACCGACCTACCGACCTACCGACCTATCGACCTACGACAGCTTCTACCTTATTTACCACTTATGCTTGCTGGCCGGAGGAGGAACTGGAAGTGATAATAGAAAACATCAGACGGTGGGTAGTGAAAGTCGACCAATGGCTTCGAAATCTGGCATGTAGTTTCAGTTTGTTTGAAGGTTGCGTCAAGTAACACAGTCCACCTGATGTACTCCTTCCCAATCATGCGAGGACTTGTCTCTACACTCGGATCATGGGGCCTTTTGTATTAATCTCTTGTCACAAGAGACATCAGTGTAGCTGCTGAGCAGGTTCTCCTGCTCCGGCTTTAGTCAGCTCAAGAGCAGAGTCCCCCTTAAAGAAAACACAAAATCCATTAACTACCAACACCTTTATTAATTCCATCGTCACAGATTGGCATAGTCCATCTGGATGAGGAGGATTATGTAGAGGAAGGCCTCCTCCGTCATGGCGAAGATGTTGCTCCAGTCCAAGTCGACCAAGCCACAGAGACGGAGGCGCAGTTTTTCGCACTTCAACTGAAGACAGAGAACTTCAACCTGAAAATTGAGTGCTCCCATAAGTGAACCCTTTCCAGACCAACTAACTTACACATCTCTCCAGTCGGCTTCGTATAAGCCTCCTTGCTGGCAGGTCCTTGAGAACATCTTCTGTTCCATTGCACGCCGTCAACAGTTGACCGGCGATGTAAAACAAAAGCGTGTTGTCCAGGGCACATACAACGAAAGTTGAACTCAGCGAAATGAGATGGGAGAACATGCCGTTGATCCATCGTTCGCAAATCACCACACACAGGACAAACAACGTGAGGACTTGTTGCACGAAGAACGATATTAGGTACAGCATAACCTCAACTTGATACATGTCCTTGAACCGAACCACCCACACCTGGAACTGGGCGTGAATTTGTTGGATGTCGCCCAGCTTCGACTCCAGTTGCACTGCCTTCTGCCTGAAATTGTGTCCAGGAGCGCGGGTGTAGCGAACCTGGCGCCCATCCGCCACTACTTGCTGCAAGTTGAAATTCAATAGCCGAAAGATGTGCAAGCTAAATACGAGACCGCTGCTGAAGAGAATCATGACCACCATGATGACGTTGACCAGCACGAGTAGGTACACAATTTGCAGCACTGGGAAGGAGATTAATGCGCTGTAACAACCGCCAAACACAGAATTCAGAATGACTAGCACCGAGGTGAGTATCTTGAAGAGGAACAGCCTTCCCGACTGCCGCCGTATTTCCTGACTGTCCTGAAGTTGATGCCGGACTCTGTGCCAGATCGCGATTGCCTCGTTGAGAATGGCTGCCGCCTTCCTGCGCATCGTCCATTGTAGGAAAATTGCCGCGAAAACGGCTACTAACTTAACGCCGATGTAAAGCCCCAAAAGTGCCTCAAAGAAATGGGTTTCTCTCTGGGAGTAGTGCCCGTTGGTCGGAGACAGCGTGTAGACGGCAATCAGTAGAAGCAGCAAGGTGAGGTGAAGTGAAATGGAGTATGAGTGCGCCCATCGGGAGTACACGAGACAACGTCGCTTGGCGTCATATACGTGCGTCGTGAGACCGAAGAGTAACGCGAAGCGAAAGACATTGGTAATGATTGTGTCGACGGGGTCCTGCCTGCTCCCGGCCATCGTGTGCGTACTTGAGCTGTGACTGTGCCCGAAACTGAATAAAACTTCCCGTGGGGCTGAAAGTCAGTTCGATGGGCATGATGGTCTTGAGGGGCGGTTTTAATCAAATTGATGCGTTTTCTGCAAGTTCTCAAATGGCTGCACTTTAGCACGCATTTAACACGCTTAACGACCAATCCTTCACCCGCAATTAACAAGGACATTATGAGCTAAGAGAACACTTTCAGTCCATTTGTCGAATTGAATTCACGCTGATGGCTACAATTTGTCACTTGTGGCAGAACACCCGCTGCTGTTCGGCTTCAGTCTGCAATCGAACGCCGCCTTAGCCATGCCGAGGAGAACTCTATCGCCCTCGATAAAGATGAACCTTCAAAAGTACATCACGGTGCTGGGCAACGTCGCCTTCTATCTCGGAGTGGTCGACTTCAGGTACGATCGTCTGAAGAACACGTTCAAATGCACGAAGTTCAACATAATTTTCTCGTTCGCGCTGATCGTACTCGTCGCGCTGTGGTTTGCAATCCAATCGATTGGCAGACTTGCGATATTCATCGTGACCGCTCTTTTGTTCGAAATCACTTTGGGGCAGAAACTCGAAGTCCAGCTGATGAGTGGTTCCCTGCAGTTTTTGCCCGTGTTCCTCTACGTGTTGGGGTATTTGGTTTGGAAGCGTCACCTGCTTTCGATCGTGTTGGATATGCTGAGGTTATTTAAGGCACTGGAGGCTGCCATCCCGCCGTTCTTGTACCACAGGGCCACATTTGTTATGCTGCTGCATGTTGAACTAGCTTGTGTGGGTGTTCTTGTTGGAAGGAAACTATGGGCGTTCGCCGTTGTGGACACGTCCGTGTTTAAGTTCGGCGAGCTGTATGGGCAGGTAGTGTGCTCTATTCTGGACATGGGCTTTGTCTTTTCTCAGCTGTTCCTGGTGTGCATCTACGATAATATGACCGAAAGGCTAAGGCAACGGGGACCCAGCATGAAACCCCCTGCGCTGAGGAGGTGTGTTCGGCGATTTTTGAGAATATCCGCCGACATTCATCGTTTGAAGCGATTGTGTGATGAGCTGTTCGTGCCGCTCTTGGTAGGCAGATTTGCCGCACTGCTATGGGACGTAATTAAGGTCAACGGTGTTGCGGAGACTCGGTGGGTTGTTTTCCTACCCAATCGGTTAACCTGCGTGTATCTGGAGCCTATATTCAACATCTGCTTGGTGCAGGTTCTTTCGAGAATTTTGCTGGATGCGTATAGAGACTTCCATGACACCGTCTTGGGGGTGCTGTCTCAACTGGCGCAACCTTTCGAAGAGCATATGGAAACTGATGTAAGTTCATACTTCAATAAGTTCCTTGTGGGTCCTCAAATCGATTCTTGCAGATGGAGGTACTGATCGTTGGACGAGTCATCAAACAGTTGCATGCCTGGGCATACGGAGCAGCGTGGCTATATGTGGGCTTCCTTTGGAAATTTGTCCTGAATGTACTTTCCGTTGAGATTTTCTTCCGTCTTCACGGCGACAAAGTACCCAATGAGCTTCTTCAACAGGAGCCGTTATCACTGTCAAGCGAGGAGTTGGGCTCTGCCGATGATGACTTCTTTGAATACAACACTGAAGCGCACTGAGATTTTTTATTAAAAATTTTATCCAAAAAGGAGTGTTTTTCCCCTCAATGTCGAAGGAAGTACAACAATCATTCGATTTTTCGTTGGGAGTAGTAGTTTTCTAGAAAATTTCAATTTTTTTCCTTTCCCGACAGAGGTCGCTTGCCAACATCAAACCCTAACGGCAGTCTGTAGTGAGTACAACTCTACGAAAGTATAGGAGTCGTAAGACACATTTTATTGTCATTGTCATTATTGGCAAGATGGACCATTCGAGGACATTGTGTCGTCACAATATTTAAGGACTGAACTCGATTGCCCAAAATCACACCAAAATCCTCAGACATTAGGTGTAAACACAAACAGAAGCAGTGCTGGATACACAGCCAGCTGTGGCAGCATGTGTTAGAAACCTTTCCTTTCCCATCGTACTCAATGGAGACCAGCACGGTATAGACGAGCACGCAATCTGTTCGCCTCATAATGAAGCCCTTTAATAGTGAAGGCACCATCCGACCACGGATAGAACTAATCTATTGTGCTGTCTAAGTTGCCGTGAAGAAACTGATGTGCAAATGACAGTCAATTAGGGCTTACGGAAATTACTTTGACTCAAAATTGATTGAGATCCCTGGAATGAGTTGTTACAATCACTATTCATTACAAGTGACGTCTTGCTTTCGACGCAGGAGTGCACTTACCACATCATTTCTGAGATACCTCGGAAGCAAGAGTTTCAAACCAAACTCTAAGTTTTGACAGTACGTTGTTCTGTTGCATTAGAACTGCCAGTATGCTATGCGAACAGGAAGAACAAACTCACAGTAATTGCCGACACCCAGACCAGTGCCGTCAAAATGACGTATCCCTTAATGACTGCAAGCACCGCAGCACACGAGTGTTATTATTCGTAAAACAAATTAATTTTGTTACCAGAACTTCAAGACATTCATGCTTCATTGAAGGAGACTGCTGTTTTGAAGCTATGTCACTAAATAACCCTGAGATTAGAGCCACATTATTTATTGATATAACTAAGGCATTTGACATGGTCGATCATTCAATTTACTTTACTGCAAAAGTTTGCCTTTTCAATTTTCGGGATTAGAGAACAAACTAACAAACTATTGTTTTTCAAAATACTCCCCATTAAGATCTATACACTTTTGCATGCGTTTGAACCAATTCTCGAAACACTTTTGCCACTCTGATTGAGGTATCTCCAAAACATGAATTCTGAACGCGTCAACCGCTTCTTCAGGTGTCGAAAAACGTTGACCTTTCATTTTATGTTTTACGTACGGGAATAAAAAGAAGTCATTCGGTGCCAGGTCAGGACTATACGGCGGATGACTCATCAAATCGATATTTTGAGTGCTCAAAAATGCAGTTGTTTGAGCCGATGTATGAGAGCTCGCATTGTCGTGGTGAAGCGGCGGTTGGTTTTCCTGATTTCTTGGAAGACAACTGGCAAACAAATTGTTGTGTACCTCTCAGAATTGACTGCTCTGCGTTGTTCTAGTGGTACGGTTGCGACATGTCCAGTTTTTCCGAATAAAGAGGCGACCATTTGCTTGGAAGTGCTTCGTACACAAGCATCTTTTCTTGGATTTGGCTCAATTTGAAACACCCATACAGTCAACTGCTGTTTACTTTCGGGCTCATACGCGTAAATCCACGATTCACCCCTTGTCACGATGTCATAGACGTGTTTCGAAGCACCGCGATGGAATTTTTGAGAATTTCTTTCGACCAATCGACACGAGCCTTTTTGTGAGCGATTGACAAATTGTGTGGGATCCAACGCGAACAAATTTTTTCGACGGTCAAATGTCCATGCAATAATGAATCTATGCTCGTCCCACTAATGCCTAAGGTTGTCTCAATCTCACGATAGCTCACATGACGGTCTTGCAATATCTGCTGGCGCACAGCATCAATGGTTTCCGGAACAAGAACTGATTTTGGACGACCTTCACGAAATTCGTCTTGGAGTGAGCTACGACTTCGGTTGAATTCACCATGCCATCGATAAACACTGGTCCTTGATGGAGCTTAATCGCCAAAATTTGAATTAAGTTCATCGATGTACTGTTGTTGAGTAAATCCATGTCGAAAGTTGTAAAATATAATCGCACGAAAATTTTCACGATTTAATTCCATTTTTGGGCGAGATGAATCATTTAATTTATTGTAAACAACACAAAAAGCGCTCGTATGTCAAAACGTTCTGAGTACGTATAACCTCAAAAATGTCAAACTTTACGATAGAGCTGGCAGTTGCCAGATTGCAACACTAGGGTTGCCTAATTCCGAAATATAAAAGGCAACCTACGTATATGTTAGGTTTTCGAGGATGCATTTACCATTGGTTGGCTTCATATTTAGAAGATCGTAAGCATACCGTGAAAATTGAAAATACCTTGATCGAAGAAAAAATAATAAATTTAGTGTTCCTCAAGGTTCGGTTTTGGGTCCTATTTTATTTTTAATTTATGTTAATTCTCTTTTTATTAAACGTTTCAAAGGTAAAGTAACAGCTCGTCAGACTCGACGGAGTACTCTCGCTGCTCCGTCAAGGTTGGTAACGAACTCACCGAGATCTTCACTGTCAAAAAAGTTTAAGACAAGGCGACTCACTGGCATGTGATCCAGAAGATCGTGGGTAACTCACAAGTCAATACCAGAGTCACAATCTTCCAAAAGTCAGTTCAATTGCTAGACGTGATGACATTGGCGTGATTAAACGTATACAGTGAGCCTATAATGAGGCGTTTGCTGGCATTGAAGCGGAAGCAGATAAAATGAGTCTGGTGGTTAATGAAGGCAAATAAAGGGCTGCCATCAAGGAAGGACACGCAACATCGACATCTCGGAAAGAGCGTCAACTAATAATAATAATTGTTGGCGCGACAGTCTACAGGGGGACCAGAGCCTAGCTTGCTCATCAACTGCTCGTGTTGTGCGTGTTACTGTTCTCTCACGAGTAGTAGGGACCAATATTCTTTTGCCGACTTCGAACGGCTAAGTTTGAGAAGCTTTGTCTTAGACAGGTATTACTCTGTGAGTGTTGTCAGCAGCTCGAAAGAGGTGGTGCCGTGAAAAGTTCGAGGTGTTCTGCCGGGAATCAAACCTAGACCCTTCGGCGTGTGAGTGTCGCACTCTACCCTACTACGCCGCGGCAGCAGCCTATGCATTGATGTTAGGAGAGATTATATTGAAAAATAAAAACAATTCAAATTGAATTCGCATTTTCCTTCATATCGGTACTGAGAAAATATTGAACGCCCCTCGTAGCATAGAGATCTACGAAATGGGATTTGTGATATCAAAATTCAGCAATGACGAGAAGCGAATGGATATGTGAACTTTACGGAATGGTGTAGACGGGATGTGTGTTCTGAATTCTGCCGGAAATGTCAGACAAATGTGAATGTAAATATTCTCTGGATTCCAATTCAGCTGTGAGGCAAGCAAATGCATTTCCGTTCACACTGGAATTCAGTTGAAGGCTTAATATGCAGAATAAAAAATCGTGTATCACTTGCGAATTTAATTTGAATTTTTTGTGCCATTTGCAAGTTTGCCTCTTTGATCCGGGTATTTTTGCCTCAATTGGCTTGCGTTGATTTCGAATAAATTTTGATTCCTAGAATACAATAACCTACAAAAGCAGCCAATTTATCTGGACAGATGGTCGATGCATTCAGTCTACTTTACACAGAAATATCAACATTTTGCTATAATTACAGCAAAGTTTAAGTTTAATTTTCGATAAATTAGCTGAAATCGCCCTGGAGCACATATTCACGGAATTGTTCAATGAGCATTATGATCTGTCAAGTTTACAGAAATCATTGCGAAATGGTATTCGCCTGACACACAATATGACTAGTGTAAGTTGAGCGTTGTCACATTAGATAAATGTGATACCACATCAGTTGCTGAGGGAAAACTTTGAGTACACATCTCAGCAGATCGATACATCAAACGGACAAATCATAGTAATTTGTGTTTTCCCGACCTTCCGGAATTCCTCTTTCATCAATCATTTCTACCATGTTGTTGCCTTTAAGACTCCCGTACTTAAGTAGATTCGTCACATGAGTTGCATGAGAAGCAACTCAAACAGACCATCGGCTATATTTCTAAAAGTCAAATCAAACTCTTTCCCGCTTGGTTTCCCCCTGTTGAAGAGGACACAAACGGCTTTCGATGAAATCGATGCGTAGTAGCCTGCAGGACATTTGAATGGTCTTTAAAATTGTATACATATTACACATATGCATACTGTGAGCGTCAAAAGTGAGTAAACAAATATCTGATTACTGTATAAAGATGAAATTTGGGTCAAAAGGGAGACCAAAAAAAATTAACACAAAGAGAAACAATGAAATTCGTATTGGAAAAACATTTTATTTAGTGGTGAAAGCAAATTCGAAATTTTTAAGAGCTATATGAATAAAAAAATGAAGAATTTACTGAAAAATATATTTGGCCGGTCGTGAAACAAGGGGGAGGGTCAGTGATGGTGTGGGGTTGTCTTCATTGATAGTACAATGAGGCCAGAAATGTCGCACAAAATTCGACACTGGGGGTTCTTTTGAACCTCCTGCCTCACTAGACTCAGCTGGGGGGGGGGGGGGGGAGTCCGCCAACTATTACCGTATTTTCTCTCCCCTCCTGGGAGATGGACGCCACGTCGTCGTTCCCGGGAACGACGAAACCCTACGAAGATTTAGAATTATATCCCCCTTTCGGGGGGGGCCCGAGTTTCCCGGCTTTGGTCCGAAAACCGCAGCCCGCACGTCGGCACAGCCGATCTAATTGACCTAGCTCCCGTCGCTATGCTCGGCCCACACACACACACACACTAAACGATAGCGGGTCGAAGATGACCCTCGATCCCTCGCCAACAATTCGCGGGATACCGTTACCGGTATCAAAAAATTACGGGACACAATATTGACGCGCTCGCGTTGCAGCCTTTGTGCTGCGAAAACTGGATAACGGGTGACGGCCGAAACCGGGACCTTACGCGGTACTTGTTTTCACTCAACACTACGCACAAAATTTAATTTATTTCTTTGTCTAGGGAGCCGGAAGGGATCCCCCAAGCACTGGTAATTGAGTACAATAAGGAAGGACGATTATCTAAATATTCTCAGGACCAACTTGCAATCGAGCGTAGACAAATTAGGTTTAGCTAGGAATTGGATCTTTCAGCAAGCATACCTCACGTCTTGTTAAGAAAAGGTTGCTTTATAGGACTCCAAAACAGCTTGATCATTCCCCGCAATCACTGGACCTTAACCCAATAGAACATTTATGGGATCATTTGGATAGAGGAATTCGACAGAGTACTATTAACAACAAGGAAGACCTGAAAAAAGCTATAACAGAAGAATGGTCAAAAATTTCCCCCGATGTTACCAATAAACTGGTACTGCCTATGTCACGTAGACTCAAGGAAGTAATAAAGTCTAAAGGAGGGCCAACAAAGTACTAAATTTAATTTCTTAAGCATTTATTTATGCATACTGGTTACTCACTTTTGACTTGTAATGTATGAAGTAGTTATAATTTTCATTAAAAAAATTTATTTGTTTTCGATTTTAATAATAATAATTGTTGGCGCTACAGTCCAAAGTTGGACCAGGGCATAGCTTGCTCATCAACTGCTCGTGTTGTGCGTGACCTACAGTTTTTTGCCGACTCCGAACGGCGAAATTTGAGAAGCTTTCTTAGACAGTTATTACTCTTTGAGTGTTGTCAGTAGCTCGAAACAGGTGGTGCAGTGAAAAAATTGGAAAAATTGGTGTTGAGCTGAGAATCGAACCTACACCCTTCGGCGTGTGAGCGTCGCACTCTACCCACTACGCCACGGCGGTTTTTGATTTTTCCGAACTTTATTTTTTGAACAATTGATCACATTGAATAAAGTTGTTTTTTGTGAATCAATGGAATTTGAGTTTTTGTTGTTGTTTTGACCCAATTTTCATCTTTATACAGTAATCAGATATTTGTTTACTCACTTTTGACGCTCACAGTATATGTCAGTATAATAAGAAAAAAACCATGCTACCTTACACAGAGTGGAAATGGACTCTACATCAAGACAATAGTCCCAAACATACGAGCAAACTGGTGAAAGAATTTTTTCCAAAGCAATGGAGTTCAAGTTACGGAGTGGCCGCCTCAGTCTGCGGGCCTGAATCCCATTGAAAGTGTTGGGACAGATTTTAAGAAAGCTGCGTATGAAGCAAAACCCAAAAATACAAAACAGCAATGAGATGTTGTGCAGGTTGCGTGGATCCCTGTTCAGTAATGTCAGGCCTTTATCGACACTGTGACACTGTACTTAAAAATAAAGATTAAACGACCAAGTACTAATCTAATAAAGAAAAATTAAAACAAAAAACTTTACAATTCCATTGACTTTTGCTTCATATTCATGAATTTTTGATCTTGGTGCTATTTTTGCGCACATCGAAATGCAGTGTTGTTTCGGATAACGCGTTTTTTCTAAGTTCAGAATGCACTTTTTTCTTGTCTTGCTTATAGGTTTTATTGCTAATAGAATAAGGCTGTTGTGTCATAAATATGATGTGTTTACATGACGGTAAAAAAACTAGTGACAAAATTGTGACAGGTTTGAACACAATGCTATTATTTTGCACAGTGTTTTATGTCTCTCCCCAATACTTATGTGGGATGTGAAGCCAAGCCAACGTATACAAATCCAAACGAACGGATAACACGTACGAGAAAACAGGCGACTAGATAACGGGGTGATCAGGCGGGCCATCAACAGCAACTCGTCTCGACGAACATGACTAAACACAAAACAACAAGAACAAAGAAACTCACACACGACCGAACAGACACACGAACACACAGACGAAACGAGGACGAAACGAAACATGAGTCGATCAGCAGCAGCAGAAAAAGTAGTCGGGGAGTCAGTGAGGGAGCGTCATCAAACGCGGATGTAATATGATTAACATGTAAAGTTTACGTTATATATACGAATAAAGTGAATTAAAGCTTTGAATTAAGTGTTTTCTTCAATTAAAAATCCCACACTTATTTGTAGAAACCCTTTATGATTTATATGAAATTAAGTAAATAAGTTAGGAAAACAAAAATTAAAATTTTGCAAGAGAGGTAACATCATAGAAAATGCTGTGAATGATTTGTTCTCATGTTTATGTTATCGAAACATAAACATGAGAACAAAAGGCGAAAAAAAAAACGATTGGGAAAAGACAACTTGCAGTCGCTCATAGGAGGTTTCGTTTTCAGTTCTTCTTATTTGATTGAAAAAGTTGATATGTGTTTTAAATATCTCGGAAACCAGGCAAGAAAAAAATTCATTTTGAGGTTCTTTCTATAAAGTTCCGGTTTTCCAAGAACATAATTAACATAAAAAGCAGGAATGTATAAGTTTGAAAAATATCTTCTTCTCGCTTTTTTGCTCTTCATTCAATGCTTCATAAAAAGTGTCACAGTGATAGGATTTAGTTCAAATATGCGCCGTTTTGTTCGATAATCTGTTTCCATCTAGACGGGAACTTCATAATACCCCCTCGGAGAAGCCCCCTTCCTTATTTGCGAAGAACACGGATAGCCACTTTTCACAAGCCTTTTTTGAGTTGAACTTCACTCTACCAAGGGCGTTCGCCATGGACAGGAACAGGCGGTAATCACTTGGCGCTATGTCCAGGCTATATGGTGGATGCGATAAAACCTCCCATTTGAGCTCCCGTAGCTTCTGAAGAGTCATCAACGTTGTGTGTGTTCCGGCGATGTCATGGTGGAACACTACACCCTTCCTGTTAGCCAATTCTGGACACCTCTTGTTGATCGCCTGCCTTAAGTGGTCTAGTTGTTCGCTATAGGTAGTAGAACTAAGCATCTGACCATATGGGAACAGATCATAGTGGATGATTCCTTTCCGTCGTTAATCCTGGCGTGGCCACTATTTAGGACGATTCACCGGCCTTAACCACGACTATTTTCGTTTGATATTGTCGTATGTGATCCATTTTCCGGATGAAGGGAGATACTTGAAAACCTTATATTTAGAAAGTATTTCTTAGTACAATTAACAAGTAGAAATCTAGTTCATTGGTTGTGATTGTAAAGCTTTTTCGGAACCTTGCGCATGCTTACCAATATTGCCGTCATATAGGGAAGATCCACTGATAACAATGTAACGCAGAGAGTTTGTTTTTGTTGACACTGTTAAAAAGTTTGGTCAGGGCGCGAGATTTCAATCGACATTTGGAAAGAATAAATCGCTAGGGGAAGTTGGCAAAATAACAAAAAATGTTGGGACTTACAACAAAAAGCAATGTTTAGTGTACACACGAAATTTTGTTTTTTCCTTTGTTTTAAAAACCGCAAAAGTAGCCTGATTTGAAGTACTGTAACTGGTTACCTAATAATCAGATTGTCATAAAAATATTCAATATTTGTACTTCCTAAAAATAATATGCATGACTTGTTAGCTGCGACCCCTATATGTCAGACCTGGGACTTATTGAGTGATGATTTATTATATAACAGAAATAACTGCGATCGAAACGGAAAAGCAAAACAAAAAAAAAAAACAACAGAAAAGTAGGAGTACAGACATGAGTGGAAGGTCGCCTATGTTATCCACCCAAACACCCACTTTGATGAGGACTTGAAATCCGATTCCCGGGAACTGTTCATTGAGACATGCGTATGTTGCTAGTTCCTATAAAAAAAGGCGGTGTATACGTTGCCTGATTTTAGTTGGCGTTGGGAATACTAGGTATACCACTAATTATTAATGGGAAAGTAAAAACATTTTATTCAAAGTATTGGCCATTGTTTTCTACACATTTTGACCACCTTTCTGGCAATTTGTGAATACCACGCCAATAAAATTGTTCGTCTTTTAAAGCAAACCAATCAGACACCTAATTTTCGACCTCCTCGTAGGAATCAAAGTGCTGCTCAGCCAATGCGTGTCCCATCGATGAAAACAAATGGTAGTTGGAAGGAGCCAAATCTGGTGAATACGTTGGGTAGCTGCTCCCAGCCAAGTGTTTTGCTTGTATCCTGAACCGGTTTTGCTTTGTGTGCAGGTGCACTGTCATGCAGCAAAATTACTTTACCGGGTCTTCTGGCCCATTCTGGTCGTTTCGCGATCAATGCATGGTTTAAATCGATCATTTGTTGTCAGTAGCGATCAGTATTAACCGTTTCACCAGGTTTTAGGAGCTCGTACAGCACACCTTTCTGGTCCCACCAAACACACAGCATTGTCTTCCTGCCGAATCTATCTGGTTTTGCAGTCGATGTTGATGGTTGTCCCAGATTAACCCATGATTTTTTCCGTTTAGGATTCTTAAAATAAATCCATATTTCATCGCCTGTAACAATCCGATGCAAAACCGTTTTTCTTTCGTGTCTTTGAAGCAACATTTCACAAGTGTTTTTTCGGTTTTCCATCTGTCTTTCATTCAATTCATGTGGCACCCATTTTCCACACTTTTGGATCTTTCCCATAGCTTTTAAACGGTCAGAAATTGTTTGTTGTGCAACATTTAACATTGCTGCCATTTGCTCGTGACTCAGTCATCCAATATCGTTTGCAATTCGGCGTCTTCAAACTTTTTTGGTGGTCTTCCACGTTCTTCATTTCTCACATCAAAATCATTATTTCTGAACCGTTGACACCATCTTTTGCATATTGCTTTTGATAAAGCATGATCACCATATGCCTCGACAAGCATTCGATGCGACTGTGCAGCACTTTTCTTCAAATGAAAACAAAAAATTAATGCTTTCCGCAAATCATCACTTTCTGGTACAAAGTTCGACATTTTTAACACGATGATGTTGTCTGTTCAATGACTTGATGTATACTAAATATTTTCCACAGCTGTCATAGCAAACAAACAAAAAAATGAGGGCTCGTTCACAACAAATATTCCCTATCGAGACATTTGTATCTTAACGCTCACTTCATAACGGTATACCTGGTATAATATACTTGTTTCGGCATGAAGAAGTGTAGAACATGAGCGGAGGGACGCTAGCCTATGCTGGTTGTGAGGAATTCCCGATGACTAAAATTGCCTGGACATAGTTTTTCTTCGTCACCTTTGCTTGTTGAAGCTGAGGGCTTCAAGCTGGGAAATGGACACTTTCTCATTGTCATTTACCAAGCCTTGCAGCAATGTCAACAAAGGACAACTCATTGCACTCTTTTTCATGTTCGCTCTTCAAAAACTAACAAGATCTGCTTTATTCTTGCAGAATCGGTTACCTATTACCCAGCCTGTAGTAACTCTGACATGCTTTCAGACATTCGCATACTAGCCGGTTTCTCAATGTTTTTTAGCGACTCCTGTATGTAGGGTTCTTTGCTGATGCATCAGCTCTGTCAATCTGTCTTTCTCACCTCCTTGTGAAGGTAGGTAGTAAAGCCCGCAACCCAACGGGAATCGATACGCATCACAGCGTGGCCTCTCACCACTTCCTCAGATAAGGTCATTATTGAAATGAACATGTCTCCAACCTTTCTATTTAATTGCTTGCGCAGCTCATCAATGATTAACGATCCAGTGGTAGGTGTAAAGAACCCAAGACGGATGCCCTCAGTTTGAGTTCGTCGTTGGAAGGCACCCGATGGCTGGAAACCAAAAGGAAATCGACACCATCATCGCCAATATATTTCGCATCGTTCTGCTTTTAGGACTCACCACGCACATATACGACAGAAGGAAGCAGCGCCTCGTGCACTCCCGGTGGGCACACTGCTATTCGCTCGTACTTCATGTCACATTTGTGGTTTTGTTCCCAGTGTTCTACAAGCTCCGCTCCAGATCCGGCTCCTACACCCAAACCGAGAGGCATTTCTTTGAGAAACTTTTCATATTCATCCTGGGGATGTCTTTCCTCTCGGTGTTTGTGAGCATAGTTCTGCAGTGGACATCTCGAGCGCACGCACCGGCGTTGTTCAACGAAATTATTCAGATGTGGCACGACGACATGACTCGCCTGCGGAGAAGTCATGCAGTTCGTAGACAAGCCGGTTGGTTTTTCGTGTTAAAGACACTTACAACCGCCCTGGTCGCTGGCAACACGGCATTTGTGACATATAAAAGTTCAGGGATTACTTTGTCGACAGCTCAGAGCTTCTTTGTGTTTCCGCTCTTTAACGTGATCGTCGTCCTGGGGTTCCAGTTTTCCTGCGGCCTTATATTCAGCACGTACCTCTTCCAGATCATAAACTACAACCTGATGCATGTCGTCAAGGACGTGCACAACCTCTGTCGCACTCGGAGGCCACCACATGCTTTCCAGCAGAGGGCGGTGCTGCTGCAGAAGGAGCTCACCGAAATTGGGCACCTCCACGCACAGCTGCGGCGATGGGTGGAACGGTTTAAGGACATGTACCAAGTTGAGCTTTTGTTCTCGCTGACGGTGTTCTTTGTACTTCAAGTGTTCATGCTCTTCGTCCTGTGTGTGATGTTGTATGAGGGGTGGATCGGTGCACTGTTCTCACACTTTTTCACCGCTGTCACAACACTCATTGTCGGCGGCGTAGACGTCACGTTGCTGTTTCACATCTGCAGTGCAGTGTTGAAATGTTGCGATGCGGCGGGGCAAATAATGCAGGATTTGCCGGGGCAGACGCTGCACTCTGTTCAACTGGAGAGATGTGTAACTTGATTGACATTCAAAATTAACTTGACTTTCTAGAGAGTTTCTATTTCAGGTCGAAATGATGTGTCTGCAGTTGCAGCGCGAGAAGTTACGATTGAGAATCTGTGGCTTGTTCGACTTGGATTGGAGTAAGAGTTTTGCTATTACGGAAGCAGGTCTGATGTATGTAATCCTCTTGATACAGTTGGACTTTAGCAGCTTTGGAAAATAAATAACATTTCTTCTCACAACGCGAACCTGTTTAAGTTTTGCTGAAAGGTTTTTTTTTCTTGTGATTTGAGAATCCGAAGCAAATGCACTATTTTTTCGAGAATTGATTTTTTGGATAATTTTTTGGAGAGTTTCAAATTTCGCATAAATATCCTTGCTCTATGTATCGTGTTTGAAAGGAAGTGATTAGAACTAGTGGAACTAATGGAACTACGGAAGAAATACCGAATGAAATCAGATTGGATCAAATGGAAGTATAGTAGGTCATATCATCTTGTTAGCAGGAATGCATAAGCCGATAACAATCTGTAGTTGGTGAAGTAGAGCCAGCAACACGGTACCTCAATCTGGAAAGGCAAAGAAGGCGCTAAAACAGGGAAAAAGTAAAACTCATCGATTTTTATGTTTATAGATAAAAAAGCGTCTGTGCTGATAATCTGGAAGGATTATTTCTGCAGACTACTTGACGGCGATGACGGTCGAAATCCCGCTGTTAGGCAGAATGTTCTGCTCGATTTGGACGATGATAGACAAGCATTCCGTCCCCCCGACTTAGACGAGGTGGAGATAGCAATATCCAATCTGAAGTCTAACAAAGCTGCTGGAGCGGACGGACTGTCCGCAGAACTATTTAAAGCAGCTGGAGATGACCTGGTTGGACGCATGCACCAGCTCATTTGTAAGATAAGTAAAGCATGCCCGATTAGTGGAATCTCAGCGTCGTTTGCCCGGTTCACAAGAAAGGAGACCCCTTTGACTGCGCCAACTACCGAGGGATTAGTCTCCTGAACATCAGTACAAGATTGTGTGAGCGTTTGAAACCGTTTGTCCATGACCTGATATGTCTCTATCAGTGTGTTTTCAGGCCAGGGAAGTCCACAATAGACCACATATGCTCACATAAGTGGAGTAGAACCTCAACCAACTTTGAGTGCGCAACTAGAGGCAGCTGGCGAAAGATCGTGCTGGCTGGAGAGGCATGTTGGTTGAGGCCCAGGTCCACCCCGGACTGTAGCGCCACAAGAAGTAGAAGAAGAAGTGTCGAAATTGATTTCCCAACTTTCGTTCTGGTAATTTTTGACTCAAAGACAAAAAAACGAATCGGATCACAGTAAAAACGTGAGATTGTACAGAAGCTTCGTGTATTACATAATTCTCAACTCAATAAGTCCCGAGAGTGACATGTAGGAGGCGTCACTGACAAAAAAAAAAAAATAATATCAATATTATTATTTGGAGGTACAAACTAGAGACCAATAAGGAGACAGTCAACTCCCTTGTCTCCCGCCCTTGAATTCATTTTGACAGCGTTCTTTAACACATTTCCTTTCCTTGAACAGCTGACTCACAGACAAATTTTTTTTTGTTCTTAAATGAGAATACGTTTGAGCTGCCTATACGGTACATCTCCGCTTAGTATGTTAAAGGAAGAGGGCATATAAATCAGACGATTGAAGGAGATAAGCAATAATTTTTCCACCACAAAGTAATGACACACTTAGAACTTATATTTGTAAGGCAGTAGCTGCATCAGAAAATTAATATTCTTCAAACTTTATGAAGAAATTTATTTTGAACGCAATAATTTATTGGATTGGGCAACCCTCTTGTTGCGATCTGGCAACTGCCAGCTCTATCGTAAGGTTTGACATTTTTGAGGTTATACGAGTGCTATTTGTGTTGTTTACAGTAACTTAAAAGATTCATCTCGGCCAAAAATTGGAATTAAATCGTGAAAATTTTAGTGCGATTATTTTTTTAGAATTTTCAACATGGATTAACTCAACAACAGTGCATCGATGAACTTCTGAACTGAATTCAAGTATTGGCGTTGAAGCTCCATCAAGGACCAGTGTTTACCAAGTATACCCGTATGAAGTAAGCGTCAAGATACAAATGTCTCGATAGGGAATATTTGTTGTGAACGAGCCCTTAATTTTTGTTTGTTTGCTATGACATAATAATAATAATAATAATTGTTGGCGCTACAGTCCAAAGGGGGACCAGGGCCTAGCTTGCTCATCAACTGCTCGTGTTGTGCGCGCTACTGTTCTCTCACGAGTAGAAGTGACCTACAGTTTTTTGCCGACTCCGATCGGCGAAATTTGAGAAGCTTTCTTAGACAGTTATTACTCTTTGAGTGTTGTCAGCAGCTCGAAAGAGGTGGTGCCGTGAAATATTAGAAAAATTGGTGTTGAACTGGGAGTCGAACCTAGACCCTTCGGCGTGTGAGCGTCGCACTCTACCCACTACACCACGGCTACCACTGTTTGCTATGACATCTGTGAAAAAAAAAAATATTTAGTATACATCAAGTCATTGAACAGACAACATCATATTTTTTCATCGTGTTAAAAATGTCGAATTTTGTATCAGAAAGGGATGAATTGCGGAAAGCATTAATTTTTTGTTTTCATTTGAAGAAAAGTGCTGCAGAGTCGCATCGAATGCTTGTCGAGGCATATGGTGATCATGTTCTACCAGAAGCAAAAGATGGTTTCAACGGTTCAGAAATAATGATTTTGATGTGAGAAATGAGAAACGTGGAAGACCACCAAAAAAGTTTGAAGACACCGAATTGCAAACGATATTGGATGGAGATGACACTTTGAGTCAAAAGCAAATGGCAGCAATGTTAAATGTTGCACAACAAACAATTTCTGACCGTTTAAAAGCTATGGGAAAGATCCAAGACTGTTGATGGGTGCCACATGAATTGAATGAAAGACAGATGCAAAACCGAAAAAACACTTGTGAAATGTTTCTTCAAAGACATGAAAGAAAATCGGTTTTGCATCGGATTGTTACTGGCGATGAAAAATGGATTTATCTTAAGAATCCTAAACGGAATAAATCATAGGTCAATCTGGGACAACCATCAACATCGACTGCAAAACCAGATCGATTCGGCAGGAAGACAATGCTGTGTGTTTGGTGGGACCAGAAAGGTGTGGTGTACCACGAGCTCCTGGTGAAACTGTTAATACTGCTTGCTACCGACAACAAATGATCAATTTGAACCATGCATTGATCGAGAAACGACCAGAATGGGCCAGAAGACACGGCAAGGTAATTTTGCTCCATGACAATGCACCTGCACGCAAAGCAAAACCGGTTCAGGATACAATCAAAACACTTGGCAGGGAGCAGCTACCCCACCCGCCGTATTCACCAGACTTGGCTCCTTCCGACTACGATTTGTTTTCATCGATGGGACACGCATTGGCTGAGCAGCACTGATTCCTACGTGGAGGTCGAAAAATGGGTGTCTGATTGGTTTGCTTTAAAAGACAAACAATTTTATTGGCGTGGTATTCACAAATTGCCAGAAAGGTGGTCAAAATGTGTAGAAAACAATGGCCAATAGTTTGAATAAAATGTTTTTACTTTCCCATTAATTAGTGTTTTATTTTAAAAAAACACTCATTTCATACCTGGTATACCTGTTATATATATATTATATTTTGTTTTTTGTTATTGTCTGTAGTAATACTCAAAAAATGTCTTATGTCGAAACAACTTAATGGCTTTTGTATATAATAATGCACTATAATTGCCACGCATCTCCGTTGTGAGTTAAATTTGACAGAAATGTTTTGCAAAATATATTCGTTTTATTTTTATTGTTTAGTTATGATTGCACGAAACATGTTTAATTGTTGTTTTTTGATTTGGTTTCCTTAGTTTAATTAATTCATAACATCTTTTATAGAGAATAGACTTCATTTGAACAATTGAAATAACATTTTGTAATAATGTATCCTGTCGAATGTATAACACTAAATATTTACTTTAATTATAATTCGCGTATCTTGGAGCATCAATTGAAAAGAAACCATTTCAAATGTGCGAATTTCGAGCGTACATTGCTCTGCCGGTTTTATACATATTTCAGAAGTAAATATAAATGTAATCGAATTATACATTTATTGAAAATAAAACCTGTTTTAAGTTTTTTCTACTTAATATACACAAAATGGCTGATGAACTAACGAACAGTGGGCAATTTACGAATGTGTGACACTATAGAGGGCAAAAAATGATGAATTAGCCGCCATTTTTCTTATTTTGGAACGTAGAGATAATAATAATAATAATTGTTGGCGCTACAGTCCAAAGGGGGACCAGGGCCTAGCTTGCTCATCAACTTACTCGTGTTGTTCGCGCTACTGCTCTCTTACGAGTAGAAGGGACCTACAGTTTTTTGCCGACTCAGAACGGCGAAGTTTGAGAAGCTCTCTTAGACAGTTATTACTCTTTGAGTGTTTTTAGCAGCTCGAAAGAGGTGGTGCCGTGAAATATTAGAAAAATTGGTGTTGAACTGGGAGTCGAACCTAGACCCTTCGGTGTGTGAGCGTCGCACTCTACCAACTACGCCACGGCGACCACGGAACGTAGAGATGTGTGAGCTAAATTAGACAATGTTCGATGTCACGTAATTTACTTTCAGATATTGGGCTTTATCTACCAGAACACGTAAATAATGGTCGATCTGTCGATAGACAAAGGAGAAATCAGCTGTTTGATCAGCTGTTCAGTTGACCATCTGACTGGTTTCTGGTACAAACATTCAACTGATACCTGCCAGATTTTCATGACAGTCTGATTTTAAGGTTACAGGTCGCAGTTCTTTAAGTGACGCGACTTTCAAAGCAATGGAAAAACAGAATTTCGTGTGTTGATTAAACACTGCTTTTTGAGGGGAAAAAATACCGTGCAACCTTAGCAATGGCTTGAAAGGGGACTCTGCTCCATAAAAAACAACCATTTGTTGGTGGTATGCTGACTTAATACGTGGCCGTACAGACATTATTGATGCTGAACGCTCTGGAAGACCAATTGTGGTGGTTACACCTGAAAACGTCAAGAAAGTAGACAAAATCGTTTTGGGAAACCGTAAGTGTGATGGGAAGACATTTTAAAGACATCAGAAGACAGTGTGTTGTCTATTTTGCATGAACATTTGTCGATGAGAAAGCTGTTCTCGAAATGGGTTTGCTCACAATGGACCAAAAACAACGAGCTGTTTCGCCAAAATCAACAGGACTTTTTGCGTTGCTATGTCACATAGTGGCCGTAGTGGGGTAGTGGGTAGAGTGCGACGCTCACACGCCGAAGGGTCCAGGTTGGACTGATTGCATCACTATTGAAGGAAATTATGTAAATTAACAAAGTCGATTTTTTTCTGGAACATCTGTTTTTTTGTTATTGAGTGATGTGCTTTATATTCAGTTGAAATAAACACTTGTCGTGTGTGTCCGAAAATTGCGTCGAACATTTGGGTGCATTTTTTTCCCCATTTTCTTCCGTTTGTTGGTGTTATTAAGCCTTTCATTTTATAGCAGGTTTTGAGATATTTCGGACCATGCTGTCATATCAGATGCAGAGCCAAGTACTCTATGCTTAAAGTGGATTGAAGCTTTGCTCGAGTCGGTAGCCTCTAAATTCAACTTCATTGCTGTCATCCGAGGTATATAGGGTGCTGAAACGAATTCAGCAAGGTTAGTGATTGTAGATCTCCTTTTGCCAGAAGGTCGATTGATAATGGAAAGAAATTGATTAAAAAATATTTTCTTTTTGAAGAGTTTGGCAATGCAGGGATAATTGGAAATACGACAAGCGAAATAAGGGCGCGTAGAGTTGATCAAGATAGTAAACAGAACTTTTAAGAATTATTATTAAATGGTGGAAGTGGTGTGGGAAATCCTTTAAATTTCAGATTAAGTCAGGTTGCCCAGCAAACGAGACTCCCATAAGGCAAATGGCATTCACAACAACGAGTATTTTATTTATTGTCGAATATAACCCAGCCTGTCTTTTGACACTCTGTCGTTTGCCTCGGTCTAATGCACCAGAACTGTTATTATCTGCCTGGGTCTTCTCATCTTTGGTAATAATAAAATGCTTCTCTTCTGCGAATACACCTGCAACTCAACCTTTTCGTGCCCTTGTCCGAAATGTAAAAAAATGTAAAAAAGATTTTGATTCTCTACACTCGAAAAAGAACGAAAAACGGCACAGAATAATTTTTTTTGTGATTCATTCCTGATAAGTTTCTCTGTGAACACTTAAAATGTCCCTCCCCACAAAGAGGAAATCCTTTTAAAAGAGCTCCAGACGTGTGTCATGAATATTCAAATAGCCTGCATGAGACCAAGTTCACAAATGGCATAAAATGCTCAAACTTTCCCACACTCACCATAACTCTCAGCTGGTTGAAAATTAATTAACCCCTTGGCAAAGGCAGGACACTGAGCAGACACACTTCATGTCCTTGCTATAAATAGCAATCTGCATCAGAGAAGAAAAGACGAACCAGAAAAACACTGAAAAACATCTGCTCGCCTTAAAGGACAACTCATTAAATTTCTCCGTTAAAAGCAATTTCTGCTGGAAGGAGCAACTGCACTGTCTTGCCGTCGAGATGGTCTTAATTCCAAGTTGCTCGGTTATTACTCATAAACCGCATCAGTAATGACCACTCGACGGGCAAGGTCGCGGCATTAGGAGACAAAGGCGCCCCACGCCAGACGAACAACGAACAAAACAAAAGACAGCGTCATCTAGGAAAATCAACCTTCGCTCATAATCGTCACCGAAGGACAATAAAGGTTTCCGCTGAAATTTACACATCACTTTCGAGGGCACAAGGACATGTCCACGGCATCTGGATGAGCTTCATTTTCGCCGCACATCGCCTCCATTCATCTTCATCTCGAGCTGTGTTATTTATTTCCTTGCTCCCTCGCTTTTCGGTTTTTTTTTCTTACTTTTTGCGTACTCACAGTGATGCACGGATGCGGGCAACGTGGAAGAAAAATCGATGCACTCGGGGGATAGATGCTCCAGATGTGATGGCAGATGTGATGACTCAAAGACATACATTCCTCAAGTGAGGCGCTATGAATTATACATGAGCTCTTGGCAGTCGTTGAGTTGGCAGATTTGTGCGGAAGTACATTGCGCCCATGACGAGGTCGGGAAACATCAACAGGAATTTTGCATAATTTTGCATGACAGAAAAGTATTGTGCGCTGCGGTATGAAATTGAAGAGTTCAAGGCTTTCAATCGTCTGAATACGAGCGAAGACTTTTTTTTACAGTTGTTAGCTGTCATTTGTGGCCAGGAGTTTGTGGCCACCCAGTTTTCAACATCGGACTTGTATACTTTGCTGTAGTTCCACATATGGAACTGCTGCTTGGATTAGTTCTGTCCACTCGAACTGCTTTATTCTTCTCGATGTTGTTATTTATGCCCCTTCCGGGAAAGACGAATGTTTTGTTTATAGTCGGATGAGACTTACCGTCGGTTCGCTGTAGCGTTTTAGCCGTCTGAAAATAAGACATTTTTCAAATTTTTCGGTATCGAGGCTTTGCCTGGTATTTCTGTCGTAGCAGCGTTCTGTACGAAATTTAATTTCGTTTCATCGTTCATCGTTTGGAGAGAAGACGAAACTTCCGAAACGCGAATGTTTCGGAAGTTTGGTCTTCTCTCCCATGGGTTTTCAGTTTGGTCGCTAATCGCGTAAACCATCACAATGTACGAGTATCATAAAGTTGGATAGTGGTGAGATTTCTTGAGTTTGCGAACTTGAGGTTATTACGGCGGCCGAAGTACTTTGGTTTAAAAAGCTCCGGAAGCATTTTAGAATTAAACTGAATTTCAGTAAGAAGCTACGCAATTGAACGGGAACATGTAGCAGCGAAGTGCAGATCTAATTTCTAGGAATAAGAAGTATTGCTGAATCACAAAGACTATACTGACATTGACGCTTTTAAGGCCATCAAAGATCAGACAATAAAACTGGCTTTAAACCCACAACCAAATCGGTGAAATCCCAAATCGTTTCGCATATATCGAAAAAGCCAGTAGTTGGGAAGAGCAGGATTTGGGGAATGCGGCAGGGGGATAAGACCTCCCATTTCGACGTTGCCATAAAGGTCTCACTGCACCTGCCGTGTTCTCTAGGCCTTGCCTCCTACAGTCTCGTGGGGTCTAGTGATGGAAAATTACCTTGTCATACTTTTCAGTTGTTTCTGGTGTGTGTTCAGGCAAAGCACTGCTCAGACGCATAACTTGCAGGGGTTTGGCCTGGTTTGAGCAGCTCTTAGAACACTTCACCCGTCTAAGCCCATCATATATGTACAAAGCACAACCTTCGAACCAGGGGTGTTTTCCTTTGACGCCGTTGTAGACGATGAAGGAACGGACTTGGGAGGTTTTGTATACCACTTATACCAGTATGGAACGAGTGTTTTTTTGAAAATAAAACACTAATTGTTAATGGGAAAGTATAAACATTTTATTCAAAGTATTGGCCATTATTTTCTACACATTTTAACCACCTTTCTGGCATTTTGTGAATACCACGCCAATAAAATTGTTCGTTTTTCAAAGCAAACCAATCAGACACCCAATTTTCGACCTCCTCGTAGGAATCAAAGTGCTGCTCAGCCAATGCGTGTCCCATCGATGAAAACAAATGGTAGTCGGAAGGAGCCAAGTCTGGTGAATACGGCGGGTGGGGTAGCTGCTCCCAGCCAATTGTTTTGATTGTATCCTGAACCGCTTTTGCTTTGTGTGCAGGTGCATTGTCATGGAGCAAAATTACCTTGCCGTGTCTTCTGGTTCATTCTGCCCGTTTCTCAATCAATGCATGGTTCAAATTGATCATTTGTTGTCGGCAGCGATCAGTATTAACGGTTTCACCAGGTTTAAGGAGCTCGTGGTACAGCACACCTTTCTGGTCCCACCAAACACACAGCATTGTCTTCTTGCCGAATCGATCTGGTTTTGCAGTCGATGTTGATGGTTGTCCCAGATTAACCCATGATTTTTTCCGTTTAGGATTCTTAAAATAAATCCATTTTTCATCGCCAGTAACAATCCGATGCAAAACCGATTTTCTTTCATGTCTTTGAAGCAACATTTCACAAGTGCTTTTTTCGGTTTTACATCTGTCTTTCATTCAATCCATGTTTCACCCATCCACAGTCTTGAATCTTTCCCATAGCTTTTAAACGGTCAGAAATTGTTTGTTGTGCACCATTTAATATTGCTGTCATTTGCTTTTGACTCAAAGTGTCATCTCCATCCAATATCGTCTGCAATTCGGCGTCTTCAAGTTTTTTGGTGGTCTTCCACGTTCTTCATTTCTCACATCAAAATCATTATTTCTGAACCGTTGAAACCATATGTTGCATGTTGCTTCTGATAGAGCATGATCACCATATGCCTTGACAAGCATTCGCTGCGACTTTGCAGCAACTTTCTTCAAATGAAAACAAAAAATTAATGCTTTCCGCAAATCATCACTTTCTGGTACGAAATTCGACATTTTCAACACGATGAAAAAATATGATGTTGTCTGTTCAATGACTTGATGTATAGTAAATATTTTTCACAGATGTCATAGCAAGCAAACAAAAAAAAATAAGGGCTCGTTCACAACAAACGTTCCCTATCGAAACATTTGTATCTTGACGCAGAATTTATGCGGGTATACCTGGTAGAAATTTTTATTCTTGGTGTTATCGACGCGTATCCACTGTTCATCTTTATTCAGGATCCGGTGATGTTTTTCAAAAAGCAGTTCAAAAATAAAGAAACGCCTTTCGACATATCTCGATTCCAACTCAAACGGCACCCAATTTCCTTATTTAAAAATAAATCCAAATTTCTTTAACCGAACGGCAGTTGTCCTCTGAGTCACTACCAACTACTTTACGTTTGCGTTCACTTTGCGTCTTGCACAGAAATTGAATTAGTAATGCTTCGAAACCTTTATCTTTAAACATTTTGGCCTTGTTAACACTTTTTGTCTGCGACGCTAAAATCACCACTCTTGAAGCGTCTAAACCACTCTCTGCTTGATCGAAGCATATTCACAATATACTCCAACAAGCATTCGATTGCCTTTAGCTTCAATTTTCTTTCAATTCGAAAGGGAAATCAATACGTCCCGCAAACGCTGTTTATTTACAACAAATCCGAACATTTTCGGAAAGCCGAAAAACTCTGTTAATAATAATAATTGTATGGTGCGACAGTCCACAGGGGGATCAGGGCCTAGCTTGCTCATCAACTTTTCCTGTTGTGCGCGCTACTGTTCTCTCGCCAGTAGAATAGACATACAGTTTATTTCCGACTCCGAACGGTGAAGTTTGTGAAGCTTTCTTAGACAATTATTACTCTTTGAGTGTTGTCAGCAGCTCGAAAGGGGTGCTGCCATAAAAAAATCGGGGTGTTCAGCCGGGAATCGAACTTAGACCTTCGGCGTGTGACCGTCGCACTCTACCCACTACGCCACGGCCACGAAAAAACAACTCTGTCAGTTGTCGAAAATAAATGCCGATTCACACTATATATTGTTGTCAAATGTCACACCTTTCCAATGAAGTAGATCATCGCTTCCAAGATCAGCACCAACTTACAAGTAGTGCCATCTTTTGAAAACGGTCAGAATAAATAATGCCTACAATTGTTTTCAATAAATCGATTTAATTAGTTCATGTATCGTGCCTGAACACCTCGAATTTTTCACGGCACCACCTCTTTCGAGCTGTTGACAACACTCAAAAAGTAATAACTGTCTAAGAAAGCTATGCAAACTTCGCCGTCGGCAAAGAGTCGGCAAAAAAACTGTAGGTCCCTTCTACTCGTAAGAGAACAGTAGCGCGAACAACACGAGTAAGTTGATGAGCAAGCTAGGCCCTGGTCCCCCTGTGGACTGTCGCGCCAACAATTATTATTACTAGCCCCATGTGCAAAACTGAATCAAAAGCCTTTTCAATGTTAAGTAGAATGAAATTGCTTCATGGCTTTATAAATCCTTTGGCTTGGTTGGAAGTGTTGTGAAATTTCCTGAAACCATTTTTTTGCAGATTACTAAGTATAATTTTTAATGAATGGAACTTGGCAACCTATGGCCGCCGTGACGTAGTGGGTCGATTGCGACGGTCACACGCCGAAAGTCTAGGGCCGATTCCCGGCTGAACACCTCTAATTTTTCACAGCACCACCTCTTTCGAGCTGCTGATAACACTCAAAGGGTAATAATTGTCTTACAAAGCTTCTCAAACTTGACCGTTTGGTATCGGCAAAAAACTGAAGGTCCCTTCTACTTCCTCATCAACTACAACACGAGTAGTTGAAGAGCAAGCAAGCTGTGGACTGTCGCGCAATACAATTAATTCAAATAATTTGGCAAACGTGAACTTGGCATCCCACAGCTTAAAGGAGGAATAAAGGTTCACGTCCATTGGTTTCTGTGGAGCTTGCAAGATTTCAACTCTTCATTTGAAAGTTCAAAGCCCTTCATCTTTCAGTATAACAAAACATTACCGCAATGTCGACCATTTGCAGCGCAGATTCTTGGTCCCTTCGAAGGGAATATGTCTGGTGTGAGGCGAATGTGGGTACAGGCACAGGAAGGTGAAGGGACAACAGAGAATTAAGAAGGTAAGGATCAGTGAACTTCACTGGTCACTGAAAGAGTGCGTGAGAAATAGGCTCGCATTTAAGGAGGTTTTCGCGCCCACCATTGGTGTAATGTATAAAGTAGGACTCTCACACGACAAAAGTCCCAAGTTCGATCCCTGGACTAAGTACCTCGCACTTCACGAGTAGTTTTTAAGAAAAGCTAGGCTCTAGTCCCCTTGCGAACCTTTGCGGCATCCAAATTATATTCAGATTGTACGAATCTCCGGCATAAGAATTCTGTTATCATGAACATGGCGGTAGTAAGTGAACTTAGGACTATCGCTGGTGAAATGCATTTTTATTCCTCACTTAACCTCTTCGGCTAACCATGGTCTGATAAGTAGCGTGATATAGCAGAAGCGGGAATAACTGTTGACACGCACAAAAGGTTTTACTTCATCAGACCTTGTAAATAAGTAGCGCCCACTGGCACTAAACAGTCATAGTCTACCCGACATAACACTGTTGGTCCTTATGGCTCACAGCCGTTACTTCCGTTGAGTCACTCAAACTAAGTATGAACGCACGTTCCTATTCGCAATGAATCTGACTTTCTGGCTGCTTAGTCAAGTATTCTGTCCCATGCCGTGACTGCCGCCACGCACAGCCGACGTGGCAAAATCGGGACTTATCTACAAAAATGTTAAAATCCTTGTCTAATTCCAGCAGAAATTACACAAAATTTGCAGAGTCAGTTGAATGCTAACAATTCGAGGTCCTTGTGCAGAAATTTTTATCACCTTAGAGCCTCAATGTTGCATCACATTCTCATCTGTGCACATATTTCGACGACGTTGACGATGAGTGCTATGCACTGCATGCCAGTCTCAAAAACTTTATTCGCCATATGAGTACTTTAGTATTCGCGTCTGCCTTATTTTCGGCTCACTAGACGCCCTATACAGTACACACTTCGAATAAGTTTTTGAGCTGGAAAAGCTGACAGAGTTAAAGGGCCAAAGTAGCTTATGACTAAGAAGATAGCAAGTGAGTGGCGAATTCTTCTCTGATCGACTTTCGACAAACCGGACCATCGTCTTAAAATATTTAATTTTTCTATGTCAAGACCCTAAACGAATAAATTCCCGTTTCTGTGCATCTGTTGCGGGGCGGGGAAACTTCACCAGCCGGCAATGAAACTGAAAATGAATTCACAATTTGCATGTACTTCTAAACAGTGTTCAGAAGAGCATAGTAATCAAATTTGAAGCATGTTTGTGGGGCACTCTCCCACCGCGGGATTTCGTATGTCTGAGCGACTCTTTGGGATGAAAGTGAGCAGGCAATCTCTGAACCGCCTCCCCATGTCAAGTCAAACAAAAGTTGAAATGTTGAAATGAAATATGAGATTCTTTGTTGTTTGCTTTGCCGTTTCAGTTGTTTATTCTGTGGAAAGAAGGAAACGTTATTTACGTGTTTGTGGTGTGATACGAAATTTTATATTTCGGGATTGGGCAACCTTGGTGTTGCAACCTGGCAACTGCTAGCTCTATCGTAAAGTTTGACATTTTTGAGGTTGTACGTACTCAGAACATTTTGACATACGAGCGCTATTTGTGTTGTTTACAGTAACTTAAAGGATTCATCTCGCCCAAAAAATGGAATTAAATAGTGAAAATTTTCGTGCGATTATTTTTTACAACTTTCGACGTGGATTAACTTAACAACAGTGCATCGATGAACTTAATTCAATTTTTGGCGATGAAGCTCCATCAAGGACCAGTGTTTATCGATGGTATCGTAAATTCAACCGAAGTCGTAGTTCACTCCGAGACAAATTTCGTGAAGGTCGTCCAATATCAGTTGTTGTTCGGAAACCATCGATGCTGTGCGCCAACTGATATTGCAAAATCGTCATGTCACCTATCGTGAGATTGAGACAACCTTAGGGATAAGCGAGACCAGCATACATTCAATATTGCATGAACATTTGACCGTCAAAATGATTTGTTCGCCTGGAATCCCACACAATTTGTCAATCGCTCACAAAAAGGCTCGTGTCGATTGGTCGAAATAAATACTCCAAAAATACGATCGCGGTGCTTCCAAACACGTCTATGAAATTGTGACAGGTGATGAATCGTAGATTTACGCGTATGAGCCCGAAAGTAAACAGCAATCGACTGTGTGGGTGTTTCAAATTGAGCCAATTCCAACAAAAGTTGCTCGCGCACGAAGCACTTCCAAGCAAATGGTCGCCTGTTTATTCGGAAAGACTGGACATGTCGCAACCGTACTACTAGAACAACGCAGAACAGTAAATTCTGAGGGGTACACAACCATTTTTTTTGCCACTTGTCTTCCAAGAAATCAGGAAAACCAACCGCCGAAGACGGATCACTCTTCACCACAACAATGCGAGCTCTCACACATTGGCTATCAACTGCAATTTTGAGCACTCAAAACATCGATTTGATGAGTCGTCATCCGTATAGTTCTGACTTGGCACCGAATGGCTTCTTTTTATTGAATGAGTGGTCACGCTTTCGACATCTGAAGAAGCGGTTGATGCGTTCAGAATGCATGTTTTGGAGATACCTCAATCAGAGTGGCAAAAGTGCTTCGACAATTGGTTCAAACGCATGCAAAAGTGTATAGATCTTAATGGGGAATATTTTGAAAAACAATAAAACTATTTTCGATGATTAATATTTATTTTTGTTCTCTAATCCCAAAATATAAAAGGCAACCTCCGTATGCCAGTAGTTTTTCGAAGAGGTAACGCATTGTAGGCGTAGATTTGGTAAGCATTTTGCTGAAAATTGATTTCTTTAGCAGACGATGTGCGTGCTCTTCAATATGCTAGGTTCATTGCTTAACTAAACTAACTTACAAAGAATGAGAATCGAATTTTAGTTGTTGCCAGATACCACGGGGAGGTCGAAAATTGGGTGTCTGATTGGTTTGCTTTAAAAGACGAACAATTTTATTGGCATGGTATTCACAAATTACCAGAAAGGTGGTCAAAATGTGTAGAAAACAATGGGCAATGGGTAATGTTTAGATTTTCTTTTATCCCCTCATGATGTCTACGATTTCGGGTGCATTTGGGGTTTAGTCAACACCCGCCCGCATCTTTCCAAGCATGATCTCTCGCCTGCTTTCAATTAACCCAAAAAGTACTTCAATTCCTTTCTCCACTTGTGTATGTCGTCTCAAACGAGCAAATCCTCTGTTGCTTAGTCCCAATTGCTCACAAACTCTTTGGGATAGAGTGTGGTGTTTGTGGATATCATCTGTATAAGCAAGGCCTGATTGGCATGAGCTGACAAATTGGCATTATTTTCTTCTTCTTTATACAACCAAATGTGCACGCAAAACTTTCCTGCTGAGAAGGCTCAAAGCTTCCTTCCAATATTCGAGACCAGCCACCATACTGCAGGAATGACCAGCATTCAGGTCAAGGTCACCTCAATGTTTAGACAGAGGGCTCTGAGTCTTGAATCCAATGAAACAGCGGTTGTCAACGAATCGCTACCGCTGTCGTCGAATACGAAGTTCTGGCTCTTCTGAAAGATTTTGCCTTCAATTGTGGCGGCCAGTCCGAGATGTTGTGAGTTAGCACGTACTCATTGGCGCACCTCCAACACAGCTCGAACTAAGAAATCGGCTTACAGAGCTTGGTCCTCAAATAGACTAATGGGTCGTCTTGGGAGGGCAACTTGGGCGGGAAGTTTGGGAAAGCAGCTTGGGAAGGAAGCTTGGGGGGGGGGGCAGTTTGGGAGGGCAGCTTGGGAGAGAAGCTTGGGAGGGCAGCTTGGGAGGGCAGCTTGTGAAAGCAGCTTGGGAGGGCAGCTTGGGAGGGCAGTTTGGGAGGTCAGCTTGTGAAAGCAGCTTAGGAGGGCAGCTTGGGAGGGCAGCTTGGGAGGGCAGCTTGGGAGAGAAGCTTGGGAAAGCAGCTTGTGATGGCAACTTGGGAGGGCAGTTTGGGAGGTCAGCTTGTGAAAGCAGCTTAGGAGGGCAGCTTGGGAGGGCAGCTTGGGAGGGCAGCTTGTGAAAGCAGCTTGGGATGGCAGCTTGGGAGGGCAGCTTGGGAGGGCTGCTTGGGAGGGCAGCTTGGGAGGGCAGCTTGGGAAAGCAGCTTGGGATGGCAGCTTGGGAGGGCAGCTTGGGTGGGCAGCTGGGGAGGGCAGCTTGGGAAAGCAGCTTGGGAGGGCAGCTTGATTCAAAGATGAGTATAAATATGCCTAACAGATGCATCAAGAGCGATCTTTGAAAGAGCAGTCATTAGGCGAACAAAGGTTAGGGTAGGGGTTTGCCAACCTTTAGCAAGCTAGATGACACTATCCAAGGCCAAGAACGTTAGTTTAAAGGCACTCCGGGGAAGCCTGTATGTAGAGAAACCACTCATCTCAATAAATACCACATCACTCATTAAATCCCGGGATATATAGGGGGCGCCACTAACAAAAGAATTAATATTAAATTTACAATTTTTGTTAGTGGCGCCGCTTACGTACATGTCCTTATTGAGTGATTTGATCTGTTATACGACAAGAGATCTTCTGGTACTTTAAGAGAACGCCGACCATTTTGTGTGCCTCAAAGTTCTTCCCCGATGAGAGTGCCTTCATACCGCCGGGGTAAGTCTGGAGCCTCAAAGTGAACAATATATACAGAGGAAGGACGGCCAAATGCATTCAGCGAGGAGATAGCTAACTTCGTCCTCACTGTGCTCCAGTCAGTTGAAATCTATCCTCCGAGGTGAGCAGCTGGAGTGAACTTTGCAATATTTCACCTCTAGTGCTGAATTTTGACGACTTCACACCCCTTAAGATAACTTCTCGCTGGTTTTTAAAGCGGAAAGCTTCCCGATCCTAATGGCCACGAACTATGTTATGACGAACAGAAAGAAGAGGAGTGTAGAGCGACAGCCAAAGTGTGCTCAAGGGCTTACTCAACCCTCTTACCACATCGAAGATAGTGCAGGAATGCAAGTCGAAGTAGTAACCAATTCCCTAGGTTACTGGCTGGTAGTACGACAGACCAGTTATTGAGTTTGAGCACTTCAGTGCAGTGTTTCCCAACCCTCATCCAGAAAAATGACATTTGGGGAAAATATACTTGGGCAAACTGTATCTAGTAGTGTCACCCAACTGTCAATGGAAGCCCTATCCAAGGACGTGCGCAGTCTCAAGGTCGTTTTCTCCGAGTGCTTATAATAATAATAATTGTTGGCGCTACAGTCCACAGGGGAACCAGGGCCTAGCTTGCTCATCAACTGCTCGTGTTGTGCGCGCTCCTGTTCTCTCACGAGTAGAAGAGACCTACTGTCTTTTGCCGACTCCGAACCGCGAAATTTGAGAAGCTTTCTTAGACAGTTATTACTCTTTGAGTGTTGTCAGCAGCTTGAAGGAGGTGGTGCCTCTGCCACAGAGAGGTTAGGCTCCGAGGCGAAGTCCAACAGCTTGTGTCCGTTTCCGGATGTGTTGTCGTGCAGGCTGTGTTTACCGATGACTCCAGCAAAGATGTCCTCCTTTCCCAGCTGAGCATTGAAATCTCCTAGAACGATCTTTGATGTCATAGCTGGGGCATCGATCGTATGTTCTTTCTAGGAGATCATAGAAGTCATCCTTGATGTTGTCATTCTTCTCCTCTGTCGGAGCGTGAACGCAAATTAGGCTGATGTTCCCGAATTTAGCCTTGATGCGGATTGTCATGAGGCGTTGACTGATGGGGTCGTAGCTCAAGACTTTCTGCCTAAGTCTGCCTTGAACAAGGAATCCGCATCCGAATGAGTGCTGCCTTCTCTCTCTATAGCAATTGCTGTAGTAGATACCGCAGTTTTTCATCGCTTTTATGCCAGGCCCATCCCATCGCACTTCCTAAATGGCGGTTATGTTAGCTTTGTAGCAGTCAAGGGCCTCCGCAAGTTGTTCGGCTGCACGTGATCTGTTAAGGGACCTCACATTTCACGTGCAAAACCGAAAATCAATGTCCTTAAAACGTTTGCTGGGGTCGTCAACAGTTGATCCGTCCTTATCCGAGGCATATTGTTGTCTCTGAACTATCGTTAGTTTTACGTGGTGAGGAAGTTACCCTCACGCACAACCCACAGACTGGTAGGCCAGGATGCTACATTATTTAAATCCTCGGGCAAAGGGGTTCGCTACATCAGCCTACACATTTTAAAAATTACAAGGAATGTGAAAAGTCAGTGCTTGTCGTGTCCAGGGTACTAACAGTCAACGTCAAGCACCTCCAAACTGATCGTTCGGTGTCGGCAATATACTGTCGGCCCTCTCAAGTCGTGATGAGCTAGGCCGTGCTCTCTTGCTGTGTCAATGAATCTAATTTTTTGAACACGCAATGGCACATCGAATTCCCCTCAGCTTTTCCATTGTCAAGCATTTGTAACGCGCCATCTGGTGTTGGAAAATCGAAGGGGGACACGCTACTCCCATGGAATCTTGTTACGTAAATCGACTTGATATGACAATCCGAGAACACATCATCAACTCACCCAGAAAAAGACTTTCTCAAGCAGCACGCCAAGCTAAGCGTCGGTGCGGAACAAGTATTCCCACATAAGGACACAATGCATATAATTATGCAGACAGATATGATTCTATTCCTTCCCTTCATTTATTCATCGTGATTGGATTGCTTGCCTTGAGTTTCCATCGCAATTAAGGACACGCCATCGCAGGCCTAAGCCTGCCTAACCGTGCATATCCAATGAAAAATTTAATTGAATTGATCTGGAGCAAATTCACGCTTTTCACTCGGATCCTTAATTAAGTTCACTCATGCTTATTTCATACATCACTTATTCACCCTTGGCACAGATGCCAGGACCGACTGATGGTATCCTCGGACGCTATTGAACTGAAGGCGCAGAGTGCTAATTAGAAAGAAGATAACATTGCACATCTTCTTTGTGTGTTCTCCGCCTGAGGTGTTCTCTATGGGCACAATAATAAGTGAACAGAAAAAAGGGGATGGCTACGTGGTGCAGTCTAGATGAGAGTCCACATGGGGTGCTGATGAAGACTAGAAGAAAGTCCACAAGGGGTGCTGATGAACACTAGAAGAGAGTCCACAAGGGGTTCAAGAACTAGCTTATGTTACCACCCACTCCAGTTGTGGGTGCTATTGTTCTGTTTGAAGAGGACATGGGACCAATACCATAGTTTTTTGTCGACTTCGAAGGGCGACATTTGAGAGGCATTTTCATTGAAATGGAAGTGGTGCCACGAAGAAATGCGAGACGTTCTGCCCAGGATGCGAACCAAGAACTAAAACCTAGAACGCCTGCGCAATATATTCCTGTTTGAGATGGAAGCATCTTCAGACGAAAAGAATTGGAAAAAACCTTCAGTATCGATAGGTGAATGCTCTGCCTTTTCCACTGTAATGCGGATTCTCCTGGCTTTTGATCAGCGCACAGAATCGATCTAACCACGAAACTCCCAAACCTGCTGATCTTGGCAGTGCGATAATTACTCCGGATAATATTTGAAGTGCTTCACCAATTAGCAATATGCTGGGAACCATCCAGAGATAAGGAAGAACAGCTGACCACGAATTCTCCAGAATTCCATTGGTGAGACTGAAGTGCCTCACCAATGCTGAGAGCCATTCAGAGACAATGAACAGCTTTTAGGGAAGGCATGCTCGGAAAATTGTAGAAATGTATGCATCACAGGTAAAATTCAACTACTTTTCTTCTTTATTGTACCCGTCAGTTTTATGATTTGGAATTCCCTCAGGATGATGAGATACACTATTTTTTAATTCAGGATAAGCTTAAGCCTGTTCTGGAGGAGTTTCCAAGGGACACTGAGTGAGGCGCGTGCATTAGTAAATTGCGGAAAATTCCTATAAGGCCTAAGTTTAGTTCCGTATCACATCCGCGCACAAGAACTCATCGATAGATGCCTTCTCGTGAGACGTCCGTGTTCCGGATCACATCCGTGCACAAGAACTCATCGATAGATGCCTTCTCGTGAGACGTCTGTGGGGTCACATTTCTCAGACTTAGACTGCTCTAAATTTTATTCTCTATTGCGAACTTTCTTAGTGCCGCCTTTAAGCAAGTCTGATCTGTCCACAGACTTTGGGACCTCTGTTTGCGTCTGGCACACTTTCAATTCGAAACTCATTGCCGTCCTCTCCGGCAACAATTTCTATAAAGTAGATGTCCTGAAACCGGACAATAGAAAAGTTGTGTGGCGTCAAATTTCCTCAATCCCTTGTATTCTCGAAGTTTCGAAAGCAGAGAGAGAGACAAGGTTTCGGAGTGCCTCAAGCGCCCGACTTGGTTATAAACTTCACTTTGCGTTGAGCTTGAGACGGACGTGACTTAATTTCCCTACATATCAGCAAACCAGAAGGGGAACAAAAACAAATTGCGCACAGTTGGACCCTGTGTGAATATCCCTTTATTTTGAGCACAAGGTAGTAGCCAACAGAGATTACTGATGGTTCTTCCATCCTAATTCAAAAACACCGTCTAGTCGTGTACGATGTGAGCGTTTCGTTAAGTCCTATCCAGAATCGGACTGCGTTTTAAGGCCAAGTAACCTTGAGCCTCTATTGCAAGACTTCTCTATTGGTGTGGTCTTAGCTTAGCTCCGGAAGGCCTAATAGTCGCTCATCTTTGTAAATATGTACCTCATTGCAGACAATATGTTCTATCCTCCCCATTTTCTGACAGCTCTCTGAAATCCAGTCAATCTGTTGATATTTTGGGTTTCTTTCCCTTTCCATATTGCAAAGCATCAGACTTTGTACTAAAAGGCCACGGGACACCCTCATAGTCCCTTATTTCCACGACTGCCCATCGAGACTATTCAACCTAGCGACCCACATCTCATTCAGGATCCCATAGAAGTAATAACTACTTAAGGCAATCAGCCATGTCTGAGACTCCAACTGAATTCGGAGAAATGTTACGATTTCTCAGAAATTCTGAATGCGGCAGCTGGATGCTAAGGGCATGAAGAAAACGAATCGGCCCCGACTACCAGTAGCCTGGCGGTAAATCGATTTCCAACGGTTCCCCGAAATACAAATAATCAAATGAAAACAAATTCGACAGATTTGCCATGGCAAAGAGTTCTGCCGGCGGATTCAGTGGAAGCGCCCAAGAGTCATTTGCCAACGACTGGTTGCATTCCGCTGGACTGTGGCTGGATCAGCACAAGTTAATTAAATTCGTACGAGACCAGAAAGCGATTGAGCTCTTACCGATTCCAGGTAATCGTTGCTTTGAACATAAGTGCGCAAACTGAAGAAGTAATCGATTTTGTGCTAATTTCACGTAAACGGATCGCAGTCTTCAGAAAGTGCGGCACAAAATCCAATTACCGGCATTAGTGGTGCCGCAATCCACGAAAACCATCCCAACCAGCCACTGGGCCTCACTCAACATTTCATGGGAAATCTTCACGGTACTGGACCGCGGCAATCTATGCCTGCCCCTGGGTTGCCACCGAAGTTGGGAGAAAGGTCGTGCTTGTCTTGATAATTGATAAACGATAACGATGGTCTTTAAATAATCAATACTGGCAGGCGGAGAGTGTCCTTGAAGTAAACTCCACGCCTGACCACCCTGCAGTGACAACTCAACTTCCAGCTGCGGATGTCCCGGGTGGTTCGGTTGTGATAGGCATCTTCGGGGACTGTAAAAACTGATACTCATTATCCGTTGAGGGATGGCGCACCAGGTTTTGTATTTTTTCCTTTGCCTGTGTTTTGGCCAGTGAGTGGGTCATAAATGAGGACAGCGGGTTCGCTCTCGTGAAAATGAAATTAAGTGGCCTTGATGAATAGTTTTTCATTAAGGAAACGAAGAGAGCTCGATGGGTGGACGATGCAGGAGCTGTCATAAAGGAGGATGTTGGCCATTAACTTAGGCCGCTGATTACATGGACGGTTTGATAGTGGGAATAAAGTAGTTTTATATGCACTCGTGCCGCGTGATTACAGTGTGAGATCACGTCGGCAATGTCCTCTAAATAGAGTGATGGTGGATGCCCAATATGGAAGAGAGCAATCGATTTGAGTTGTAATGAGACTTCGAAGTCCCTTAAGGCAAAAAAGGAACACTTTTTCGCCCAAGCCAGACGAACATGCATTGGAGCCCAACTAATTTGTGTTAGTTCTCTTTTCTGTGAACCAAATGTTGAGCTCGTAGTGAATACAAAGATGAAGTAAAATATCACTCAACAAATAATAATCAATTTAATTAATAATTGTTGGCACTACAGTCCATAGGGGGATCAGGGCCTTAGCTTGCTCATCAACTACTCGTGTTGTGCGCGCTACTGTTCTCTCACGAGTAGAAGGGACCTACAGTTTTTTGCCGACTCCGAACGGCGAAATTTGAGAAGCTTTCTTAGACAGTTATTACTCTTTGAGTGTTGTCAGCAGCTCGAAAGAGGTGGTGCCGTGAAAAATTCGAAAAATTGGTGTTGAGCTCGGAATCGAACCTAGACCCTTCGGCGTGTGAGCGTCGCACTCTACCCACTACTATATAGAAGGGGCCACAAACAAAACAGAAATTAATATTAAATAAATATTTTCTGTTAGTGGCGCCCTCTAATGTCTCGAGATTAATTCTGTTACTGACTGCAGCGAGTAGCGAGGCGAGGTTACAACTGCATAGTACATTGGATTTTCTTGATAAAATTTTGATGCTTTGAAGATTCAAAGGAAAGCTCCTTAATCGGAGTTGGCCAGGATTTCATGGCACTGGAAACGATGGCGCCAGCTGTTAACAAATGTCCTACCATTTCCATAAGAAAGTCAAATGTTCTTACAAAAGTCATTCACAACAGCTGACTTTGGAATGTCACGTTATCACATTTCAATAAAATCCAACGTGTCCTTCCTGCGATTGTTGAAATTCTTTTGACATTTCCCGTACATATCAGGACCATGAAAAAACACCACCCCTCCCCTCCCCATTCCATCGATCATCAAAGTTAATGATTTCTGATGTTTACGACACAACCACCATCAGCGATTTGATATCCAGCAAAATTAAAAGCGCACCCTCCCGGCCAGTTATAATTCATTTACGACCTCAAGGCAGCGCCACACCCATAAATAATTCACTCTCGATGGGTTTTCATCATCGAATTAGGCTCGCCACCGACACAGCCATTGCCATCGTCCATCAAACCTGTAACCCTATAGCGCCGTGCATCAAATCGAATTTACGAGCCTTTACAAGATTTATGCGATGAACTTCTCACTTTCGCTACGAACACTACACCGCTCATCAATTCTGCGGGCTTTTGGGCCACTTTGGCCATTCGGTGTGTAATTTCAATTGTTTTATAAAATATTTATGATTCAATCTCCGACACAAGGGAAACGATTCGCCGTTCTCAATTTGCCAAAGAATCATTTCGAAGACTGTTCGAAGGTGGCCGCCGCTGCCGTAAAATAAACACAAACCAAGCTGTTACACACTCGTTTTCAGTTTTGATGCCGGAGTGTGCCATGATTTGGTCGTAATTCTTTTTTTCTCGGGGCAGCACGCGGTGTCGACGGCGGTGGTGGCCATAAAGACTCCATATTTGATACTTTTCTGGCTATTTCGTGGCGGGCTGGAGTCTGTAATTTTGAAATTTGTTTGTTATTGCCGTTAGTTATGAGGGGAATTGTATAGCTGGCAAAGTGAAAAAAATGGAAGTTTATGGAGCATAAAAACGCTTCTCGACGGGCCGGTGGATGCTGGCAATTAGTGAACTTGGAACGAATGAGTTCGGTGTTCATATGTACTTTTCAATTTTGTTTGTTTCTATTTAAAATCTATGAAGTATTCAGAAGGCTGAGGTGGTGTGTGGAATCAGCCCAGAAGCCGTTTGCTAATGAGCGGAACTGTAGCGTGTTCTTGTGATATAGTAAGGAATTGATTTCTTGCTTAGGCAAGGTACACGAATCCGCGGCTTTCTCTACAAATGGCTGGATCTGAATGGAGTCTGATGGCTTAAGATATATAGGGCTCAGGCCATCGACAAGGTTGTAAAGCTTTTGAAAATGTTTCCATTTCTGATCAAAGGCCAGCGGAAAAGAACATTTTTGCACAAAAATCAAGTGAAAAAATGTTTCTGTTTCCGGATAAATGTTGCCCTACTCAGCTTTTTCATTGAGAGACAAGCGACAGCTGAGCACTTTTACAGCGTCTGCGTAGTCCTGAGAGGAGGGATCACGTTTACCTTGTACAAGTGCTCAAATTTCAGTTCTGTTCTAACAATAAAGCATCTCTTAGAGACATGACTTTTATTTAAAGAACTTTGCAGTAATAAGGAAAAAATTGTCCATTTTTACTGATCGTTGAGTGGCCGCCGTGGCGTAGAGGGTAGAGTGCGACGCTCACACGCCGAAGGGTCTCGGCTCGATTCCAATACCAATTTTTCAAATTTTTTACGGCACCACCTCTTTCGAGCTGCTGACAACACTCAAAGAGTAATAACTGTCTAAGAAAGCTTCTAAAATTTCGCCGTTCGGAGTCGGCGTTCACGAGAAGTTGATGAACACGCTAGGCCTTGGCCCCCCTGTGGACTGTAGCGCCACCCATTTATTATACTTATTATTCCGCAAGTATTAAAAGAAGAGACAATGGTTCATACATTTGTTTAAAGTACGAAAGGGAGGTAATTCAATAAAAGCTGTATTGCTTCTGGATAACACATCATGCAGCAGTTTCCAAGCCATTGTTGAGCTTGCACGGTACTTTTTTCCAATGAAAAGCTGTGTTTAATCAACATGCGAAGTTCTACTTTCTCCTTTCTTCATGACAGCATTTACTTCGTTTTGTCCTTCTAACCACCAGACCCATTTTAGCCGCTTCCGCTTCAATGGCAGAAGACGCCTCATTGACGGCTCGCTGTGTTTGTCCAGGCACGTCAATGTAGCGTAAGCTATCAATTAAACTGACTTCTGGAAGATGGTGCCTCTGGTGTTGACTTGTGACTTACTCACGATCTTCTCGAAGATGATGTTGAAGAAGTCGCATGACAGTGCGTGGCCTTGTCTAAAACCTTTTTTGACATTGAAGGTCCCGGTGAGTTCGATACCGATGCTGACGGAGCAGCGAGAGTTCTCCATCGTCATCCTACACAATCTGAAAAGTTTGGTAGGAATGCCAAAACTAGACATGGCACTGTATAGCTCGCCTCTAGGCACACTGTCATATGCGGCCATAAAATCGACGATTTGCACTTCTTGAGTCTTTTCCAGGATCTGCCGTAAAGTGAAGGTCTGGTCTTTCGTGGACTTCTCTGGCCTTAAACAACACTGATAGTGATTTATCAGGTTATGGACAAACGGTTTCACACGCTCGCACAATACGGCAGAGAGCATCTTGTATGCGATGTTGAGGAGACTAATACTTGGCGCAGTCAATGGGGTCTCCTTTCTTGTGGACCGGGCAACCGACGCTGAGATTCCACTCATCGGGCATGCTTCCCTTCGACCATATCTTACAGATGCGTTGGTGCATGCGCCCAAACAACTCATTTCCAGCTGCTTTAAATAAAGGGTGTCCCTACAAAAACGCAAGATTTAAATTTGGCGCCATTCGATTTGCCATTGTTTGACATTTGAACAATTATTATTGTTTGTTAGTAGAAGGTATAAGGTTAAAAAAAATGGAGCGTTACCCGAATGGACGACGCATTCTTATTGTGATGTTGTTTTATCGAAATGGAGAAAGTTTTGCGGCTACAGTTCGCAAATTGCGATCAATTTGGGGTTACAATAATGCTCCAAAAGAGTCAACTGTAAAGCGATTAATGCAAAAAATTGCTGAAACTGGGTCTGTAACTGATGAAAAGACAACAACGCGCCTTCGACCAGGTCGATCGACCGAAAATAGCGCAGCAGTACGTGATGATGTCGCTCCAACTCCTTCCTCCTCAATTCAACACCGAGCTCAGCAAATTGGTGTTTAATAATAATAATTGTTGGCGCTACAGTTCAAAGGGAGACCAGGGCCTAGCTTGCTCATCAACTACTCATGTTGTGCGCGCTACTGTTCTCTCACGAGTAGAAGGGACCTACAGTTTTTTGCCGACTCCGAACGGCGAAAGAACGGCGGAGAAGCTTTCATAGACAGTTATTACTCTTTGAGTGTTGTCAGAAGCTCGAAAGAGGTGGTGCCGTGAAAAATTCGAAAAATTGGTGTTGAGCTGGGAGTCGAACCTAGATCCTTCGGCGTGTGAGCGTCGCGTCTCTACCCACTACGCGACGACGACCACAATTGGTGTTTGCAAATCCATTATTCAGCGAATTTTGACGAAAGATTTGCATCTTCATGCACACAAAGTTCAATTGACTCAGGAACTGAAGAGAGGTGACCATGCAGAGCGAAGTTATTGGGTATTGGAGAGACGGCATGAAAATGCTGATTTTACCGATAAAATCATCTTTAGTGACGAGCCCCATTTCCATCTTCGGTTTAACACCATTGGACTTATTATTATTTATTATTATTATTTTATTTTATTCAGTAGCGTAATCAATAATGTATACATGTAGTAGATGATTTGTTTAGAGATGTAGGACATTTTTCCCTTAAAACTAAGAATTTATAAAATTATTAATGAAATCAGCATGAGATTAAGTATGAATAACAGTACAAGGGAAAGCTACAAGTAAAACCCTTATTGGACTTTTTGCTAAGGGGTTTTTTGAAATCGATAGTTTATGCGAATAAACCGACGACGACTCAAGCCTTAAAAGAGGAAATGGGACGCTTCATTAATGAAATATGTGCCAGCAAAGCCGCGGGGGCCATCTGGCCGATGTGTTATTCCACACATAGCCTCATCCTGTCTACTTTACGATAAAATAAAGAACTCACGATTTTTTTCAAATGTCTGCGTTTTATTTAAAATATAAATCTTGCGTTCTTGTTGGGACACCCTTTAGTGCTGCGGGCAGTCTCCACCCCAGCAACTTTGTTCGACTTCAGCTTCGATATTGCTATCTTCACGCCGTCTAAGTCGGGGGGACGGAGTCCTTTTCTATCATCGTTCAAATTAAGTGTTACATTCTACCTAACAGCTGAATTTGGGCCGTCATCGCCGTTAAGGAGTCTTCAGAAATGTTCCATCCAGATTCTCAGCACAGACTACAACTCTACCACAAGATGTCCATTTTGTCCATTATAATTCCGGCAAGCTTTTTTCTTATTACGGATGTTAAACAAGAATATTGTTTTAATTAAATTAATAGAATTACACTGCAAACGCATGAAACTGAATAGTTGCGTTTTGTTTTTGTAAGGTTTTTCCTTTAAAGCGACTGAAGACTGTTTGACTGAATACGTTCTTTGGTCACTGTAGGATCATTTAAGGTTTTGTTATAATTGCATAGATATCGAATGATTTAACTTGCAGTTCAAATTCGTATGCGTCGTAGGTGAAGAAAAACATAAACGACACATTGGAGGATGTAGTGGTAAAATACCGACTGTTTTCTTAAGTTCGGTTCGAGAGGCTTACTTTTAAAAGAGATCCACATGGAAAAGTGGAAGCGACTACAATGTTTAAAGATCAATCAAGTACGATAACACAACGGATCCGGTATATATTCCAGGAAGAGAATATATTATTTGGAAATATTGAGACGACTTTCACATACGCCTTCAAGTGTAGAGCACCTTATTTATGAAGATATTCAACAGCGTTAAACTCTTGCACTTTCTGAAGCTATTCAACAGCATTAAGCTCTTCCACCATGTTTTGAAAATTTTGAAAAAAAAAATCGCATTGTACTCGTTTTGCTACTGAAATGCATTTCAATTTGTTTTCGATTCTAGAATGCATTTGAAGGAGGGTCAGCACGCGGTCTTTGAGTAAATCCGATTAAGCACGCTTGCATGCATTGTTTTTGAAGTCACTTTATTTAATGGCAAAGAGTATGTCTTCACACATCATCCGAAAGCGTTGAAAATTGGATTACGTTTCACACCAAAATGCTCACAATCTGCCCCTTTATGTCAGCTAAAATAACGCAAGGAGAACAAAGAGAGATTACAAATAGTACCACACACTCGGTAGCATTGTTTAAGTACAAACAAGGGTACGCCTGTTTCCTAATGGTTTCTAAAATATTCAAATATTTTGATTCCAAAATGAGCGAACTTCACTGCCAGATTTTAATCCGATTTCCGTAATTGCATAATGGGTTGCAGTCCAAATAGAATGCAGCTAGCTTTGCGGCATGTTTTGAAAGTAGTCACAGCCAAATGTAACAAATTCGAGGGGAGTTAAACATTTCCAGTCCCCATGCTTCTCACTATTCATAAGAGGTACTCACCCGAAAATTTCAACAAGTTGGCAATCGATAGAGGTATCTGAAAATGAAAAAAGAAGAGAAGAGTTTAGTTTTGAGGTCTGTTGGATGATGAAGATCTTTCTAGCTTAATAAGTTAGTCGCACATTTCTCAATCTCCTTTGTCAGTATTAACTGCTTTCAGTTTCAGTCACAACAATTTATCATGATTCGTATGCAAGTCAGTTGTTCATTTAATCATTGGAAAAGGGCAGTACTGGGACTGACATCCTAAAGCAAATTAGCCGACTTCCTCAGCCGAAAATGTTTAACGGAAAAATTCACTCTAAGCAAGAGACAAATACACGATACAGTTTTTTTTTTTCAAATGGACGTTATACGGAAAAATCTTCCCGGTAATTGTCGAAACGAGCTAGTCTTAGAATGAACGAGGATAAAGGGAAATACATGCTGTCGACAACGAATCAATCCGTCGAACAACACCTCGGTCGGAATGTCAGGTACCACTTTGAAGTATGTGGCGTAGTAAGTAGAGTGTGACACTCACACGCCAAAGGCCAAGGTTCGATTCTTGGCTTAACACCTCGAATTTTCCACGGCACCACCTCTTTCGAGCTGCTAACAACACTCAAAGTGTAACAGCTGCCTAAGAAAAAGCTTCTCAAACTTCGACGTTTGTCGTCCACAAAAAACTGTAGGTCCCTTCTACTCGTGAGAGAACAGTAGCGCACACAACACGAATAGTTGATGAGCAACTAGGCCGTGGTCCCTCTGTGAACTGTCGCGCCATTTAATTAATAAGTGTATATTACGAATATGTACACTGTATCTATCTGTATCTATATGAACAATCGGATATTCTATAGAACTAGAACTAGGAATGAAGTCCGAAAGTTTTACCGGAAGGTAAAACAATTATCCGGAGGATACATGGCTCGGACCGAAACCTGCCGGGACCCAAATGGATAACTCTTTGTAGAGTCGCAGTCTGTGCTGAGAATCTGGAAGGATCATTTCTGCAGACGGCGATGACGACTCAAATCTCGCTGTTAGGCAGAACGTTCTACTCGATTTGGACGATGACAGACAAGAACCCCATCCTCCAAATTTAGACGAGATGAAGATAGCAATATCGAAGCTGAAGTCGAACAAAGCTGCTGGAGCGGATGGACTGCCCGCAAAGGTTTTTAAATCAGTTGGAGATGAGTTGGTGTAGCGCATGCACCAGCTCATCTGTAAGACATGGTTTGAGGAAAGCATGCCTGAGGAGTGGAATCTCAGCATCGTTTGTCCGGTCTACAAGAAAGCAGACCGCTTTGACTGCGCCAATTATCGAGGTATCAGTCTCCTTAACATCGCATACAAGATCCTCTCTGCCGTAATGGGTAAGCGTCTGAAACCATTTGCCCATAAACTGATAGGTCACTATCAGTGTGGTTTAAGGCCAGTGAAGTCCACGATAGACCAGATCTTTACATAAGGGCAGATCCTGGAAAAGACCCAAGGAGTGCAAATCGACACTCACTACTTATACGTCGATTTTAAGGCCTTATATGACAGTGCGTATAGAGGGTAGCTGTACAATGTCATGTCTAGTTTTGGCATTCCTACCAAACTCGTCAGATTGTGTAGGATGTCGTTGGAGAACTCTGCCTGCTCCGAAAAAGTGTGTTGCGAACTCACCGATACCTTCGATGTTCACATGTCACTGTCATGTGATTTCTTTAACATCATCCTCGAGAAGATCGTGCGTAACTCACAAGTCAACACCAGAGGCACAATCTTGCAGAAGTCAGTTCAATTGCTAGCTTACGCTGATGACATTGACGTGATTGGACGAACACAGCGAGCCGTCAATGAGGCGTTTGCTGGCATTGAAGCGGAAGCGGCTAAAATGGGTCTGACGTTAAATGAGGGCAAAACTAAGTACATGCTGTCATCAAGGAAGGACACACAACATCGACGTCTCGGACGGAGCGTCATGCTAGGCAGCAGAAACTTATAGGTAGTTAAGGACTTCATTTACCTCGGCTCCGCGGTAAACAGGGACAACAACATCAGTACCGAAATCAAACGCAGAATCACTCTTGCCAATCGCTAATAAAGCCCTCTCTCGAAGGACTAAGCTCGCTTTAAATAAGAGCTTGATCATCGTCGTCCTACTATATGGCGCGGAAACTTGGACGTAAGCAAAAGCGGATGAGGAAGCCCTAAGTCTTTTCGAGAGAAAAGTTTTGCGTGCGCTTTTTGGTCCTGTTTGCGTTGATGGCATCTGGAGGAGAAGATTTAACGACGAACTGTTTGAGCTGTACGGCGATATGCGCCTGGTCAAGAGTCTAGGGATACAACGCTTAAGATGACTAGGCCATCTACAGGATATGAACACACCTGTTGAGTCTAGAAAAGGCTTCGAATCTTAGCCACTGGCCCAACGCAATAGAATACTACCTAGACTAAGGTGGCGCACACAAGTGGAGAAGGGCCTCAACCAACTTTGAGTGCGCAACTGGGGACCGCTGGCGAAAAATCGTTCTGGTTGGAGAGGCATGTTGGTTGAGGCCCAGGTACACCCCGGACTGTAACGCCACAAGAAAAAGAAGAATTCTACAGAACTAGGGAATTCACGTCTTAATGCTCTAGTTCTATAGAATCTTACAAACGTTTTTCAACAATAGATTATTAAGTTTGCCACATGAATAAAACATAACGAAACCATACACGAGTAAGGTAAGCTCGCACTTATTGCTGCTTATTAGTAGCTGACGTGAACTGAGGTGTATTAATAAAATACTTATATTGACGTTAGCCTTCCGTGAGCATACTTTTTCGCTTCCCTGACCATCTGTGGAAATTAAAAATAAACATCTACTCGTAACACCCAGACGGAGAGCGAAAGCAGAGCAAGCTGCCGGCTACAATTAATTTCCCATTCATCGGACGCCCGATTGGGAGCACGTACGCATAGGCAGATTTCATCCCTCAGTTGTACAGTGTTTTACATTCGGCGTCCAAACAAGTCATGAATTCGCTAAAGGCGATGGGTATGAATAACGAATCCTTTTAAAAGGCAGTATGTTGAAAAAAAAAATCACAAAACTTTTTTACCATTCAGTAGACGAAATCCAATCGGCGAAGAATCAATACTTCCCATATGAAAAGCTTGTGAATATAATGAGGTACAATAATGAAAGTGGCCACGGATGTACATGTTCCGGCCTACTTGGCAGCTCAGTGCAATTACCTGAAGGATAATTTCGGAAAAAAATCGTCTCCCCTCTTTGTGTGGACGACTACACAGTATTCCCTTTTCTTTTCAGTGGCGGGTGCAGGGTGCTGATTGCGTTCATCTGAGGGACAGCTTATCCGATTTACAGATTTTGTACTGCTGTATTCGGCTCCCATGTGGCGGGTGCACATTGGAAATGTGAGAATGATCCACCAGAGTCTTTCATCCATCCGCCAGGAGGATTTTCAAGTTTCCTTCCATTCCCGTTGATATGCATTGACCTTCGGCAGTTTCTACGTCAGTCTCATACGTTCTGAATGGATGCGATGATTATCCCGAACTGGAGCTTCGATTAAAAAATGTTTCTGTCTGGTCTGGGGATCGATGGTTGAGAAGGTGCAAAGCCGATAATCCTCCATTTTCGGTAAAAGTTGTGGATTTGAGTACTGGTACGAGGGTTCAGGTGACGTCTGACATGTGGGAGCTTGTAAAATAAATGCGGGAGTGGTACTTTTGTTCATATAAGTTTGTCAAATATCTCCATTCCGCTTTTTTTTCTCTTCATTCAATGCTTCATAAAAAGTGTTGCAGTGATCGGATTTAATTCAAATATGCGCCGTTTTGCTCGATAATCTGTTTGCATCTAGATGGCAACTTCACAATACCCTCCTCGTAAGAGCCCCTTTCCTTATTTGCGAAGAACTCGGACAGCCACTTTTCACAAGCCTCTTTTGAGTTCAACTTCACACCACCAAGGGCGTTCGCCATGGACAGGAACAGGTGGTTATCACTTGGCGCAATGTCCGGGCTATATGGTGGATGCGATAAGACCTTCCATCCGAGCTCCCGTAGCTTCTGACGAATCATCAACGAAGTGTCTAGTCTGGCGTTGTCCTGGTGGAACACTACACCCTTCCTGTTGGCCAATTCTGAACGCTTCTGGTCGATCAATTGTTTCAAGCGGTCCAGTAGTTCGTAGTAGATGGTAGAATCAGGTATCTGGCCATATGGGAGCAGCTCATAGTGAATGATTCCCTTCCAATCAAACCAAACAGACAGCAAAACCTTCCTGGCCTTCAATCCCGGCATGGCCACTGTTTGGAACGATTCACTGGCCTTCAACCACAACCATTTTCGCTTGATATTGTCGTATGTGATCCATTTTTCGTCGCCAGTCACCATCCGCTTCAAAAATGGATCGAGTTCGTTCCGTTTCAGGAGCATATCGCAGGCGTTGATTCGGTCAAGAAGGTTTTTTTGCGTCAAATCATGCGGTATCCAAACATTAAGCTTTTTTTTTGTATCCAGCCTCTGCAGATGGTTTAAAATGGTTTGGTGACCAACTCCCATCTCCTGGACGATGTCACGAGATGCCATATGCCGGTCTAACTGGATGATTCCCATGAGTCGATCGGTATTCGTCGTCACAGGTCTTCCGCCGGCTGGTTAATCTATGGTGTCATTATCACCGGCTCTGAATCATCGAAACCATTCCTCCGCAGTTCGAATTGCTCTTTGCAACAGTCATGTGAGTCGCTAAAATTGTTCTGGCTACACATACGTTTGTGGATTTCATTCCAATATTTACAAAGGCCTTTAAAATTCGGTTAAAATCCATGAGAACGTGCACTAGTGCTGTGGGAATAGCGTCTCGCATACTAGCCTTGAGTTAATTAGTAGTTAAGGGACGTAGCGCTGGCCAACATTGAATATTGTCTACCAAAGCCTTACTGTCTGGCTTTGGTAGACAATATTGCACGTTTGCGTCAATCGCCTATGGAGCACTTGGTCAGTTACCAAATGTTTCATTTCAGTTGTTTAGTGTTTATTGGCATTTTTGAACCTTACGCAGTTTTCTTTAAAGTTAGCTCATTTTTTTTATAATTGGCGCGCAGTAAAGGGATTGTTTATACCCTTAATTGACTGGAATTAAGTCACAGCACGGGCCGAAAGTAAAGAGGAAGAGATTGAAAGGAGATACCGATGCACATTGGTATTAAATGCCTGTGGATTGCAATGTGGGGAAAAAATAGGCTGGGAAGAGCATTCCATACTCGTGTGGTGCGGCTGGAGAACGAGTCTGCGGAGACGAACACAACGAGGTTCCCGAACAGCCGGAAAATGTTGGAGCATTAATAAAGTTCTACCCAACGGGACAGCACTAACGACAACGGACAAGGCGAAGTATCTTGGAGAGAACTTCACTGAGAGGTTGAAGTTCAATACTCACTCCAAAGTGATCCTTCAAAAGGCCAGTTTCGCTTTCCATCGCATCTACCCATTGATGCGACGTGAGAATGGACTTGCCGAGAAGACGAAGCTATTACTGTACAAGCAGCTCATACGACCCATTATAGCGTATGGCTCTCCTGTATGGTATAGCATCTCCAAGACCAGCATGGAGAAACTATCGGTCTTCGAAAGGAAGATGCTACGAATCTGCACCGGCCTCACCTTTGACAAGGACCGGATGAAACATCATAGCAACAAGAAGGTCTACGAAAAATCGCGCATCATCCCCCTGCAACAGTTCTTGGTGCAACTTTCCAAGAAGCAGTTATGCGAAACGGAAATCCATCCTAACCCAATCGTCAGAAACTTAAGGAGCTCAGTCCCTGGACAACGATTTCTCAATGCACACAACATGTTAAACGAAGAGATTTTCCCCCCGACATCTTCTGCATGCGAGCCGTATCACTTCTTCTCCAGCAGTGATACAACTTACCATCGAGGTTGACCCGGAAAACAACCCCCCTCCCCACCCCCACAAAGGAACATCATCGACACACGGATCTGAACACCCCGATGTTAAGGACATCGTTATATTGTAAATAATTCACTTGTACACACTCAAACTATGTAAGACAGTCGTTCACCCGTCGGGTCCCTATTGTTGAGCCGACACATATATATGTATATTCACTGTAGTCTTAATCTTAAAAATTTTAAATTGTAAATATTTTTGTTCAATAAAGAAAATTGAATTGAAATTGAAGAACGAGTCTCTAAACTTAACTGTACGTCCGAAGGCGGGCTTAATGGTGAACGTGTAAGCATTCCTAGCAAGGCGGGTGTTGCGGGTGAATTCTTGAAGGGGGGGAATGCAGCTAGCTAACTCGTTAGAGCAGTTATTGTTAGAAATATGTTGCCCTCTACTCACAGATGCTCATGGGGCATGGGGTGATTGGCGGTTTCGGTGTTTTCTTTAGGGTGAAGTTTCGATGATGTCCGCATACTGCGTAAAGTCAAATTTCAAAAGAAGAACCGAAAGCCTAAAATTTCGAATATTTACAACTTCAAAAGCTAAACATCGAAAAATGAAATATTTTCAAAAAAGATTTAAATTTTTAAAGTCAAGGATTCGGTGAAAGAAAAAATACAAATATTGTATTTCAAAAATTCATTTTTTGTCGTTTGAATCAGTTTTGAAATCCAAGGTCCTAAAAAATAGAAAACTGAAAAAGAGGTTATTCTGAAAATTTGAATTTCTGGAGAAGTCAAGATCCCAAAAACTTCCAAGGACTAAACATTTTCAAGCTGCCACTTAGACTGGACTTTAGTATCAACCCTGGAGGGTACAACTACAGTCCGCTTAGCTCTGAACACCCTGTCACAACGACACAGCTTCTGATGTGAACAAATGGCCGGTTTGAACGGTTATATACGTAGGATTCGGGAAGCAAAACTCGCATTTAAATTCGAATTAGAAAAAATATCATTCATTTGATTGCGTTTGCTGGCGACTGGCGTTATTGGCGGCTTGACAACTACTTCTCCCTTTTATGTCCCTAGACTGTTCTTTCATCAAGAGTGTGTGTATGTACGTCTGATCGTCCGTTTGTATTATTTTGTCTTACTGTTTGTTCGCCTGATCCTAAACTGTTGTTTCGTCGCGTGAGTTGTATTACATTATAGGGTAAGGTCAGTTTGTTTGGCTTCCGATCCCTCATATGTAAATACTGGATGGCGTGAAAGTTCAAATGGATGCTAGGACTTAACTTCCTTATCTACCTGTGTGCGCGTTGCTGTTCTATAACGAGTAGAATGTGTTTCCGTTTTTGCCGACTCCACACGACGAAGTTTGAGAAGCTTTTTCGTTGACAATGTCTACTCCATGTGTGTTGTCAACAGCTCGAATGTGAAATCGAACCTAGGACCTTTGGCATGTGAGTGTCGTAATCAACCCACTACGCCCCGGCAGTTTAACTGTTTATTCTGCTCATACACTAGCAGACGTTGATTTTTAAAAATTCAACCTTCCCAGTTGAATTTAAGAGTATCAGATTATCAGGCACCCCGCGTCTGATCGGGAATGAATAAACGTTCCCAGCTTTTGCAAGAACCACTTGGCTTCTTCCAATTTTAATTCAATTCAATTCAACAGAGGCGACAAAGGTGGAAGCTTATCGCAGCAATTGGTGCACATTGAAGTGAACCATTCATTTAACTAAAGTCCGATGTTTGCACATAACCCATTTTATTTCAGTTAACTCCCCTCTCCGGAGGTCAGTGAGTAAGTTTAGCACTCACACGTCCTATGTCCAAGGCTCAATTGTAGTACAGGAAAAGTATACTGTTTGTAAAACTGCCTGCTGTAGGGACCTTCTGCTTGTGAGAAAACACTAAAAAGCAACACAAGAATATTCACTAAAAGAGCTAAGCCTTGGATCCCGTGTGAACGAACAGGCTCCAATATAAAGGTTGTTTTTTTAAAGAGATGTTGAACTTTAATAATAACAATAATAATAATAATTGTTGGCGCTACAGTCCAAAGGGGGACCAGGGCCTAGCCTGCCAATCAACTACTCGTGTTGTGTGCGCTACTGTTTTCTACTGGAGGTTGGGGGACACTGCGCTGAAGCGCTCAGACCCGAAAACTGGTCTATTGTACTACTAGACAGAACTTTTACATTGCAATTAATGTCACACAACACTCAATAATTCCCGCGATATATAGGGGGCGCCACTAACAGACAAAAAGAAAACTATAGTCGACTATGGATTTTTTGTTATTAGCGCCCCCTATATTTTCCGAGACTTATTGAGTGATCTGTTCATTTCTTGGTATTCCGGAGAAAAATTGGGAAGCGCCTCTGTCAAGCCAAGGGTTTTAAGCTTTCACCATATCAGTGCCAAAGAGCGGCCGTCTAATTCGAGCAAAGTCGGGACGTTGATAGAGGAAGTGGTCTGGAGTGTCTTCACCTTCTCTACAGACGTTTTTTAGGATACCATCACTAAGCGTAAGTACTTAGCAAACGAGAAGTGCCCTGTTTTTTTCCAACAAAAATGTCGTCTACAGTCTTTTCTATCTAGAAAGAACAGAAAAGCCGCGAATTTTTGCACTTGATCAGCTTGCAGTATGGAAGGGTATGCCACCTCTGGTTTCGCTATCGGGAGACGAAATCGTCAGAAGTCCAAACTAATGACGCGAACAGTCACAAGTTGAGTTCGGACCCTCAGCCTTTGTTTATTTTTGCCTAGCAATCTCATTTCTTATGATTCCGTGCTGTCCAAACTAATGACGCGAACAGTCACAAGTTGAGTTTGGACCCTCAGCCTTTGTTTATTTTTGTCTAGCAATCTCTTTTCTTATGATTCCGTGCTGTCCCGGATCTTAGACAAGTTCTACCGAAGGCATTGAAATTTGAATGTATCTAGTAATTAAACATTTCCTAATTATGACCTCAACGGTGTCACTTGCCAATTCAATTTTTAATTGCATTTGTAACCGTATATGAGGTATAATGGGACGGATATTGTCCTTCAAGTGGTCATTCGTTTAAGGCCTGCCGGCATAGATTAGCGGCTTATAGAAAGTATTCAAGCGACGTTAAACCGCAAGATCTTGGAGGGCAACTCATATGTCGACGCACGCGGGAATATGCGGTACCTGATTGTTTTCTTAAAAAATAACAATTTTGGCACTCGCCGTGCAGCTGTTGCGCTGCGCCGCCTTGGTAAAACCACACCTCCTGCACATCATGGATTTTCAGTTGTTGGACGACAAAGTTAGTAATATATAGCGGTCACGATTGACTGAAACACTCTGACCATTTCGTTTGTAAAGAATTGCGGACCGAATTTTCCACCAGCCCATAAAGCAAACAGTCAGCCGTTGTGGTTTTAACGGCGTTTCAATATCAATATATAGAGGGTTATTTTCACTCAAAACACGGCAGTTATGTTTATTGACGTTTCCATTCAATCAAAAGTTTACTTCATCGCCAAACAGAACTCGCTCATGACAATTGGGATCAAGTGCAGCCTTGTATTGGGCTATTTAACGAATCCTATGCCTTGCCGTCCTTTGTCAGCCTATTCAAGTTGAAATGTCAAACTAGGAAACCACTTAACAACTGACAAAATGGCTGGTTGAAGTTTTACACTTCGAAAAACACCCGATATAACTCATGCCCTCAATGACACTTTATTGACATTCACAGACTTTCCGCGTAATTCCTCGAAATGACAATCTTGTGGAAATCCTTCGTGTAGACCTGCTCCGCAACAAAAAACTGCAGAAAGATTATGACGAACAACAGAACGGTGTTGATCATGAAATCGTAAGAAAACTGCTGGTTGACCTTTATGTGCCCGAACGCCCGCAGTCCCAGGCCGCAGATATTGTCCCGCATTGCCATCACCTCCACCTGGAATCAAACACTGAATAAACTTCAATTTGAGGAGTTGCCTGCAACTTACGTTTCTCTGCAGAGCAGGGATTCTTCCGGACAAGCTCTCAATGGTTACCCGGAATTTATCGTTGGCGTCCTCCAGCTTGTCGGACAGAAGTCCAATGATCAGCATATCAAATGTAAACGAGAAACAAGCGGGAAAGTAGTGAATGAACAAAACGAACCTGGACTCCCCGCTCTCCGAGAAGTACTTGAAATAGAAGACTATCTTCAGCAGAAGATAGGTGTACTCGATATCGTGGAACAGACCGATGTACGTGCAGAAGAACACGCAACTTCCGAATCCGCTGATTGTGTGCTTGAAGGCGTGCAAACGTCTGGAAATCGACATGAATTCTCGCAAGCACTTGCGCAACTCCAACTGCTCCATTGCGGAGCCGCATGCCTGCAAATACTCATTCATCGCTTCGTAGAGGCATAGCAGAGTGAGCTCGATGTAGGTGTAGCTGAAGAACATCAAGGCGTTGAGAATCGGGAACAAGGTGAAATCGATGTTAAAGAACAAGCACATCAGCTGGATGATAGTCAATATGATGACGTACTTCATGATGAATGTCAGGATAACAGCCTTCACAATCAGTACCTTCAACATGTGCGTGCTCAGGAAGAGTGCCGATGCCGTGCGAGCTTGCACTTGCCTGAAGATTTTCTCAATTCCATTGAATAGGCTCACTAAGCTGTCCTGAACTTGCAAGTAGTGCATGGCGTAAATGAAGGCAGACGTGGTGTGGATGTATCTATTGAGGGAATTCAATGATTCCTCCTGCGCTTCGACGCTCTTCAAGTTGTCATCGGGTAGAAACGTCAAGTAGAGTCCGAGAAGAGACAGACATTTCGAGAGAACTAAGAACCCGCTGAAGTACTTAATGAATGTGTACACGTAGTGGGTGATTTTCCCCTTCCACTGAGGCCGCTCAAACTTCTGATTCCTCGAGCTGAAGACAATACCGGTCAGCGCGAAGAAGTTCAGGAACTTGTGGAGGATCCGTAGGTGCGTCAGCAATTTATACCTCGTCACGGTGGAAGTGGACATTTCGATGGAGTTCGCGGTGCGAGACTGAACAGAAGGAAACCTGCGTGGGATATGTATCACGCCCAGGGGGCCCTTGTGAAGTTGATTTCTGGTTAAGTAATTGGCACTACACGTGTGGTCGCCTCATTTATGAAACAACGACAATTAGGACCTGCGCACGTACTCGTTTATACGCCGAACGTGGTGCGAGCTTGTTCGAAGAAGGGTGATTGAGTGAACTAATTAACTGGGCAGTTCGAATCCAAAATGGACAGCCACTGGAACCATCAAAGGATAGAGGGAGTGAGAATCCACTCGCACTTAATCCTGATTTAAATTGTGTTCGGTTGACGCTAGCCAGCCACGAAAACCATCACTGGGTGTGGATCTGTGACCTCAATTGGCACAGGGTGAGTGAAAAGCCTCTTATTCCCTGAACAGTGCTTCATGATATAGGACCAACATTCAGAATAGTAATTAAATAGGAACCTATAAGTGACTGGTGAATTTTCAGTCTAGGTTCTGGTTGCAGTAATCGGATTCAAATAGTGAAGGGAAAATTGCTCTGGTAGTGACCACTGGATTCAGTAAAATGCATCATGTGCATTATAATGTTGAAGCTGCTCTCTCCTTCCAATTAAAAATGGAAAATACAAACTTCCCGGAAAAGCAAATCCGGGAATTTCCGAAGAGGCATGAAAGCACTGTTCTTGCTTAAAACAAATCATGATGCACACAAATTATTGCTGACAAATGCCATTCCTTTCCAATGGGGTAGGAAATTGCTTCCATGACCGCACACTATTTGCAGGTGGCGCCATCTCTTGGAAATTGATCGAATTTATTAATAATATAAAATTGTTGGGGCGACAGTCCACAGGTGGACCAGGGCCGAGCGTGCTCATCAACTACTCTTGTTGTGCGCGCTACTGTTCTCTCAGAAGTAGAAGGGACCTACAGTTTTTTTGCCGACTCCGATAGGCGAAATTTGAGAAGCCTCCTTGGACAATTAGTACTCTTTGAGTGTTGTCAGCAGCTTTAAAGAAGTGGTCCCGTGAAAAATTTTTCAAGGTGTTCAGCCGGGAATCGAACCTAGACCTTCGGCGTGTGACCGTCGCACTCTACCCACTACGCAACGGCGAATTCATTTGTACCAACAATTTACTTTGGAGCAATGCTGCCTTTAACAACTGCTGTGATAGAGGATGGAGAAGGACTTTGAGTAGGACGGTGGACTTAAAAACTTCATGACTAGAGGCGTTTAGATGTCTCATTTCTAGCTGGATTTCATTCAAATCATTCAGGCCATTTGCAGGAATGGCCAGGCCTTTAAAAATTGATCCATTTGATTAACAAGTGAAATTTGAACGTATTTGCGTGCGCAATAAAAAAAAAGGACATACAACATCAATGTCTCGGAGAGAGCATCACACTAGGCAGCATATACTTCGAGGAAGTAAAGGACTTCCACTCCGCGGTAAATAGGAATAAAACCAGTAGTACTGAAATCAACGGCAGAATCAGAATTGCTAAAGATGTCAAGGCCATATAAAGCGTATAGACACCATTGCTCCGGCCAGAAAAGCCTTCGGATCCAAGCCATTGGGACAAGGCAACAGAGGCCGACGTAGGTTGAGTTGGCGCACACAAGTAAAGAAGGACCTGGAGTGCGCAACTGAAGGCAGCTGGCGACAGATTGTATTTGCTGGAGAGGTTGGGCCCATGTTCATTTTGAACTGTAGAGCCACGAAGAAAAGAAGAAACATGAACGTGTCCTCCATGCCAAAATTTTGAAACACATGAATAAAAGGACTTTTCATCCCACTTGTCGAATGTCCGTTGATGACGTGCACCTTGCTCACAAGTGGACCAGAATAATTTTTTTGAGAGAGAGGTTGTGTAGGGTGGAGAAGTTGGGTCCATGTCCATCCCGAACTGTAGCGCCACGAAGGAAAGAAGAAACATGAACGTGTCCTCCATGCAAAAATTTTGTAACACAAGAATAAAAGGAGTTTTCATCCCACTTGTCGAATGTCCGCTGATGATGTGCACCCTGCTCACAAGTGGATCAGAATAAACTATTTTTTTCATATTTCCATTGCTTGCATCGAAAGTGTATAAAAACTAGAAAACGAAACCATCTGCGCGTGAGTTAAGATTACTTTAATTTATATTTCATGTTCTCACAGGGTATCTGTTTACAACAATCTTATCTGGACAATGGTCGCCTGCAATTTAGTTAAAGCTTCTTGAGAAATGCAAGTTGCCGACGGCAAAGGGTTTAGATAGGAGAGGAGCTTCGTACATTGTAAGGACATAATCAAATTTCAATCCTATTGCCCGAAGGAAAGCTTACAATTAATCATCATTGTTTGATGAAGTACTTTGGGCTTCGAATTCCTTGAAATTTAATGTGTTCCCAATGCAAATTTAATTCCATCATGCCTTTGACTGCTTTTCCAAATAAAATTGCCTCCGTTAACGACCCTGCTAACTTTTAAATGAAAACGCACCAAAAAACAACATCCTCATGGAATTGAGTAAATTTGGCATGCATTTGATTACACACGTCCTCCCTGATTTCCTATTCTAATCTGAGAAATTTATGAAGCCATACCATATCCTGTGACTGGCAAGCAATATCCTTTTAGCCCCGACACTTAGGGCTAAACGTAATTACGCATCTATGCAGGCAGACATTAAGCCAACACCGAAAACCTCTTTCCAATGACGCCATGCGCCCAGGGGGAACGCCATTGTACATCGTCGAAATTCGTTTTAGATGTTCTGCAAAAATTCACATGAGTTTAACAAGCACCGCACAACTGCTTCTCCCCGTGCAGCCGAACACTGATTTAGACTAATAGCAACAAGATTGTTTCCTTCTCGCATGGTGTGTGCACCGAACGAGGTTGCCGCAAAACAGATTTGCACACACCGTCACTGGCGGGGATGTGTTTACACATCCGGCCACATACTACAGCCCAAGGACTCTGGGGTGATTGTGCTCATGAATATATTCATGTGGTTCCTGTGGTACGAAAATGGTGCGTTTGTGTTTTCTTTTTTGTGAAAAAAGGAAGGAGCATGAAAGTTTTTCCTCGTGTTTACATTATGCGTCTGTTCTTTTCCATTTTGTTCGCAAACACGTATCATTTTAAGTTAGGAAGGATGTTTAAATATGAATACCGGGAAAGGGGGAAGTTGCTGGGTTATGACAATATTGACTTTAAATTCTTTTGCGTGCCTTGTGACGAGAAATCAATTTAAAAGAAAGTCAAGCAGCCAAGCAGCAAGCCAAGCATTTTCCGAGGAGAAAACCTGACTTTATTGATATCTGGGCAGTTTTTGCCTGTATGCAAAATTGTTTAGAGTTCTTCGTTCAGAGACTCGGTTCAGTTTTCGAATGAATGAATCATGAATTCATTACAACGGCCTTGGCCTCCGACGATGCACTCATTCAATATTTAACTGAGAGTATGTAATAGAAGCTCGAGTAGAAGAACGAAACAGAATTACAAGTTTCTGTGTATGCTCTCGCTGGTGGAGGAGACTCACAGTTTAAGTTCGATTTGGTTAGGCAAGATTAAGAAGTGGTGTGGTCCACTCAATTTGGACGACGATGGACAAGAATTCCGTCCCCCCGACTTCGACGAGGTCAAGATAGCAAGATCGAAACTGAAGTCGAACAAAGTTGCTGGCGCGGACGGACTATCAGCAGAGCTGTTCAAAGCGGCTGGGGATGAGCTGGTTAGGTGCATGCACCATCTCATCTGTGAGATATGGTCGGTGGAAAGCATGTCCGACGAGTGGAATCTCAGCATCGTTTGTCCGGTCCACAAGAAAGGAGACCCCTTCGACTGCGCCAATTACCGAGGGATCAGTCTCCTTAACATCGCATATCATATTTTCTCTGCCGTACTGTGTGAGCGCCTGAAACCGTTCGTCAACAACTTGATAGGTCCTTATCAGTGTGGTTTCAGGCCAGGGAAGTCCACAATCGACCAGATCTTCACACTGCGGCAGATCCTGGAGAAGTCCCAAGAAGTACAAATCGACACTCACCATCTATTTGTCGATTTCAAGGCCGCGTATGACAGCGTGCATAGAGACAAGCTATACAGTCCAATGTCTAGCTTTGGCATTCCTACCAAACTCGTCAGAATGTGAATAAAGACGATGGAAAACTCTCGCTGCTCCGTCAAGGTCGGTAACCAACTCACCGAGACCTTCAATGTCAAAAAATGTTTTAGACAAGGCGACGCACTGTCATGTGACTTCTTTAACATCATCCTCGAGAAGATCGTGCGTAACTCACAAGTCAACACCAGAGGCACGATCTTCCAGAAGTCAGTTCAATTGCTAGCATACGCTGACGACATTGACGTGATCGGCCGAACTCAGCGAGCCGTCAATAAGGCGTTTGCTGGCATTGAAGCGGAAGCGGCTAAAGTGGGAATGGTGGTAAACGAGGGCAAAACGAAGTATATGCTGTCATCGAAGAAGGACACACAACATCCACGTCTCGGACTATGGGCAGCAGACCCTTTGAGGTAGTGAAGGACTTCGTCTATCTCGGCTCCGCGGTGAATAGGGATAACAACATCAGTACCGAAATCCAACGCAGAATCACTCTTGAAAATCGCTGTTTCTTTGGGCTTAGGAGGCAATTGAGTAATAAAGCCCTCTCCCGAACGACCAAAGTGACTTTGTACAACACCTTGATCATCCCAGTCCTGCTTTACGGAGCAGAAACCTGGACGCTACTAAAAGCGGATGAGGAAGCCATTGGTCTCTTCGAGAGAAAAGTTCTGCGTGCGATTTTTGGTCCTGTTTGCGTTGATCGCATCTGGAGGAGAAGATTCAAACACGAACTGTATGGGCTGTACGGCGGCATTAGCCTAGTCAAGCGTCTACGGATACAACGCTTAAGGTGGCTAGACCATGTAGAGCGCATGGACAGCATTGCTCCGGCCCGAAGAGTTTTCGAATCCAAACCACAGGGACAACGCAACAGAGGACGTCCTAGACTGAGATGGCGCACACAAGTGGAAAAGGACCTCAACCAACTTGGAGTGCGCAATTGGAGACAGCTGGCAAGAGATCGTGCTAGCTGGAGAGGCATGTTGGTTGAGGCCCATGTCCGCCCTGGACTGTAGCTCCATCCGAAGAAGAAGAAGAAGTAGTAGAGGGAGGGAGAGAGACAGAGAGAGGGAGAGAGAGGGAGTGAGAGAGAGGGAGTGAGAGAGAGGGAGTGAGAGAGAGGGAGTGAGAGAGAGGGAGTGAGAGAGAGGGAGTGAGAGAGAGGGAGTGAGAGAGAGGGAGTGAGAGAGAGGGAGTGAGAGAGAGGGAGTGAGAGAGAGGGAGTGAGAGAGAGCGAGAAAGAGATAAAGAGATAGAGAGATGAAGAAAGAAGAGGAGAGCGAGGGGGATGAAAGAGATGTAGAGCTTCGTGACAAGAATAGTGAGAAGGGGAAAGGGAGGGAGAGATAGAATAGAAAGTAGATTAACATAGACATGAACTTAGACTTAATATTGTTCCTTATTGAAATGACTACACCAGTCTTATTCCTTATTCCCTGAACAGAGCTTCATGCTATAGGACCAACACTCAGAATAGTAATTAGTTAAGAACCCTTAAGTGACTGATGAATTTTCAGTCTACGTTCTGTTTGCAGTGACTATTGGATTCAATAAAATACATCGTGTGCGTTATAAGGTTGAACCTTCCAACTAAAAACTGAAAATCAAAACTTCCCTGAAAAACAAATCCGGGAATTTTCGAAGAAGCATGAAAGCATTGTTCTTGCTTAAAACAAATCATGATGCACACAATTTATTGCTGACAAATGCCATTCCTTTTCAATGAAGTAGGAAATCGCTTCCATGACCGCACAGAATTTGCAGGTGGCGTCATCTCTTGGAAATTGATCGAATTCATTAATTATAATAATTGTTGGCGCGACAGTCCACAGGGGGACCATGGGCGATCGTACTCATCAACTACTCGTGTTGTGCGCGCAATTATTCTCTTACGAGTAGAAGGGGCCTACAGATTATTGCCGACTCCGAACGGCGAAGTTTGAGAAGCTTACTTAGCCCATTTATCCCCATGATTGCGTTAACTCAACATTAAAAAAAAAAACATTTCTGAAGCACTTTTAAGTATATTACATTTACGAACATCTGATTTTGCATATCAGATTTTTTTTATAGAAGTAATACCACTTGGAGTTTATATTACATTTACCTAAAGTTAACAAAAATCCAAGGAAAACCTAACATAGTTTATAAATTCTCTAAATTCTTATGTTTTTCCATTTTGTTCATAAATCTAATGATATTTCATAAAAAATATTCTGCTAATGTCAGAAATTTAAAAAAAATATTCATTTACTCTGCATAAGTACTTTTAATGTGGTCGCCGTGGCGTAGTGGGTAGAGTGCTACGCTTACACGCCGAAATGTCTAGGTTCGACTCCCAGCTCAACACCAATTTTTCGAATTTTTCACGGCATCACCTCTTTTGAGCTGCTGACAACACTCAAAGAGTAAAACTGTCTAAGAAAGCTTCTCAAAAAACTGTAGGTCCCTTCTACTCGTGAGAGAACAGTAGCGCGCACAACATGAGTAGTTGATGAGCAAGCTAGGCCCTGGTCCCCCTTTGGACTGTAGAGCCAACAATTATTATTATTATTATTATTAAGAGGCATTAAAGTTAGACGTGTTTTGCGCTTTCGGTGATTTTCTGCTGTCGATTTGCAATCAAGTTACGTAAAAAATGAAAATAAGTGTTCAAGACACTTGAAATGTTGACAGTGGCATACGATCAGTGTATTCTGCGTCAAAAAAAAGTGTGGCAAGCCTTTCAAAGACCGAGAAGATGTGAATGATGACGCTAGCTCTGGACGCCCCATTAAATCAACAACCGATGAAGATGTTGAGAAAGTGAAAAAAGTAGTAGTGAATGAAGGATCGTCGAAACAGTATTAGAGAGGTTGCTGAAGATGTAGGCAAATCGGTTGGCTCATACCATTCAATTTTTTTGGAAATTTTGGGCATTAGGTGTGTGGCTGCGAAGTTCGTTCGAAAATTGCAGAAGTATTGACGAAAACAATGTCGCATGATCATAGCTCAGAGATTGTTGAATGACTTCAACGGCGGTCCCGACTATCTTCAAAAGATCGTAACTGGTGAAAAATAATGAGTATACGGTTTCCATCGAAACCAAGGCTCAATCGTCCAAGGCCAAAAAAAGCTCGTCAAGTTTAATCAAATGTGAAGTTTTAACTGACTGCTTTTTTCGATTACTGTGGCGTAGTGCATTAAGACGTCTTACTACACGGTCGTACGGTCAATATAAAGTATTATCTCGAAGTTATGCCCCGCTTGCGAGAAGCAATCAAAGAAAACGTCTGCAATTGTTAAAAAACAATTCATGACTTTTGCATCACTATCAAAATTCGCCGTCGCTTGTTCGTAATTTTTGGCTAAAAACAACGCCACCGTATTCACCATATTTGGAACCCTGTGACATTTTCTTGATCCCAAGATTGAAGAGACGAATGAAAGGACGGGGTTTTGAGACGATTGACGAAATGAAGCCCAAATCGCTAAGATAAGGGCTAAGCTCAAGCCCTTGTTTATCAGAACTAGATCATGAATTGGAAAGAACACTGCCACAAGTGTAGTCTGAGGGAGGGTAAAATAGAATTCGATGAATAAATAAATATTCGTTTTTAAAAAAATAAAATTTCTCATACGTCCTTAGTTTTATGGTGGCACGAAACTACAAACGGCATGTGAGTACAGGTCAATGGTAGGGATACTTTTGACAAAGGCGGAAAATCAGAATTGTGATTTGGTCTTGCCTCTCATGAGGAAAGGCAGATAGGTCGAGGCAAATTCACCGCGGACTAACAAAGAACGACGAATGAACGCAACTGCAGGTTCTTCATCGTGCACAAAGTTCAAAAAGCAAAATACTGTCAATTGTACGCTGGCAGGATTTCATCGGGCATGTGAACAACAACGCTCCAGCTAAGAGGGTTCCAGCTTCAAATTTGAAAGAAGGGAAAGTCTTAAAGTTGTCCTGAATTAATCAGGGTAGAACCCTTGAACTCGCAAAATTTATTCGCAGTTCAAGCTTAAGCTGTTACCTTTCGAAAATGAATAAGCCAAGGTGCCCAACACATCAAATTACAAGACGCCGATCGTAATAAGCATTGAACGCTGGGAAAAAAGAAATTAATTAAAACTCCAACACGGTCCCCCGCAAGCTTAATCACCTCCCAGACACACAACATTTTCCTTATGTCTGTTTGATTTATACAACTAGTTCGTAGTCGGTTGTAAATACCACACCCACGAAATTCTCAACACTCCACTTTTGTCAAATTAAGGCCGACATTCACTCAGAATAAAATAATTCCAATCTGAAAGCATCCTTCCCCAGGGTATAATGGTGAAGCAAAAAATATACAGAAAGAAAACGGTGTCATCTGTGGTGGATGAGTGGCCATGAATTGATATTTGAAAAATTAGCCTTCACAGAAGAGGGATCATTAGGTCGCTGAGACATTGTCTTCAGAGTGGTATGACAGTTCTCAGACATTATGAAACATTCACATAGTCATTACTTTTCCTTTGAAACCTACATCGATACACGACCAGACACAGGACAGCGGGAAAAAATAAATTGACAACAAAATGCGTAGTCAATTCATTGCTCCCCAGACAGGCTGAGGAGAGCGAGACGCCCCCTGCCAAGAACCCGCTTGACATCGGCAGCCATCACGTCGTTTGATTAGAGAAAATACGTCATCCCACATGGGACGCTTGAGATGTTATTAATTCGTTCACATACACATGGAGACGAACCCGACGACAGTGTTGACCCCGCCTAAGTGTCAAGTTCATACGCACAGAAGGGACAGAGGTGTATAATCCAGACAGACTTTGCAGAATAAGGCTCTCAGCCCACTCCATCGAACACCACTCGAACGAACTGACAGCTGTCCAGATCGACGGCTCAGATAAGGAGAGAGGGCATCGGCGCGAAAGGATTTTCCAATCAAAAGACCTTAAGTCCCCAGTCAGTGAATGGATGAATCGGGCGTCCCATCGGATTGCAGCACAGTTCGGTGGCGCGGTGATTCCGTGGATTAAATCACGTCGGCAGTCGGTTGTTGTGAGACTGCCGTGCTTTCAACGACCTTGGGTGCACAGATGGTACTCTGAAGTAATTTATTTATCCTCCAAGTGATGTAAGTTCCAATGAATATGCAATGAGACTGGGGAGAGTGCTGTTCAGAATCCTATAACGGATATGCAGTCCGGTGCAAAATAAATCGTCCTCTTTAATATAAACGGAAAATAATCGGTTGAAAAATTTCTGTAGCGGAGTGTCCTCTTGTAACTCTTAAGTTCGCAAATGTCGTGTGCGAGGAATTTAATATCTGTTTCCCACCACCTTGCACATTTGACAACTTCTGCTGCAGGCAGAAGGCAATAGACCCGCAGCCTGTTGCCTTAAGCAGCTTAAAATACATTTTGAATGAAGAAAAATTGTTCTGAGCTGATTAAGGCTCCCAATTGTCTCCCAATCCATAATATTTACTGGCGAACGAGCATCTGATTTTCGAACTGGGTTTGTGTTCCAACTTGAGCCTAGGCAGTCACATAAATATTTTAGGATTCCAACAAAGCTGAGGCAAGGCCCCAGTCGGAGCCTTAGCTTGAGTATACCTACGAGGGGCGTTCAATATATTCTCGGTTTCGATATGAAGGAAAATGCGAATTTAATTTAAATTGCTTTTATTTTCCAATATAAGCTCCCCTAAAATCAATGCATTTGTTACGTTTTGAGATAAGCTTTTATAAACCCTCAAAACAATAAATTCCCTCTTTGTCTGCAAAATACTCATTTATTGCCGACTTGAGTTATTCATCATTCGAAAGTCTTTTTCCACGAAGACATTTTTTCACATCCGGAAACGGGAAATAATCACTAGGGGCAAGGTCTGGACTATAGGTTGGGTGTTGGATTTCTTCAAAACCACAATCTCGCACAGCAGCCTTGGAAACTTTCGTCGTGTGAGCAGGAGCGTTGTCATGAAGAAGCAACATACCCGCTGCGAGTTTATTCCGTCGTTTCTTTTTAATTTCCTCCCAAAAATTATGCGAAGTGGAAGCGTAGGATGTGGCGTTGATGGTTTAACCTTTTTTGTGTATTAAATGAGCAAGATTCACTTTGATTCCCGAAAAATTGTGGCCATAAGCTTCCCGGCAGACAGAGTGACTTTGAACTTCTTCGGGCTTCTCAATAAGCTCACTCAACGAAATAATCGCGAAAACTGACGAGATGCGACACCAAATCGCCAATCTCTTAACACTTACTTAACACTATACACTTCTTTTTTATCTATCAGCACCTATTGTGCTTAGTCAAGGCCTTCTCTGGACTAAAAACAAAAGCATAAATGTCTGTAAGACTGTAGGGAGAAATGTGTTAAAAGTGCTTCATTTTTGAATTTCCCTAAGAATCCATAGTCTTTTTCCGTACATGCAAAACAAGTTTCGAGTTAATTTTTAGTTCAGAAAATACATCTACAAACTGCATCCGGTACTGGTCGGCACCTGTTGATTGGTAATTCATTGAAATGATGTGAAGGCAGGTGGAAGACGTAACTTGCGCCTATTCCATCAGGCTTGTTTCATGCTTCAGCCTCGACACTTCCATCTTGACTAATTTTTCTATCAATATGTAGAGTGCCGATCTATTGCCGTCTAGTGTTGCACTGTCGCCAAAAATCGAGCAGTAGAAGAATGGAAGATTCACGCAACTGAAGTTTGAGCGTGTGGTGTTCCTCTAATACCCACTCTTAGGTCTGGAATATAAGAACTGTGACGACGAATACCGATCGAATTATGGAAATCATCGAGTTAGACCGGAATGACATCGTGACATCGCCCAGAAGATGGGATTTAGTCACCAAACCATTCTATACCATCTGCAGAAGGCTGGATACAAAAAAAAGCTTGATGTTTAGATTCCGCATGATTTGACGCAACAAAATTTTTTAGACCGAACCAACGCCTGCGATATGCTGCTGGAACGGAACGAATTCGACTCATTTTTAAAGCGGGTGGTGACTGGCGACGAAAAATGGATCACATACGACAATATCAAGCGAAAATGGTTGTGGTTGAAGGCCAGTGAATCGTTCCAAACAGTGGCCAAGCCGGAAGGTTTTGCTGTGTGTTGTGGGATTGGAAAAGAATGAGTTGCGCCCATATGTCCAGACGCTTAATTCTACCATCTACTACGAACAACTGGACCGCTTGAAGCAGACGATCGACCAGAAGTGTCCAGAATTGGCCAACAGAAAGGGTATAGTGTTCCACCAGGACAGCGCCAGACCACACACTTCGTTAATGACTCGTCAGAAACTACGGGAACTCGGATGAGAGGTTTTATCGCATCCACCATATAGCTCGGACATAGCGCCAAGTGACAACGCCAGACCACACACTTCGTTAATGACTCGTCAGAAACTACGGGAACTCGGATGAGAGGTTTTATCGCATCCACCATATAGCTCGGACATAGCGTCAAGTGATTACCGCCTGTTCCTGTCCATGGCGAACGGCCTTGGTGGTGTGAAGTTGAACTCAAAAGAGGCATGTGAAAAGGGGCTGTCCGAGTTCTTCGCAAAGAAGGAAGGGGCTTCTGCAAGGAGGAGGAAATTGCCGTTTAGATGGAAACAGATTATCGAACAAAATGCACAAATATGCACCATATTTAAACTACCATAAATCCGATCACTCTAATACTTTTGAATTGAATGAAGAGCAAAAAAGCGGAAGGGAGATATTCAACAACTTTATATTAACTTGTACAAATTTGCGTGCATTGCGGAGTCCATACCTTTTTGCAATTCTTGGCATTTTTAAATTTTTCAACTTTCAAAATTGTATGCCTTAAGGACCTTAAATTAGGTTGCCTTGAATTTCGTACAAGGCATTGTGCGGGTGGTACCTGCGATACCTGTAGTTTCGGAATTTTACCCATTAGATATTCGGAAGGGACTTAAAGAAATGAGAATTCCGAACAGTTGGCTGATAATTAAAACATGTCCCGAATGAAGTTTAAAGAGTAAGCAAAACGTCAAAAAAGCATTCTACTTAATTTGCCTCCACAATTTTTGACTTGGAGTCACTCAATTATTCAACTTCACTCAAACTTGTCAACCAAACAACCAGCCCCAGCCTTCGTAGGAGACTGACACATGTCAGAAACTCAGCATAAAAGAATGCGTGTCTCAGCAAAATGAAATGTAATTGTGCTGGAGGACGTTGTCATGCCACGTTGAGCAATGAAAGTGTCATGTAGCTGAAACGTCAAAGTGTGTCAAAGCTTCACCCGGTGGGTAATAGCAAAATTAATGAATTCGTTGTTGCTCATCGCACGAATTGCATTGTATTTCATAGACCGTTAAGCGGGCGCACATGATTGATGTTCGCGTGAAATTTGCTTCAGAATGCTACGAAGTGTTGAAGTTCTTAAAGCGGACAAACAGCTGACAAACAAGAAGTAAAAAGGGTTTACTGGGACTGCAGCGTGATTGAATTCCGAATGAAGTTTTGCAATTGGGTTTTTAGCCACAGGGGCAACTTCGATGAGAAGGAGGACGATGGCGGCACGCTTGCAGTTGCTCGGCTAGGCTCGTCGGACGGGGTGGTTCATGTCCATCTCACCCGCACATCACCCATTGCACACAAAAAAAATCGTGCCTAAGCCTAAAGGAAGAAAAAAAAGAGAGGAAGCCTAATACTCTAACCGGACAGAGGACAGACATCTAAAGTAGGGAAGGAAAGGAAGAGGGCGGAATAGAAAAGGGTGTTCAAGACCCATGCCCTCACTGCCAAATAAGTCCGGAAGGTTGCTCGCGGAGCTAAGCTCACTAACATATCTTAAATCTACACTTACCAATTATTCTTTAAACTAGACCTACACTAAGCCTATACTAACTCAAGACTACCTCGCTGTACCCTTCTACGAAATTATGCGCTTCCCGTGTCGTTCTGTGATAAGGGTTCGTTAAGAACCCGCGCGTGGCTGATGAAGTTGGCACAATTATCCGAATCGCGAGTCATTCCCTGATCAATTTTTCCTTTATGCTTAGCCCTGTCATCTGGAGGAGAAAGGGTTCAACGATGAACTCTGTGGGCTGTACAGCGATATGCGTCTGGTCTAGCGTCTGCGGATAATAATTGTTGGCGCTACAGTCCAAAGGGGGACCAGGGCCTAGCTTGCTCATCATCTACTCGTGTTGTGCGCGCTACTGTTCTCTCACGAGTAGAAGGAACCTACAGTTTTTTGCCGACTCCAAACGGCGGAATTTGAGGAGCTTTCTTAGACAGTTATTACTCTTTGAGTGTTGTCAGCAGCTCGAAGGAGGGGGTGCCGTGAAAAATTCGAAAAATTGGTGTTGAGCTGAGAATCGAACCTAAACCCTTCGGCGTGTGAGCGTCGCACTCTACCCGCTACGCCACGGCGACCACGACGTCGTGCGTCTGCGGAAACAACGCTTAAAATGGCTAGGCCATGGACGGCACAGCCCTGCCCCGAAAAATCAACATAGGACGGCCTGGGTTGAGATGGACCACACAGGACCTCAACCAACTTGGGGAACACAACTGTGGGCAGCTGGCGAGAGATCGTACTGCCTGGAGAGGCATTTTGGTTGAGGCCCAGGTCCTGGACAGGACTGTAGCGCCACAAGAAGCTTAACCCATTCTGACTCCTTTCCCATCGGGACATCCATCCAAATATCCAAATTTGCATAGCTCAGGTGGTCTGGAGATGTCTCCCGTCCACTCGCTTAAAACTCAAACATTTTCACAAATTTTAAAATACAAAAGAGAAATCGCCCATAGCACCCGTAATTGAATAAGACGCTGAAAGAATAAGCGCTGAATGCTTCGTTAATTTAATTTTCTTTGAAAACGAACTTCTAACCTTCAAATTGCGAATGGAAAACATGTAAATTGAGAACTCTGACGAATCTCAAAAGTATTTGCAAAAAACTTCTCCCAGTTGCAGGCTAAATGTGGATTTTTTTCTATAAGTCTGCTTCTTCCAGGAATTGCGTGGGACCACGTCTTCCTAGAATCGTATAAATACATTCCTTTTACAACACTGCCGTGCGCCAGGGACTCTCGCCCCTTGACCAGCTGTGTTTAAGGACTACCCCTGTGAAAATTGTTTTAAATAGAGCCTTTTTTTAGGTGATAAAGGACTGGGGGCGTCTTATCCTCTTCTTGATGTTTGTGCGGCAACGTCATCGTTGGGCAGAAGAATTTCAACTTTATCTTTTAGCCCCCGTGTCAGGATTATGCGACAGACGTGCCCATCCATCAGAACTTTGAAACCCAATGAATATTCTTCTGACCGGAGCGGTCAGTCTTCGTAGTTTAAAAATACCAAGAAAGGCCAGCAATGTCCGCTCATGATTGGACTTGACGAGGGTGTAAAAAGGTTCACTTCCATGTCCAATCCCTTAAGACTAATCAGGATGTTTGCCGACAACATTCCACAATCCTTTGCAGATTAATCGGCGTTTTATTAGGTCCTGCCCTTCTGCACTCTCAACCGCCACCCTTTTCATTTGGAATTTTCTTTGTTTCTCCTCCAGCCAATCGTTCCAACGTCTTACAGTTTCCAAACGATTACACTACTCCTTCAAGGACACTCACTTGTCGACCTCCAGAGAATTCAGACGTCTTCACCCAATCGGTGGCGGAGGGGGTTAGGTGTTTGCAATTTATTACGGTGCCCCTTTGTTTGAAATCATTGAGAAGCGGAGGGGCCTCAATGAATTGTATCGCATGGTGGCATTGTTTCACACAGTCGTCCTTAGGCAGTACCTGGCGCCTGCCTCATCGGCAGATTTAAGCATTTCGCAGTTTGTGCCGTATATTCATCTGTCTTCCTTTACAGTCGAACGTTATGAAACTTCAGAGAGTCCGCAGCGGAGACCTATAATTTTCCATTAAGTCAGCATCCTTTGGCAGCGTGAACCATTTAAAGGTCCCCTCGAGAAGGGGGTTGGCATCATTTGCACGGGTTGCTCCTCGAGGCATACTACGTAACGTCGTTGTTGTCTGCCGCACGGGACTCTAAATTTATGGCAATTCCGCAAACTCAGTGGGTTTCTTTGGGTGGAAGTTCGCACCTCATGAAGCTTGAGCCCATCCGACTGGCCGCCCACCTGACACTGTATCCGTCTCGCATCAGAGGTTTAAAAACAATTTACCTTCTGCTGGCTAATGCGTAATTAGTGCCTGCAGACTGGAATTGAGTTTTCTCCGCCGCCTTGCACGACACCAAATCTGATTAGCTCCCTGCGAAACTCGCCAAGTTACACCTTGGGGACATGGGGGAGCGGAATTATCAGTATAATGAATTATTTGGCGATGACAACGTGAATTGCCGGTGACGGGTCTGCTTGGGATAACTCAGAGGGGTTATTTTTGCAAGGGTAACCGTGTCAATGGCTTATTCTGGACTGTGTTAACCGATGGGTGTTCTGTGTCGCCTTAGGTTTTGCTAACGAATTCACTTCGGGAAGTGGACTGATGGACTGATGGACTGATGGACTGATGGACTGATGGACTGATGGACTGATGGACTGATGGACTGATGGACTGATGGACTGATGGACTGATGGACTGATGGACTGATGGACTGATGGACTGATGGACTGATGGACTGATGGACTGATGGACTGATGGACTGATGGACTGATGGACTGATGGACTGATGGACTGATGGACTGATGGACTGGTGGACTGATGAACTAATGGACTGATGGACAGAAGAACTGATGGACAGAAGAACTGATGGACTGATGGACTGATGGACTGATGGACTGATGGACTGATGGACTGATGGACAGAAGGACTGATGGTCTGGTGGTCTGAGGGACTGATGCACTGATGGACTGATGGATTGATGGACTGATGGACTGATGGACTGATGGACTGATGGACTGATGGACTGGTGTTCTGAGGGACTGATGATCTTATGGGCTTGTGAACTGATGGACAGAAGGACTGATGGACTGATGGACTAATGGACTTATGGACTGATGGACTGATGGACAGAAGAACTGATGCACAGAAGAACTGATGGACTGATGGACTGATGGACTGATGGACTGATGGACTGATGGACTGATGGACTGGTGGACTGATGAACTAATGGACTGATGGACAGAAGAACTGATGGACAGAAGAACTGATGGACTGATGGACTGATGGACTGATGGACTGATGGGCTGATGGACTGATGGACTGATGGACAGAAGGACTGATGGTCTGGTGGTCTGAGGGACTGATGCACTGATGGACTGATGGATTGATGGACTGATGGACTGATGGACTGATGGACTGATGGACTGATGGACTGATGGACTGATGGACTGGTGTTCTGAGGGACTGATGATCTTATGGGCTTGTGAACTGATGGACAGAAGGACTGATGGACTGATGGACTAATGGACTTATGGACTGATGGACTGATGGACAGAAGAACTGATGCACAGAAGAACTGATGGACTGATGGACTGATGGACTGATGGACTGATGGACTGATGGTCAGAAGGACTGATGGACAGAAGAACTGATGGACAGAAGAACTGATGGACAGAAGAACTGATGGACTGATGGACTAATGGACTGATGGACTGATGGACTGATGGACTGATGGACTGATGAGCTGATGGACTGATGGACTGGTGGTCTGAGGGACAGATGAACAGAAGGACTGATGGACTGATGGTCTGAGGGACTGATGGACTGATGGACTGATGGACTGATGGACTGATGGACTGATGGACTGATGGACTGATGGACTGATGGACTGATGGACTGATGAACTGATGGACTGATGGACTGGTGGTCTGAGGGACTGATGGACTGATGGACTGATGGACTGATGGACTGATGGACTTATGAATTGATGGCCTTTTGAACTGATGGACTGGTGGACTGATGGACTGATGAACTGATGAACTGATGAGCTGATGGACTGATGGACTGATAGACTAATGGACTGATGGACAGAAGAACTGATGGACTGATGAATTGATGGCCTTGTGAACTGATGACAGAAGGACTGATGGACTGATGGACTAATGGGCTGATGGATTGATGGACTGATGGACTGATAAACGGATGGGAAGTTTATTGCCCCAATATTCGATTATTTATTAATATAATATTATTCACGCAAAGAAGGAAAATAACTACAGCTTTGTGTCCTCCCACTTGCAGAATAATAATGATTTTGCGAAAGAAGTACGTGCATCATTTTAATGATTGAATCATGCCACCATCCCATCTACTGGCTTTTTCAAATTTGTCTTAGTGCTACAGTCGTTGTAGATTGAGTGTGGAAAGTACGAGTACAAAGGCCGTAGAAGACTGATGTTTTATCGTATTTCGAAAAGTTCTGAGTCTCTTATTGGGAAAACAGAATTCATATTTTTCACATGAAAAGATACAAATTTTGCATAGCAACTGTTGTTAATGCTTGAATGGACATCAAAGACATGTTTAAAGAAAACTTCAGGTCTTCACGGGAAGAAACTTCGCTTCTTCCCTCTCCCTTTTTATTATTATCAAGATGATTGACTGAAAATAAATTGTAATTCTCATGTTTTCTCTTCTTCGATGTATCTGTTCGTGGCAACTTAACCCTTTGAGAGAACGATGGACACTTACAGATTTCATCCTGCTTTTACTTCTCTGAAAGTCTGCTACTGTCGTCAAAAAATAAATTACTTCAGCATTTTAGTCGCTTTGACATCGATTGAAATCTGCTAGAGGAGAGCTTTAATGTGAGCTGAAGACATTTTCATGTGACTCCATTTCGTCCTCCCTAAAGATGTGTTTGTCCTTAATTTCAGCAACCGTTACGAATGTGGCGTTCCCCGAAAGGAGTCCTTAAAGTTTTAAAATTGATTTCAGGTAGTCGACATGAGGGCACGCGCAAGTAAAAAGTTGGCAGGGTGAGAATTCACCTCCGCCATGCTCACACTGACTGTGTTTTAGTGCGATATCCTCTTATAACGCCTGTAAGCTGACCCTTTTTTTCTTAAAGTTACAAACAGTACATGTCCTATTGAGGAGATGGAAGGAGATGGAAGGAAGGAAGACACGGTCTTCTTGTCAGATGTCGTGTGTTAAGGGTTGGGGCGGTGATGGACATTCAGGGGATTTTAACCCGTAATCGTCTTGTCAGTCTTAACTGTTGTTCTGATGGGATTAAGCGATTTTGTGGGGATTCAGAATCGATTTCCCATCTTGAGTCCTTGTGTAGGTCATTTAATGCGATTCAATGGCATTTTCTTGAAGAAAGTTATTTTCTTGTCCCAAGCGTGTGGAGCACACACAGTACGAGTAGTTCTTCTTCTTTTACCCCACGCTCATTTGCTTGTATTGCTCTGTTACCACATCATTCGACACTGACTTAATAAGTTACAGAATGATTTTATCTTCTTATTATTATGAATTTTGTTATTTAATATATTTGAAATTAGACCTAAGATAATGAATGAATCTTCATTCTACACGTGGAATCATTCTGACATGAATCCAATGTCAGGGAAAATTGGAAAGTTTTTGATCCTCTCTGACACTTGGTTAAAACGCCTTAAATCTATAAAATATTCATCAGTGTGGTTTCATGCTAATATGCTGATCTTGTCTAACAGATCACTGCAGGTTTTAGAAAAAAAAGAAAAGAAATGATGTAGGAGGGCTATGGGGAAGTCGCGCTGCTCTATCGAACTCTGTAGTGAAATAACCAAATATGTTCAGTACCAAAGTATGTGGATAATGTTGTTGACACAGCAGAGTTGACTTACTTACTTTCTTACTTAAAGTGGCGCTACAGTTCGGAGTGGACCTGGACTTCAACCAGCAAGCGTCTCCAGCCAGCTCGATCTTTAGCTAGCTGTCTACAGTTTCGCACGCATAGTTAGTTGAGGTCTACAACTATGCTCTCTCCACTAAGAGTTACCTTGGTTGTTCTAGAGAGGGCTTTGTTTACCCATTGCTTTCTTAGCCCATAAAAGCAGCGATTGACAAGAGTTATTTTTCGTTTGATTTCAACGCTGGTGTAATTGTCTGAATTAATGCATAGGTAGACAAAGTTTTTCAATACCTCTAAGTTATATCTGTCTGCTGTGACGTTCTGGCGGAGAAGTCGGTGTTGGGTTTTACTTGGTTTTACACTCGTTTACCGCTAAACCCATCTTCGCGGCCTCCGTTGCAATACACACAAGAGCGTTATTGGGCTCATGCTGCGTTTTTCCGATAATGTCAATATCTTCGGCATATGCGAGTCGTTGGACTGACATGTCCCAGAAAGATTGTTTCTCTGGTGTTGGCTTTCGAGTTTTGAACAATTCTTTCAAGAACGACGTTTAAAAAAGTCGCATGACAGCGCGTCGCTTTGTCTGAATCTTTTTTTGACATCAAAGGCCTCGGTTAGGTCTCTCCTGACCTTGATGGAGGAGCGTGTATTCTCCATAATCATCCTACACAAACGGACGAGTTTGGTAGTGTGGGGGAGGGGTAGGCGAACTTTGGACGGACAATAAGTCAACAACAAGTACTTAGTGACATGACAGTTTATTGCAAAGAGCGCGTGCACATGAGTTGTGGGCGGTATATATACCATCGCCTAACCTGAAGATTATGTTAACGGGAGGATCAGCTGATCATGAGACTCGTTCTTTAAGTTAATAGCAATTATCTTTTACATGAATGTTAATTATTAGCACTCCAAGCGTGTAATAGAAGTGTGATGACACTGTTTCTCAAACTTTTCGAATATTCTTCTACAGTAGGGATGCCAAAACTACACATTATACTGTATAACTAGTCTCTATAGATGATACCATACACGGCCTTGAAATCGATGACAAGGAGGTGGGTATCGATTTGTTGCTGCTGGGTTTTCTCCAAAGTCTGCCATAGTGTGAATATTTGGTCGATGGTGGAGTTTCCTGGCCTAAAGCCACACTGCTATGGATCGACCCTTAGGCGTTCACACAGTACAGCAGATGAGATTTTTTATTCGATACTTAGGAGACTGATGCGTCTGTAGTTGGCGCAGTTCAAAGGGTCTCCTTTTTTATGGATCGGGCAATCAATACTGAGGTTCCATTCACCAAATCCTTTGACAGCTCTGTTTTAGTCATGCTTATATGATCTGTTAAATTTGAGTTTAGATCAGGGAATCTGTGAATTCTTCTGAAAGATGTAGTATTCATTACGTCATTCGAATGAACAACTATACACTGATCGACATTTCCCGTTGCCCTGACTGATGGGTTAGAGAACCGATAGCCTCTAAGCAAGCCAAATTTTCCAAAAATATTTCTTTGTTTTCCATTTTTTTAGAAGTAAATCATCCCTCTCAAAGTAATATCAGGTAACGTTATATGTTTTAGTAAATCTAAGCCTTGACCACTTGCATTAACCCTCCTCGCTCGATAATTCCCATGTATATCAATTAAATGTCACAGTTGATGATTGTGGTAGACAGAAAATATACCCAGAAGGAACTTTCCGGGAATCGAACGTTGCTTGGTTCACGTGTGTATCTGCTAGCATAACATGGTATGTAAGCTTGGTAAGCTCGGTAAGCTCGCAATAGCAATGCGGTCAATGGTTTTTATGGTTGCGGATTTTATGGTTTCGATTTCATTATCGATTAAAAATCCGGTATGTCAATATATATTTTCACTCATAAATAAACTTTTTTTTTTTATACTCATTAAGCGATGTTCGAATTGGGAAGATTACAACGGGATTAAAGTAGCTTGCTTAGGGGAATGTCAGCATTGTAGATATGCGAAGAAAAGATTTCAATAACAAGATCTACAGCGCACTGTAGGTGAGAACATAATATAGATTGTTATAACTTTTCCTTGTTAAAGGTTTTCGCCTAAAATTAGGCAATGCCTTCCGAATGTCAAGAGTCTCGACCATAGGAAAAGGCTCCTTAGCACAACGAATTTTCCGAGTGACGGGGTGGCTTAGGTTAATGGCGATCGTCCTTCGAGTCAGGTTCAACCCCCCATATGTGATTCGGAAGCAGTCAAAGAAATTTGTGTTTTTTCAGTTTTTTTGTGTTATTGTGAGTTCTCTTGGAACATGTTTTAGTTGAGTGGCGGGAAAACTGCATCTGTCTCTCACTTAGGCCAACGGGGGCCAATCTCGCCAACACTTAGTGAGGGTTCTATCGCTTGTCGAAATCGCAAGGAGAGCAAAGAAGGATAAGCACTAGGAGTGAGTGGTTGAGGATACTCTTCGTTGAAGTGGAAAAAAAAAATAATAGAAAATTAGTAAAAATAGAAAATAGTGTAAATAGAAATCGGTGTAAGTAGAGTTAAAGTGCAGAGTGCAGTTGTTGTCTCTGAGACCAAACCACCAAACAGGTGAAGTGCCCTGAGTTATGTTTCATAGTATGTGTTTTTATGGTATAGTCCTTTAAAGGTTGATTGGATGGATTGAGGTTTTTTTTTTCTTTGATGGAACACGAACGAGGTTTTGAATACAGGGAGGGAATCATATTTTGTTTTTTTTCTTGGAGATTGGGAAAAACTACACTGGAGCGATCAGACTCAAATACTGGTCCATTGTACTGCCAGGCGCTTCGTTTAATGTACTTTCTTGGTTGTCATAAAAAAACCAAGATGTCCTTCTGTGATATAGAACTTAGGTTTTCAGTTTCCACCACATCAGCGCCAAATAACCGCCAACTTATACCAGCGAAGGCAGGACACTGGCAGAGAAAGTGCTCTGAAGTGTCTTCACCTTCTCCACAGGCGTCGCAGAGTGTAACATCACTAAGCCCAAGTCGACTAAGGTGCATAGCGAAGGTAAAGTGTCCCGTTAGTACACCGAAAAGTTGTCTGCACTCGTTTCTGTCTAGAGATAGCAGAAAAAAGCGGATTTCCTGCAGACGTTTGGGAGCATACTCTTGGTCTCCCTGCATCCTGGAGAATCACGCCATCTCTGGTTGTGCTGTAGGGATATCCAACCATCGACGGAGGCCCTGACCAGGGACGCGGGTAATCTCAAGGTGGGTTCTAGCCTAGCTAGTTCATCGGCAATTTCGTTTCCCAGGATCCCGTGATGACCCGGGACCCAGGTAAGTCTTAGCGAATTCAGTCTGCCGACCAAATTAAGGGAAGACTTGAATTCTTGAACTTTCATGGAAGTGGTTAAAGGGTTGAGTAAGGCCTTGAGCACAGCTTGACTGTCGCTGCAGACGCAGATACTTCTTCCCTTTCACCTATTCTTCACAATATAGTTGGTGGCCATTAGGATCGCGAAGGCTTCCGCCTGGAAGATCGACGCGAAATTACATAAGCAGGCGTAAAGTCTGATGTTGTCGTTTTCCACGAAGGCCCCAGCTCCAGAACCCTCCGTTGTCCTGGACCCGTCCGTGAAAATGCGACTACATTTCTTTCCCGGTTCAGTTTCTGGCCACAGCCAGTCCAGGACACGGGGAAAGTCGACTTTGTATAAGCGTCGCAACTTTATTATTGGCGAACTCGTATCAGATGGCATGTCCATGAGAGTAGTGTCATAGAATATGCGGTGTGCGAGGTCATCAAAGCTCCAGTGTGAGTGGAACCAAAGACCATTTCTTTTTAATCAAGAGATGGCCTTGAGCATTCATCCCTTGACGTTGTGATCAAGGGGGAGGGGGTTAATCAGAGCATCAAGAGCAGAGCCAGGCGTGCTGGGGAAAGCCCCTGTGCAGCTGAGACAAACTGTTCTTTGAAACTTTCTGAAAGCGGCAGTCACGTATTTGCGCGAAAGCTTGTTCCACCAAACGACTGATGCATAGGAGAGAAGTGGTCTTATCATTGCCGTGTAGATCCAAAGGGATCTTTTGGGTGATAGACCCAGGTTTTGACCAAAACTCCGTTGAATTGCCTGAAGACTGACAGCGCCTTGGATGTTTTTGTCTCAATGTGTCTTTTCCAGAGAAGTTTACTGTCCAGTATAACACCTAGATATTTGGCTTCATTGAAAAGTGGGATATTGACGTCTTTAAGTACCAGTTGAGTCAAACCAGTCATATTCCTCCTTCTCGTAAAGAGAACATAGAACAGTTTTAAGGGGGTTGACTGAAAGTCCATTCCTAGTACACCAGCTATCGATCATGTCAAGAGCCGTCTACCCGCGTGCACTGACGGCCGCAAGTGAATCATATATAATCCGTGTGCGTTTTTTATTTCATTCCTTTTTTTTCATTTTGGTTTACTATTTCCATAGTTTAACGATTAGAGTTAATGCGGGAATCGGGTTAGCGTTGGGTAGGTTAAGTGAAAAATTTGAATTATATAGAATCATCTAGATATAAAGATCTTTAAGGGAATATTGTTAGATTCAGATAGTTGTTAAGTCAGATTAAGTTAGTTTATAAATGGAGTACCAATTACACCGCGTATTGTATTCTTCGTTTACTAAGGCCTCCGTGAACGGGCCTAGTCGCGGTTTTGTGTCTGGACACCGATAAGGCAATTGAGTAATTGCGTGGCGTCCAAAATCATGCCGCGACGTTTCTCCAAGCTGGTCGGCAACCCCCCCCCCTCGACTTAATAGTCGAGGAATTTTTTTTTTTTCATACATTTAGAAAGGCGCAACAGTTCACTAGGGGACAGGGGCCTAGTCTCCTACTGCTAACTCACTCTCTCACAAGTAGAAGAAACCTACAATTTTTTGGTGACTTCCGACGGTGAAGTTGAAGAAGCTTTTCCATAGACTGTTATTACTAGTGTTATCAGCAACTCGAAACAGGTGATGCCGTGAAAGTGAAACGTGTTCTGTCTGGGAATCGAACCTTGGACCTTTGGCGTGTGAGCGTTGCATTATACCATTGCGCGTCATCCTAAACTAAAGAACCAAAAAAATAAAAAAATAAAAACGAACCAAGAAAAAAAAACATAAACATCAGCATTGCAATTTTGAACATTCAGTCCGACATATGAAAGTTGTCTTCGCTATAAGACTTGGCCTTTTTTTCATTCTAGACTTCTTTCGCACACTATTGTGTGTCCCTTTATATTGCCCGTTATCATAAGCTTTGACATGTTTTCAATTTTGCTCCGACAAAAAAGTGACCCTCGTTGCTTAGTAGAAAGAGTTCAGCTCATAAGAATTTGACAGCTTGACATCTAGGTTCCTTGTGCTAACAGCTAAACTGCGTGATAAATGGAAAGCCTTCTGAGAATGTTCGCCTTGCTCTTTTCTTCCATAAATTCATTACATTCCCAGTAATTTTTCTTCAGGGAGAGGTTATAAAGAATTCTGTTGTTTTTCACATTTCAACATCTTCTTCGTTACGGAAAAGCAGTCTGTAATGCTTATTTTCTGTGCTTTCAATTCTTAAGAAAAATAATTATGTCCCTATTTTCAACCATTTCTAAACGCTCAAGGTATAAGAAGGGAAAAATGCCATTTTCATAAATTAGTTAGAGGTCAGAATAAAATTACTTGGATAACGTAATTCATATCCGTCAGCCGACTATTTGTCTCTGAAGTTTGTGTCTGAAGTGCCAACATAGTCACATATTTTGGTGTTCAGTCTAGGAATAGAACTTGAGACCTTCGGAGTGTGAGGTTTACAATTAAGCCATCAGTGATGTTCGAATCTGCCAAAAATATTCCTTTTTATTCTAATTTGTTCAAAATCTACTGGCAGAACAGAATTGCAGAATTTTTGGGGAAATAATTTCTTTCCAGTGCAAGAAAACCACTATTTGCACCTTTTGTGTCAAATTTCTTTTTTTGTAGGATTCGGAAAACTTCCTCTTCCCATTTCTATTTGGGAAAAAAGAACTGAATAGTTGTATGGGTACCGGACATATCCAATTCCCCTGGAATTATCTCATTTTCGATTATTTTTGTGGGTTTATTAACTTTCTCTGTGGCCGCCGTGGCGTAGTGGGTAGAGTGCGACGCTCACACGCCGAAGGTCTAGGTTCGAGTCTCAGCTCAACACGAATTTTTCGAATTCTTCACGGCACCACCTCTTTCGAGCTGTTGACAACATTCAAAGAGTAATAACTGTCTAAGAAGAAGCTTCTCAAACGTTGTCGTTCGGAGTCGGCAAGAAACCGTAGGTCCCTTCCACTCGTGAAAGAACAGTAGCGCGCACAACACGAGTAGTCGATGAGCAAGCTAGGCCCTGCTCCTCCCATGGACTGTCACGCCAACAATTATTATTATAATTATTAACTTTCTGTACCCATTTTACGTTTGTTGATTAAACATAAAATACAGAACGGCGTAAAGAAATTAAAATAACGCTGTTATCCACTACGCGATGGTGTCGACGGAACGAACATGTTCCCTTACATTTATTTTCGTTTCAATATACTTCATGCATATCCTGGTTTTTGCTTCAAAACGAAGCCATTAACATGTGAGTGCAACTCACTATTTTCCTGTTTTAATAAATTCACATTTGACCTTTCTACAAGAATTCACAGCGGGGCGATTGGCATTTACATTCACATCGCAACGCTGGTAACTTGCAAAGTAATAACTTTCAAGTAAATCTCTTTGCGGGGAAACCGTTATCCACGTATCCATCCATCTGGCAAAACAGCACGACAAACTGCACACACTGCAGCTTGAATACTCGCCCTTATTTCAAAGGCATACGGTTTTGGGAACAAACAAATTAATATTTCATGCAGTAAACAGATCTGTTGCGGTATATCTCAGGATTCTGCTGTTTCGAAAACAAAGAGAACCTTGTTTGCAGAAGATTGCAATTTCTGAAAGTGCCGACTTATCGGTTTCTGGAAAGCATTAAGCAAAAAACAAATAATTTATGATGCAGCAGGTGAGGCAAAAACCAAATACAGCTCAATGGGTGATCTTATCGAACCCCGTGAGTACATGAGTCAGACTGCCCACTGGCGTGATGGCGTCTGAGCTGATTTCACCAATTTATGTCACATAAAGAGAGATTTGAGTTGATGCCGATATTCATCTGCTCATCTCTTTCCTCTCGGCGCCACTGCATAAATCCTGCAAATGTGTCGCAGACGATATACTTCCAGCTCTAGTCCCTGCCCCCTTGGACGGGATCCGGGCATGATTGATGATTTTATTTGCTTCTCCCATCCCTCGCTCGGATAAAGTGATTTCAATTATCGATAAACGCTTGCAAACAGGCGGCAGTCAGTCCTTTGCGCAAACATTTCCCGACGTACTATTTGCTCTATAAAAATATAAATGCCTGCCCGTCTGCAGCAGAGTGCTTCCATTCCTCTGCATGCAGTTGAATCCTGTAATGGAGTCCAGCGGGCGAGGGAGGTGTTGGATCATGAAATTATCACAAATGTGTGACATCAGCTCTGCAGTACGCTGGCGATGTATTTAAATTTCCCTACAGAGATTACATTAATTTTACAGTGCTACAATTACGCGACGCTTCAAGGGGATCACGCCAAGGCAGGCACCGTCAATTAAAGCTTATGCGGACCATCCCAAACCGTGGTTCCCTGACGTGAGTGGTGGTGTCATCGTTCGTCCAATTACCGCTGCCGGATAAATAATTACGGCAAGAGCATGAAACGAACAGGATTTGTGGAGAACGAGGTTTATTTGATGTCAACTGGGTGGATTTCAACGAAAAATTAAATGAATTAATTTTTATAGAAATCCAACGTCTGATGGCAGTGTTGGTGTCCCGCCACATATGTCATTGGAGCTGTCATCCTTCTATTTAGCAGCCCTGTGTGAAATGAAAGGTTTCCTTTGAGAAAACGCAGAGAAACAGTTTACATTCGCCGAAGGCAAGTAATAATTATTGGCGCGACAGTCCACAGGGGGACCAGTGCCTAGCCTGTTCGTCAACTACTCGTCTTGTGCGCGCTACTGTTCCCTCACGAGTAGAAGGGACCTACAGTTTTTAGCCGACTCTGAACGGCGATGTTTAAGAAGCTTTCTTAGACAGTTTTTACTCTTTGAGTGTTGTCAGCAGCTCGAAAGAGGTGGTGCCGTGATAAATTCGAGGTGTTCAGGTGCGGATCGAACCTAGACCTTTCGGCGCGTGAGTGTCGCACACTCTCCACTACACCACGGCGACCACGGCCACCGAAGGCAAGTGGTCACTTCGTTATTTTCATCCGTGTGTCATCTTCTTCGCATCCCTTCATTGTCTTCTCTCTGCCAAGGCTCGCCATATCCATTGAGACACCATATGGATACGAGGCAGAGAAGAATTTCAGCCAGATCTGCCATTTGACGGTCAGGCGCAGTTCACTCGCCCCTGTCCGTGCAAAATGCAAAAACCGTATTTCAACCCATTTCAACAAGTTCCTTCTGAGTTATCAGCTATCCCTCGGTTGTCATGTTTCCTGCTGAACATCTCGCAGATTTGGATGCACGCCGAAATGGGAGCGACATGTAGGCAAAATCAGATTATTATTGTGTCAATCGAATTCCAGCCAACGGCGTTGTCATTGTAATTGGGAACTCGTGCTGAGTTGTGACATGCTTAGATTGTAATGAGCTGATTCTGGGATTGGTTTGCTGCCTCATTAGGGCGGGCAGTGCCAGCAATGGAAATTTGTCAAAAAGTGGAAGTGACAAATTGCGAACTTTTCTGGGTCACCGCACAGGGTGGGTTTTCTGAAGTTTGAACGAGTGGCAGTGGCTAATGGCATTATTGCTGATTTTTGGCACAGATGAGAAGGCAATTGTATTCGATGTTGGCCACGCGGGTGATTTGTTTCAGAACTCTTAAGTGGATTCAGCTTAGTTGTGCACGAATTGGTGTTTTATTGAGGCACGAGTGAAAGTTATTGCGTGCAGCGGTATAGCAATGATGGGGCACCCTTGACCACAAGTTGTCTAGCCACTTTCCAATCGATCGGAAAAATTCTTTCAAAGTCAAGTGCGATATCGATGACATCAGTTTTGGCAGCGATAATTTGAAGGAGTGTGGCCGCCGTGGAGTAGTGGGTAGAGTGCGATGCTCACATGCCGCAGGATCTAGGTTCGATTCCCGGCTGAACACCTCGAATTTTTTACGGCACCACCTCTTTCGAGCTGCTGACAACACTCAAAGAGTTATAACTGTCTACAAAGTTTCTCAAATTTCGCCGTTCGGAGTCGGTAAAAAACTGTAGGTCCCTTATACTCGTGAGAGAACAGTAGCGCGCACAACACGAGTAAGTTGATGAGCAAGCTAGGCCCTGGTCCCTCTGTGGCCTGTAGCGACAACAATTATTATTAATTTGAGAGAGCTGGGAGAAAGCGGGAGAACTTAAAGCATTGGAGTTGAGGGAAGATCAATTTTTTGCAAGGATGACTTAACTAGAATCGAAGAGGACGGTGTGCTTGCGAGTTTAACTGGCTCACTGAAGTTCAGTATGTCCTACAAAGTTATGCGTAACATTTAAATAAAATAGAAAATTTTGGAGAAATTGAAGAAAATGAATTTGCAACCGTCAAGACCGTTGTTTGCTACTGTTCAGCGGTGAGCATTGTGCTGGGTTGACTTGAGCTAACTTCAATTATCGCAGTCGCTTGGGCGTTGAGTTGTGAGTTTCATTTTGATGTAAAGTCAGCATACTCTCTGTCTTTCTCGGGGAAGGAGGAAAATTTTGTCTAAGTCTACAATTGTACTTTGTTTGCGTGCCAAATGTTTCAGAGATGAACTTGGCAGACGTTGCTCTCGGCGACAGATTGATGTAACCCTCTCTGGCTGGTATTTCTGCTTCTTGTTATAAACCCAGCCATAGAAGGATGAGGTGCAACGTGGCTAGGGCAGCATAAGTCAAGACTCTCAGTTGGTAGGGTGTTTTCAAAGTTTTTTTTTTATTTGTATCTAAAATTGAAGCCATACTGCATACATTGTCAGACAGGTCAAGTGAAAGTTTTGGGTTAACCCACTTGGAACAAGAGTCAAGCAGTTGGTGACTGTTGCGAGATAATAGTGTCTCTTGAAATGGATGGAGAACCTTACGTGGATTTACACAATAGGCTTAACTCAAGCAGTGCTGTCTTCTGCTTGTACTTAAACTTTAAAGATGTTTTGTGGTTTTTTATTCTTACTACAGAGTGTCATCGTCTGACAGAGTCTAAAAATAAACACCTGAATGCCAATAAAACTGATCTCAAGTTCAACAGAGTTTTTCCAGAATCCTCACTGCAAGCTGACGTTGCTAGGGCATCGTGTAACCAATCATCCAGATCATCAATAAACTTCCCAGTCACTTTCTGAATTAAGTTTTTTAAGTCTGTTGTTCTGGCTTCAACAGAGTAAAGAGGATTTTTTAAGAAAGGAAGAAAGAAGATGAAGAAGTTATCATCCTTCTGCATTGGTGTTTCAGGTTCAGAAAGCGCCGCAAGACCTAGAGGTGACTAAAGGTGCCCATCTTGACACCTTCTTACAGGAAAGGTGAAAGAATGGTACAAGACAGCTGAGACAGAAGCCTTCTTATGAGTCATGTATGCTCTATTCGAGACACCAAACAGTTACTTTGGGACCATTACGGCTGCATTTGAAAAACGTACCGGCGACGAGCGAAGAGTCTGGCAATGACCCTCATGAATTTCAATCCGCCGAACCTGGTCAGAGGACGATGAAGTGTACCCTGCGGAACACTTCTGTTTTATTTTAGGTTTTTTGCTATATTTTATTGAGGGTATAATGTATTATTTATCTTCTTCAGCAATTGCTATAGAGGGAGAAGGCAGTGCTTATTCGGATTCGGATTTGTTGTTCGAGGCAGACTTAGGCAAAAAAACTTGAGCTACGACCCCGTCATCGAACGTCTCATTGCAATCCATATCAAGGCTAAATTCGGGAACATCAGCCTAATTTGCGCTCACGCCTCCAAAAAGATATGAATGCGACAAAATGTCACAGAAACCTAAATATCACACGATAAAGGCAAATGAGTCGTTACAACTTTTTTTGATATGATGTTGTCTGTTCAATGACTTGATGTATATTAAACATTTTTCACAAATGTCATAGTAAACAAACAGAAAAAAATTAAGGGCACGTTCACAACAAATGTTCCCTATCGAGACAATTGTCTCTTGACGCTCACTTCATACTGGTATACCTGGTATAAGGTTGCCAAATATCTCCCTTCCGCCTTTTTGTCTTTTGAATTTTCCGGCTGTGTACAAAGCGCTACTGAGCTCGTATCTGGAAATACTATACATCATTTGTGTAGTAGAATAATTTCAGAGAAGAAGGGAAACGAGAATCGAAGAGAGAATAGAAGTATAGATCATGACTGAAGAAGGGACTGCCGGTTAGGTCAGGGAAATAATATTGTAAGAGGGCAGTCGATAGAGGAGCGTTCAAGTATTCGGAGCAATAATAAAGTTAAGAAAGAAAAAGTAAAAATTTGTGTTTCTTTTAAATAATAATCCCTTAAATCTGAAAAATATTGATATAACCTACAAACGACGCTATGAATGATTAGTTTGGATATTGCGTTCAACAGTTATAGACGTGTAAACATGGAGTTCACTAACGCCGAATTTCGCGCTATTTTAAAGTTTTCCTTCGTTAAAGGCAAATGCGTTAGAGAACCTTTTCCTGAGATTAATGGTGTTTTGGGGGATGGTACTCTATCACTTCGAATCGCTGAGGAATGGTTTCGGCGATTCATTGCCTGTGAAAACGACACCATGGATAATCCATTCTGCGGAAGACCTGTGACGGCGAATACCGATCGAATCATAGAAATCATTGAGTTAGACCGGCATGTAGCATCTCGTGACATCGTCGAGGAGATGAGAGTTAGTCACCAAACCATTTCCAGAAGTCTGGACACCAAAAAAATATTCAAGCTTGGGAGCGCATGATATGACGCAAAAAAAAAAAATTCTGGACCGAATCAATGCCTGTGATATGCTGCTGAAACGGAACGAACTCGACCCATTTTTGAAGTGGATGTTGACTGGTGACGAAAAATCGATCACATACGACAATATCAAGCGAAAATCGTCGTGGTTGAAGGCCAGTGAATCGTTCCAAACAGTGGCCAAGCCGGGATTGACGGCCAGGAAGGTTTTGCTGTGTGTTGTGGGATTGGAAAAGAATGAGGTGCGCCCATATGTCCAGACGCTTAATTCTACCATCTACTGCGAACAACTGGACCGCTTGAAGAAGACGATCGACCAGAAGTGTCCAGAATTGGCCAACAGAAAGGGTGTAGTGTTCCACCAGGACAACGCCAGACCACACACTTCGTTAATGACTCGTCAGAAACTACGGGAGCTCGGATAGGAGGTTTTATCGCATCCACCATATAGCCCGGACATAGCGCCAAGTGATTACCATCCGTTCCTGTCCATGGCGAACGTCCTTGGTGGTGTGAAGTTGGACTCAAAAGAGACTTGTGAAAAGTGGCTCTCCGAGTTCTTCGCAAATAAGGAGGGGGCCTTCTGCGAGGGGGGTATAATAAAGTTGCCGTCTAAATGGAAATAGATTATCGGACAAAACAGAGCATATTTGTGCTAAATCCGATCACTGTAACACTTTTTATGATGCATTGAACGAAGAGCAAAAAAGCGGAAGGGAGATGTTTGGCAACTTTATGTATAGTGGATTCCGAAGAAATCCTCAAGCGGCAGCCTCTAGCTGCCTCATGAGCTACTTACGTTTGTTAGCACTCCTGTTCCCTGACGAGTGGAAGGGACCTACAATTTTTTACCGTCTTTTAATGGCGAAGTTTGAGAAGCGTTTAAATAGACGGAAGCCTTGCATGCAAGCATAAATTACATATGAACTGGATTCAATCAATGGAAAGCAGAAAGGGATTGAACGTTTTCCTTAAAAGCTCTAATTTAGCCCTGAAATGTTTCATATTAGAAAACGTAGACAATCACATTCTGGGCAGTCTGCTCTTTTTCAGAAACACCCAACAGATTGGTAGTGGATATCACAAAATCCAATAAAATATTGTTTCGAGTTTGGCGACGACAGACGTGTTCGATAGCTCAACTACTACTCTCTGTTCTCTTTTTACTGTTCTTCCTTTTATCTTGCTAGGGTGTCCGTTTGTCAAGGGTATGTGTGTGTACGTCTGATCGTCCGTGTTCATCGTCTGTTTGTCCGTCTTCTATGTATGCGTTCGCATGATTTTGTCTCACAGTTTGATCGCCTAATCCTAGCTGTTGTTTCGTCGCGTGATTTGAATGTCATTGTATTGTAAGATCAGTTCGTTTGGCTGCTGATCCCACATATATTAGCTTTTTTCTGCATCGGAAACAGCTTGCGCAGTGGGAATTTTCAAAAAAGGAATAAACGTGCACTTTTTCTTAATAACTTTTAGGATATTCCAAAAGACCTTACTACATTTGTCTAAATCTCTCAATTTACTGTTCCACTCAATATCTTTAAATGAATAAGAAAATGTTAGGCTGTGGTTAAATGCGTGTCCTTCCTCTTTCCGACCATAAAACGATTATCCCTCTACTGCACGCGAAGGCAGTTCCGGTGAATAAGAACTGACAGCGAAATCCTCCTCGCCATTAAAAGTATTCTAAGGTAACAAGGTTGTACAGGAAGAAAAACCCGGCTGGAAACATTTTAAGCCATATAGGAGCTCTTGGAAAAAGGCCAAAAATCGCGCTTTTGTTTTCCGCGATTTCACCAACCTGAAATCCGAGTTCCCAGAATTCCCTGTTATCCTTCCTTTGGCTTTCTGCATTTTCCCCGACTCAATTTACCACTTTCTGTGAATTACTTTGATACGGCTGATTCGATAGAGTTCTCAGAAAGATTGGAATCCAATCGACTTATGTGAGTTACATGTTTGAGAGGCTGCTGTTCCAATAAATACTGCAATATGCAGTGGCTCGCACGGGAAGAAAATATCCTTGTCCAAGGCCAAAAGCGATTCCGAACAAAGCACTGAAGGTCAATTGAACTTGTCGATAGTAAGCGAGCTTTCTTCTTCTTCTTCTTGTGGCGCGGACAGTCAGGGTTGGACCTGGGTCTCAAACGACATGCTTCTCCAGCCAACTGCTTCCAGTTGCGTAGTCCAAATTGATTGAAGTCCTTTTCCACTTGTGTGCACCACCTTAGTCTAAGCCGTCTTCTGTTGTCTTGCCCCATTGGATCGAAGATTCGAAGACTTTTCCGGTCGGAGCAGTGACGTCCATACGCTCTACATGGCCAAGTCATCTTAATCGTTGTATCTGAAGATGTTTGACCAGGCGCATGTTGCTGTACAGCCGAAATATTCGTTCTTAAGGAACCTACACAAGGGTTTACTTGACGCACGAATTCCATTTGTGTGCTCAACACTTGATTGTTGGCGCGACATTCCACAGGAGATCAGGGTCTAGATTTCTCATCAACTACTCGTGTTGTGCGCGCTACTGTTCTCTCACGAGTAGAAGGGACCGAAACTTTTTTGCCTACTCCGAAGGGTGAATAGTGAGAAGCGTTCTTAGACAGTTATTACTCTTTGAGTGTTGTCAGCAACTCGAAAGAGGTGGTGCCGTGAAAAATTCGAGGTGTTCAGCCGCGAATGGAAACTAGACCCTTCGGCGTGTGATGGTCGCACTCTACCCACTACGCCACGGCGGCCCCACTTGGTCAAACCAAAACTCGGTCGACTTCCGCAGCGACTTTACTTTCCGATGCAGCGAATTTGGGAAAAGTCGACACGTAGCTGATTACCTTCCAGGGGTGTCCTCGAAGCGATTGATGTCTGCGCACCCGCCAATGGAAAGCTGCTTGACTTGGGATTTGAGTGCTGTTGTGCAGCTATTCAAATGTATCAGTACTCCTGGTACCCCCATACCAAGCCTTCACCAAATTAAAGCAAAAATGAGACAAGGCACATTTCGAATAAGGAACAGAGAACATCTGCCAACAAGTTTCCACAAAACAAACGAGCCAATTCCACCCCACTTGCTCGTGATATGCTGGTTCTGGGTGAAGGTCCTCGATAAATGACAAGCGATAAGAGCAGACTTCAAATGCTGAAAGTGATTGTAGTGCTCTTGGATCACACGAGACGAGGCAGACTTGAGTTGAACTTGTAATAAAGGGGATTGTGCCAGACTCTGTTGGGGGATGGAGTGACACGGTGCTGGTGTATTCAACAATTTGATTCTTTGTTTTGTGTCGTTGCTTATGACAATTCCGCGGGTGCGCTCTTATGCAGTTCCGATAAATGCCGCCTCTTCAGCAAAGCAAAGCGAATGAAAGGGAAGAATGCTCCACTCATCACTTCTCTTATCTGAAAGAGCTCCGAAAAGTGCAAAAGAGCCATGTGGGTTCTCGTGGTTGTCAGTGTAGGCCACGGGTAGAACTATTTCTTCACTCATTTGCAAGAACTGTTGGTCCTGCAACAGAATGAAATCCAGCTGCAGAAACAAAGCCAGTGCCATGGTGAGCTCGTAACATGTGTAGAAGTGCTTTTAGCGATGGCAGTGCTTGTCGATAAAAGGATTACAGAAGTGAGGGGAATGGAAAAGAATGCACACGTAGGTCTGCGCCTTTGTATTGCCTGCCAACGAGATCTTTGTCTTTAACAAGACCATGCGAGCAGCACAAAGCTTCTTGGCTGTTGTCCGCAACACCACCTGATGTCCATAAACGTGCATCAGCTCCAGTTGCATTTTCACCTGGTTTTGGATATCTGAGAACGAAAGCGACGATTTCAGAGTGAAAATAATCTATTCAGAGCCTGAGTTGCAGAAGATTTCCAGAGTCCTTCCATGTTTTACAGCAGCATCGCATATAACGTTCAGCTTGCTGTTGGGTAACAGGACAACCAGTTGCGTTGCGAAGTTAAAACAATGTTCAAAGCTGATGAACGGGTTCTTTCCGGCTGGTTGCGAACTTTGTATCAGGAGCTCGAATGACAGGCACTGGTTGTTTATGGTTCCGATGCGTGATTTCCAAAATATCCTTTTGCAGTGCACGAAATGCCTCTTACAATTTTAAATTGAATTTGACGGGCATAGAAACTGAGCTCCAGCACAGCACATACCAACCCCAAAAAGAACGAATAGTGGCGTCAGCCGACGGACAGTGCACTCTTGTGTTAACTGAGATATCTTTGAAGCGTGCGCCAACATCAAGGCATGTCAGTTGCCGGTCGTCATGGTATTCATCGACCGACTCGTTTAGACACCTCAGGATACCCGACTTTAATTGAACACGCATTGAAACTTTTTCCCCAGACCTTGCACAGGTCCGCAACGAACACACTCGAGTAGTATGGCTAGGCTCCACATTGCAAGGACGTGACAAGCTTTGTCTGAGAAGAGAAAGTACAGGACGTGAGAATGTGGAAAAAAAAACGTGAGAATGTGGAAAATATTCAAAAAGAGGGGAAAACGCTCCGCATCGCGGCCCTTTGATTGCCTTTGCGACGAATAGCCGGCCATTACTTCAATGAAACAAATTTCAATGAATTCCGTTGCTGGCCATCAGCAAATGAACAACGAACAGCAAAGCCCGAGTAAATACAATTTATTGCGTCCAAGCTCACACGTTGTGTAGATAATCAATAAAAACGATTTTCCTGCGATGGTGCTTCGAGTAGACCTGTTCCGCGGCAAAGAACTGAAGAAAGGATATAACGACGAGCAGAATGATGTTGACGGCGAAGTCAAAGGAAAAACTATGGTTGACCTTGATGTTGCCGAATGCCTGAAGTTCGATTCCGCGAAGATTGTCCCGCATCAGCATCATTTCGACCTGAAAGAAAACTCCTCATAAAGCTTTGAAGTGGACACGGCAATTTTCACTTACATCTCTTTGCAGTGAAGGTGAGCTCGCAGAAAGGCTTTCAACGATTGCCATGAATTTGCTGTTGGCCTTGCCCAGCGTCTCGCACAGCAACCCCATGACGAACATGTCGAATATGTAGAAGAGGCATGTGGGGAAGTAACGACCCCAGCCGTGGCTGTAGCCCGAGATGTATTTGGAGTAGAAGATGATCTTCAGTGTGAGGTAGACGAACTGAATGTCGTGGAACAGCCCAATATACGTGGAGAAGAAAACAGAGCTCGAGAAGCGATTAATTCTCCGCTGGAGGGAGTGGACGCGTCTGGAAATGCTCATGAACTTGCGCAGGCAATCGTTTAGCTCTGTGTACTCCAAGACCCTGCCGAACCTTTGCAGGTATTCGTTCATCTTTTCGTAGAAGCACAGCAGGGTCAACTGAATAAAAATGTAGCTGAAGCTCATCAGGGCCTTAAGGATCGGAAATATGCAGTATTCGACGGAGAAGTACTCGTACTCTAGCGTCACCAAAGCGGTGAACAAGAGGACGTACTTCATAACAGAGATGAGGATGACAGCTTTTAAGAGGAGAACATTAAGCATATGCCAGCGAAGGAACAGACCTGGCCCTGTGCGAGACTTGACCTTCCTGAAGATGCGCAAGGCTTCGTTGAACAATGCTGGTAGATTCTGTTGCATTCGAAAGTAGGTTGATGAGTAGACAAAAGCACCTGCGATGTGGGTGTAGCTGCACAGTCTTGAGATCACCTCCTCTTGAGCTTCGACACTCCTCACAGTCTGAAAGGGCGATGTCCTTGTGTAGTCCAGCAGCGACAACAGGGCAATTTTGAATATTATGAACCCACTGAAGTAACGAATGAAAGTATACACGTAAACAGCGATTTTCTGCTTCATCTCTGACCAGTCGAAAACCTGCTCTTCCTCAAAGAAGGAAATGCCTGTCAGCCCGAAACAGTTGAGAATCTTGAACATGACTCGCAAGTAAATGAGCAGGTTGAACCGAATTTCGGTAGAGTAGTACATTGCGATGGCGTGCACGACACAGAACTGACGGGGAGCCAATGTCTACCGAAGGCACTGGTCATTAAGGTTGCTGCTGTCTAACTAATCGACTCATTTAGAAAATGCGCACAATGAAAGGGAACGAATTTGTGTTTTGACGTAACGCAATTGATAAAGGAGGAGGGAATTTTTTTTCAGCTGGTGCGGACATCGACAAAGACGGGTGGGATTTTATGGTTTCGTTTTCTTTTCGCGGTTTTTAAGAGATATTCGTGTGCGTTTACTGGAAGCCAATATCGGAGTTCGTATTCGTACAGAAGTATAAGGATGTGGCTGCTTTACAGTTTTAGTAGACAGGGAAGAAAAGGTGTTTAAAAAATTCACGCTTAGATTACGTCGGGGTGGTTCGCGCTTGGCGAGTGTTGCGTAAACACAATCATGGAATGGACGTGTATGATGTGTTCAGAAAACAGAAACTTTGTGTTCAGATTTATTCAGAATATCGTACATGATAGCTCGTGTACTTGAAACATAATATGTTATTGATTAAAAAAACCGAAACCCCATGTGTGTGTGCACAACTTTCAATTTCCCGGAATATTTTTCGGTGTGCATGAAGAAGCAAAACGGGCCTACATAGACAATTGTGTTCTAGAGGCACTGAATGTATTCGCCTTTAATTCCTAATAAACGCAATAGAGAGCAATTTCGTTTTGAAAGAGTGTATAAGGTTGGCAAATATCTACGCTTTTCTACTCTTCATTCAATGCTTCACAAAAACTGTTACAGTGATCGGATTTAGTTCAAATATGCGCCGTTTTGTTCGACAATCTGTTTCCATCTAGACGACAACTTCATAACAACCCCCTCGTAGAAGCCCTCCTCCTTATTTGCGAAATACTTGACAGCCACTTTTCACAAGACTCTTTTGAGTTCAACTTCACACCACCAAAGGCGTTCGCCATGGCCAGGAACAGGTGGTAATCACTTCGCGCTTTGTCCGGGCTATATGGTAATAATAATAATTGTTGGCGCGACTGTCCACAGAGGGACCTGGGCCTAGCTTGCTCATCAACTACTCGTGTTGTGCGCGCTACTGTTCTCTCACGAGTAGAAGAGACCTAGAGTTTTTTGCCGACTCCGAAGGGCGAAGTTTGAGAAGCTTTCTTAGACAATTATTACTCTTTGAGTGCTGTCAGCAGCTTGAAAGAGGTGGTGCCGTGAAAAATTCAAGGTGTTTAACCGGGAATCGAACCTAGACCCTTCAGCGTGTGAGCGTCGCACTCTACCCACTACGCCACGGTGGCTACCCGGGTCATATGGTGGATACGACAAAACCTCCCATCCGAGCTCCCGTAGGTTCTGACGAGTCATCAACGAAGTCTGTGGTCGGGCGCTGTAGTTGTTGTGTAGTGTTGTGAAACACTACATCCTTCCTGTTGGCCAATTCTGGACGCTTCTGGTCGATCGCCTGCTTCAAGCGGTCCAATTGTTCGCAGTAGATATCGCAGAGAATATTCTCTCCTCTCATTCCTCCCTCCCCCCCCCCTTTGATTTCATTTCCACAACAACACAAATTCCTCTCCCTCAATTAATTTTCCGACATTCGAACAAGATCCTCTGAAAATTCTAAGATGACCCCAATTACAATGTTTTCAAGGGGTCAGTGAGCCCCATTATGCTCAAATAAGCTTTCCATTATTCTTTCGATTTGAGCTCATTAAAAACTTTAAATTCATAAGTATCCTTGTGAACCTAGGCGCTTAGACCTGTCCAATATTGTTCTCCTGAACAAACTGCTTATGGAAAAAAGAGTAAAATCAATTACACCCGAGCACTAAGTGAGCGTGTGACTATGTGCAGTGTTGCAATGACAAACTTTCCCTCGGCAAGGGTCGCTTTCAAAAACGCAAAAGATAATGAAGTATACGGCTGTTGTCGGTCTACCCTCATTAAAACTTTTTCAAAGAACTGAAAGAAGAGCGCGCAAATACTGGTAGCAGTTCCTCCGGCGAACGTTCTCCGATACACCAACTCTAACGAGTGTAATCAGATTAAAGTTGCCGAAAGTTAAAGCAGAGCGAATGGACGTTTTCATTTATCGACCGAGGGGATCTGATTTAAATTACCAATGTGTCCTTGTGAAGAGCTCTGCCACAGAAACGGCTGAGTATATCATAGCAGTAGGAGTATCTGTGAAACTCGATAACTTTACGAATTATTACATTACACAACGAGCTGCCGTTTGCGGTGTGAGAATCCAATAAATCCATCTTGCTTACCGCTCGGCAATTTGCCAGCGGGGATTAATACTCGACAGCACGCAGTGGAAATTTTGCAAAAACTTTGAAAACCCTGAAAGTCGTGTAACTAATCGCTTTCGATGTGAAATACGGACTCGATGTTGGTTGTAATTGATACTCCAGATTTTGGCTAGGATACGGGTTTTCTCTCTCTCTCTCTCCATAATTCAATGATTTGGGCCACTTCGTTGCATGCCGACCGTATGAATGGTCCTTATTTCCTGGCGGGGTTCGCGTAAATTATCATAAAAAATCCACAAGCTCTGGGCCTGCGGGTAAATTATTGTTATGTGTGTCGCGCATGAGGCCGCAGTTGCCGCTGAACAGCTAGACGGCAATGTGTCCTTATTGCTAAGCAGGGAATTATGCAAAGTCAAGCGATAAATGGCAAGTTAACGTGAGATATTGCCTTCGAGAGCACATGGAAAAATTTACAAGTTTGGGGGATATTAGTTGAGTTGTGACAGCGAAAAGGATTACGTGCGGTTGAGACGACACGTTCAGCTGCGTCATTTATTCTGTGGCGGGGCGTTTGCACGTTACGGAGGATGTGACACTTTGATGGGAATCGTTGTGGTGGGGGCGGGCGGACAAGAGATAAATTGTTTTCTGTTGTACCGTGAATCTGTGCTGTGTAAATAATTAAGCGGCATTGCATCATAAGGTTCTCTGGATATCTGACTATGTAAAAACTGAAAGTTTTGGGACATATGTATGGATGTGGTGATTGTGAGAGGGGGATCTATTGATGGCGAAATGATGTTTTCGTTTCTTCAGTTCCGCAAAAGCATTACAAACTTGGAGTTTTCGATATGTTTCCATGAACAATGACAGATAGACGACAATAGGGGTAGGGGGAACAAAGTTCAGATCCTGAATCTAATTTAGATAAAGAACAACAATTTCGAAATGGACACATAACAGGGACTGGGATTCACGATGATTAGGATATTTCCCACTCTTTATTGAACGGGCAATTATGTTTTTGATAAGTTCCCGTTTCAAATCCGAGAGTTGTCTAATTTGAACTTAACCTCCAACAATTTCTAAAATATTTTCATTTTCACAACAGTCACTGTCTGCCTTAATTTGCTTTAGGCCCTGGCAATGTAATAAGTGGCAGGCGGCAGAGCGTGTGAGCAGCAAATTTAAGCTGCAGCTGACCGTTTAAGGAGTGGCAATTCCTGAGCAGCTGAGAGCTTAGTTGTGAACATGTTATTCTCAAGTACTATTCGCCAAAGAATTTAATGTGAAAGTCATTTGGGATAGTATTTTACGTCTGAAAAAAAACTAGCTGTTCAAGCAGTGATGATGGTGAAAGTTGACCATCGAGTTGTAATTAAATTCCTTACTAAGCAAGGGAAAAGTCAAAAGCCTCTTCATGAAGAGATGGTGGCTGCTTACCAGGGTTCCGCACCTTCATTATCAACTATGCAAAGTAGTTAAGTGAGCTTAAGAGAGGCAGAGAGAGAGAACTGAAGACGACCCCCTCTCCGGCGCCCCGGCTACAGCTTGAACTGGAGAAAGCATCAAAGAAGTCGACAGACTTGATCTTGAGGATGCCCGAATAGAGGATGTCGAAAGAGTTGATCTTGAGGATGCCCTAATAAAGGTGAAAATGATGGCAGAGATTTCAACTGGTACCATTCACACCATTCTTCATGACCATCTTAACCTTTCAAAGGTGCAAGGTGGGTGCCACGAATGCTCACAGCGCCTCAGAAAAAAAGTGAGAATCACATGCTGTAGAGAGCTTTTGGAGACGTGCAGTGAGAACGCAGACGCGGGTTGACCACTATGACCCTGGAAGCAATCAAGAGTCCATGCAGTGGCATTAAAAAGGAACAGACCCCCGAAGAAGTTGAAAGTCACTCCGTCTGCCGGGAAACTCATGGCCACAGTTTTTTGGGAGTCAGAGGGAATCTTGCTCATTGAGTACAAAAAAAGGGGAAACCATAAACGCCACATCCTACGCTTCCACTTTGCATAATTTGCGGAAGGAAATTAAAAAGGAAAGACGGGGTACACTCGCAGCGGGTGTGTTGCTTCTTCATGACAACGCTCCTGTTCATACGGCGCGAGTTTCCAAGGCTGCTGCGCGAGATTGTGGTTTCGAAGTAATCCAACACCCACCCTAGAGTTCAGACCTTGCCCCTAGTGATCATTTCCTGTTTCCAGGTTTGAAAAAATGTCTTCGTGGAAAAAGATTTTCGGATGATGAATAACTTAAGTCGGCAATAAATGGGTATTTTGCAGAGAAAGAGAAAATTTATTTGTTACGGGTTTAAAATAGCTTATCTCAAAATGTAACAAATGCATTGATGTTAGGGGATTCAGTTCAAATGCTAGCTTACGCTGATGACGTGATTAGACGGACACAGAGATCCGTTAATGAGGCGTTCGTTGGCATTGAAGCGAAAGCGGCTTAAATGGGTCTGGCGATATATGAGGGCAAAACTAAGTACATGCTGTCATCAAGGAAGGACACACAACATCGACGTCTCGGACAGAGCGTCACATTAGGCAGCAGAAACTTCGAGGTAGTGAAGGACTTCGTCCACCTCTCGGATCCGCGGTAAGTAAGGACAACAACACCAGTACCGAAATCACACGCAGAATCACTCCTGTTTCCTTGGGCTCAAGAGGCAATTGAGTAATAAAGCCCTCTCTCGAAGGACTACGCTCGCAGATTGATCATCCCAGTCCTACTCTATAGCGCGGTAATGTGGACGTTACTAAAAGCGGATGAGAAAGCCCTTAGTCTTTTCCAGAGAAAAGTTTTGCGTGCGATTTTTGGTCCTGTTTGCGTTGATGGCATCTGGAGGAGAAGAGCGACGAACTCTATGGGCTGCACAGCGACATGCGCCTGGTCAGCGTATACGGATACAAGGCATATAATGGCTAGGCCATGTAGAGCGTATGGACACCTCTGCTGCGGCCCGAAAGGTCCTTGAATCCGAGCCATTGAAACAACACAGCATAGAACGGCCTAGGCTAAGATGGCGCACACATGTGGAAAAGAACCTCAATCAACTTAAAAGTGCGCAACTGGAGGCCGTTGGCGAAAGATCATGCTGGTTGGATAGGCATTTTAGTTGAGGCCCAGGTCCAGCCCGGATTGCAGCGACACATGAAGAAGAAGAAGAAGATAGCGATTTCCACTTACCAGGTATACCGGTTTTTTTTTGAAAATAAAACACTTATTATTAATAAGGAAGTAAAAACTTGTTTTTCAAAGTATTGGCCATTGGTTTCTACACATTTTGACCACCTTTCTGGCAATTTGTGAATACCACGCCAATAAAATTGTTCGTCCTTTAAAGCAAACCAATCATACACCCAATTTACGAGCTCCTCGTAGGAACCAAAGTGCTGCTCAGCCAATGCGTGTCCCATCGCTGAAAACAAATGGTAGTCGGAAGGATCCAAGTCTGGTGAATACGGCGGGTGGGGTAGCTGCTCCCAGCCATGTGTTTTGATTGTATCCTAAACCGGTCTTGTTTTGTGTGCAGGTCCATTGTCATGGAGCAAAATTAACTTGCCGTGTCTTTTGGCCCATTCTATTCGTTTCTCGATCAATGCATGGTTCAAATTGATCATTTGTTGTCGGTAGCGATCAGTATTAACGGTCTCACCTGGTTTTAGGAGCTCGTGGTACAGCACACTTTCTGGTGCCAACAAACACACAGCATTGTCTTCCTGCCGAATCGATCTGGTTTTGCAGTCGATGTTCATGGTTGTCCCAGATTAATTCATGATTTTTTCCGTTTAGGATTCTTAAAATAAATCAATTTTTTATCGCCAGTAACAATCCGATGCAAGACCGATTTTTTTTCATGTCTTTGAAGCAAAATTTCACAAATGTCTTTTCGGTTTTTCATCTGTCTTTCATTCAATTCATGTGGCACCCATCCACAGTCTTGGATCTTTCCCATAGCTTTCAAATGGTCAGAAATTGTTTGTTGTGACACATTTAACATTGCTGCCATTTGCTTTTGACTCAAAGTGTCATCTCTATCCAATATCGTTTGCAATTCGGCGTCTTCAAACTTTTTTGGTGGTCTTCCACGTTCTTCATTTCTCACATCAAAATCATTATTTCTGAACCGTTGAAACCATCTGTTGCATGTTGCTTCTGACAGAGCATGATCACCATATGCCTCGACAAGCATTCGATGCGACTCAGCAGCACTTGTCTTCAAATGAAAACAAAAAATTAATGCTTTCCGCAAGTCATCACTTTCTGGTACAAAATTCGACATTTTTAACACGATGAAAAAATATGATGTTGTCTGTTCAATGACTTGATGTATGCTAAATCCTTTTTATAGATGTCATAGCAAACAAAAAAAAAAAAACACAAATAAGGACTCGTTGACAGCAAATGTGCCCTATCGAGACGTTTGTATCGTGACATTCAATTCATACCGGTACATCTGGTACATTAAAGACAAAATTTTTTCATCAGCAAAACAAAAAAAAAGAACAATTGTCTCATGGCACTTCTGTCAGGTGATTCACATGAAACTGTGATTTTTCGGGATTTACTGCTGCCTCATGAAGCATGCGTGCGTTGCAGTCTGCTTAATAACGCATACTTAGCTTGTTACGAACCCACTCAACCAGAAATCGGTGAAGATGAACTTTGGATGAAAATCAGAAACAATCTCTAGCTGCCTTTAAGCCAGATTTAGGAATTGGCGTTGAAATCGGTTGTCCAACAGCTGATGTTCTTCAGTCGACAAGGTCTTGATCGAACGTAGGCCAAGATCTTTTCACATAATTCGCCTCAATGACGGCACAGAGAGGTCCGAATGTTGTAAAGGCCATGTGAGTGTTTGATTTGGATCCTCTTAAATGGAAGCGCTGATGGCGGCGACATTAAGCTTACTGCAAGCATTTGTTTGTCTCATAGACAATGGACCATTGTGAAGCAAATATTTGGATTCGAATTTTGTTACTTGACGTTGAATTGTTATTGTGACAGCAAAAGGACGGCGTCAAAAAGTGATTCTTATTCTAAGGTGAAGAAACGCAAATTTCCGTAAAAAAATTAATAGCTAGCGTATGCTGTTCGTCATAATTTGCCCACTTAATATGAGTCTTAATGTTAAAAACTAAACCTAAGAAAATATGGAGATGCTAACCATTTCTATAGAATGAGAATTTGAGCGTCCCTATTGGGAGACTCTGTCAGTCATGCAGGGTCTTATGAAACGTGTAAGCTATCGAAGGTCAGAAAATTTTATATCGTTAACTTTTCCTAAAATGTCCTTCTGGGAATTGGGTGCGGGCAATTTTCGATTTCTGGGTGCGAGCAATTTTCGATTCCCTCCATCGATGGAGAAGAGTCGCATGCTATCGCTCTTAGATCTCTCTGCATAGTTTTCCTTTCAACAAATGTCGGCAAATTTTCCATTTTCTGAGACTTCCATCAAAATTGTGACTTAACGGCAGTGCCCCCGAGGAATTGAAGTTGATCATCAGACAGGTAAACCTAAGACAACAATTACCTCCAACATCCAAAAGGCTAACATCTCCATGACTTGTTCCACGGGCCCAGGAGCACTTTCGAACTCTATAAATACCAAGGGTTGGTGTATGAGTCTGAACCACGTGGTACCACTTGATGGGGTGATTTCCTGGAGGTATCAGTCACCCACGACTTTTGTACTCCTTTTGGGGGATTTCCTTTAATCAGTACAGTGCTGTAAGAGACAATGGATTCGAAGAAAATTCCTGTAAGAGGATTCACGATTGTTTCGGGCACGAGTACACCCTTTTGTTCGCATCCCAACCTTGAACAATCCCACCGCCCATGTATTCCACATGCCAGTTGTCCCATTTCTCATGCATCCCACTTCCCAGTCCCATGCACCTGATTTTATACTGACCCGTAAAGAGGATCCCCCAATGAATTTCAAATCGACATAAAAGTTTCCCCGAACAGTACACAGCTCCGCACTTAACAATAATCAAAACCAATTCAGTTTACTTGCCAGTCCTCTCTGCAGTTGGTGCCTTGTATGTCTATAGCCATCATTATCATCGCCTCCTGAGATTTCAAGTAAACCAGTGTCCTTAAAACTTTACGTGTGCCTATAAAGCATTAAGCTGCGCCAAGAGATGTCCCGTTCCCCGTCTTCAAGCAGAGAGTTGGGTGTGTGAGAAGGGGGTTTGGCCAATTACCCCAGTAGGGGTAAAACCTTTCACCGAATTACCGTTATCCTGAGTGATTGTTTGAGAAGGCAGAACGGGGGCGGACGGATGCAGCCGGATCTGACAATCCATTATATCCCTTATCCAGGAGGACAAAGTTTTGTGTTATTTCTTTAACTTGGGATTAGGTAACATTTTCCCAAGTTTTGGTTTGTTTGCTTTTTTTTGTTACTGAATAAATAAAGGCCAAAGCATGGTTGGTTGTTGTCATCCGAGCCAATTGGTTCACCATGGTAAGAGTAGCCGTGTCCACTGCAGGGGCATGATAGGCAGGCGGTGGCGTTTGGGCACTAAATTCACAGAATTTCGAAAGAGGTCTTCAACGGTTTAGGGAATACCTGTGAACATTGTGAGTATTTGTTGATTGGATTTCGGTTTGATATTCCCATGTGCGATCGACTTGTTGAGGAAATGGAAATAAAAAATAATATTTCCAGATATGAAGGCTTAGAAATTCAAATGGAGACTGGTTGCATTCAGTTCAGGTTTCTTTTTTTTTTTTTTTGTTGGAGGTTGGGAGCGCTCAGACTCAAATACTGGTCCATTGTACTGCCAGGCGCTTCGTTTAATGTACTTTCTTGGTTGTCATAAACAAAAAACCAAGATGCGCTTCTGCGTTCTTCCACATCGGCGCCAAATAACACCTGATACGCGTGAAATCAGGACACTGACAGAGAAAGTGCTCTGAAGTGTCTTCACCTTCTCCACAGGCGTTGCAGAGTGTGACATCAATAAGCCGACTAAGGTGCATAGCGAAGGTAAAGTGTCCCGTAAGTACACCGAAAAGTCGCCTGCACTCGTTTATGTCTAGAGATAGCAGAAAAGAAGCGGATTTCCTGCAGACGTTTGGGAGCATACCCTTGGTCACCCTGCATCCTGGAGAGTAACGCCATCTCTGATTGTGCTGTAGAGAGACCCAACCATCGACGGAGGCCCTGACCAGGGACGCGGGTAATCTCAAGGTGGGTTCGGGCCCTACGAATGCCTCTGCTGAACCTAGCCTAGCTAGTTCATCGGCAGTTTCTTTTCCCAGGATCCCGTGATTACCCGTGACCCAGACAAGTCTTAGCGAATTCAGTCTGCCGACCAAATTAAGGGAAGACTTGCATTCGTGAACTATCTTGGAAGTGGTTAAAGGGTTGAGTAAGGCCTTGAGCACAGCTTGACTGTCGCTGCAGACGCAGATACTTCTTCTCTTTCACCTATTCTTCACAATATGGTTGGTGGTCTTTAGGATCGCGAAGGCTTCCACCTGGAAGACCGATGCGAAATTACATAAAGAGGCGTGAAGCCGAATGTTGTCGTTTTCCAGCTCCAGAAACCTTCGTTGTCTTGGAGCCGTCCGTGAAAATCCGACTACATTCTTTTCCCGGTTCAGTTTCTGGCCACAGCCAGTCCAGGACGCGGGGAAAGTTGACTTTGAATAAGCGTCGCGACTTTATTATTGGCGACCTCGCATCAGACGGCATCTCCATGAGAGTAGTGTCATAGAAGATGCGGTTTGCGAGGTCATCAAAGCTCCAGTGCGAGTGGAGCCAAAGACCATTCCTTTTTAATCGAGAGATGGCCTTGAGCGTTCATCCCATGACGTTGTGATCAATGGGGAGGGGGGGGGAGTGGGTTAATCAGAGCATCAAGAGCAGAGCCAGGCGTGCTGGGGAAAGAGCCTGTGTAGCCGAGACAAACTGTTCTTTGAAGCTTGGTGAAAGCAGCAGTCACGTATTTGCGCGAAAGGTTGTTCCATCCAACGACTGATGCATAAAAGAGGAGTGGTCTTATCATTGCCCTGGCATGTGGCCACATGTCATGCAAGGCAAAAAAAATTGGGATACAATAGTGGCCGTAGTGAGTAGAGTGCGACGCTCACACGCCGAAGGGTCTAGGTTCGATTCCCGGCTGAACACCTCTATTTTTTACGGCACCACCTCTTTCCAGCTGCTGACAACACTGAAAGAGTAATACTTGTCTAAGAAAGCTTCTCAAATTTCGCAGTTCGGAGTCGGCAAAAAACTGTAGGTCCATTCTACTCATGTCCGGGCTATGGCCCGGACATAGCGCGAAGTGATTACCACCTGTTCCTGTCCATGGCGAATGCCTTTGGTGGTGTGAAGGTAAACCTCAAAAGAGGCTTGTGAAAAGTGGCTCTCCGAGTTCTTCGGAAATAAGGAGGGGGGCTTCTACGAGGCGGTTATTGTGAAGTTGCCATCTAGATTGAAACGGATTATCGAACAAATCGGCGCATATTTGAACTAAGTCCGATCACTGTAACACTTTTTATGACGCATTGAATGAAGAGCAAAAAGGCGGAAGGGAGATATTTGACAACATTATATGTCGCCTTGCGAAGATAAAGATCAACGGCAATTTTGGTTTGGCCCCAGTTAGCGAATCTTCGTGTTGCGTTAGCCCCTTTACCTTAAAATGCTAAACAAAACTTGACGGCTTGCCAAATGGCCGCCAGTTCAAATGGTTTTGTTGAATTGTAAGTTCTACACTTCTTAAACAAATTTCCGCTCAAAGATAGAGTTGCCAATAGTGTTGCCATCACAAGCTGAATTTCCCCATTAATCTGTTTGTCAGTCCGTAGTTCAAAACATTTGAGACTTTTGTTGTCAATTGGATTGGAGTCTTTCGAATGGTTTTGTACGAAAATTCTTGTGACTAACAGTAAAAATGTTTAAGTCACTGTACCATAGGTGTCGCGCCACTTGTTTGCAACTGCCTTTTTATCGCACCATATTTCGCACTGTCCAATGCGTGGGCGGCGCGTAAAATCGAACGATGTACGCACGCGCACGACAAGATACACCGATGTGATGCATACATTGCGTGCTTAGATTGATGCTGGGTGCTGATGATCGTGCTCGCAGACGAATTCGGATCGAGGGTAAAAAATTAACTACAAGTGACACAATATTGTACATTACTATTGTTTAATAATAAATTTGTTAAATATTAAAATTTTTCACACACGGAAGTGCTCAATATTTTGTTTCATTGTGAATTTTGTTCTATTTGTAAAAGTAACACAATTAATATCCCCTGATGAAGGCAGAGTTCGACGCTTCCTGCACTAAGGATAGAAGAAGAATGGAAACGTTGTCAAGAAGCCATCAAAGATGCTGCCACTGATGTGCTGGGTTTCACGTCACCACCCAGAGTGAATCCATGGTTTGACGACGAGTGCAGGCAAGCGCACGCAGCTAAACAAGACGCCTAGAGAGCACCGGCTTCTCAGAAGGAAGAAGAAGGAACATGAAAAGCGCGCGGCCGAGGATATGGAAAGGTGTTTTGTCAGGAATGAAGTCCGAAAGTTTTACCGAAAGCTATCCGGAGGATACAAGGTTCGGACCAAGGCCTGCCGGGACCAAAATGGACAACTAGTAGTAGAGTCGCAGTCTGTGCTGAGAATCTGGAAGGATCATTTCTGCCGACTCCTAAACGGCGACCCAAATCCCGCTGTTAGGCAGAATGTTCCACTCAATTTGGACGATGATAGACAAGCATTCCGTCGCCCCGACTTAGACGAGGTGAGGATAGCAATATCCAAGCTAAAGTCGAACAAAGCTGCTGGAGCGGACGGACTGTCCGCAGAACTATTTAAAGCAGCTGGAGATGACCTGGTTGGGCGCATGCACCAGCTCATCTGTAAGATATGGTCGGAGGAAAGCATGCCCGATGAGTGGAATCTCAGCGTCGTTTGCCCGGTCCACAAGAAAGGAGACCCCTTTGACTGCGCCAACTACTGAGGGATTAGTCTCCTGAACATCGCATACAAGATCCTCTCTGCCGTATTGTGTGAGCGTCTGAAACAATTTGTCCATGACCTGATAGGTCCCTACCAGTGTGGTTTCAGGCCAGGAAAGTCCACAATAGACCAGATCTTTACATTACGGCAGATGAAAAGACCCAAGAAATGCAAATTGACACTCAGCACCTATTCGTCGATTTCAAAGCTGCATATGACAGTGTGCATAGAGACGAGCTATACAGTGCCATGTCTAGTTTTGGCATTCCTACCAAACTCGTCAGATTGTGTAGGATGACGATGGAGAACTCTCGCTGCTCCGTCAAGGTCGGTAACGAACTCACCGAGACATTCAATGTCAAAAAAGGTTTTAGACAAGACGACGCACTGTCATGTGACTTCTTTAACATCATGCTCGAGAAGATCGTGTGTAACTCACAAGTCAATACCAGAGGCAATTGCTAGCTTACTCTGATGACATTGACGTGATTGGACGAACACAGCGAGCCGTCAATGAGGCGTTTGCTGGCATTGAAGCGGAAGCGGCTAAAATGGGTCTGACGTTAATTGAGGGCAAAACTAAGTACATGCTGTCATCAAGGAAGGACACACAACATCGATGTCTCGGACGGAGCGTCATGCTAGGCAGCAGAAACTTCGAGGTAGTTAAGGACTTCATTTACCTCGGCTCCGCGGTAAACAGGGACAACAACATCAGTACCGAAATCAAACGCAGAGTCACTCTTGCCAATCGCTGTTTCTTTGGGCTCAAGACGCAATTGATTAATAAAGCCCTCTCTCGAAGGACTAAGCTCGCTTTATATAACAGCTTGATCATCCCCGTCCTACTGTATGGCGCGGAATCTTGGACGTTAGCAAAGGCGGATGAGGAAGCCCTTAGTCTTTTCGAGAGAAAAGTTTTGCGTGCGATTTTTGGTCCTGTTTGCGTTGATGGCATCTGGAAGAGAAGATTTAATGACGAACTCTATAGGCTGGTCAAGCGTCTACGGATACAACGCTTAAGATGGCTAGGCCATGTAGAGCGTATGGACACCACTGCTCCGGCCCGAAAAGTCTTTGAATCCGAGCCATTGGGACAACGCAACAGAGGATGACCTAGACTAAAGTGTCACACACAAGTGGAGAAGGACCTCAACCAACTTGGAGTGCGCAACTGGAGACAGCTGGCGAAAGATCGTGCTGGCTGGAGAGGCATGTTGGTTGAGGCCCAGGTCCACCCCGGACTGTAGCGCCACAAGAAGAAGAAGAAGAAGACGAAGGCAGCAATCCTTGCGGAAACGTTAGGATAATAACAATGAAATAACCCAGTTTCATTGAAAATCAAAAGTGACTATTAAAATTTTGTTCAATCGGACGTGTTTTGTTGAAGAGAGGACATTCAGTCGCATGTGATTGTGAATTTTCATTTGAAGTGGATTATATCCTAAAACTCAGGGTAGAACCACATATTCATACATTTCAGGAAAGTCCACACTTCTAGACCATTGAAGCGACCCACTAATGAACTCACCAAGGAACATGACCCTGTAGGCACAAATTCAAAATTTCAAAATTATTCAGAACTTGGATTTGCGGCCTTCAGTTTTTCACCAGCAGAACTTGAAAATAAAAAACGGAAACAATTTGAAAAGCAGAAAAATCATAATATCCTTACTCAAACCCAATTGAATACAAAAATTCCTGGTAAGGCAAATGCCTGAATTTACAACACATGCCAAGTGCATGTAATATAAAAATTCTCCACAAGTTTCATGCCCCGTAGACGTGCAGCAGCAAACTGCCGTTCTCGTGTAGGGCGTTTTTCAGGATTTTGTATTTCATGTGAACAGGTTTAAGTCATATTCAGATTTTAATTTCCACATGTTGCTCTATCTATGCATTTATACCCAGAAATAAATGTTTTCTAAATGTTTTAGTTTTTTACGAATGTCAGTGAATCAGTGAACAATTTCACAATCATTGGTTCTTTAATGTTAGAAAAAAACAAACTGAATAAATCATTTTGCAAACCATTTAGTCAGAAAGAGAAACAAATTCAATATTTAATTTTGTTAACAAAAACACAGATTGTGTTTTCGTTCCTGCTTGAACGAATTCTATCAGTAATCTAAGTAAGCAACGCAGAAAAACTATGATTAAGTTTCCGTTTCTTGAAAACGTCAAATCCCGTCCACATGAATACTTTGCCATCAAACTTTTGCAAATGACATGCATAATTGTTTTTTCGCTCTCCCATCAACCGAAGAATCACGGATAAGATGACGCGTGCCGGCTCACGTCAATTGCCTCACTCCCTTTTCGAAGAAGGTTCACTTAAAACCGTTATAAAATGTTAATCTGGCCGCTGGCGTGGATAACTTAAGACTTTTGGTTCACGAATCGAAGCCTCGGCTCTGGTTTTGAATTTCTCTTGCGCTCATTAGCATTCTTATTTTTGATATTATCAGCCGGACATGCCTATGAAATCAAATTGAAATATGCAAATATTCGAAATAAAAATTCAGCTTGAGTTTGAACTGATGGCAGCCCTTCCCTAGAAAGTTCTCTGTGAATTTTCATGTTCACCATTCGGGCTGCATGCAAATGATGACTACAATTCCTCGACTTTTGCATGTTTTTCGCAATGGATGCACGTGATTGTTGAAAAAAAAGAAAAAAATAACTGAAAAGTCTTGCAGTTTATTTTGTTTGTGCCCAGGAATCTCGCTTGATTAAATGCGATTGCGTTTCAGTGCGTTTGCAAATGTTGCTGTTGGCAAATGTTCCTTGTTTGGAAAACAAACAAAACTGTGGACAGGAAAGAAATATGGAAATAATGAAAATATGAACGGCGGCAGTCACATTTATATTTATATTTTCGAAATAAACGGTTGTGAAATATCTCCCTTCCGCTTTTTTGCTCTTCATTCAATGCGTCATAAAATGTGTTACAGTGATCGGATTTAGTTCAAATATGCGCCGTTTTGTTCGATAATCTGTTTCCATCTAGACGGCAACCCCTCCTAATTTGCGAAGAACTCGGACAGCCACTTTTCACAAGCCTCTTTTGAGTTCAACTTAACACCACCAAGGGCGTTCGCCATGGACAGGAACAGGTGGTAATCACTTGGCGCTATGTCCGGCTATATGGTGGATGCGATAAGACCTCCTATCCGAGCTCCCGTAACTTCTGACGAGTCATCAACGAAGTGTGTGGTCTGGCGCTGTTCTTGTGGAACACTACACCCTTCCTGTTGGCCAATTCTGGACACTTCTGGTCGATCGTCTGCTTCAAGCGGTCCAGTTGTTCGTAGTAGATGGTAGAATTAAGCGTCTGGACATATGGGCGCACCTCATTCTTTTCCAATCCCACAACACACAGCAAAACCTTCCTGAACCTCAATCCCGGCTTGGCCACTGTTTGGGACGATTCACCGGCCTTCAATCACGACCGTTTTCGTTTGATATTGTCGTATGTCCTCCATTTTTGTCGCCAGTCACCATCCGCTTTAAAAATGGGTCGAGTTCGTTCCGTTTCCGCAGGCGTTAGTCGTTGATTCGGTCCGGAAGGCCTTTTTTGCGTCAAATCATGCGGCTCCAAACATCAGCATTTTTTTGTATTCAGTCTTCTGCAGATGGTTTAAAATGGTTTGGTGACTAACTCCCATCTCCTGGACGAAGTCACAAGATGCTACATGCCGGTGTAACTCGATGATTTCCATGATTCGATCGGTATTCGTCGTTACAGGTCTTCCGCCGACTGGCTTATCCATGGTGTCGTTTCGAATCGTCGAAACCATTTCTCCGCGATTCGAAGTGATAGGTGCCATCCCCCAAAACACCATTAATCTCACGGAACGTTTCTCTAGCGGATTTGCCTTTAACGAAGGAAAACTTTAAAATAGCGCGAAATTCGGCGTTAAAGAACTCCATGTTTACATGTCTATAACTGTTGAACGCAATATCCAAACTAATCATGCATAGCGTCGTTTTGTAGGTTATATCAATACCTTTCAAATTTAAGGGATTATTATTTAAAAAAAAGGTGACCGCCGTGGCGTAGTGGGTAGAGTGCGACGCTCACACGCCGAAGGGTCTAAGTTCGATTCCCAGCTCAGCGCTAATTTTTCGAATATTTCACGGCACCACCTCTTTCGAGCTGCTAACAATACTCAAAGAGTAATAACTGTCTAAGAAAAAGCGTCTCAAATTTAGCCACTCGAAGCCGGCAAAAAACTGCAGGTCCCTTCTACTCGTGAGAGAACAGTAGCGCGCACAATATGAGTAGTTGATGAGCAAGCTAGGCCCTGGTCCCCCTTTGGACTGTAGCGCCAACAATTATTATTGTCATTTTAAGGAGTTTGAATACCTCGGGGCAAACGTAAACTCCACGAATGACATCGTAGTGAAGATCCGACGTAGAATCGCCCTTGGCAGAAAAATTCTACGTCGGGTACGAATATGTTGTCCCGTCTGCGAGGAAGGCGAATGGGAGAGAAGACACAATCGCGAGCTCTGCGAGCTGTACAAGGATGTGGTACATCCACGGAAGGCAAAAATCCGTCGACTAGACTGGCTCGGCCACATCGAGCGAATGGAAAACAACGAACCAGCGAAGAGGGTCTTCGAATCCGAGCCTCCTGGTTCGAGAAGGAGAGGAAGACCGAACCTCCGGTACAGAGACCAAGTCATCGCGGATGTAAGACTACTTGGCCTTGATGACTGGAAGCAGCGTGCCCAGGACCGTCACTGATGGAAGGCAGCAGTTGCTCAAGCTCAGACCCTTCGTCTGCCTGATAAGTCAAGAGAGTTCTGTTAATGTCACAAAATTTCGCGATCCCTTGACATGCAAAGAAACATGATCCCATTGTCCGGATTGAGCAGGTCGCCATATAGTCTGCGGACACACCAATTTTTCACGTAGGATAAGACAGACAGAATCCTTTGGTTTTTATACCAGTTGTCTAACGACTTTTGTCACATTTTTCTCGGGACAGCCATTTTCAAGACAGCGGCGCGTGCAAAACTTTCAAACCAAAATTTTACTTTCGATGTCGAAGAAGAGAGCTTACTCTACACAGCATTCAAGTTTGACTTGACTTCCCCTTTCAACAAGAATCGAATCAGTGTTCAAATCAAATCTTTGGACGCCTCAATATTTTAAACAGAATGTACTGCAGCAGTACTTGTTTTTCTTGAAATGAATTCGCTGCGAGGGCTAGAGGGTTGGAGAGACTTGTGAATGATGACTGCGAAGTACTCATTTTGGGTTTATTTAAATCAAGCACTCTTTGCATCTCCTTTCCTTGGCAAGCAGCCATCTTCATTTAATGGGCCTTAAAGGCTTTTCGAGATTTCATTACGGCCGGAGTCGTGAGCTGTGAGTCGTTTCCAAGAATACTTTCCCTTGCCATACTCGACATGTGTCCAAAATTGAAACGACTGTGTACTAAATAAAACGAAATTAGGGAATAAAAAATGTTGTCAAGCAGATGTTGAACGTTTCTCTTTCGACTTGATTACATTCTCTCGGTTCATTTATGCCAATTGAAGCGATGTGTATGTCGGGTGCTGTTAACATTGAAACTGTTTACATTTGCAGAGGCAACATAAAAAAAGATTAATGACTTGAAAAAAAAAAACGGAAATTCGTTTATGTTTACCCAAATATTGTGTGAATGTTTCGTTCGTCTTTTGCAATTTTTGAAAGCAGTGGAAGAGATTTTTTTTCTAACTCTCCACCATCACGCAGGGTTCACGCACACGCATGTAGTCGGTAATCTTGACTTTTGAAGTAGAAATACCCGTGAAATGAATTCATTTGGGTGGGTACATTTCACCTGAATTGGAAACCTCGTGTTTCGATGATTGGCATATTGTTTACATGGCCTCAGGTTTCATTTTGCATCAGAAGGGCTCAAATTTCATTGTGTGTTGAGGGCATTTTGCTTCAATGTGGATTCCCAAGGTCCTTGCGACTAATTACAAGAGGAAAAGCATCAGTAAGGTGTATGCAAAAGAAGAAGAAAATGTTGCCTGTTAGAAAGACACGTCCAAGAGCCAACAAGCAACGAAACTCGAGGAAATTATTGGTATTGCGATCGAAAAATTGTTTTAAACCACATGAATGAAATTTTCCTTGAAGCAGGAGTATGTGCGGTGCAGGGTTACCACCGCATTTCGGATGCCCTTTTTTACGATACGTACTCCATTGATGTACCTCATTTCTCTAGCTATAGGGCATGAATTCCTTGTCGGGCGACGTGCTTATTTTATGGGACGACTACCATTCCCAACTCTTAGAACGGGATATAATTAATCCTACTGACATTGTATATCTTTCTTAGTCGCTGAGAGCGCCGCCAATCCTTAATAAATAAGTTAAATGCAATTTTTCTTAGTCGGGCACACGTGCGTATGAGCCACTACCGTTTTTGTAGTTCACTAAGGCGTGGCTGCGGTTCAGAACGAATGTACTCCTACAGCGGACACCTAGTACAACGGGAAACTCGTACAGCGGGCAAGTCGTACAGCGGGCTACTCGTACAGCGGGCACCTCAACCAGCAAGAAACTCGTACAGCGGGCACCTCGTACAGCAAGTAACTCGAACAGCTGGCAACTCGTATAGCGGGCAACTCGTACGGTGGGCAATCGTACAACGGGCACCCCGTATGGTAGACAACTCGTATAGCGGGCACCTCATCCAGCAAGAAAATCGTACAGCGGGCACCTCGTCCAGCAAGAAACTCGTTCAGCGGGCAAGTCGTATAGCGGGCAACTGGTACAGCGGGTAACTCGTACAACAGGCAAGTCGTAGAGCGGGCAACTCGTACAGCAGGCAAGTCGTACGGCGGGCAATCGTACAACGGGCACCCCGTGTGGTAGACAACTCGTATAGCGGGCACCTCATCTAGCAAGAAACTCGTACAGCGGGCACCTCATCCAGCAAGAAAGTCGTACAGCGGGCACCTCGTACAGCAAGTAACTCGTACAGCGGGCAACTCGTATAAAGGGAAACTCGTATAAAGGGCAACTCGTATAAAGGGCAACTCGTACAGCGGGCACCTCGTCCAGCAAGAAACTCGTTAAGCGGACAACTCGTACAGCGGGCACCTCGTACAGCAAGTAACTTGTACAGCGGGTAACCCGTATAGCGGGCAACTCGTACAGCGAGCACCTCGTACAGAAAGTAACTCGTACAGCGGGCAAGTCGTATAGCGGGCAACTGGTACAGCAGGTAACTCGTACAACAGGCAAGTCGTACAGCGGGCACCTCATCCAGCAAGAAACTCGTATAGCGGGCGCCTCATACAGCAAGTAACTCGTACAGCGGGCAACTCATATAGCTACTCGTATAGTGGGCATCTCGTACAGCGGGCAGCTCGTATGTCGAGTATCTCGTGCAGCAAGCAACTCGTACAGCCGACAACTTGTACGGCGGACAACTCGTACAGCAGGTATCTCGTACAACAGGCAAGTCGTACAGCGGACAACTGGTAGAGTGGGCAACAGCTGATCTATTTACGTCTGATCTATTCATGCCCATTCTTATTCCGTTTCTTTCATCTGCTAAACACCGCCATTTTGTTTCCTTTTTGCTTTTCTTGTTGCCTTGTCGGTAGCACGATCGCGCATTGCTTGCTATTCCACTGCTACCAAGCTGCTGGTGTGCCACTTCAGCACCTTACTGAGTGAAGGCTGAAACTTAAATTTGGGGCGACTCGTTCGATAACAAATTAGTCAGAATGCAGCATTTAAAGTTGTTGGGATTATAGATCACTATATGCAGCTCTTTACGTCGAAAAAGTCAGCTTTCGCTGACCCAATATCTTAGCAGACTCGTTTTCTGCAGTTTCTTGCAAAAATTTAATTTTTTCCCACCTCAAATGTACATCCTCACTAAAGTTTGTATCGGTGTCCTCTTTTACTTCCACATCTCTCAATTTAGAATGCTCTAAAAAAATCCCTTTTTCTCGAAAACTTTGTATTTTCCTAGCATATACAGGCTACCCTCGCGCACTGAAGGTTCCGTTTGGTTATTATTTTTGTTGGACATGTATCTTATTCGTCGTTTCCTTCATTAGGTGGTAAGTCCTAGTGATTTTAATACATGGCTTTAGAGGAATTAGATTTAAAGTAAGAATATTTTTGTCAAATTTGAAAAATCGCATTTTTTCCTATTACAGTGTGCACTTTTAAATGTCACAGTATCCTCATTTATCATTCGTGAATTTTTATTTCTAAAAGAAAATCATAACCTTTTGAAATCTGAACCAAAACAAATTTCAAGGTTTTGATATTGAAGAATTGGGACATAAGACCACAGCAGCTTTTGCATGAACGAAACTTTAAAAAATCAACTTGACGCAGAATGTCACTCTGCCATTTGACGACAAGACTGATTTATAGTTGCAAACAGCTGCTCAACAAAGCCAATTTTATTCCTTGCAAAAATTTTGCATGCCGCAGACACTTAAGCTCCTGCGGGAATATTCGATAGTTGATGGTCATCACAAAGGATACAGAAAACGATGTTACACAAGTGTCTCCGCCACGCATGTTTCAGTTGAACGCCACAATTTGTACATGACATCCCTCAGACAATTGAATCAATTTGTAGGGAATCCACTACGTTACGACACTTTAGCATTTTAATGAATACCCTTCAAAAGAAGCGTGTGGCTGCAGTGATATCGAGATGTCGGGATGCTCAAGGACATCAGGTAATGGATATGGAATATTAAGTCATGTACTCGCTGTACGTGTTCTCACATTTTACGTGCGCGATACGTTTTCTTTTATGTCAGACGGATCGAGTCTCGATGAGGGTAGAAGCTGGGTCTGGTCGACGCACGACTGATGTAAAGTGCAAATACGAGGAATTTATTGCACTCAGGCCCGCCGAGCAGAATTGTGATTATTGATAGCATGATGCTGTTTCATCTTTTTTTAAGTGACAGCATGATTCTGGAGTTCTGGCACTGCGAAGATGAACAGGAAAACTTGAAGGGAAGGCTCTTGAGAAATGTATGTCCTCCCCGGAGAAGACTTCTAGAGAAGCTAAAACATATTCCAAATTATTATTCAATTGTGCGAATTCATGCAAAAGCTCCATAAAATTGACTCCAACTCAGGATAATCTATTTAGAGAACTATTAATTCGCGAGGTTGGTAGAATGTCTGGTTTGCTTCAAATCAAATCAAAAATCAAAAGGCAATTATGCATCGGGCTTTTGTGCGACATTGAAGTCAAAGTTTCGTAATTGAGAGCTCAACTGTGTCACGTCCGAATTTGAAGACATGTTGCAAATGTCAGGCCAAATCAAGATCATATCTCAATATAAAAATTTGACTTCTGACTCAATTTACCATGGAATCTATGCTCTTGAGTGACATATTACTGACTCAATAGATCGGCAAACAACCAGATAGCCAGCAAGCAGCCAGCCACACTGCCAGCAGCGAGCCAGGCAGGTACCCAGCAAGCCGGCTAGCAAATGGGCAGCAAGCAGTCTGTCGTCCACCCAGCAGTCAGTCAGTCATTCATCCAGTCAGTCATCCATCCAGTAAGCCAGCCAGCAAGCCAGCAATCCAGTCATTAGCCAGCTAGTTAGCTAACCAGCCAGCCGATGAGCCAGGCAACCAGTCAGCCAATGAACCAGGCAGTCAGCTACCCAATGAACCAGGCAGTCAGCCAGTCAATGAGCCAGGCAGCCATCCAGCCAATGAGTGAGCGAGCCAGGTACCCAATCAGTCCATGATATAGGCTATCAGCCAGCCAATGAGCCAGGCCGCTAGCCAGCCATTCAGGCAGGCAGCCAGCCAGTGAGACAGGCAGGCAACCAGACAGCGAGGCAGGCAGCCAGCAAATGAGCCAGGCAGCCAGACAGCTAGCGAGCCAATGAGCCAGGCAGCAAATCAGCAAATGAGCCAGGCAGTTAGCCAGCCAGCCAGCCAACTAGCCAGCCAACGAACCAGGCAGCCATCCAGCGAGACAGACAGCCAGGGAGCCAGGCCGCTAGCCAGCCAAATAGCCAGCCAGCCACACAGGTAGCCAGGCAATGAGCAAGGCAGCCATCCAGCGACACAGGCAGCCATCCAGCGACACAGGCAGCCAGCCAGCCAGTGAGACAGGCAGGCTGCCAGAAAGCGAGACAGGCAGCCAGCCAATGAGCCAAGCTGCCAGACAGCTAGCGAGCCAATGAGCCAGGCAGCAAATCAGCAAATGAGCCAGGCAGTTAGCCAGCCAGCCAGCTAACTAGCCAGCCAACGAGCCAGGCAGCCATCCAGCGAGACAGACAGCCAGGGAGCCAGGCCGCTAGCCAGCCAAATAGCCAGCCAGCCACACAGGTAGCCAGGCAATGAGCAAGGCAGCCATCCAGCGACACAGGCAGCCGACCAGCCAGCGAGACAGGCAGCCAGGGAGCCAGGCAAACAGACAGTCAACTAGCCAGTAAGCAGTCAGCCACCCTGCCAGCAGCGAGCCAGGCAGCCACCCAGCAAGCCAGCTAGCAAATGGGCAGCAAGCAGTCTGTCGTCCACCCAGCAGTCAGTCAGTCATTCATCCAGTTAGTCATCCATCCAGCAAGCCAGCCAGCAAGCCAGCAATCCAGTCATTAGCCAGCTAGTTAGCTAACCAGCCAGCCGATGAGCCAGGCAACCAGTCAGCCAATGAACCAGGCAGTCAGCTAGCCAATGAGCCAGGCAGCCATCCAGCCAATGAGTCAGCGAGCCAGGCACCCAATCAGCCAATGAACTAAGCTGTCAGCCAGCCAGTGAGCCAGGCCGCTAGCCAGCCATACAGGCAGCCAGCCAGCCAGTGAGACAGGCAGGCTGCCAGAAAGCGAGACAGGCAGCCAGCCAATGAGCCAGGCAGCCAGACAGCTAGCGAGCCAATGAGCCAGGCAGCAAATCAGCAAATAAGCCAGGCAGTTAGCCAGCCAGCCAGAGAACTAGCCAGGCAGCCATGCAGAGAGATAGGCAGCCAACTAGCCAGCCAGCCACACAGGCAGCCAGGCAATTAGCTAGGCAGTCAGCCAGCCAACGAGCCAGGGAGCCAGCCAACCAATGAACCAGCGACCCAGGCAGCCAGTCAGCCAATAAACCAGGCAGCCAGGTAGCCAGCCAGACAGCCTGGTAGCGATCCAGGCTGTTATTCAGGTAGTGAGCCAACCAGCCTTACAAGGAACGAGCTAGGACACGTGCGAGATTTAAAAAATCGTCCTGCGAACTGGGAGACTTTTTCCTCACAGTCTAGCGGATGACTGATTGCAGTTCCTTCTCGGTATACTTGCTGTTTCCCAGGTCAGTGTGGGAACCGTCTATATCCACGGACATACCAGGAACTCGCAAAGAATTCAATAATAATTTCATGTGAATTTTGTTTGGTTTCTGGGATTATTTGCATTCCTCGGAATCCGCAAAAAAGTCTGATTTCCGTTTCCTTCTTTTTCTTCTCCTAATGCTGAATCCATTGAATGGATGAAATTCGAAAGCATGAATTTTATGAGTTTCCTGGTCGTAGGAGTCCCCATCATTCATATTTTATTTTTACGACACTTTAATTAGTTTCGTGCAAAGCAAAAGTTCCCTTTCCACTGCCTTCCCTCCGAGCCCACTCGTCAACCGCAGCCCCCTGAAACCAGATTCTGTCAGGAGTGGTATGACGAATGCTCAGAGAAATGCCTTGTGGGATGTCAGTTAATCAATTTTGAGGAAAAATCTTACTTTACAACACGTGCAAATAGAAAACCTCCTGCCAAGCGAACTTTTTTATGATCACCCCCACAGGGCGGGCGGCTTCCGAATTTGGGCGCTTACCAAGGGTTAGGCTTCACAAAAGGGAATTCCTCCTTCAAAAGTTTCGCGTTATCGTCGTTCTCTCCATACGATTCATGTTGCGGGAATGCGTGTTTCATTTATCAGGCGTGGACATGAGTGGGTGGGCAGTGGAAGGGAATTTAAATTTCCCATGATGTTCTGGGAGTAAGACTTACCGATTTTGTGTGCCTCCATGGCGTGAGAAGATTCAATTGACGGAACTTCCTTGTTGTTGCCACAGTGGCTGAGTGTGGCTGAGTGTGGCACGTGTGGGGAATAAATGTCCTTGTGAGCATTGCGTATCAGGTTGTTTGTGTAAGCTCGTTGTTTGCTTTGCGACTTGAGCTAACTTCAATTATCGCAGTCGCTTGGGCGTTGAGTTGTGAGTTTCATTTTGATCTAAAGTCAGCATACTCTGTGTCTTTCTCGTGGAAGGAGGAACATTTTGTCTAAGTCGACAAATGTACTTTGTTTGCGTGCCAAATGTTTCAGAGATGAACTTGGCAGACGTTGCTCCCGGCGACAGATTGATGTAACCCTCTCTGGCTGATATTTCTACTTCTTGTTATAAATCCAGCCATAGAAGGATGAGGTGCAACGTGGCTAGGGCAGCATAAGTCAAGACTCTCAGTTGGTAGGGTGTTTTCAAAGTTTTGTTTTTGTTTGCATCTGAAATGGAAGCCATACTGCATACATTGTCAGACAGGTTAAGCGAAAGTTTTGGGTTAACCCACTTGGAACAAGAGTGAAGCTGTTGGTGACTGTTGCGAGATTATCGTGTCTCTTGAAATGGATGGAGAACCTTTCGTGGATTTACACAATAGGCTTAACTCAAGCAGTGCTGTCCTCTGCCTGTACTTAAACTTTAAAGATGTTTTGTGGTTTTTTATTCTTATTACAGAGTGTCATTTTCCGAATGTTTAAATCCTTACAAAGGATATGAATGCGAAAAAATGTCACAGAAACCTAAATATCACACAACAAAGGCAAATGACTCGTTGCAACTTGTATTAAGAGTCTAGAAATAAATACCTGAATGCCATTTCAAGTTCAAGAGAGTTTTTCCAGAGTCCTCACTGCAACCTGACGTTGCTAGGGCATCGTGTAACCAATCATCCAGATCATCAATAAACTTCCCAATCACTTTCTGAATTAAGTTTTTTAAGTCTGTTGTTCTGGCTTCAACAGAGTAAAGAGGATTCTTTAAGAAAGGTAGAAAGAAGATGAAGAAGCTGTCATCCTGACTAAAGATGCCCATCTTGACACCTTCTTACAGGAGGGGTGAAAGAATGGTACAAGACAGTTGAGACAGAAGCTTTCTAATGAGTCATGTATGCTCTACTTGAGACACCAAACAGTTACTTTGTGACGGCAGTATTTGAAAAACGTACCGGCGACGAGCGAAGAGTCTATGCATGATCTTCATGGACTTCCATCTGCCGAACCTGCTCAGAGGACGGCGAAGTGTACCCCACGAAATGGGAAGGTGATGGCATTCATGTTATTTTTTTTTAGATTTTTTGGCATATTTATTGAGTGAATAATGTAATCTTATCTTTATTCTAGAAAAATACTTAAAACTAGCTTACATTTATCTTAACAATAGTTCTTAAATAAAACTAACTGACCATTAGGAGGTGCTCTAAGCTATTCTTTATTAAATTTAAAAATTGCCTTTGGGCATTTGTGAAATGTCTTATTTTGTAAGATATAATAATTTTCTTCGTTCCCAAGAAAAAGTAACAACACTTGGCTCCGTTGCTTTTTTCTATTTAACCTTAGCCCAATTAAATCATTTTCAATTGTTTTTGATGCAAAGCACGATATAAAGGCAACATTGTCATTCGAAAATAATGCCCATCAATGGTTCTGCCTGCTTTAAGACAATCATAAAACACCACACCCGTCTGGTCCAACCACATTCTAAGCAAGACATTTGAACCGTAGAACTTTTTCTTTGTAGTCGATGGAACAATCATGGCTTCACTAGACTCTGCATTTTTAATCGCGACCCGGTGCAAAATTTTATTTCCTTTGGTGTCAGTTGAGAGGTACGAAGGTTGCATTTTATATTTCGGGATTGAGCAACCCTAGTGTTGCAATCTGGCAACTGTCGGCTCTATCGTAAAGTTTCACATTTTTAAGGTTATGTGTACTCAGAACGTATTGATATAGGGGCGAAATTTTTGTTGTTTACAGAAACTTAAAATATTCTCCCAATCTCTCCCAAAAAATGGAATTAAATCGTGAAAATTTTCGTGCGATTATTTTTTACAATTTTCGACGTGGATTAACTCAACAGTGCATCGATGAACTTAATTCAATTTTTGGCGATGAAGCTCCATCAAGGACCAGTATTTATCGATAATAATAATAATAATAATTGTTGGCGCTACAGGCCACAGGGAGACCAGAGACTAGCTTGCTCATAAACTACTCGTGTTGGGCGCGCTTCTTTTCTCTCATGAGTAGAAGGGACCTACAGTTTTTTGCCGGCTCCGAATGGCGAAATTTGAGAAGCTCTTTCTTAGACAGTTATTACTCTTTGAGTGTTGTCAGGAGCTCGAAAGAGGTGGAACCGTGCAAAATTCGAAAAATTGGTGTTGAGCTGGGAGTCGAACCTAGACCCTTCGGCGTGTGCGCGTCGCACTCTACCCACTAGACCACGGCGACCACAGTGTTTATCGATGGTATGATGAATTCAACAGAGGTCGTAGCTCACTTCAAAACGAATTTCGTGAAGGTCGCCCAAAATCAGTTGTTTTTCCGGAAACCATTGATGCTGTACTCCAACTGATATTGCAAGACCTTCATGTGACCTATCGTGAGATTGAGATAACCTTAGGCATTAGTGGGACCAGCATACATTCAATATTGCATGAACATTTGAACGTCAAAAAAATTTGTTCGCGTTGGATCCCACACAAATTGTCAATCGCTCAAGAAAAGGCTCGTGCCGATTGGTCGAAAGAAATGCTCCAAAAATACGATCGCGGTGTTTCGAAACACGTCTATGACATCGTGACAGATGATGAATCGTGGATTTACGCGTATGAGACCAAAAGTAAATAGCAGTCGACGGTATGGGTGTTTTAAATTAAGCCAAAGCTAACAAAAGTTGCTCGCGGTCGATGCACTTCCAAGCAAATGGTGGCCAGTTTATTCGGAAAACCTGGGCATGTCGCAACCGTACCACTAGAACAACTCAGAACAGTCAATTCTGAGTAGAACACAACCATTTGTTTGCCAGTTGTCTTCCAAGAAATCAGGAAAACCAACCGCCGAAGACGGATCACTCTTCACCACGACAATGCGAGCTCTCACACATCGGCGCAAACAACTGCATTTTTGAGCACTCGAAACATCGATTTGATGAGACATCCGCCGTATAGTCCTGACTTGGCACCGAATGACTTCTTTTTATTCCCGTACGTAAAAAATCAAATGAGAGGTCAACGTTTTTCGACACCTGAAGAAGCGGTTGATGAGTTCAGAATGCATGTTTTGGAGACACATCAATCAGAGTGGCAAAAGTGCTTTGACAATTGGTTCAAACGTATGCAAAAGTATATAGATCTTAATGGGGAATATTTTGAAAAACAATAAAGCTATTTTCGATGATTAATTTTGTTTTTGTTCTCTAATCCCGAAATATAAAAGGCAACCTTCGTAATAAATACCCTTTCGTCTCTCGGTTTTAACTTGTGCCTCACACAATTTCCTTGCTTTTGAATAAATTCAAATACTTTCTTCGAACTTATGTTGTTTGCTGAGTCACACGCAACGATTCTGCGAGTTCGTTTTGTATTTGACACAGATCTTGATTCAGTAAAGCTTCTAATTACTCTTCTTCAAACTTTTTGAGCTGGTCAAAACGCTTCAAGTCTTTTTACTAAAGTCACCACTTTTGAGTTGTCGAAACCACACTCTGCATTATTTATCGATCGTAGCAGATTCAACAAAAGCTTTTTCAAGCATACGATTAGCTCCAACATCATTTTTCTTTAAAATTAAAAAGGAAATCAAATTTTTTCACAAATACTGTCTTTGTAAAACAAGTCCGAAAAGCCAAACAACACTCTTAATAACTGTCACAAAGCGATTCTCTAGCTTCCAAGACCAGACACAGCTTGTGAGTGATGCCATCTTTTGGAAACGGATCGATTTCATATTTTCCAACAAACAGATATCTAACAAAAAAAAACTCTCTATTTGTTCTTGTTTTCCCTTAAACCAGAACGCCCAAAAATATGCCCTCAAATTTGCGCAGCTCATACTAAGAATATTGTTAATGGCCGTCAAATGACAACTTTGGCAAACTGGGACAGTCGAGGCACAAAACAGCAACCGTACGATAGTTTGGAGTCTGCTTAAGCGTGATCGAAATGTGGAAGCCAGATTTATTCTATAGACACATGTACCAACTGAAATACGTCCATGTTGGGTATCGGAAAACAAGGAGATATAAGAGGACACTGCAGGTCTTACGAGTTTGCGAAACACGAAACAAGATTCCATGTTGAGTATTTAAGCAACTCGCGATGAATTCCAATTTTCGTATAACCGATGGCAGATGAAATTTATATCAAAAACAAACTTACCTCGATTTGATGCACGTCATAAGCCTGATGGCTGTAACTTCCTCAAATTACCTTAAAACTCTTCTATAAGAAATTCTTTAGAATTCGCCAATATAACAAAGGTCTTGAATGCATTCATCATCACCTTCTTAGAATTCGTGTGGGCCTTGATGTTTCCTTGACAGTTCGTAAGTCATCAGCAAGTCAAGGCGGTGATGAACATTGTAAATAAGAGAGACCCACGCACTCCTTTTCTACCCTAAGCCCCTTCCCCCCAAACAGTACAATTGAACTACTCCGGTCCGTACCCGTACATCTATGCTGGCAGAAATTCCCTTGAATAACTCAGTACTCAGACATCTCCACAACATAGAGCGAACCCTTTTTCCTGTTCGCACTGTCAATCAACACTAATGGAATTATTTACGCCGCAACACCTGTGCGCGTGAAAGCGTCACCATCAACAAAAGTGCGTGAATGAAACCATCCCCATCAGCAAGACGGCGAGATTGAAATTCCCCACAAGTCTTCATTCTCTGCGAATAACGGATCACATAATTTCACATGACTAAAGAGCTTCTTCTCCATCCCCAAAGTTGATTCAATATTTCCATTTCTTCCATGCGCCAAATCATTCGTGCGAATCCTTCACACACGCTGCTCTGTTAAGGCATCTTCGGATTGCTTATCCCGGACTTCGTATGAGATTGAAAGCAGATTAGGTTTCTCATTATGAAGGAGGGGCCGCTCTCGGACAAGTCCGTGGATAAAGGTTGCTTGCGGCCCAAAAGAGATTGCAAGGCAAGTCTGAATTAAAAAAATCTGATCCCAGACTTGAGATATACATTAAATGTGGATTAACGTGCGCTGACCTCTACGCAATCCCCTCCAATGCTCACACAATCGCATTCGTATGAGGCGTTTGATTGATGGACGGCGTGGGCAGGAAACCCCTTAAGCTATGGCTTATGTCCTGCTATTAATTATCTTTTTGCGGAAGCGTCAGTTTGAATTCACTGTGACGACGGGATTTTTCGGATTACGTGGCCAAATGGGAAATGAGTTCTCAACAACGGAACTGATTAGCACTTGTTCCATGAACAGCAGAAGCTGAGGGCATAGCAAAAGTCACATCGAATCGAATTTCCACCAGAAGAACGGAGTAGTAGGGAGTATTTCTCAAAATGCTGTGAGGGAAGAAGACAATATTTGAATGTTGTTTTTTGGGTAAAATTACTGGACGTTTAGCCCGTCAAACCTCTTATGGCCTGAGAGGCATATTGGCGTTAAAATTTACTCTCGAAAAGAACGGTTAACGGCGCCATATTTCTTAAAGTTTCACATTTAGAACGTGGCGTAGTGGGTAGAGTTCTACAATCGCACGTCAAAGGTTCCAGGTTTGATCCCCAAACTGAACACCTCACATTTTTCACGGCAGTACCGTTTTTGTGCTGTTGGCAACAATCATTGTCAATGAAAAATCGCCTCAAATTTTGTCGGTTAAAGTCGACTGTACGTCCCCTCTCCTTCTACTCTACTGAACAGCATTTGCAAGTTGTTCAAATTCGCATTCCGTCACCTAAACTCTGAGAGCGTGCATCACATTTTTCCGACACCTCCCACATCAGCAACGTCTAGTAATAATATTTGGATCCACATTTTTGCTCCACGGCGTTGGCACGCCAATTACACAAAACAAGCCCACAGTGAAAGATATGTTGTTGACGCCAGCGCTTCTATTCCAGTAAAACCAAATCAACTACATACACGGGCTTCACGGCTCCGGGCTTTGAAATTTCCGGAAAAGATCTTGGCCTACATTCGATCAAGATCAAGTTCACTGAACAAATTCAGTCGTTGAACGATTTAATTCACACCCATTAGCAATTGTGGCTGAAAGACAGCTGGATGTTGAGGCTGATATTCATCGAAAGGCTCATTTCTGGTTGAATGTGTTTGCAACAAGATAAGCATGCATTACAGGCAGCAATGCACACAAGCTTCACGAGGCATCAGTACATTCGGAAAAAGTTACAGTGTGGTGGGAGGTGCCATAGGACCATTGTTCTTTTCTTTTGCTGATGAAACCATGATCGCTATCGCATCATGGTAAGTGATTATTATTGGTCTCAGTCACAAAGCACAGACCTGGCGAACAAAAGGTTTTTACAGGTCGGTGACACAAACCACGCAGCATATATCACAATCAAGTTACTAAAGAGTAAGGTTGGTGTATGCAAAATTTCACAAGTGTTTTTTCGGTTTTCTATCTGTCTTTCATTCAATTCATGTGGCACCCATCCACACTCTTGGATCTTTTTTTGAAAGTAAAACACTAATTGCTAATGGTAAAGTTAAAACATTTTATTCAAAGTATTGGCCATTGTTTTCTACACATTTTGACCACCTTTCTGGCAATTTGTGAATACCACGCCAATAAAATTGTTTGTCTTTTAAAGTAAACCAATCAGACACCCAATTTTCGACCTCCTCGTAGGAATCAAAGTGCTGCTCAGCCAATGCGTGTCCCATCGATGAAAACAAATGGTAGTCGGAAGGAGCCAAGTCTGGTGAATACGGCGGGTGGGTTAGCTGCTCCCAGCCAAGTGTTTTGATTGCATCCTGAACCGGTCTTGCTTTGTGTGCAGGTGCATTGTCATGAAGCAAAATTACCTTGCCGTGTCTTCTGGCCCTTTCTGGTCGTTTCTCGATCAATGCATGGTTCAAATTGATCATTCGTTGTCGGTAGCGATCAATATTAACGATTTCACCAGTTTTTAGGAGCTTGTGGCACAGCACACCTTTCTGGTCCCACCAAACACACAGCATTGTCTTCTTGCCGAATCGATCTGGTTTTGCAGTCGATGTTGATGGTTGTTCCGGAGTAACCCATGATTTTTTCCGTTTAGGATTCTTAAAATAAATCCATTTTTCATCGCCAGTAACAATCCGATGCAAAACCGATTTCCTTTCGTGTCCTTTTAAGCAAAATTTCACAAGTGTTTTTTCGGTTTTCCATCTGTCTTTCATTCAATTCATGTGGCACCCATCCACAGTCTTGAATCTTTCCCATAGCTTTTAACCGGTCAGAAATTGTTTGTTGTGACACATTTAACATTGCTGCCATTTGCTTTTGACTCAAAGTGTCATCTCCATCCAATATCGTTTGCAATTCGGCGTCTTCAAACTTTTTTGGTGGTCTTCCACGTTCTTCATTTCTCACATCAAAATCATTATTTCTGAACCGTTGAAACCATCTTATGTATGTTGCTTCTGATAGAGCATGATCACCATATGCCATGATCACTATAAGCATTCGATGCGACTCAGCAGCACTTGTCTTCAAATGAAAACGAAAAATTAATGTTTTCCGCAAATCAACGCTTTCTAGTACAAAATTGGACATTTTTAACACGATGAAAAAATATGATGTTGTCTGTTCAATGACTTAATGTATACTAAATATTTTTCACAGATGTCATAGCAAACATACAAAAAAAAAAATAAGGGCTCGTTCACAGCAAATGTTCCCTAGCGAGACATTTGTATCTTGACGCTCACTTCATACTGGTGTACCTGGAAAGGAAACGGACCTACAGCTCATGTGATTAAACGCCTCAAGAGTATTTTTCTTGAGTCAACGTCAAGTTAGAGGTCTTTACCAATAAGCCTGCCCAGTGATAAATGAGTTCAACGCTGACATTGAAAGCGAATTAGCTCAAATTTTGGTCAATTTATGCGAAAACGTAGTCGAAGGGTAAATTCAACCAATGGAGTTGTGCAAACGTGCCCGTGGTTGTCATGCGAAGAAAATTCTATTTCACTCGTAAATGCTACTAAATGTTCTTGAAGACAAAAAATAATTTTTTCAAAAAATTAGACAAAACTAATTTTGTATTGTATGTGGGTAAGCAAATTTTGGTAAAGGGTTTTCAAACGCTACGTCTCTCGTATTTTTCACGACTAGGTATGGGCCAGCGTCTGGGGTTAAGGTTGTTTGAAGAAAACTCCTCAAACTTAGCCCTTCGCCTTTGACAGGAGGGAAGATCCTCCTCTTTCCGTAGAGCATTCGTTCTGCTTATAAGCCTCCAAACAAACTTTCGCATCATAAACGAAGCCGTTTCCTCTATGGCAACAGTTGTAATCGAATGTGTGTTGCTGCTCTTCCGTTCCTAAATTTGTTCCGCACACAAGCTAAATGTCTCTCGCACGGACTTCGCATTTTCTTATCAAAGTTTCACCAAAGTTTGAATTGAATTATGCGCGCTGAAGGAGCACCGATTTAATGCCACTTCTGGAGTTGCGACCTCGTTTGATGAGTGGCGGTAGTCAGAGCGCGAGGAAAGCTAAACAAGAAAACAACAAAGAACGCAGTTTTCAGAGTGAACAGCGTAAATAAAAGTTTGACTTGCATTCCGAACTTAGCCAGAGAAAATCCGGCAAAAGAAAGAGCTGCGTAAGCAAACGACGTCCTTATCCTTTGGTGTTGAACAACCAAATAGTCAACTTATTTTATCTGCTTAAACGAAGCGGAAGTTTACCATTGTGCTCCTAACCTCAGAGTTTTAAGCGGAAGATGTGATTTCGCTTGGACTCTCCCTCTACAGATTATCGACCGCATCTTCCGGAGATTGTTTGCGTAGGCTAAAGAACGTCCGCCGTGTTTTAGCGCTTCGATTCACTAAGTTCCTTTTCATTGTTTACACCCCGGCATAAATTTGAATGGATACTTTCATCTCCTGGCGGCGACCTTCATCGCACAACACCGGCACAAAAGAATTCCTGAAATTCGTTCGTCAATATTAATAAACATATCAGCGTGGGGTGGAAAGATTGCACAAAATTGAAAACCCAAACAAATAGTCTTTCGTTGAAATATTGAATGCTCGGCGTGCCGATGTGGAGCAAATATTTTTAAACACCCGCACAACGCTTGACCGCTGCTGGGCGATTTAATTAAAATCGAATTCACTTTATGCCTAAAGTAGAACTACGGATGCGTGCAAAATCAGTTTCTAGGGTTTCGTGTTGGAAATGTCTACAAAGGTGGTGTTCGATTGTGGTTGGGAGAAGTGTTTTTATTTTTAAATCAATTCAACAGGAGAATGCCGCATATTTTGAATTTTGAAAAAAAAAAAACAAAAACAAGAAGCGCAACAATTGCTTTTGCCTTGCTGTTTGTTTGGTTTTTAGGTCAAATAAGGGCTTATTTGTGGGTGGCCAAGCAGAGCGTATATACATCACTGCTCCGACCCGAAAGGCCTTCGAATCAGAGCCATTGAAACGACGCAACAGGGGACGGCCTAGGCTAAGATGGCGCACAAAAGTAGAGAATGACCTCCACCAACTTGGAGTGCGTAATTGGAGGCAGCTAGCGAAAGACCGTGCTGGATGGCGAGGCATGTTCCGGCCCGAAATGTCTTCGAATCAGAGCCAATGGGACAACGCAACAGAGGCTGGCTAAGGCTAAGCTGGCGCACACAAGTGGAGAAGGACCCCAAACAACTTGGAGTACGCAATTGGAGGCAGCTAGCGAAAGACCGTGCTGGCTGGCGCGGCATGTTCCGGCCCGAAATGTCTTCGAATCATAGCCATTGGTACAACGCAACAGAGGATGGCTGAGGCTAAAATGGCGCACACAAGTAGAGAAGGACCTCAAACAACTTGGAGTACGCAGTTGGAGGCAGCTAGCGAAAGACCGTGTTGGTTGGAGAGGCATGTTGGTTGAGGCGCAGGTCCATCCCGAACTGTAGCGCCATAAGAAGAAAAAGTAGAAGAGCTTTTTTGGTCTTTGGTTGGATATGATGGACAAGAGTGTTGCTGCTGAAGTAACTCCCTATTCGTGTGTGCTTGCCATCAAGGACTAAGAAGAAGAAGAATGTGGCTTAATAGTCGTTGTTACCATTCTTTACCCATGGGTGAAATGGATCAACAGTTCATTGCCGATCCTTAACTGTGTTACCGGCAATTTAAAAGAATTGCGACTTAAATGAACATTCCTACCTCGGACACCTAACGTGTGAGTCAAACACACTTTAAACATAGACGGGAACTGAAGGGGTTAACTATTGCAACTTTTAAATACTGCATTAGGTAAAAGGTAACCAACCACAAACAAGGAAAGGAGGAAAAGCTGAGAGCTGAAGACAATAATTCAACATATACCAAGAAATAGCTACAAGTAAGTCCCTTCTTCCACAAACCAGAGTTTGCACTCCACCAATTTCAAATTTATTGCTTTCCCAAAACCTGCTCCACCTAAATAATGGAGCAGTGTCTAGTGCTATTTAATTAAAAATTGTCAAATTGTTCTTGGTGCTATTACTGACGATTTATTCCACATTTGCTAGTTGTCTCAATTGAGTGATTTTTTTCAAAGACCACTAGCCTGCAGACTGTAGAACACGTAACAGATTGTGCAGCACATGAAGGTAGAAAGTGGTAATGAAGTTCACGTAATTCTAAAAATCGTTCCAACTTATCCATTGTCAAGCAATTTGAGCTGAAAAATGTATGCACTCTACAAAGTCAGAACAATGGTACAACTTTTCCATATTCACGATGGACTTAAAAGTTCACACTCCTTCCACAGGTCAGTTTCCATTTTCCCTGTCCCACATAATTGTGGAGAAAACGCATTTTTAACTGGCGCAACGAGGGTTTCGTTTCATTAATGAAAAAGTCCTCTTTCAAATAAAAACTTTTAAATGGAATAAATCAAAGATGATTACACAGTTTTATGGAATTGACCTTATGTGAACGATAAACTTCAGGTTTAATTATTGTTTCTGGCATATGACCACTCAGGCTATCTCGGACGTAGTCTTATCTAGAGGCTCTATTTTCGATGAGTTTGTTTTTTAACATTTGTCATAAAAAGTGACAAAAAAAATGGCGAATATTGTCCTCCAAATGATCAATCGTTTCATGCTTACTGACGTAGACTATCCCTACCTAAATGAAATCAAGTGACGTTACGTCGCACGATGTTTAAGTTCAATTCATAGGCCCGTACAGTAACACTAGAAGTTTGGCAAACGTCGTGTTAAAAATGTCGAATTTTGTACCAGAAAGTGATGATTTGCGGAAAGCATTAATTTTTTGTTTTCATTTGAAGACAAGTGCTGCTGAGTCGCATCAAATGCTTATCGAGGCATATGGTGATCATGCTCTATCAGAAGCAACATGCAACAGATGGTTTCAACGATTCAGAAATAATGATTTTGATGTGAGAAATGAAGAGCGTGGAAGACCACCAAAAAAATTTGAAGACGCCGAATTGCAGACGATATGGGATGGAGATGACACCTTGAGTCAAAAGCAAATGACAGCAATGTTAAATGTTGCACAACAAACGATTTCTGGCCATTTAAAAGCTATGGGAAAGATCCAAGAGTGTGGGAAATGAGTGCCACATGAATTGAATGAAAGACAGATGGAAAACCGAAAAAACACTTGTGAAATTTTGCTTCAAAGACACGAAAGGAAATCGTTTTTGCATCGGATTGTTACTGGCGATGAAAAATGGATTTATTTTAAGAATCCTAAACGGAATAAATCATGGGTTACTCCGGAACAACCATCAACATCGACTGCAAAACCAGATCGATTCGGCAAGAAGACAATGCTGTGTGTTTGGTGGGACCAGAAAGGTGTGCTGTGCCACAAGCTCCTAAAAACTGGTGAAATCGTTAATATTGATCGCTACCGACAACGAATGATCAATTTGAACCATGCATTGATCGAGAAACGACCAGAAAGGGCCAGAAGACACGGCAAGGTAATTTTGCTTCATGACAATGCACCTGCACACAAAGCAAGACCGGTTCAGGATGCAATCAAAACACTTGGCTCGGAGCAGCTAACCCACCCGCCGTATTCACCAGACTTGGCTCCTTCCGACTACCATTTGTTTTCATCGATGGGACACGCATTGGCTGAGGAGCACTTTGATTCCTACGGGGAGGTTGCAAATTGGGTGTCTGATTGGTTTGCTTTAAAAGACAAAAAATTTTACTGGCGTGGTATTCACAAATTGCCAGAAAGGTGGTCAACATGTGTAGAAAACAATGGCCAATATTTTGAATAACATATTTTTACTTTCCCATTAATAATTAGTGTTTTATTTTTGAACAAAAATTTCTAAAATTTCGGTATACCTGGCAGAAGGGACCTACAGTCTTTTGCTGACTTCGAACGGCGAAATTTGAGAAACTTTCTTAGACAGTTACAACTTTTTGAGTGTTGTTAAAAGCTCGAAAGTGACAAGTATTGTGCATTTAGGAGCTCCAATCGGCGAACATTTGCTTTCGCGGAGACACATCAATGCTCTGCTCCTTCAACTTAAGAACATATTTTCGCTTTCAGTTGACAACTCTTCTACACTACATGGTTACCTAAAGATTTTAATAAAAATTCAATCACACACATATTACACGAAGACGTGCCTAGGGAATGCTTGAAGTTCCTGGAGCTATGTCCTATGTAATAATAATAATAATTGTTGGCGCGACAGTCCACAGGGGGTTCAGGGCTTAGCTTGAGCATCAACTACTCGAGTTGTGCGCGCTATTGTTCTCTCACGAGTAAAAGGGACCCTCAGTTTTTTGCCGACTCCGAATGGCGAAGTTTGAGGAGCTTTCTTAAACTTAATACTCTTTGAGTGTTGTCAGCAGATCGAAAGAGGAATCGAACCTAGACTTTCCGGCGTATGAGGGTCGCACTCTATTCACTACGCCACGGCGGCCGCTATGTCCTATGTACTGTGCCTAAATTAAATAATTTGCCACAGGAGACTTTTGAAGTATGATGCAATCTTTCACTGCTGATTTTTTAACGTTTCAAGACCTGAATCTACGCAAAGCAACTATCATTCGATTTGATTCGACGACCAAGTGACAAGTTCATATTACCAGAATAATCTCACGTTTTGTCAATTCGAACTTCTTCAACATAGCTGTAGCGACACCCATGTCGGACCAGGAAGTGCTAAAATGTGGAGCCCTACACCACCGTCGTGTTTTCCAGACCTTATTTGGATGCAAAACGATTTGAGGGGACAGCGGTTAGGGCATTTTGAAGAAACCAATGAATGGCTTAACTATTGAGTCGACGGCAGATATTCTTAATTTTTTTTTATTTAAACACAACAGAAAAGAAAACCGTACCAAATACATGGGCCTCATGTGAAAATTAATGATGTGAGGTTGTCCCATGGGGTTCAACGTTATTTCTTCTCAGTGTCTATACTATAGGGCCTAATAGGAATAATTTTATGGTGCTACAGTCCAGATAGGTGCCAAAGCCTAGCTTGCTCATCAACTACTCGTATTGTGCGCGCTACTGTTCTCTCACGAGTACAAGGAACCTAAAGTTTTTAGCCGACTCAGAACGGCGATGTTTGAGAAGCTTTTTAAGACTGTTATTACTCTTTAAGTGTTATCAGCATCTCGAAAGAGGTGGTGCTGTGAAAAATTCGAGATGTTCAGCCGGGAATTGAACCTAGACCTTCTGCGTGTGAGTGTGGCACTCTACCCACTACGCCACAGCGTCAACATAGGACAAGTGCTAGTACAACAAATTTCATCCAAACGAAATTTCATACAATGCGATAGATCTGATAAGGACCACATAATTCATAATTAAACAAGAATCAGGGTCAAATAGCACAAGCTTTGACTTCAACAAGTACTTTAATCATTCATAAACCTCAAAGATGTGCTTCTTAAATGTTTTATTTCACCGCAAAAATGTTTCTATTTGGACGCAAAAGGCCAGGATAGATGCTTGACGAACATTGGAAAGGCAACTCTAATATAAGTAGGACGACACACACGTCCACGAGGATCCCCTACGGCCCAGTAAAGTCTGTCAAGGTTCCACTTTGCCACTGAAGCTTACATATGAATCAACTATCGTGGGGAGTCAGTTCGTTTGTTTTAGTATCAATAGATTGGAAAATTCGAATAAATTTTACGATATTGTTTATGTTTACTTTAACCGTAGACACCGGTAATTCCTCTTTATGTACAATCAAGTGTCAAGTGAAAATGTGTGAAGATATGAAAAAGGTGTCATGAGTGTCGAAAACGAAACCTTAAAAACGCAAACTATCGTCACCATTACGAGACACTGCATGATACAGTAACTTATTAGCTTGTACGTGAGCTTTCTATCAAGCAATGAAAAACTTCAATTAATCGCTTTGTTGGCCTGTCACAAGTCAGATTATATCAGACGTGTCTGGGGATGACTTTAATTTACCAAAAAGGCCGGGGACTTGCCAGATGGGATTGGAAAACATATCGATACCTGACACCTGTCGCACACCGTAGTATGCTTCCGAACATCAAACTAATGATTTTTCAAAAAATTGTCTATATTTGTAAAGTTTGAGGAAATTAGTGCATCCTTCACTGTTCATAAAACACCTTAGCAGCGAACAGAGATAACCCTTTGCTTAAAGTCTGATAGCAGAAAATGGAAAGATTATCGCAAATGCTACAAAGTCATGCGTTCACATTCTTTCAAAGCACTTCCCTTCTTTATATAGGAATTGCTAGCATTCTCGAAGCTACTCAACGCGTTCCACTCGATTGACTATCGTCGCTCTCAAGATATTTTCCGTGAACGTGGCGTTCGGAATGTAACTCTTTGCACTTTACCATTAATGAAACTATTTCAATTTAAAGATGTAACCAATTGGCAGGGTGACCCCGGTTTTCCATTAACGTCGAATAGCAATGGTTTCCAATCCCGGAGCAATGTGATTTTGATTCTCCTCTTTGAACTGCAAGCTTCTTCGTCCATCTTTCCGGAATATGCCGGAGGGTAGAGTCAAAGAAAATCCAACAACTGTTTTGACCTCTGCTTCCCGATAGTACCTCGCTGTCATCATTTGTCTTTGCTCTTCCCCCTTAGAAGCATAAGCGAGGACGAGTTGTAGTACAAATTTGGGTTGAATACCTCCAGTTCCAACGCATGTACGTTTGATTGATGGAATCCAAGGGCAGGGTCGGATTCTGACGCAAGTCAGAAGGAACACAGAAAAACAGAAATACGAATGCCTCGCCTGACATGGCTCTGTCTATGCATACACAGCAATCCTTTGCTTGTGGCGCTGCTGGAATGATAGTGCTCGTAAGACGACGGCAGCCCGTCAATCAGTCAGTCACCCATCAGCTGTGCGCTGACTGTTATTGATTTTTTCGTGCTCGCAATTTAAGGATATCCAAATCGATGTTGGAGGATTTCTCCCATTTTCGTGGTGCTTCGGGTCGGTTGTGATAAGGGCAAAGTTCTGTGAGTGAAATTAATATCGAGAGTTTTATTTGATTTTCTCTAAACGACGACCCTTTCTGAGCGGGTGATGTGGAAGCCTTCATGTGCTTGGTCAATTCTTCTCTCCCATGCGGATTACTCAACTCAAAGGCCGGTATTAAGTCAACTGAGATAGATTTCCCGGAATTATGCTTCCGATTCTCCCCTCGTTGATTGCTGTCGGAAGCAATTGAAGACCTTCTTAAGAGCAGGATTTTGTAGAGCGTAATCCTTTTCCCGAGCGGGTGTTTAGATCAATTTTCGTCTTTAAGACTTAATTGGATGAGGAGGGAAATATTTGGAGGAGAGGGAAATTTTTGGAGGAGAGGGAAATATTTGGAGGAGAGGGAAATATTTGCATAGATTAAAGGCAGAAGTCAAAACCATGATACACAGCAGTACCTCATCGCATATTCCACTAGAGGAGTTGCAAGGGCGATGCACGCACGAGACCCTAGTTTGTCTTGTCCTATGCAAAGAGGAGCATCAGGAACACTTTCCAAAGGTAACCATGTGGGCTCATGGAATTGAAGCAAAGTAAAATAGAAATCAAACTTGTGATCCAATAGGCTCTGACATGCTCAAGACCAGTTTTGATTAGGAATTTCAATCCCTGAGTGGTTTTGAAAATATAGTAGACTCTGACAGGTATGCCCAAGACTATCGGAAGGAAGTCAGAAAGCTCGGAGTCTGCAAACGAGGGTGATCACTTCTAAACATCGGCGTCATTTGAGCTTCTTTGCTTGTGTGCTCTGAATCGCTAGTTTGCCGACTTAGAGCCAAATATCCTAAAATGATATTGTCAAGGACTTTAACCAATATCTTTAAAAAAGAAACAAACTAGCGCCAATTCTGTGATATTTAATAGTTCTCATGCTGCTTTTAACTCTGCAAATTTAAAAATGAAGGTGACTTGAGTAAATATTTCGTTGCAAAGGAAGGCGCCTTTGTTTTACGCTTTTAACTAGATTTGAGTCAACTTTGATTGCTCTCTCTGCAGTTATATTAAGTTGTGACATTTCCTATACGTAAGCCGCAAATGATTGATTTTCTCGCGTTGGCTTTCACAGCTTTTTTCACATTTTTTGACCATCGCTTGATTGACTACATTTTAACTCTTAGCAACCCCCTACAAGGTGCACAAAGGCAGCCAACTGGACAGGATGCAATAGCAAGTGACGAAATTAATAGCGAACAAATTGATCGACTCCTTGGAACAACACTTAAATGCCTCGCCTTTGTCACTTCAACAAAAGATGGTCAAATTAGGCACCTGCGTTATTTAATACCCAGAGCTCATAAAGTCATCCTTAAGTCCGTAAGACTCTTATTCACGGTAAGCGAAAATGGAATCCATTTCTAAGACCCTATATGTCTCCCCTATTCAGTGGTATCTAAGAACTCTGTCCCATACCTGTGGCCCATGCTGTGACGGTCACTCCCAAATCGCTTAGCTCGCTCAAATTACATTTGGGTCTTAGCAGAGCTGATCCACTCTCTGTAGGCGATTTACAAAAATATGTTCCTTGTTTTACGCTTGCTCTTAATTCAGGCACGTACTGTATATCTGTAGAAAATAAACCGCCGTTAATTCATTCTAAGCCGTTTTAAGGTTCATGAACGCTGGTTGCGAATATCTCCGTTTACCACACAATACTCTGAAACCGAGTACGGAGGTTGCCTTTTATATTTCGGTATTGAGCAACCCTACTGTTGCAATCTGGCAACTGCCAGCTCTATCGTAAAGTTTCACATTTTTGAGGTTATGCGTACTCAGAACGTTTTAACATACGTGCGCTATTTGTGTTGTTTACAATACTTAAAAGATTCATCTCGCCCAAAAAATGGAATTAAATCGTGAAAATGTTCGTGCGATTATTTTTCGCAACTTTCGACGTGGATTAACTTAGCAACAGTGCATCGATAAACTCAATTCAATTTTTGGCGATGAAGCTCCATAAACCAGTTTTTATCGATAATAACAATAATTGTTGGCGCGCACAAGGGGACCAGGGCCTAGATTGGTCATCAACTACTCGTGTTGTGCGCGCTGCTGTTCTCTCACGAGTAAAAGGGACCTACAGTTTTTTGCCGACTCGAACGGCGATGTTTGAGAAGCTTTTTTAGACTGTTATTACTCTTTAAGTGTTGTCAGCAGCTCGAAAGAGGTGGTGCCGTGAAAAATTCGAGGTGTTCAGCCGGGAATCGAACCCAGACCCTTCGGCGTGTGAGCGTCGCACTCTACCCACTACGCCATGGCGGCCACAGTGTTTATCGATGGTACGGTGAATTCAACCGGAGTCGTAGTTCACTCCAAGACGAATTTCGTGAAGGTCGCCCAAAATCAGTTGTTGTTCCAGAAACCATGGATGCTGTGCACCAACTGATCGTCAAGATCGATGAAAGATCGTCATGTGCCTTATCGTGAGATTGAAACAACCTTAGGCATTAGGGGGACCAGCATACATTCAATATTGCATTAACATTTGACCATCAAAAAAATTTGTTCGTGTTGGCTCCCACACAATTTGTCAATCGCTCAAGAAAAGGCTCGTGTCGATTGGTCGAAAGAAATGCTCCAAAAATAAGATCGCGGTGCTTCGAAACACGTCTTTAACATCGTAACAGGTGATGAATCGTGGATTTACGCGTGTGAGCCCGAAAGTTAACAGCAGTCAACTGTATGGGTGTTTCAATCTGAGCCAAATCCAGCAAAAGTTTCTCGCGCTCGAAGCGCTTCCAAGCAAATGGTGGCCTTTTTGCAACCGTTGCACTAGAACAACGCAGAGCAGTCAATTCTGAGTGGTACCCAACCATTTGTTTGCCAGTTGTCTTCCAAGAAATCCAGAGAACCAACCGCCGAAGACGGACCACTTCACCAGAACAGTGCGAGCTCTCACACATCGGCTCAAACAACTGCACTTTAGAGCACTCAAAACATCGATTTAATGCTTAATGCAAAAGTGCTTCGACGATTGGTTCAAACGCATGCAAAAGTGTATAGATCCTAATGGGGAATATTTTGAAAAACAATAAAGCTATTTTCGATAATTAATATTTGTTTTGTTCGCTTAGCTCGAAATGTAAAGGGCTACCCTTGTATAACTTTTCCCTGTTAAAGGTTTTCATTTGGAATTCGGCAATATCTTCCGAGTGTCAGGAATCGCGACCATAGGAAGAGGCTCCTTGACGCAAAGAACTTCCGATTAAGGTGGTGGCTCAGGTGCATGGAGATCGCGCTTCCAGACGGCCTATGGAATGCGCAAAATGGATTTTCCTTTTTTTTGAATTGTGGGTTCCCTTGGAATATGTTTTAGTTGTAAGACCAGTTGGTTAGTTGAGTGACGGGAAAACAGTAACTGCCTCTCACTTGGGCTAACGAGGAAAGCGAGTCTCGCCAATATCCAGCCAGGAGTCTATCTCTTGTTGACATAGGAAGCGGGAAAGGAAGATAAGCAGTAGGAGTGAGTGGTTGTCGAGTAAAGTGAAGTTAATTAACAAAAGAAAAGTAAAACAAGAAAACAGTGAACATAGACATACAAAATAGAGTTCATAGAGGGAAAGTGTTGTCCCAAAGACCAAACCACCAAACAGGTTGATTCCGTGGATTGAGTTTATCCTATTGGAACGTACATCTGTTTCTGTCGGCGTCCGACTTCATGTGCGGTTGGTTGACCATTGTGACCAACAGAACAGGAAGACCCTTAAAGGCGTAGGCTACCACCTGCATCGAGCAACATAGCTACCAGGTATCTCAGGTGTTAAGATATAATTTTAAGAATATTAAAATCCATTACTCTATATTAAAATACCGAGCATCCATAAGTGTAGTGTCGGACTCAGATCGTGTATGCGGGGTCGAAGCCAAATTGATTGAGTAACCGGTCTGTGGCGAAGTTGGTATCAAGAGCGAGGTTTTAAGTACCGGACGGAGGTTATCTTCTTCAAGCTGTGTTCGTTGTTTTTTATTTTCTTCTCCTTCAGTAATTCATTGTTTTTTTGTTTTGCCATAGTTGGAAGTAATTTAGAAATCGGTTTAACGTAGGGTAGGTTAAGTTGACATTTTGAATTGAATAAAATCACCAACATATAAGATTAAATTTAAGAGAATATTGTTAGATTAAGATAGTTAGTTAATAAATCGAGTTTCAATGCTAAGGTCTCCGTGAACGAACCTAGACGCGGTTTCGGGTCCGTAATCTAACAAGAAGGGAAAGGGGTAATCACGTGGCGCCCAAAATCATCCCGCGATCTTTCTCCAATCTGGTCGGCAAAACTCAGAAAATCTTCGTGAAAAGAAATGGTTACAAGTACCATCGTGGTAAGCAAATTATTATTACTGGAGAACAAGAAAAGTTTTTTCTCGGGCTAGAAATTCGGCCAGAGAACCACTCTTCAACTTAAATATAACAAATGAACTTGTCTTCCTTATTAAGAACAACATCAGGGGCAACAAAAGAAACCCATCTGTATATTTGGGGCTTGCGGAAGTGGGCAGAAGAGCCCTCTTTTAAAGGATCAAGTTTGAAGAAATTAAATTAGTAAATAAAAATAATAATAAAATATTAAGAACCTTCATTATTCCTATCCCACACATGGCGCGGAGCTTCGAAAAAATGTGGCAGCTGCTCTGACTATCGAGTTAAAAGCCTTCTAGTTGCCTCTTGACCACACCAAAGTGCCGACTTAACGTTCCAGCCTAGGTCTTGAGATCACCATTACCTGTTGAAACAGCTCATGTCTGGGGAATTTCAAAAATGCATCTCTGTTAATTGTACAATGTCGTTTTAAGGAAAATGTAACTATTGATAAGTCCATTCCCTCTGCCACACATACTCTAATAGCTGATGAATTCAAGTTCAAACTTTTCAAACTTTGTTGTCACTACAATCCACAGGGGCAACAGGACCTAGCTTTCTCATCAACTACTTGTGCTACTGTTTTCTCACGAGCAAAAGGGACCTACAGTTTTTTGCCGACTCCGAACGGCGAAACTTGAGAAGCTTTCTAAGACAGTTATTGACAGAGGTGTTGCTGTGAAAAATTCGAGGTGTTCAGCCGGGAATCGCCACGGCGGCCACCTTTCCATATGGTTCAACCTTTTCGAAACATCTGTCAAGTTTTAAAATCTTAGAATTTTTTCGTCGTGGATTTTTCGATAACGTGGAAAATTCTTAAGTTCCCGCTGGGTTGCAACATATGCATCAACTACACTCTTAGGAGTTAAAAATCCCCAAGTTTTTAAATTTTGGGCTTGATTGACGTCAGGTTGACAGGGAATCTGAAACAAGACATTAAAAAAATAATTCGCCATTAAAGAAATTTTTGCCTTCGATGGGTTTCGACTACACTTTACTTCCAAATAAAAAAGAAATTCAATGCATTCCGTAAATACCGATTATTTTGTAAAAGTTGCGACACTTTGAAAAAGGCTGAAAATAATATGAATGTGGAGTGCTGAACCATAAGTCAATGACAGGGGACAACGAACACGACGAACGAACTAAAATTGTTCCTTAAGTGGGTCAGTCCGCCTCGCGTTGATGTAGGTCGTCAACAGTGTGGTATCATCGTCGTCACCATTTGTTTATTTTGGTTACGCCGCCAGCGGGAGTAATGCTGGGGCAGAGGATCGGACCTTGTTTACCACTCGAATGGCATGAACGATTTATTAGGAAATCAATGGAATGCGAGTAGTAAGCAAACAATGTTGCGAACGATCCTCTTAGCATCTGGTCTTATAGTCGTATTGTTTGGTGGTCGCCTTCGTGTGAAAAATAAGCGTATGGTATCGGTAACTACATACGTTGCGAGTATGGGACTGGATATAAGGAGCAGCGCGTAACTAGAAGAGGGAGTTAGTCGTCGTCACCCATGAGAAGCAGTCAGCTCAGCCGCTCAGCCTAACTTTATGATCTATTGAACTATGTAAAATCTTTCTAAGTTCCTGATCTATTGTATAATCTTTCTTGTATTTTCAAATAAAATATTAAAAGTTCCTACATGAATGTTTAAGACAGACCCTTTCCCACATTGCTAACACAGCTTTCATATGAAAAAGGTAATCCCTTTTAAATTAATTTAGAACTCGCAGGTGGCGCCATCTTTTGAAAACGGATCGAATCAATTTGTAGTCTCAATTAAATGAACCGTTTTTGACAGTGGCATGTTCCGCTATCGGATCTGTCAGCAAAGAATTTTGTCTTATTATAAATTGAGTCTTAATCACTAGTCTTGTGATGGTGGCGCCTTTCCTACCCAATTCTATGTAATTGCTCAGTTTTCTTTGTTTTACGGGAACACTGACTTGATGATGAAAGTAACGGAACCAAAAGAAATTGATAACAGTAACTGCACTGCATCAAGTCTTTATTTGAAGACTGCATCCCGCGAATTCATCATTATTCACCCGACTCGCATACTTAATTTGCATTCGTACTGCTAACAGTCAGATAATTCTGTCAAAAGCACAGGTTTCCATGAATCTTAGCAGGGATTCTGCGAGAACCCCACAAAGAGTTGCAAAAGAAATGGCTGAAATGGTCCGTTTTATTTTCTTGGGAAACTTTATTTATAATCTTTTCCCTGAATGCATCCGCATTCAAGGCGATTTACATTTCTCATTACAATTTCTCTGGCAAATCCCAAGTAGCCCCAAAGACTCCGCAAAAGTTCTGCCGCCAGAAGCACTAAGCGATAAACCATTCCCCAGGAAGAGAGCAACTCACACAAACGTCACCGTGGCCGTAGATTAGGGAGAGTGCGCTTATCTGTGGAGAAACATTTTTCATTTAAACTCATCTTAAGTGAGTTCCGTTTCTGTTTATTCGAGTGACCTAGATTTAGCCTTGAAACTCCCCGCATTTCAGAGGATATATAAATTGTAATGCGTCTTCAAAATACTTAAGCTTTCATTCCTCAAGCCCCTTGCACGGACTCCAGGCTGAAGGCTGCCCATTTGAGGGTGTGTCGATGATGGTGGGCAGTCCTTCGCGCTGCAAATGGCCCACAAAATGGTGTCGGAAAAGTTGTCTCTTTACAAATTCCCCCTCATGGGGCCGCTCTAAAGCGACCTTCCTCGGTTCCAACACATTTGTGTGTTAATTTTGAAATACAGTTGTCAAGTGAAATAAAAATTTCAGAAGTCCCCGCGGACGTGTTTACGACAAGTGCTCCGCATTTTATTGTATATCGAACTGGTTGTACGGGATGGCAGTTTCGGCTTCCCGGGCAAAGCCTATAAATAATTTTTTTGTCCCTCATTGTGCTCATGCACACGCATGGTGGGTGGAAAACTCCAAGATAAAAATGCCCTTAGATTAGCATATCTCAATCCCCAGGGGGCTGTTTCGAAATGCGATGCGTTTTTCGAGTCGAGTGAATAAATCATAAGATATGTACATTTGAGCGGAAGGCTCTAGGACACACGGGACTTGATACAGCAATGTCTGCCCATGAATTCATTCGAAAACTAATTCAGTCCTTGGGGAGAAGTGATAGCAGTTTTTGGGACAGTGCGGCCTTGACCATCACTTCGAGGAGACGAAGTGATTGTGCTTCTGTTTGGAAGGGGGCTGGTTCTGGCGAGGAATTGGTTGGGACTGGATTTCTTATCAGATCTCTGTGGTTTTTCAAAGACTATGACATAAATAGTCATTTTTTGATAGAGAGGTGGAAAGAAGGGGAAGTCGCAAAATGGATTTATTTTTCCGGAAGTTAAACTTATTCGAATGAAGTGAATAAAGAAAATGACAATTTACACAAACATAATTCTGAATACACTTTAGAGACACAGGACAGCTTGTACTTAGGCAATAACAGTGGGTTTAAGTTTCCACACACGATTGAGTCAGTGACCAAAAGCTATTGATATCGAATAAAGTGATCTCGTCGCGAATTGGGTTTGAAAATATCCTCAGGCAAGTTATAAAAAATTGTGTTCCTCTTATATTTGGATTCATGAAAATGTTGCATTTGTACCCGTTGAAAGCCACTTCTTCGTGTGGCGCTAGAGTCCGCAGTGGATGTGGGCCTCAATCAACACGCGACTTCAATTGCTTCAATGCAAGCAAACGCCTTGTTGATGGCTCAATGTGTTCGTCCAATCACGTCGATGTCATCGACGTACGCAAGCATTCGAGCTGACTTTTGGAAGATCGTGCCTCGGAGTGAGGTGAGTTACTCACGATCTTCTCAAAAATTATTTGTTAGAAGTCACATGACAGTGCTTCGCCTTTTCTTAAACCTTTTTAGGCATTGAAGGTCTCGGTGAGTTCGTTACCGATCTTGATGGAGCGAGGGTTCTCCATCGTTATCCTACATAATCTGACGAGTTTGGCAAGAGTGCCACAAACTAAACATCAGATCGTCCCTATGCACACTGTTATCTGCGGCATTTAAATTGACTAAAAGGTGGCGTATTTCGATGTGTCTTGGGTCTTTTCCAGATTTTGCCTTGAAGTGGAGATCTAGTATATTGTGAACTTCCCTGGACTGAAACCACTCTAATAAAAACCATACCAAACCAACCAAACAGCCTGATCCCAGTCAAAGGGATATTTTTATTTATGGACCCAACAAACGACACTGAGATTTGCTATACCCAGCGGAGGCAATTCTCCTAAGGGCAGTTGAGCAAGCGGTATACGAATGTTGCCTTTTATATTTCGGGATTGGGCAACCCTAGTGTTGCAATCTGTCAACTGCCGGCTTTATCGTAAAGTTTCCCATTTTTGAGGTTATGCGTACTCAGAACGTTTTGACATACATGCGCTATTTGTGTTGTTTACAATACTAAGAAGATTCATCTCGCCCAAAAAATGGAATTAAATCGTGAATATTTTCGTGCGATTATTTTTCACAACTTTCGAATTGGATTAACTCAGTGCATCGATGAACTAAATTCAATTTTTGGCGATGAAGCTCCATCAAGGACCAGTGTTTTTCGTTGGTATGGTGAATTCAACCGAGGTTGTAGTTCACTCCAAGACGAATTTCGTGAAGGTCGCCCAAAATCAGTTGTTGTTCCGGAAACCATTGATGCTGTGCGCCAACTGATCATCAAGATCGATGCAAGATCGTCATGTGACCTATCGTGAGATTGAGACAACCTTAGGCATTAGCGGGACCAGCATACATTCAATATTGCATGAACATTTGAACGTCAAAAAAATTTGTTCGTGTTGGCTTCCACACAATTTGTTAGTCGTTCAAAAAAAGGCTCGTGTCGATTGGTCGAAAGAAATGCTCCAAAAATACAATCGCGGTGCTTCGAAACACGTCTTTAACATCGTAACAGGTAATGAATCGTGGACTTACGCGTATGAGCCCGAAAGTAAGCAGCAATCGGCTGTATGGGTGTTTTAAATTGAGCCAAATCCAACAAAAGTTTCTCGCGCTCGAAGCACTTCCAAGCAAATGGTGGCCTGTTTTATCGGAAAATTTGGACATGTTGCAACCGTTCCACTAGAACAACGCAGAACAGTCAATTCCTAGGTGTATACAACCATTTGTTTGCCAGTTGTCTTTCCAGAAATCAGGAAAACCAACCGCCGAAGACGGATCACTCTTCATAACGACAATGCGAGCTCTCACACATCGGCTCAAACAACTGAATTTTTGAGCACTCAAAACATCGATTTGATGAGTCATCCGCCGTATTGTCCTGACTTGGCACCGAATGACTTCTTTTTATTCCCCTACGTAAAAACTAAGATGAGAGGTCAACGTTTTTCGACACCTGAAGAAGCGATTGATGCGTTCAGAATGCACGTCTTGGAGATACCTCAATCAGAGTGGCAAAAGTGTTTTGACAATTGGTTCAAACGCATGCAAAAGTGTATAGATCTAAATGGACAGACATTATCAAAAGCGTGTACAGTCGCATAATACCCTATTCCCAAGAGTAAAGTACAGTTTTTTGTTTTGCTTTCCATATTGTTCTGCCTTCACAACACTTAATCTGTGCTTAATGCGTGACATGTAAAGCTTCATAAATTGAACCCGACGCGTTCGGCAAAAAACGATAGGTGAGCAGTGCTTAGTTGAAGTGTAAAATATTTGAAATTAAATACGTTAATAAAATAATAAATAAGATTTGGAAGTTATCTATAGTTATTTGGGGAAACGCAGCAACATCCCACATGGATAAGATATCCAACATAAAACATTTTTTTTTTCAACATTTTTAGACATATTAACTCTGACTTTTAAGTTTAGAATGTAAAAGCAATCTTCCAGATGACAACATTGCAGCACTTTATGAATGATCGTCGATTTCAGCAACCTTTAAGTCACACACTAAACACACGACGACGAGCCGAAGGAATGCTGAAAGCTCCGGAAGCTTACAACTTATATGGAGACCGGAAATTACGATGCACTGTCCCTAAATTTATGAATACGTTGCCACAGTTCTTAAAAGTAATTCCAAATATTAAAAAAAAGAGTTGAATAGATATTTAATGCAATTTCATTCCATATCAGTTGTTTAATTAGTAAATATTAATCTCTGAATATTTGTTAAAAAAAAGTCACTTCAAAAATTGTCACTGCCAATGTATAACCACCTGCAGATAAGCATTTAGCCTTACAGGTAAACCATTGTAAACGAATAGCCTATGTATCAATAAACGAATAAAATAAAAAAATAAAAACCCTCAGTCCGGCATAATCTAGTCGGTCGGTCAGTATAACGGTCGGTCAATATAACGGTCGGTCAGTATAACGACTTTTCAAACGGCGCAGAGAGGTTAAAGCTTAGTAGTAATTAGGTATATACATTTGTACTGAGATAAATCCAAAGAGTGAGTTGCACATGGACTTACTTCCCTCGTCATCATCGACGATTATCATGTCCTCAAACTATTCGCATCTGCACATTTGTTGGTCATACACCATACATGATAGTATGTAAGTATGGTCAACAGTCACATTTGCATACCCACTACAGAAATATTTTACATAAACCAAGAAATAATTTACATTTTCCCATTCTCCATTTTATTCTCTTTTTCCATGTCCATCAGAACAATTGGATGCAAGTGCCCCAACCAGGCAACTCCGACAACAAATTTGCCTTAAAAACAACAGCGTTAGAGGCGATAGAAGGATGTTGGTAGTCACTAACGCACACAACTAGCTGGTTTTCCGCATGGTAGGGGAAGATTATAAATGCAATGCGAAATTTTTTTTTTGTTGGAATGCACGTCAGAAGCACTTCCTCCTTCATGTATTCCAATTAAGACCCTTCGGCGTGTGAGCGTCGCACTCTACCCATTACGCCACGGCGGCCAATTTATTTAATGAATTTTAAATGTTTCAATTTGACTCAACACCAATTGCTTGGTTCAACTTTTGATGAGTTATTCCTTTATGTTGACGAGAACTATTTTAATTTTTGGAATATATGCTTCTGGCAAAACATGTTCTGCCACTCAAGCATGTCCACAATACTTCTACCTTAAAAGTGTAATGAATCTGGTGGCTAGAAGTTCAGTTAATTGTTTAGCAGTATTTTTTCTTCCTACCTATAAAATGCTTTCTAAGCCTCCTTGGTGTGTCTCAGCTTTGATTTCAAAATGGTTTTAAAAATTTTTTTACGTAAAACTGGGTAATGTAGACATTTCCGCTGTATGACCACAAATACAGGACCTACGGCTGGACTCCAGAGCAAATCTTTTCTATTACTTTGAACTTTTCCACATACTTGATGTTTAATAATTTTGCTTTAAGATCATGAGCTTCTCTATAACACATGAAGAGAACTTGCGAACTCCTGATTAATCACATTGATTACGTTCTTATCCTTACAGAGGGGCCATGCTAATCTACTCTGCATCGTTCCAATTAGTAGCATGTGCTTTGCGGAAGTAAAAATAAATAAACTTAGCCACACAAACTATGCTTTGTATTGTAATTGAAGTCCTGTTGTGTACATTTGTCTCATTACGTTACGTTACCATCGATGATTGAAACTCACATACCCGAGGTCCGAACCTAAAGAGGTACAAGCATCTTCTTCTTGTTATTGCGGCGCCACAGTACGTGTGACACCTGGTACAAACATCGACTTAGATTATTTCCTATGTGTAGTCAATGTGTGATATTGCTTTTAAAGCAGCTGGAGATGAGTTGGTTGGGCGCATGCACCAGCTCATCTGTAAGATATTGTTGGAGGAAAGCATGCCCGATGAGTTGAATATATCTCAGCGTCGTTGGCCTGGTTTCGCCCCTTTGACTGCGTCAACTACCCAGGGATTAGTTTCCTTATTATCTCAAGCAAGATCCTCTATGCCGTATTGTGTAAGCGTCTGAAACCGTCTGTCCATGACCTGACAGGTCCCTTTCAGTGTGTTTTCAGACCAGGGAAGTCCACAACAGACCAGATCTTCACATTACGGCAGATCCTGGCAAAGACTCAAGAAGTGCAAATCGACACCCACCACATATCCGTCGATCTTAAGGTCGCATATGACAGTGTGCATAGAGACAAGCTATACAGTCCAATGTCTAGCTTTGGCATTCCTACCAAACTCGTCAGAATGTGAGTAATGACGATGGAGAACTCTCGCTGCTCCGTCAAGGTCGGTAACCAACTCACCGAGACCTTCAATGTCAAAAAATGTTTTAGACAAGGCGACGCACTGTCATGTGACTTCTTTAACATCATCCTCGAGAAGATCGTGCGCAACTCACAAGTCCACACCAGAGACACAATCTTCCAGAAGTCAGTCCAATTGCTAGCATACGCTGACGACATTGACGTGATTGGACGAACACAGCGAGCCGCCAATGAGGCGTTTGCTGGCATTGAAGCGGAAGCGGCTAAAATGGGTCTGACGGTAAATGAGGGCAAAACTAAGTACATGCCATCATCAAAGAAGGACACACAACATCGACGTCTCGGACAGAACGTTACACTAGGCAGCAGAAGCTTCGAGGTAGTTAAGAACTTCGTCTATTTCGGCACCGCGGTAAACAGGGACAACAACATCAGTACCGAAATCAAATGCAGAATCACTCTTGCCAATCGCTGTGTCTTTGGGCTCAAGATGCAATTGAGTAATAAAGCCCTCTCTCGAAGGACAAAGCTTGCTTTAAATAACAGCTTGATCATCCCAGTCCTACTCTATGGCGCGGTAACGTGGGCGTTACTAAAAGCGGATGAGGAAGCCCTTAGTCTTTTCGAGAGAAAAGTTTTGCGTTCGATTTTTGGTCCTGTTTGCGTTGATGGCATCTAGAGGAGAAGATTAAATGACGAACTCTATGGGCTGTACAGCGACATGCGCCTGGTCAAGCGTCTTCGGATACAACGCTTAGGATGGCTAGGCCATGTAGAGTGTATGGACACCACTGATACGACCTGACAAGTCTTTGGATCCCAGCCATTGGGACAACGCAACAGAGGACGACCTAGACTGAAGTGGCGCACACAAGTGGAGAAGGATCTCAACCAACTTGGAGTGCGCAACTGGAGACAGCTGGCGAAAGATCGTGCTGGCTGGAGAGGCATATTGGTTGTGGCCCAGGTCCACCCCGGACTGTAGCACCACAACAAGAAGAAGAAGTCAATGTCTGAGTAGCAGATTGCTGGGAACCCAAAACCTAAAAGCCTCCTTAGGCTTGCTTCTATTTGCAACAAGAATGGACGATAAATGAAAACGAAGCTGACATTGATGTACAGGCTTCTATGGGAAAACTGACAGTACCAATTGGCAAGTGTATGTTACCAACGAGCAACGAGAACGGGACTGTCTGGAAACTGAACGAACAAAAGGGAAGGGAAGCATTGGAGAGATTGAGAGGTGAAATGACAGTCTTAAAAGGTCAAATAGTTAATTAGTGTGAAGGCGGAAGTGTTAGTTGGAGAAAACATATATTTGTGCAAACTGCCAAAAGTTCATAATAATTAATAATAATAATAACAATTGTTGGCGCTACAGTCCAAAGGAGGACCAGGGCCTAGGTTGCTCATCGGCTATTCGTGTTGTACCCGTTACTGTTCTCTCACGAGTAGAATTGACCTATAGTTTTTTGCCGACTCCGAATGGCGAAATTTGAGAAGCTATCTTAGACAGTTATTATTCTTTGAGTGTTGTTAGCGGCTCGAAAGAGGTGGTGCCGTGAAAAAATTCGAAAAATTAGTGTTGAGCTGGGAATCGAACCTAGACCCTTCGGCGTGTGAGAGTCGCACTCTACCCACTACGCCACGACAACCACAAAAGTTCATAGATTATAAAATTCTGCAATGTTCCACACATTGCATTTAACTTAAATAAAAACGAACAAGAATTCCGTCATCGAAAACGACGCAGTTACGGCAGCTATACCAAGATTAGGGGATATCCTGAGCGTTCTTCTAACCACTTTGTTCAGGTTGCTGTAAAATTTGGTTATGTCCTAGTTTTGTATAATGCTGAATTCCACCAAATTTAGTTTTCTAGAAGTAGATATCCCAAAATAGCTGAAGCATCGAAAAACTGCGGAATCTAAAAACTTCAAAGAGCTACGTCACATTCGAATTTTTTATCTGTGGACTCTGTTTGGCTTTCTTTTACTGAGTCTTGACAGCCATCAATTACTTTTATTAGTCTACTTTCTTTTCTCAGTGTCGAGAAAAAGATATCAGCGCGTTTTAAAACAACTTCGGGCACTCAACACATTGCAAATTAGCGGTCTGGCAATTTGAACTGTCTCTCCTTAACAACACACAGAGCCTATCATAGAGCTGTGTTTTGTGTCTGCACGCAGCAGGACTAATTTTCATAGGTGTAGATTCCATTTCAAGAAATTCCAAATTCTTCATTCGCTCAAACTGCGCGCTCCTTATTTGGTATCAATACATATAGTCGCGGCGGAAATGTTGACCGAACTCTATCCGCTTGAATTCCAAGAACTGTAGCTTAAAATGAAAATTGTTTTTGAAAAAAAAAAATACAAAGTTCCTCTCTCCGCCTCTACAAATTGTCCAAAATAAAGCCATAACTTCAGTCATTGCAAAGTAGGATTTTTCATATACGGACCAATTTTAGTCTAAAACACCTCCTCATACTGCGACCGTATAATAAGACCACGCCTGATGCTTTTCAGTCATCACCAGTGACATTTTACCCAAGACCCGAAAGAGCGAATCATTTCCAAGAACCACACTAAGTTGAAAGAAATGCCCGCCTAGGTTAGCAAAACTGGCAGCAAACCTTCAAACCTTTAAATGAAGGTGAAATATAGCAGTGACTGTATGTGCTGTTTAGCTACTGAATATCTTCAGAAGTGTATGCTCTGTCAAAGTAACATGCCAAGCTGTGAGACGAACTGTAAAATGTAAGTCGGGATCAAGATCTCAATTTACAAAAAAAAAAACTTCTTAAATGTATTCCTCGTGAATTCCGAAATGACTTCAACTTCTAAGGGACTGCCATGAAAATTTCAAACAAAATTTCATATATTTTCTTAAATTATTTAATGACATGGAAGGTTTTTTAACAACAAAAAGGTCGGTATGCATACAAATCACACGTGCAAGTCAAGCGCTTCCAATACGTTGCCTCTCCTAACGATAGCACTATACACCGGCACACCTTCCATATGAAAACAGAAAATGCAAGCGTTCGCGGCTCTAAAGACATAACTTTTTCCTTGGAGAAAGATACTTGAACCTGTCGACCTAAAAAACGGATACAGGCCATTTCCTATGGGAAGCCATAACTGAGAGCAGTCTCACTGGTAAGAAAGTAAGCTAGTTGTGTGACATTCGTCAAAGTTTCATTACCAGACAACAACCAGGAGCCCCCTTACACCTTCCATGCTTTCAACAAACCAACTCCTCAGCACATGACATTTCATTGCCCACATACAGAGAAAACGTCTGTTTCTGATCCGACACAGCCAGATTGATGGCAGATTGTTGACGTTCTGGAACAGACGCATATCTCTACTCAAAGCCGACCCACTTTCTGCGCCATCCTCAGAGCAGGGCACAAAAAAGGATAATCTCACCCCACATTTGAAGCTCAACAGCTGGCTGAGCCAGATCTGTCCGGGCCGCGAATGACGAAGGCGTCAGCTTCAGGCCAGTTGACAGAATCACAAGATGAGATGAAAATGAAATATTTGCGAATTCTTTCACATTTTCTTTGAGTCTGCTTCATGGCATGAAGGTCACCAAGGCCCCAAAAGCAGCTGTCTATCTTCAACTTCGACTAAAGACAAAGTGTCCTTCAGTGTGAGACTCCCAGCAGCGCTGGCTGTGTTCCTATGATTGAGTAATTTCCTCGTTTAAAAGCAAACCACTTGGCATTGAACTGCTGGCTGACGTTAAAAGGTTTTATCCGCCTGCACAGCACAAGTGGGTTCACGCCCACATCCGTAAAATTCGCTGAATCCTCGAAAGCTAACACTTACCAACTTATGGATTCCGTGGCGTATCCTTCTCCTCAACCGGTGCAGTGAATAGATTAGGAGCAGTGTCAAGCGGCATCGCACTCCATGTGGTTGCAAACGAGATTACATTCCCAACACATTATCCGGCTTAAGACCTCATTAACGTCACAACGTCACAGTACAGTGAGCACCACAGAGACACCACTTAAGTCTCCTCCGCAACACACACACGCACACACGGAGATGGCACCCCCCTGAGGGGGAAATCTATTTCCAGAGATAAACACTTGCCACTAAACAAAACGCACACGCCGGAGTTGGAGGAGGTGGCGATTTTTTCACTCGGATGTGGAAATATATCCAATAAAACAAATCGCACCTGTGGCAACTGCACCAACACTAAAGACTTCAAATTCTTCCCTCACTCACACCGCGCACTCCTAATGAATGGTGAATCAACACAGTCGTGGCGCCCGGTGGCGAGCTGTTGGTCGAACCGTATCCGCTTGGATTACACTCACCAGAATCGGACAAGACGATGGAGATGATATTTACGCTGAATGACCGACGCGCCGACGGTCAAGAAATGTTTTCCTTCTCTGAGGACCGAATGCTTCGAGTGTAAACCTCGCACTGAACTGCTTTCTTCGTGATAGCAGCTCGCAGTGGCTGTGAGCGCAATCAAAATCATCATTACGGCTGGAATGCGTGTAGTGTTGCCGTGGGTCGGAGACGAGGTAGCTGCACGAAACGGCTGTGCGCATGTCCTTGTTTACCATCAGCACGTGGTGGGACTGGTTATCAGGAGAGGCTAACGAGGAGGCTGACAGGCGTCCCACCATTTAAAGCGTAGGTGTCGTGTCGCCTTTGAAGCTGCGGTTTATGGGTCTCGTGTCTGTATGCGGTTCACTGACTTCAAAGTTCTCTGATTGAAAGCACCCGCATTCATTCGTAACCACGGCGGAAGAAGAAAGAAAACATTCGGAGCTGTTTCGATTGCCACAGGAATGTGCGACTCTTGTGATCTCTAAGTAAATTGAAGTCTTTCAAGCACATCTCTTGTCTGAGTCGTCAAATAAATAGTGGGCGTTCACATTGCCAGAGGATAGGAAAAGAGCTCGAAGAAGTTAGCTAAAATTCGTTTTGAGGTACTTACATTCCGTCCTGAAAGAAATTCGGCAGCACTTTTCATTGCATAAGCTTCATCTGAGAATCTTTGCAAGCTAAAGAACAGATACAAATTAAGTTTTTTATGTAATCAGAAAATGCGATTCTAGAGACCCTCTCCTGATCATGCTCTTGCACTTCAAAAGAAGCCTTAATTGTGAGAAGGTGCTTTAGTTTGTAGGTGTGAATCAAAGACTAGACGAAAACACACTTCTTCCGCTGTCTTTCGACAGCTATTTGCAACCTGAATGATTCAGATGGAATGAAGCATGTTCGCAGACCAAAAGGCGAAAGACTGAATCCACGATTTGCAAGAGGGACAGTTAAACATGGGGGCAGGTAGCATTATGGTCTGGGGATGCTTTTTCAGCCAGGGAATCGGGCCAGGTAGTATCATGGTCTGGGGATTCTTTTCCAGCCAGAGAATCGGGCCAGTTCATAAAATTGATGGAATAATGGATCGTTTCATGTACAAGGATATTCTTCAAAACGTAATGTATCCATATGCTAAAGAAGAGATGCCCTTGAGATGGATATTCCAACATGATAACGATCCGAAGCACACCGCGAAAATTGTGCAAAAATGGTGTTCCGATAACAAAATCAATGTTTTGAAGTGGCCAGGGCAGTCCCCAGATCTTAACCCCATAGAGAACTTATGGGAGATTGTTAACCACAGAATTAATCGGGAAAGGTGTAACGCCAAGGATTCGCTTTTTGGTCAAGCTGAAATTGCTTGTGTAGCAGAAAAAATAATAAATAAATAGAACTAATCACCCTGTTCTAGATTTGTTTTCGAACACCAAGTAAACGGCTTACATGTACTTGCAAAAGCTTTGCTCAATCCATCTGATCAGGTTATCGACCGCGAATACAGCTTCATTATAAATAGGAGACAACATATGTTTTTGGCTTCTTTTCCGTTTATCGACCGAGTAATAAAGATAAGGAACTGTGTGAGAGTTGTTTTTTTCCGATCGCCCATCACTCGAACCTCAATCCTCCCCCGCCTACACTTGGAAGAAAATCCCCGCAAATATCATAAAAAGTTTAATTGAGTCAACGCCCTGGATATGTGAAGGAATTATTCAAAATAATGGGTTTGCTACAAAATATTGATAAAAAAAGATGTTTAGAAGAAAGTTGAAATAAGTGCTTAAGTTTTGTCGCGTTTGATTTTGTTGAATTTCTATATTTTAATTAAATTTTTTTAGGTGTTGAAGTTGCATAGTTTGTTTTTTAATATTTTAAGATCTGTTGTTTGTCTAAGTAACATAAATAAAATTTATTTAAATTGACTTACTTTTAAGCAATTTTTTTTTTGAGCAAAATATTACGAGGTGTAATTCGGTGCTATTGTTTTATTCTACACTGTATAAGGATTTAAACAGAATGGTCCGCACACTTGACACGGCATAAATATTGCAAAAGTTGCATCCAATGGTCACCATTTTGGCCGTACCTTCCTTTCTGGCACCTCCATTGAAAACAAACCCAAAAATTCCATGAAAATCCTTTCCCTCAAGTGTAAAACAACTCAAACTGGACTGGACTGGACATCCTCATCCACCTTCTGTTCAGGTTCCAAGTGTTCTTCTTTGATTCTATGTATTTCACAAAGCCAGCTTTGTACTTTAATCGAGGGCACACTTGATCTTGGAACAGATGTAAGTGCTCTTTGTACGTTGTAACCGAGTACTGAACGCTGTCAATGATTTCTTGGTTCGTAGCATTGGAGTCATGCTTACTTTTTTGATCATTTGCAGCTTTTATTGCCGGATTTTTGTTGCGTCACCTTCTTTGCAACAAAAGGACCAATCACGACTTGCTGTGCTTTTTCAAGGCTGACGGTCTCAGTCGACCGTTTTTCAAACATGGTCACATGCCCGCGCCATACATTAAGGACATTTTTTATAGAAAACGTTCATCTGAATGACGCAACGAGAGTTTTGCTTCAATGTCGCACTAGTAGGACAGTAATGTCTAAACTATAAATAGAACCACTGAATTTTTCTCTACAAGGGTTCACGCCTTCGCTTTCAATATCCAAACTTTGGTTGCGTATAACACAAATGGAAATATTAGCCTGAGCCTGAGGATGGACTTTTGGGGTTTTATTTGTCTGAAAATTCTCGGCTTTCCTTGAGACCAGCTGGATGTACTTTTTCTTTGGTCACGATGTACAATTCTGGGACGATCTGCAAGGAATATGCAGCGGTGACATCAACCCAGCAGTTGAATTGATTTCTTCTGAGTAAAGACGTCTGTCCTTCTACAATAATTTCTATCGCTTCGCGTAACGTCCCTTGCTCCGCAGTAACATCCATCACTCTACAGAGACGCCCATCGCCTGATCGAAAGATTGGTAATTGCTTCATATTACGCAGGTATTCACCATCGATCATGGGCTGAAAACTTCCACCTTCCATCTACCGACGACGAATTTTAATTCACTGTGCGATTGTGAAAGGCAAACATGAAAATCGTTTTCAGTTCTGATTTTACGTAAAATTTATATTGCAGCTATATTCGACCATCGGT